>CP120630.1:2400000-3600000 GCA_029449355.1 Emydomyces testavorans | reverse complement strand
CTTTACATGTGCTTCCACTTCACAATCAATCTGAAGTTTTGCATCATCATTAAATTTCAAAGACATTTTCACAGATGAACTTGAAGTTTTTTTTTATACAACAACTCATTTTTGAGTTGAGTTCTCAGCTTCATTAATAGAATTGACAATTTGAAAATTTAAATGACTATGAATTGGTTGAAAACATTGATTTTAGTTTTGATTTACTTTTTTATCTGATTTACTGTTTTTTTTGTCAGTTAGTTTTAAATAAAATATTATTGAATGTAACTCTGAATTCAACTTGCTATTTCAACTTTATTCAAATTATTTATAAAAATATTATTTAAATTATATAATTTCTTCATCCTCAAGTCTGTTTTTTTATATGTAATATTTATATTATTATATCTTCAAAACCTTGCAGATCTAGCTGTTTATGAAAGATTGAAATAAATTTATTTTGAAAATTTTTTAAATCATTTATTGATAATTATATTAATAATATTATTAATATGCTGCATGCATACATACTATAGTTTAAAATTTTCTATTTAAATTTTTTTGTTCCAGTCAGTGAATCAGTGATTATAAATATCAACATATGTAAGTAGTTTGTTTTATAGTTTTGTTACTTGTAATATTGTAAGACCTCAGCTGTAAGCTTTATGAAAGCCAATACAGTCAGTTGGTCTTTTTTCTCAAATGCAACAAGTATTAAGTGGATTAGCTTCAGCAACTATAATACACATATAAATACTACATTGATTTTCCTTTTTATTAAGAAAATCAGTAGCAATCTCTTGATTTTCTTTTACTAAAAATAATTTCCTTTACTTATTAATTTTAAAATTTATCTTGTTGATTAAAGTGAATAGTAGTCATGACTCATTTCACTTCTACTTATATATCAACTAGATAAATCTCTTTACACTATTCTTATAAATATTTTTATTTACAAGTTAAATTATTTATTGTTAATTTGGTAATTGATTATTACAGTGAATTATCACATTCACTATATATAGTTTCAGATTCACTATTAGTTTCCTTAGCAGCATGTTTATATAAATTTTGTTTAGTTACTTAAAAACAGTTAATAATTCTGCTTTTGTAACTTGTTCAAAATATTGTGATCACTGATTATTAATATATTTTGCTTCTTTGCTTATCATTCAACCAGAATCTAGATTCTCATCGCCATGAGTCATGACTCAAATGAAGTTATACTTAAAATACTTTCAGAAATGCTTTTCAGCTATGGATCAATGTCCACCAGAATGTCAGAAATTTGAACACTTGAGAAGTTAAATTTACCCTTAATGAAAATGATGCTGATGATTGATTTATATGCTGCAACAAAAAGATGCACTCATTCAACATGTAAGGAATGAACATGTTGGCTTGATCATGTACAACAGATTAAACCGATCTTTATACCATTAAGTGAGTTTTATAACAATGTATAGCAGGTTCTCTACTAATGACTTTCAGTATCAATTCGCGGTCAGATCCCCTGATGTTTTAATCACCTTCATTCAACAAACAAACACTTCATCGCAACCTTCAAGGCCAGAACAGGTCCCAACGGCAGTTGAGACTCGTGGGCGAGGATCTTCGGGCCTTCGCCATTGAAAGTTACATGGTGCAATGTAGCGCCTTCCATATTTTGATAAGACATGCTATTCTGGTAGCATCTCCGTCAGTACACCATATACCAGTTGGTGACCTCTTTGTCTGAAATCCTGTGGACCTTCAATTGTGTCCACAAGAAGCCAAGTCCAGCATCTACGTTCTGATGATCGTTGCCATCCAAAATTCATTGTTTTACGTCCTACTTTACAATTTTGTGTCTGCATGGAGTCAAGTCCAGCATTCAACATTTCAATGGTGAGCCTGACCCAGCCCGACCCGCCCGTTGGCCCGGTTGAGATGGACAAACCTCCGGAAACCTACCTGGCGGGTAGGGCAGGATTTAAGCCCGTTAGGCCCTGGACCCGCGGGGCAGACCCGACCCTGATTACCTAAGGCTTATAGAGTCTGAGTAGCGCCAATAGGGTCTATATCGGCCTAACTTATCGCTCAAACCCCTATATTTGGGGCCTAAAGCCCTATAATTATTGCTTATCATCGCATAAACAGCAATAACTGTCGCATACACTGCTTGGTCAGGCCGTTACAGGCTGCTACGCGCTGCTACGGGCCGCAGCAGGCCGGGTTGAGACCCTATGCTAAGCACCATTACACAGTAAGTATTATTCCAGGGTGTTTGGTGCTTGGCGGGCACCCAGGTCAGTGCCTGAGCCCTAGATGCTCGCGGGTAGGGCAGGGTCCGCCCCCTGACTCACTGAGTGTAATGGAGGGTTTAACAACCAACCACCTCAGCTATTTTAGACAACTATCCACATAGTGATAGATGAACAAGCAAGTTCAGAGCTTCAGATAGAAGATAACAAACAGCTATACAGTAGTTATATAATGAAAAGAAAGTGTCAGCTTATAGTTCAAGTTGTATTAAACTGATCACTTGCTCTTCTCAAAGAGCAAAATAATGCATTTTTTATAATATACATGCAGACAAAAGTCAATATAAAATACATCATAAGCAAAACATAACATAATTGCTAACTAGCAGCTCACATGCTAAGAAGTTTTAGATCAGTATGACAATTATTTTTTTATTATTTAAAGCTTGATCTCAAGCTCAGAAATATCAATTTTGAACACTTAAGTAATTTTCACAATACACATAAAAAAATAATAAATAATAAAATAACAGCAATATAACTAGAAAATGAGATGTTCAAAATTTCAATATGTTTATAAACACATGCTCATAAAGTAATAATATAAAATTTTAATTATTTTTTAAGCAGTTCAATTTTTTTTTTCTTTAAGTTTATTTTCTTATAGAAATGCTCACATCATTAAATAAATTGTTATTAAATAAAAAAAATTTATTGTTAATTGCTGTTGATATAGCAGAAAATTTGCTTCATCATTTAATATATTTTTTTAAACAAATGTTTGCTAAACATTTTGTCTCATCAGCTGAGAAAAGTTTACTTCTTAAGAAAATTTTCATAAAATTTTTAATCAATATTTTTTTTTAATTAATATTAAGTATAGCAAATGATGCATTCTGTTTCTAAGCAAAAAAATCACAATAAAATCATTGCTAAATTATTTATTATTGTGAAAAATATTGTTTTAAAAGAAAATATTGCTTCAGAAGAAAATGTCATTTTTGAAATTTTAAATTCACTTGCTGCTGTGACTGAAATTGCTGTTGCTGATGAGTATACTGCTTTTTATTTGCTTAACTGTTAATAATTTTTTGCAATCTGATATTTAAAAAAAAAATATTTCATCTGTATCATTAATCAATTTATTTGTTGCTTCATTAATTTCAGAATTTACAGCAATCAATATTATTTTTATTAAAGCATTTAATAAAAAACTGCTGAATAACAGCAAAAAAATTATTGTGTCACATCTCATGTGTGTTCAATGTGTCAAGTGATTGAAGAAAAAATTAAGATTTTAATGTATTCACTTATATAATTACAGTAAATGCAGTCACTGTTAGAAAAACAAAAAAAATGTACATTATTTTCATCACAATTGAACAAAAATCTTATTGTTATACAAAAATTTGTGCTCTCAATTTCAAAAAATACTGAAATTTATGAGAAAACATGCAAAAAATTTAAATTAAAAATAAATGAGTTTTTTCATGCAGTTAACATTAAATTAATTCTCAGTAAAAAAACTAGCAGCAATAAAATTGCAATTAATTAAAATATTACAATAAAACATTGTAATGCTACAATTGCACTTGTTAATAATATGTACACTCTAGATGAATTGCTGAATGAATATTTCAAAAAAAAGTTTAAAAAAACATCATATGACAAAAATAATATTAAATTTGATAATAAAAAAATTTTGTAGTTATCTGATTGCTGTTTTCCAAGTGATGCAGCTTCAGTCTGATATCTAGTTTAATTTATTTTTATGAATAAAAATTAATCTTTAGTTGCAGTTTAAATCAAATTCAGTTATTGTATAATAATTTTTTGTTTTTTAATTTGCTGTTTTTTAACTGTCATTCAAAAATTTTATTCAGCTTCAAATTTTTGTAACAACTCAGTAGCATTTGTCAAATTAGTCAATAATAATTACTGATTTTCATACAAAAAATGTTTTTTTCATTTGATTAAATATTGAACTTCATTACAGAAAATTCATTTATTCAAAATTTTTTCAATTTTTTATTTTTTCTCATCATCAACAATAATTAACTGCAGTTCAGAAGATTGTTTGTCACTACATTACAAATAAAACTCAAGTAAAAAAACATGAAATGTCAAATTAATTTGATCATAATTTTTGAGAAATCACAGCATATAAACTTGTGAGTTACAAATAACAATCACTGAAAAAAATTCTAAATATCAATCATCTAGTTTTTCTGAAAATTTTCAGATTTTCAAGTTCTTTCTAGATAATAAAATCATATTATTAATATTAAATTGCATTGATTTATACTTTTTATCATAATACATTGCTTGAGTTTCAAAAACTTGTTGCAGTAATTTTGCTGCTTGCTCTCAAACATTATAAAATTTTTAAAATCATTAACTTAATTTTAAAACTTGAAAAAATAAATCAAATAAAAAATCAGTAGAAATCTGCAAATTATAATCATATAACATAAAGAAAAAAATTGATTTATAATCAAATACTTGCTGCTATTGTACACAAACTCAGCAATCAGTAATAGTTTAGTTCAATTATCTTGCTGATAAAAGCTATAAATACAAAAATATTGCTTCAATGTTTGATTTAATCATTTCATTATATCATTCATTTGAGAATGAAAAGCAGTATTTAATTGACAAATAATATTCAAATGATAGCAAAAATCAGTTCAGTAACAGCTAGTAAACAGCAAATTTTTGTCAGAAATTATAAACTCAGAAGATTTGTAATATTTAACAATCTCATTAATAAATATATTCACTAGCTCAGAGATCTTGATTTTTTTATTGTTGAAAAATACTTAGTCATTTTAGTAAATTTATCAGTCATCATCAATATAGCATCATAAACAACATCATCTCACAGCAATGATGATAAATCAACAATAAAATTTATGATCAAGTATTTTCACAGTTTTATAGCAATGAAAATAATAATCATCTTGTTATAAAACTTGTAACAATGTACTTACATGTAATTACAAACATAGCAGATAAATATATACTTTTTCACATCAGTTCTCATTGTATTTCAATAATATTTTCACTGTATAAGCTTCAAGATTTATTGAATTTCATTATGATTCACATACAAATTATCATAATAAATTCATAAAATTTTTTGTCATAAAGCAGAATTCTAAAATATATAAATTTACTTATTTCACATTAATAAAATTTGATCTGAAGAAATTTTTCAGTTTTTTTGCTGTAAAAAAATTGTTTTTTCATCAGCAGCTTTTAAAACTTCAAAAGTATCAATAAAAAAAATATTTTTTTTTCTAAATTTTTTATAGCAGTTCATACATGCTTGATTTCAGCAAGATATAAGCATTTTTTTCATTAGTTGTTTTTATCACTAGCAATCTTGAAGCAAGACTTTCTGAACAATTTTTTTTATTAAAATAAACATGTTGAAATTCACAACTTCTCTCATTAAATCAAGATTTAATTTTTGTTGTAAAATAAAAAGTAATTTAATTTTATGCTCTTGCATATCAGAAAATTTGTAATTTCATCATCACAAAAAAATATTAACAAAATTCAATATTCTTAATTTATATTTCAATGTAAAATTAAATGCTGTGAGCTTTTCAGCTCAATGAATTTGTTTGTTATTCAACAATTTCATAATGAAGAAATAATATAAATTGACATGATCAGTTTGAACACAAAATGACTGCTTAGTGTCTTCTAGATAATGTTTTCAATGACAAAAAAATTTCATAATAATCAAAAATTCTTGATTATGCATTTCATAACATTTTTCAGCATCATTCATTTTTTATGAATAAAAAACAATTAAATGTTAATACATAATTCATTTTTCTAATTCACTGTCTGATTGAAGTAATATAGCAGCAATTGCATATTCTCATACATCAGTAATCATCAAGATTTTTTTATTCAGATTATAATGAATAAGCAGCAGTAATTTTTCAAAAATTTGCTTCAGATTCTCAAAAGCTTTGTGAGCTTCTTGTGACAACATAAATTGCTTTGATTAATTATTGTTTTGTAAAAAATCAATCAGAAAAGCAGTTAACTTCATCAGCAAATCTGTAAAAAGTTTTCATTCACTGAAATTAACTTGTGCATAGTTAGTGTCAATATCAGATTCTTAGCAAATCTCAACAAAACTTTTACAGTGAAAAAACTGATCCACATCATTTGATGTCAAGTAATACTAGTTACTGCCATCACATCACATGAAATTATTATAAAATGTTATTTGCTCATGATCAGCAAATGAAAATTAAATTTTGCAATCACAGAGCAGTATTAATTTATTTAATTTTATTTTATTGCTTATTTCATTTATTTCAACAATTCTGCTTGATTATTTCATCAAGAAATTAGAATGAGCATATTATTTATTATTTACAATAATTATGTCACAATTGTTCAAGCAAATAACATTTTTATATTATTTATCAAAATGCTTAAATCTAGCTTGAAGCTTCTTCAGTATATAATAATGTATATAATTATAATGAAAAATGAATGAAATTGTACTTTGAAATCATACAACTTGATATTCAATCAGAGTAAACTAATACTTTAACACAATTTCAATTATATTACATCACAAATTTATACTTAAAAATTGATTCTCATTCAAACATACATTCAAAACATTTAAAAAATTTTTTTTGTCAGCAGTACTGTGAGCTGAACAGCAAACTTGTTGTGAAAATTTGAAATTTTTTTTAAAATCAATATTTTCAATATCAATTTTATCAACATTCTTACTGATTAATTTTAATTGTGAAAGTTGTGTGATACTTCTGAATATATTGTCAAATCAATTGATATCATGTTGTTCATCTGAAATTTATCATTGCTGTAATGAAACATGTTCTGATTGTGATTAACTAAGTACAAAATGTTTTCTTGAATGATCAGCAATTGAAATGAATACATCACATTTTAATGTGATTGTAAAATCAATTTCAAGTTTAAAAATAACATCAGAAGATGAGAATGCAGCAAAAAATATTAATGAATTTGTGATAAAATTAATTTCATCAGAAAAATCAGCAAAAAAAATAAATCAAGCAGTTATAAAATTAATATCATCAACAAAAAAAGCAGAAAAATCAAATAAAATTTTTGATTAAACTTGTAAAAATTTAACAGAATGAATTTCAGTATCATTATGTGTTGAATTTATTAATTTAAATTTAACTGAAGTGAAAGATAAAACACTTTTGCAATAATTTTGAAAAAACTGATTTGACATTTGCTTCATCAACATTGCAATAATATGTTTATTTCTTGCAAACAAATCAAAATTTTCTGACTTTCTTCAATTCAATTGTGAGAAAAATTGTTCAAACATTTCTTGTAATAATTCATCAATTTTCAATTGCAATAAATTAACAAAATTATTTTTTATTTCATTATTATTATTTTTTTTTACAATTTCTGCTTCAGCTGCAGCTTCTGCTCAATCAAGATTAAAATTTTTAAAATTTTTATTTTTCATTTCAATTATTTGATTGTTCATTTTTCATGCTTGATTAAATTTCACAAATTAATTAAAAATCTGTGCATCATGAAGTATTCATATATTCTGAAAATGAATCTGATTTAAACAGTGCACACATTTTATTATCTGAAAAACAATATTTACATTCATCACAAACTTCAATATTATTAAATTCAAGCATTGCTGATGCAAGTTCAGCTTAATTAAGCAAGTTGTATAAATGATCACAAAAATTCAAATTTTATCATTAACATTATTAAATTGTTTTGTGACAGCAAATTATTTGTTGTTATTCATTTCAGCACAAAGTGATAGCATCTCAAATTTCAGACTCTTGAAAACAATCTCAACATGAAATTGTATCATTAAGTATGCAGTGACTCAGAAAAGTAAATAGCATTTTTTTTCAAAACAACATTATTCATAATTGCAAGAAGTGTAAAATATTTCAGTGTTTCATTCATCAGATATTCAATTATTCATCAGCAATTTTATGATATAAATGAAATTTGTAAATCAGTAAACATGTGACTAACAAGTTAAATTAAATTTTTTACAGATTTGAATTATCATAATGAAATATTTTGTGTGAGATTTTTTTTTTTTTACTGATGTCATTTTGTACACTTGATTTAATATCAAACATGCTGATGCATAATGTAAACAATAGTAAACTTGCATATTAAATCATTCACTCACATTATTTTCATTTTTCTGCAAGTTGTTCACATCATCTGATTGACACATCTTGCATAAACATTTTATTAAAAAATTATGAATCATTCTGTATTGAAAAAGATGCTGAAGTGTCATCACACATTTAATTATTTTAATTTTGTAAGATGAAATAATTTCATTTATTACAATTGAGTTTGAGTCTGACTTTTTAACAATCATCAATTGTCTCATAAAGCATTGCAACATAATCTGATTGAAAAATTTTGAAATCATAATTAATGTTGTTTCATTTGACATTGCTCTGACAGTAAAAAAATGATGATATAAATTTAAATTGAAAATATAAAAATTAATGCTTTCAGTTTTACTAAATACATTGATTGACATGATATTACATGTATATGTTGATGCTGACTGTTTAAAGTCAGCACAATACAAAAGAATAAAAATACTCAGAAAATTTGATGTGTAATGTATTATTGATGTTGCTGTAATAAATCACTTTAATTAAACATTTAATGTCTCAATATTTCAGAAAATGCACATTTTGCAGTTTTTAAGAGCATGACTTTCATCAAAAAATATTTGTTTGAAAGAAATGTTGCTTGATCATGCTGAATGAAAAATTAATTTTCATTTTTCATTTAATTCAGTTTCATCACTTAAGTTTTCTTCATCATTTTTCAAGTTATTCACATCTGATTTTTTCATTTCATCATCATTTTTCATTTCATTCTGATTTTTCATTTCATTTTACTTTTTCACTTCATTTGCTCACAATTAAGACTTTTGTTTTCAACATTGTCTTCAATCTAGATTGATTTCATGAGTCATCAGTTTCTTTATCAATGTGTGTTTATATCATGTGATATAGAAAAACAAAACAATCATTTACAAAGTCATTAAATTGTTAAAATCAAGAAGTTGTACTTTGCTTATCAATTGCTTTGTGTTGTTGATTATGAATAACTTTAACAAAAAATGTGATATATCATCTGACTCAACATGATCATAAAAAAAAAAATATTAAAAATATTTTCAAAAAAATAAATAATCTGCTCAATTCAGATAATTATAACAGCTGATGAGCAAAAAATAAGTGTGAAGAAATAAAAAATTTTTATTTTCAATTTCAATTCAGTATAAATGACAGTTAAACATTGCAGTGTTTTTTTCAAATCAGATTTGTCAGCAAGAACACTGCTCTGCAGTGATGATGATTTTTATTGAAGCATTCAGATTATTTCAATTGCTTGTCAAAATTTTAATCAAAAAATATTAACTTAACATGTGTTTGAGAAAAGCTTCAGCTTTCTGCATGCATTTATATAACTAAAGAAAAATACATTCACAGTATTTATGATTTATTAAAATTTGTTTAAATTTAAAATTATCTCATTGATTAATTTGTCTGCTATATTTCAAATTTTGAAATTGTTGACAATTTTAAATGCAAGCACAGTTTTCATAACTTTATTATTTATTTGATGACAAAATCATTCAATTAACATAATATCTTCAGTCATTTTGCAATACTTGTTAAGTATCTTCTTTCATATTTCAAAGTTCAGAAACAGAAACTTGTCTTGAAATATATCACTGAATGTATTTTTCATACTGTTTTCAATTATTTTGATATTAACAAAAACAAAATCATTAAATGTATTAAAATCAAGAACATCATCTTCAATGATAAATTTAATATTAAATTGTATGAATTTTTGAAAAGTAATGATTTCATCTAACAATTTATCATCAGAATCTTCAGATTGCTTCTGCTCAATCAAAATTGAGCTTAAAGTTTTTTCATGTCATGATCAGAAATCTGACTGAACAGCTTTATCATTACATTTTTTTGTTGTTAAAACACAATCAGATTTGATTTTTTTAACTGCATATTTAATGACATACATTAATCACAAAATATTTTCAGAGTTCTCAAAATCAAATTTTTCAGATGTGTTTTTTATGATTTTTTTGATTATTCAAAAATATACATGTAGAAAAACATTTTTTGTCAGAGTTTTGATTACAGATTTCATACTGTCAACTTGTTATCAGATATAAAAATAATTGTGCATTTTCAATATAATATCAATTGTTATTTTCTTCATTTTTTTGAGATTGAAAACATTAAGCTCAAAAATATTTGCATGTGTTTTTCAAAACAAGTCAAGAAAAAATTTCATGCTGTTACTGTTCAATCAATCACAAAAAATTTTAGTGTCATCAAAGTTTAAATAATCACACAATTTTCAGAAATTTTTATCAAAATTTTTATTTTTCAGATACACATCAGAGTATTTATTTTGAGATGAGATTTCTTAACAAATATATCAATTTCTGAATTCAGTTAATCAGTGATGATTTCTCATGTATTTAATTTTAATCAACATGTTTTCTTGCAAACTTACAGAAAAATTGTGTTTTTAATTCATTAAATTCAACATGTAAACTTGAGCAATTCAATGCATCACAAAATTCACATTAATTTTTGTAAAAAAAAATTTAAATTAGCATTTAAATCTGAGAGTAAACTTGAGATTTCAAACAAGTAAAAAAAAAAGCAAAATGCTAAAAAGAAAAAAAAGCAAAATGTTTTTTCAAACAAATGAGAAAGCTGAATTGAAAAAATTGAAGAAATTGAGAAGAAACAAAAAGCATATAAAAAAAATATTGAGTTAAAGTCAAAATCTAAGTTTTTTTTAATTGAGAATTTGAATGTGTTGTTATTCTTGATAAAAACACATTAACAACATCTGATTTTAATCAAGCAAAACTCATCTTGAAAAAAAAAATATTTATTTTTCAGTATTTCAGTATCTTGTGATGCAAAATGATGCAAAACTGATGATTTTTTTTGTTTGAAGTTTTCTCAAAGTATTAATGTATTTATATTTTTTAAATATATAAAAAATTAAAATAATAAATATTAATTTAAATTATTTCAAATCTTCAAGTTTGTTTGACAGTTCTCAACATGATATCTGAACATAACAATGATTTTAAAGTAATATAATGTCAGTGTTGACTTGATTTTGTGTTGCATTAAGTTTTAAGTCATTAGCATTTCTTGATATTAATAAGTTCAAACTAGTTATACAATTAATTAGTTACTTAGCTAGTTAACTTAGTCAGTGCTGCTATCAATCATCAATCATTAATAAATAAGTTTAAATATGATAAAGTCAATCATAAAATACATTAGTTAGTTCTAGCTTCACTAACTACATTATTTTTATATTTTTGATTTGCTGCAGTTAAGTGTCTGCACATATAACAATATTTTGTTTTATATTATATATTTAAATTTTGATATTGTAAAGCTATTAATATTTCAACTGTGATATTGATGATTTCATTTCACTTTATTTTTGAATTATTAATTATAAAATGAAGATATTGCACATATTTCTGAATGAGCATTGAGTGAAAAAACTAGTACTGTTTGAAACTGTAGTCAATTCTGAAAAACATTTGCATGATGTTAATAAGTGATAACATAATACAGTTTAGAATTCTTGCTTGAGAAACATAATGAACTTGAAGATTTGCTCATACTAGAATTTGATGATGTAATTATATATGAAAATTTGTTAATTTTTGCTTGCATGATTAATAAAAAACTCTTATATAAATATATCTTTTTTTTTTCTTTCTTTCTTCAGCTCATTTATTTGTTTAGTGTCAGATCTGCAGTTTCTTTTCTTAGATTTTTTAGAAATTAATTTGCAGGTTTTATTTACATATATTACATTTTATGTTTCAATTCTCAATGTTTTCATATTTTTTTGATAATGAAATGTATAGTATGAAAAATATACAGAAGTTATTGTTTTTATTATATACTTACTTGTTTTACAAATGAAATGATGTATATATTAAGTCATGCTGTTCATCTTATCATCTGCTACATTGTCAGATATTAATTCTCAATATAATGTATTCTGATGCTCACAATCACATCAAGTATTATGAAAATCAATTTACAAGCAAATCAATAGTAATAATGCTAATATTACATCTGACTGACATTTTTGTGATTTAAAATTCTTGAAAAAAAAATTGAAATTAATTATATGAAGTATGAATCACTGCTTGATGTAATTCAACAAATGTATTTTGATTATGACTCAATTCATTATATGAAAAAAAATAATATAAAAGAAAATTTATTTAATGTTCTGCTTGATGTTATTGACTTTAAATTTATGAAAAACTTGCAAAATACAGCAAAGTTGAAGAAAGTAATTTAAAATTTTGTTTTTTTATCACAAAATTTTTGAGTTGATGACAATGAGAAACTTGAGCTTACTGAAGAAATTTGAAATTGATGATATGATGATATAAAAATCAGTTTGAAATTAATTAGTAAATTAGTTTCTAAATAAAATGAATGTTAGTTAAGAAATCAACTTATTTTCATGCATGATTTCATAACTACATATAAAGTACTCTGTACTAATGTATTAATCTAGTAAATAAATAAAATTACTGAAAGAAATTATTCATCAACACTTTATTAAATACATTGTTGAAACTTGATATCATTGTTAAAACTATACATAAAATGTTAAACATACACAGTTAAGCATGTGCTTATTGTGACAAGAAATTTAAAACAATTTTTGAGTGAAAACAACATTATTCATATTGTAAAACTCAAAAAAAAAGTTATGAAAAAAATAAATATAATTTTTTATGAATTCAACATAAATACTTAATTTATTATTTGTGTACATTCAGTGAATGCAGATGACACAATGTGTATCATCATCAGTGACAATGATGATTTGTATGTAAAACTAACTGAAATTGTTAACATCATCTCAGCTGAGTTCATCAATTCTGATATCATGAATATTATAAAAGATTTTTGCAAAATAATTTGCACACAAATTAATAATTCTTTATTATTTAATTTTGCTTTCAGACTTGTAAATTTTTGTGTGATAATATCATTTGTATCACACTCAGTTATTTTGATAATGCATATTTGTATATATTGACTGAAGACAGATTAATTTACTGACACAATTATTCAAAAAAATAAACATCATTTGTCATTTGCATTTAACTCTGTCACTAATGCATTTTATTCATTTAAAGATGAGTTTGAGTATGCAATTACACATTTTTTTTGTTGATTGCAAGCTGACTAAAAACAACATTAATGCTTTTCTTCAAAATTTTGCATTAAAAAGTATTACAAATCATCTCAGTTTTCATAATACAAATCAGCTTTATGATTTAATTGATTATACTTCATATAAAAGTGACAAAAATTAAAAAAAAAATACTTTGATCATCAATTCAAGCATTAAAAATGTGAAAAACAAGCAATTCACACTTTTTTATGCTGATGTAAAAACTGTTATTCAAAATTTTCTCAGTTATAAATCATTTAAAAATCATCTTACATACAGTTTAGTGCATTAATATAATAATAATAATCACAAAATGTATACAAAAATACATTCATCAAAGTGATGATGATTTGTTCAGAGTAAACTTTTTGAAGAAGTTATTATCATTTTCTTGCTTATCACAAGTAATAAAACATATTTAATTATTCTTCAAAAAAATAAAACAATGTGATCAGTGTATTTGACAATTGAGAATTTAAATTATCAAGCTTGTTATTCACAGAAGATGAATGATATTCAGTTAATTAAGCTTTTTCTCAATGTAAAAAAAATGAATGTTTTGACAAAAACTAGAATATATTATATCACAATAAAATGAATTTTTGAAAGTATGTATTACAAACACAACTGCTGAACACTCAATCTTAATTGATAATTATATAATTTTTATTTCAAATTTAGCTCACATGATCATTAATCAAAATTGAGCTAATGTGATTTTTATTTCTTGTGTTTGTTTTTTTTGATTTTCAATCTAGATCAATGTAACATGATTTGTATTTCAAGTTTTGACTCATATGATCATTAATTAAAATTGAGCATGTGAGCTTTTTCATAACTGACTTGTTTTTTTTATATAAATATAAAGCAATTAATTTATGTGAGAACTCTAATGCAATGTGCTGATAATTATGTTCATCATTATTTTTTTATTATTGCTGTCATTTCAGCAAATTATAAAAAACAAATTATCATTACTGCAATAAAAAATGAAAAACACTGCAGCATCTGCACTGTTTCATCAAAAAAAATAAAAACATTTAATGAAATGCTGACTGTTGAAAACTCATAAATTTATGCAAAATTAAATCAATAAGCAGAAAAAAATAATTATTGATAACTGAATCAAGTACTTTAAGTTAGAAAAAAAAAATTTAATTTATAATATTAATAATTTTGTGTGACATCATAAATTAATTAATATTCATTCAATCATGATGCTGAATTTACTTCATTAATTATTGAAAGAAGTGATTGAAAATTTTATTACATGATTAAAATTTTTTTTAAAAAACATATATAAAATATGACATTGTTTTTATTTAAATACAAAAATTTTTTTATCAGAAAGTAATAAGCTTGAACAATTTAACAAGTGTTTCAAAAATGTTTCAGAGTATTCAAATCTGAAGTGTTTTGTTAAATTCATTAAATTAAAATAAAGCACTGAAAAATAACAAAAATTCATTGCATAATAATTAGTGACAATTATTGTTTTGCTTCTCATGTCAAAAAAACTGATGACAGTTTTTTTCACATGTGCTTTTATTAATTTTTTGTTTCTTGCTCAATATCACTCTCACATCAGTGATACTCTTCATTATATAAAACAAATTTTATATCAAATGAACAAGTTAAAATGAGTTTTTAGTGACTACAAAATCAACAAGAAAAATTTAACAAAAAATAATCATTTTAACTTCTTAAAATTTCATATACTTTCACATTATGTAAATTTTATTTAAAAAATATAATGCTCTGCTCAGCTATAATACAAATGCTTATGAAAATGCTCATAAAATTCACTGTAAGAACTCATATTGCTGAAGCAATAAGTGAAAGAAATATGAGAAACAAATGATTTATATTACTGATCATTGTGTTAATATAATAATGATGAACAATATTTTTTATCATGAAAACACAAACAGTAAAAATGCACTTGCTGTTGATGAGCAGATAAATGCTAAAAGCAATTCATTTGTCAAATCATTGATGAATACTGAGCTGAAAAACTTGAGTTAAATGTTTTATTGTGCAGATTTAAAAATCAATAAATTAACAATTTTAAATATTGCACAGCAGATGAAAACTCTGCATGATGAATTTTTGAAAACTCTTGCTGTATTTATACAACAAATGTGACTGCAATTGAATGATCAAAATTAATTAATTGTCAGTCAAGAACAATCTGAAATTAGTAATTAACATAAGTTTGATTGCTTCTGAATTAACAATTACAATGTGAAAGTTCATGTCAGTATTACAACACACAAAGCAAGTGAGAAGAATTTATATTCAAAAAAACTTGATAATCAGATTATGTGTTATTTTTCAAATTGACAGAATACTGACAAGTGATGTTGTAATTATATATGAATGCAGAAGAATGAAAATAAAGCTTACAATATTTTGAATAAAAAACTTGTTAATTGATTTTTGATATTTATCATAATTTCAGATAAGTATCATCAAATTCATCAAATAAATTTCAGTGAATTAATCATCAGAAAATTAGCAATATATTGTGAAATTTTTATTAATGTTTTTCAGCTCAGAAAATAAATTATTTATGAAATTTATAAAATATACAAAGTGAAAGCTATTTCAGTTTCATCAAATGATTTTCAAAATCACAATGTAGAAAAGTGATGATTTTATTAATCAGAAAGCATAGTATGAGAAGCATATATTATGTTTGCTGCACATTTAG
Organism: Emydomyces testavorans; assembly: GCA_029449355.1. Lineage (NCBI taxonomy): Eukaryota > Fungi > Ascomycota > Eurotiomycetes > Onygenales > Nannizziopsiaceae > Emydomyces > Emydomyces testavorans. Next base: position 3,583,728 of record CP120630.1, on the reverse strand, counting down.
ATACACACATTAAATCAGAAAAGTGATTATTCTACATCAATAACTACATTGATTGAAATTAATTCAATATATTATATGCACTGAGTTTTGAAATAAATGAAAAATAACTTGCAAACAAGTTCTCAACTTCTTCAGAACAAAATTAACTTTCTTGTGTTTTTGTTTATTTGCTTATTTGTCAGTTTTTGTGTCTGCTGATTTGTTTACTTTTTATTTGTTTTTTACTAGTTCATTCATGTTCTTGTCACTTGTTTGATGATTTACATGTACAGTTGAGCTGCACTGATGAAAAAAAAAATTAATTTGTTAATGCTGAAATTTAAATTTATGATTTTGATTTTTTAGTGAATTCAATGTGTTAAAATTATTGATTGATTTGTGATGACTTGAGTGATGATACTGCAAAAAAATAAAATTTGAATAAATGCTATATCAGTTTATGAGATTCAGATTATGTAAAAAGTATTTTACAATTATAAATTTTTTAATATATATGAAATTTTTATCACATATAGCTTGCAACTTGAAAAGAAGAAAAAAAAAACAGATTGTTAATCATTACATCACAAAATTTATTTAATTAATATTATGTAATAATTAATGTATAAAAATACATAACTTAAGTAAGACAGATTATTTCTGAGCAAATGCATACAAAATTTCATAATTTTTTCTGATTTCAAGCAAAAAAAGTTTTGTGCTAGCTCATGAAAAACACAATGCAATCATGTGAAATATTTAATAATTTAAAAAAGCATCTAGCAAGTTCAGATCTTCTATAACATTGATGACAAAATTTAAAATAACAACAAGATATTTACAACTTGCATATATACATGTTTGAGCTTTACAATGAACATAAAGTAAGCAGCTAACTAGCTTAAAGATGAAATTGCAATGTATTTATTTAATTGCAATATATTTTTGTACATTGAATGTTTATAATAAAAAACAAAAATTTATAAAATATATACATAATGATGACAAGCTTCTAGCTTGAGTATTCTCAACTCAAATCAAGAATACTGCAGTCACAGTTAGAATCCACCTTTGACCATATCAACAGCTGGTTTTGGCATGGCGGGGGTGCTGCTTTTGGTTGTCTTGCTGGTATCACAGCAGTATCACGCACAGGCCATCTTTCCTGATCTGGCCTGGCCTCCTGGCTGCTTTTGCAGCACTGTTTCTCTTGGCAGGGTGGTAACAGCCCCATTCAGATTTACATTCCTGACAGCCCACTGTGAAGCTCGTGCGGAGCTCACCCTCAGCAGTTGTGATTGAGCTGCCCACCACCATCCTCTCTTTTCTGTGGTTCTCTGGACAAGCAATAATTACTGCTGCCACTTTGCTTAATTTAGAATGGATTTTCCTGCTTGGCAAGAGAGCCAATCTGGACTTCTTTACTGCTGCTCCATCAAGTCAATGGCTGGTGTGCTTGTTCACCCAGGTCGCCCAGTCACCCGGCCACCCACCATTGGGTGGCTTCAAAATCAGCTTGCACCCCCCATTTCTGATTAAAGCCACCTTATAAGAACCCAGACCCTTCCTCATTCCAGGAAGGGCCTTTCTTTGTTTGTTTCCTCATTTCTTTCCCTGTTCCCCTTCTCATTCCTTTCTCCTTCACTGTTAAATCTCCTTATAAACCCATTCAAGATCTAGTTTTGACTCTTGTGCTCTCCTGTTCATCATTCTCGACTTCCATCTCCAGTTCAGTGATCTGTTGACAATCTTTGTCTGTGACAATTCACAATGGCTGTTGTAAAGTCCAAGCGTGCTGCTGCCGGCAGTGGCTGTTGTCTGAGACTTGCACCAACAAATACCAATTTTATACAATGAGTGAAGGAGCATGAGGCAGCCGGCCATACCAAGAAAAAGCATGGAAATAACATCAAGAGAGGCACATGGACAGTCTGGAGGAAACTGGAGATGTGAGTTGGTCCACCCAGCCAACAGAACACAAACATGATAACACATACATACATAATCAGTTTCTGCCCCAAGAAACTCAAGATCACCCCCTGCTGGTTCCTCCAGACATTCAGCTCCTTCACCTTCAAGGCATTCCTTGACTGGCTCAAGGAGACCCACCACCAATGAATCCACACTGACAAGACCATCTGGTCATATTGGCATCAAATAAAAATGCTGTATGTGGCCCAGCATGAGAACAAAGTGATGGATGATTATATCAGAAGAGACTGTGTTAATGTGAGACCAACCTGTCCATTTTATCTGGCATCTGTATATAGCTAATCCAAGCAGTATATCTGGGTTGTGGTTGATTGATGGGAAGCAAGATGGGGACTTAGGCAGCATGTTCTTCATCATGAGAGTGGTGGCAAGGATGACATTTATTGATTCCTGTGTGCCAACTGGGAGTGGTGCACAAGAGTATATGCTGATGAAAGACAGTGACTGCAGAACTCTGCAGGCATTCTTCTGTCATATCTCTCTGGCTCCCAACTGGTCTCTCTGTTTGAAACATCAGCAAGAGCAGATCCACTCATTGAAGAGGAGCCATGGTACAACAAAGAAGATGCTAGGCTCTCTCTAACTTCAGATGCAGCAGACCCCACTGCCAACAGTGAAGAACAAGTGCCACCTGGGTGTTTAAAGCACAAAATGCCTCAGAAGCCAACCAGCCAGAAGGTGGAGTCATGGCTGGTGGAGCAGGATGCCCACCAGCATCAAGCAGCTAAGAGAAGACCCAGTCTTGCCAGAAATGCCATGGTTGATGCCTTTGAAGATGAGATCAACAGTGATACAGACCACCAGACCAACTCTAGTTTTGTGGATAGTGAGGATGATTCAGCTTTCAGCAAGACAGTGAGCCTGGACACCCAAACCAATACAGACTATGAGACAGACAGAGGTCTCAAAAGCCTGAAGAGCTTCCACAACAGTGCTGATGGGATGTCTGAGACCAACAGTGAAGACAGTGGTTCAATTTTCAGCAAGGCAGTGAGCCTGGATTCTGACTCTAGTATCATGCCCGCAAAAAAAATCAACACCATTGATGCTAACACTGATGTTGAGGATACTTTTGACCTCTTTGATCCCAGCAACCTCATCAGGGACAATGAATCTACCATTACTGATGATGGATGCTTTGCAGGAGACCAGACCAAGGGCTCATTTCTATGGCAGCATGTTCAGTTCTACATTGTCCATGGTGAGGCTCCAGGGCAGCCTAACACACTGCTGGCCAAAGTAACATTGATTCACATCAAAGGTGAAGACAAGAAGCCGCGGATGTAAGAGACCCTGGCCTCCATTGCCTACTGATGACTAACAGATTTTTAATAGAAAGATATTTGTCACCGTGCACAACTGTGAGCCAATCTTTGACCTTCTTGGAAATCTTGTGGCCATGGCTTTGGAAGATGAGGTGTTTGCAGCCAAGTTTAAGTGCCTCAAGAACATATACTGGCAGCCAATCCTGCCACACCAGTGTGGAATGACTGTTAAGATCAAGGCTGACAAACTGGACATGCCTGTCTTCCGGGAGCCCGAGCAGACCGCCAATGACCTCCACACCTCAAAGACAAAGCCTTTGAAAGAGTCAACATGAAACCACAACCTCAAGCACATTGAAATCATCAGCAGGCTGAAATGCCTCTTTAGCCAGTATGTACTTTGACAATCTCTCATCAACCTCATCAACAGTAAGTCAGGTTCCATTGTCTCTCTCTTCCTCTGATGGTTATTTTCAGTTTTTGGTTGCTTGATCAATATTTTGATATCATCTATTGCTTACATCTTTTTGACATATAGATAATGTGCCAGCTTCTGTTCAAGATCAGATTGCTGATCATGACTCTAATGCAGTCAAGTATTATCTGGATGAAGTTGTGCGCACAGATGTCAAGGCAATTGTTATGAAACTTCCATCCAGAGCAGTTGTACAGGATGTGGCACACTCACTGGAACTAGACACAGACCTTGCCACACCTTACCAGTCAACACATGAGCAGCTGCAACAGATTGCAAATCATCCAGAGGTGAGAAGCCTCTCTGAGTTGAACATTAAATTAACTGCTAGAATCCGGGCGGCGGGCTATAATTCTCTGGCAGCTGCCACAGGAACCCCCCTCTATGCAAGAAAGATAAAGATTCAAGCACAACTGAACAGTGCCAAGAAGTTCCTTCAGAACCATTATCAGGTCAAGAACCAAAGATGACATTTTTGGCATGCCAACACTGAGCGTTTTAACCGCCACATCAATGGTCATGACAATCAAGAACCTGCCTGGCTTGCACCGCCTATGCCTCCTAAGCTACTGATCAAGGAGTGGAGAGAGATTGTCAAACTGATATGCAGAGGCCGATCCAGGCTAACAGATGAGGAGATCTTTCAGCAGCACTGTGTCTCCATCATTCTATGGTTCTGTCTTCAAAGAAAGAAGGAGTTGCATTCTCTAGGCCAACATAAGCAGCAATGCTTAGCTGAGCAGAGTATGTTCTCACAATTGCCCAGCCCTGACCTACTGTTCATTGTTCCCCAAAAACTTACAAAGTGGGAGTGCCCATTCTGCATCTGCAATACATCACTCCCTGTACAACAAAGGAAGAAAAAATGGAAGGACAACAATACATTCTGGAATCATGTTGAGAAGAATGTTCATCGCCATGAGCTCAAGGTGTACTCATCTGATAAGAAGAAATGCGGGATATGCCGAGAGCATGGGATTGACTTTGTTCCTGAGAGTATCATGCATTTTAAAGCTCACACTTTCCATCAACATGGCAGGAAGCTTCATGTATGATAATACTTAGATGCATCTTGCTGGACTGTTATCAGACTTGCTTTCTCTGTGTTGGGAATACCAATTGTTCATTGACATTGAAAGACCAGGTTGTGCAGTACCCAACATCTGGTTCACTCACAAGGCACTCTCTACAAAAGCATGTGTATCATAATAGATTCTAGACTAAGGCAATTTCGGCTTGATTGAATATTCCACATTCTTGCTCACTAGATCCTAACTGCTTATATCCACTAGCTACTGTATCTGCTCAGAACAGCTGCCAATTTGTGCTCAGGTTCACACTGTGCAGACCACTCCTTTGTGTTTGGCTATTTGACTGTTGTGGCAGGATTGGCTCAGAGAAGACAGATATCAATAAGAATGGTCTTTGATTCTGATGAAAAGCAGAGTCATGAATTTTGCTTGACACTACTTTCACCAAATCATCCAGGTGGACGGCAAAAACAACAAGGTTTGGAGCATTTGAAAGAACCTACTGGTAGAGGTCCCTACTGTGTATGTCAAAACCCAGGCAGGGTAGCTTGCAGGTGGCTCTGAAAAGAAGTGCATCCAACAAATGTCATGCTGGCTGAAGCAGCATCATCAGGCAAAAACAGTCTTCTGATTGTGTGGACCCAGTGCTTGTTGATATCACTGAAAAGGGCTTCTTTCTCTTTGACACTCAGCACAGTTGATAAGCATGTCGTCAAGAAGTCACTGGTTATATAAAGAGTTATTAAAGAGGAGATTGGTGGATTTTACCTCATTCTGTTTTGTTTATGTTCTAGTTGGTGTTTCCTCATATAGAAGCAATTAATCTAATACATTTGTATGCTATGCTAGCATCTTAGGTCCTCATCAATCACATGTCCCAGATGGTTGATAATTTGCTGCTCGAGATGCAGCCAACAATGGTTCTGCAGGTGCTGAAGGAGAGAGTCTGGCTGCTTTCTCTCAAGCAGCTTGTACAAGAACTTCAGCTCATCATCCAGCCACTGCTGTACAATGGCCCTCCATGCTTTCTCCTCCAGTTCAGTTCCTCCTGCTGTGACATCAAGCCAGCGCTCCACTTCTGTGATCGCCCGGGAACTTTGTCCAGCAGATGGTTCAGTTTATCAAGACCTTCTAGTGGCAGGTCATCCAAGTGTAGTAGATCATTTCAGTGGTCCTTGTGTATAGATATGTTCCAAGAGACTCTCACCATACAATAGTCAGCTTGGAGGCCCATTGCTGTTGCGGGTTACACTTACCTGGTTCAAATATCCAAATGCCCCCAAAGATCACTGTGTGCCTGAAACCATTCATGGTACTTCTTTTCCTTTCTGAGTAGTGCAGTCACAGTAGAGACCATTCAGGAGCACTCTCAGCTGTCTTTCACCATCTTCCTTGGATATTGATTCTTCAAACAGCGGAGACCTGTTGACTTGTTCCATATGTTCCTCAAGATCTATGTGTTTAAGAAAGTCTTCTGGTGTTGCCTTATAGATGGGTAGTCTTTCAAAGCATTTCTCCAAATCAGTACCGGAAACCAAGCTGCAGAGGATGACCATATTTGCCAAAAGCAAGAACATGCCTAGTGGAAGCCCATTGCTGGTAAGGTGTTTCAAAAGCTCTTCCTGCTGCTGTAGCAGCTCTGTTTTGTGGAAGGAGAAGCCCTCAAATGCCCCTGAAAGTCTCCTGGCAAAAGAATCAATGTCATGTAAAATTTGCAAAGACTTGACATTGCTTCTTCATTCATCCCCACTCCATCCAACCAGCTCTTTCCTCCAGCATGGCACAATAAGCAAGAGCTGTAGAAGAGATTGACAGGCTCAGTCACTCTACAAGCTGGGTTAAAAAGTGAAAAACTCTTCAGGACAGAAACATACCAGTTCTGGCCTTCCAGCAGAAATACCCATCTGAAAACTGATGGGGGACATTGCAAAGCATGTTGTATGGCAAGAAGCTTGTTTTGCTGAGACAGAGAACTGCTGTGGAGAATTCCTGATGGTGGTAAAGAGAACATTGATGTATGAGTGCTGTGGCATGGACAGGAAAGCATGATATTGAAACTTGCCGGCATCATCAATCAAAATATAGCTGGAGAGTGCTCGCTAATAGGCACTCCATTTTTAGAATTGATTTGGCGGTGCTCAACAGACAAGGGCTAGCAACTTCTACCTGCTGTGCTAATCACACCAGATCAAGCACTGAATGGCATGAAGCAAGCTGAGACGGGCGGCCAAGAACAAAGTTTGAACCAAATGTGTAATTATCAACTGATCTTCACAGGATCAGTTTTGTGTGTGGTCAGATTTGTCATGCATCAATCCAGAAGAGCTGGTTTGGGATTGATGTACATACAGTGGGGCTGGAAAAAGGGGAGCGGGAAGTGAAGTGAAAATCAAGCTGCCCCACACACACAATTCCTAGGAATCACAATCAGATGATGTGGTGTTTTGCCTAGACTGGCCCCCAAAACAGACCAAAGAGTGAACTTTGCAGCACCACAGGACCATCTTGTCACTCAGAACTTTCTCACCTCAACTTCAACATTGATGATGAATTTCCAGCTCTCTCCATTTGATATTTCATCATCATGCTATCTTCACTCACAATGCATATATCTATGTTCTCCAGATTGGGAAAGCAACACATTGAATGAAAAGTTTGCTTTTGCAGAGGCTGGAGTGGCTTTTATTCACTTTGTTCTCAGTGTTAGAGATCATCACATCTGCATTCAGATTGTGACTTCTCCCCACCACTTTTCCAAGTATCCCGGCCAGTTCTTTTATCCTTCCCATGTCTGCTATTGATGGTGTTGTAGAAATGTAGAAAAGTCAGGCTATGAGGAAGCATTGAAGGCATCAGTTCAGTTTGTCTATGATTCTCTATATTCCTTTCAAAAGTGGAACTTTGGCCTTTCTGAGTACTTGTAAGTATCTGAATGGAGAATATCTGAGCTTGACTAAAAATTCTTCAGCACTGAAGATGATGTCTTAGTGATTGATGCTGCTAATGCCTCCTGCATTCAGCAAGCAACAGGGCATATCCTGCAATATTTGTCAGAAGCTGAGAAGCAACTCTCAGAGCATGAGAACAGACAAGAGGATGCTTCTGGTGAAGAGCACAGCAAAGAAACTGAGAAAGCTGAAGAAAGACACAGCAAAGTCAATAAACAAGAGAACATCCATAATACAGGCAGCCAGCAGATCAAGCATCAAAAGGCCAAAACCCTGAGTTCATCCTTTGTCAAAAACTTCAAAAGTGTTGTTTCTAACCCAGTCGGAAGACATCTCGACCTGGAAAAACCACAAGTGGATGAAAGCAATGAGATTCATACAAGGGCATTCATGTTATCCTCTATACTCTGAAAAAGAGCATTTCAATGTCAAAGTGCCTCAAGACATATTTCATTTCTTGCATTTTGTTTCTTTCTTGTTGCGGAATATTTGATGCAGCAGGATCAGATGAAAAAAAAAAACACAATCCAGGTGAATGAAGTCATGAGGGAACATGGATGGAAATATACATCCACCTCTTTGCGAAATTTACACAATGAGGTTAAACTAATTAATAGTCTTGCTGCATCTCTTCATAAGTCTTGGGGTTCAAATGTTTATCTGATTTATGATGTTGTCTTCAGTGAGTCCACTATTCTTTAAACTATGAGCCAGGCTAATAAATTAGATGACATAGTGTACCCACATCTTTGAGCAATTAGCTGATTATCAAAGGAGGCGCGGGATCTCACCATTCAGGAGATATACAACAGACTTCACCTCTGGAATGGGCCTTTTGGTCCATGTCGTTCTTTTGACCCTGTGAGAATAATGGTGGAATTCCTTGGATGCTTGTTTATTCCCTTCAAAATAAGTTTGGCTATTGAGTTTATCTCCCCCATTGAAGAACCTCTCAGTGATGAGAGTGAGTATTCTAAAGATCATGACAACAATGATCATGCTGATGGCAGCCAACAATGGTCTGAAGGATCCACACCAGGTTTCTCAAGTGCAACTGATTCTACTCCAGACACAGACTCAGCTGCTTCCATTGATGAAGTGGTGGTTGTGTCAATCAAGCAGCAGTCAAGCAGCAGTGAAATACTAGTTCTCACTATCATGACTCTGAATAATGCAAGCTACCAGCAGTTCTTCACTGTGCTCTCTGGCCTGTTAAAGTTTACTGAATGTGAAGATACTAGGTATTGCAATGAATTGTGTGCACCAAACAAGACAGTTGACTATGAGGAACTGGCAACAGCAGAGGTTCTGGCTAGCTTACCCTCATATACTCATTGCTCAGTTAATGAAGGAAACTCACCCACCACAGTTCCTGCAATGGGTCATGGCATGATGGCCCTGCCAAGGCCTACTCCAGAAATCAACTCAACAGCACCACACTCACTGCACAACCCCTTCAGCTATATTCCAACACCAACAGCTGCAGAACCAGTGCAAGAGATAGGCTCTGATGACTTGCAGGGAACTGCAGGTGAGGTTATTAGCAGATTTGAGCAAGTCATTGCAATGCAGCAGAGTAGTTCGCCCGGATTTGCAACAGTCATTTCTCATTCACCCAATAACCAAGAGTCAGCTGCAGCTTCCACTAATTCTGTGGAACATGTCAGCAACAACACTTCAAAACACTCTTATACAGAAAATAATGCTCATGAAAACTTGAAACAAAGATGATTGTTGGTCTGTGACTGTGAGTATTTGTAACCCAAGCTCAATTACTACATGACTAATGAACTTATAGGTGATGGTTCCTTGATGAGGAGTACTTCTGCTTCCGAATTGGAGTATGAGGAATCAGCTGTCGCAACGAGCATTGAGAGTAATTCTAACTCTCAGGAAGTTTCACCACTACCCCAGTGGTGTAGCTCTAAGAAGCAGTGCTGTGTGGAAATTGGCGGTGACAATGATGAATGGTCAAGCAGGCAAATACACTTGATCAGTGGTGGTTCCATTTTGCATGCAGTAGAGTGACTGCCTACATCACACTGGACACCTCAGACCTGTAGTTCCAATTCTATCCCAAGTCTTGCTGCCCAAGTCAATGATTCAGGCAGTTCAGCTGGAGACACTGGTATTGTGACTGACATCAATACTAGAGACAACATAGGCAGAGAGAGAAGACCCCATCATATGTTGGGTCCGCTTGAAGGTACACAATAAGAGTATTTATCACACTTCATGCAATGCATAGGTGCATCATAAGTTAATTCTCAATCTAGATACATTATTGCAGGGTGATGATGTCCTGATTGAGTACCCTCAACCTCCACTGTTGCTTAGGCAGGGGTCTATTGAAAGCCTGATATTCAATGAGATTCCACCTCTCTTTCCTGAACTTCCCCATTTATTTGAGGATCAGGGCAATGCAGTCCAGTAGAACCATAGCAGTGTGCCTCCACCTTTTCCACTTCATGATTGTTGCAGATCCCCTCTGAAGTGCAACACTTCCCTGGCTTTCAGTTCAAAGTGTTGGCATTCCTTTCCCAAACCCAGTAATCCATTGGAGCTGTCTAGATCCCCCAATGCTAAGATACTATATATCCAATCTGTTCTTAATGATTTCTGTTGCCACTCCTTCTCAAGTTTGTTGCAGATGCAAAGTTTGGAGCCTCGGAAGCGTTTTGATACATCAGATGGTTGAACTTGAAGTAGTCTGGCAAGCTCTGGCTTCTTGGGGTTCTGTGATCATGTTAGCAGCAGTTAAATACTGTAGAATGACCTTACATTTAAGAAGGCATTCAAAGCTGCCCTACTGCTATCATTGTGTTCTAGAAACTGAACTGGTTCTGCTGTAGGTGTTATCTTTGCATAGTCTAACAAAGTGTCCTTCTTTGCTGCCGCTGCAACGTCACCGGGAATACCACGTTGGATAGCATAAGGCACAAAGCCTTGGTTCATGTTCAAGGTGTTGTATGCGGTGTTTTCTTTATTTTTATTATTATTATTTTTTTTTTTTTCTCTTTTACCCTCTTTGGCTTCTGCAGAGTTTTGTTGAGGTTTGCATGCCTTTAAAGTGTGGCTTCATTTCTGCCCTGCTTCCTTAGAGGGGCTGTTTTGATCATGTGACAAATGGAACTCGGCTTCGTATTACTTTGTCTGCCCCACTGCCCATGATAAAATAAAACAAGTGCCTTCAACTTTCTTGAGAGCCAGCCAACCAGCGACTTTTCCCAATGGCTACCCCAGAAGATATTGCAATGCGAATAGACTGGCTCAATGAACACATTTGTGAGATTGATTTGGATGGCTCCACATTCAGCAAGCTCAAGAACAAAATCATACGCCTATCAGCCAGGACCGCAGTCTTCCATTCATTGCAAGGCCCTGCCTGGCAGCTGTGAAACACCTCTTCCCTTCCCCACACTCATGGAAGGCTCACCAGATTTCTTGAAGTTCTGTACGGGGGATAAACAAAAGTTAACTTGAAGCATGAATTACAATGGCAAAAAATATGCAGCCTATCATGTGAGGCTCTGCTACTCATCGGTGTAGCCTACAGCCAACTGGATATCACAAAAATGGGTTGTATTGAGTTTGAATGTTTGATGAATCACACAAAACCATACCTAGACTTGAGGCCTTTGCCCGAGAAATGGATATTTTGTAGAGAGATCCAGATGGCAATCACAGCAAGCTCCAATTTGGAGAATATAGCTGAGTTCAGAAAACATGTGGCTCTGAGTCCACCCTCTTGAGAAATAGACTGACAAAGTTAGAATACTTCACACCCAAGTTTGATGCTGGGTTTGGGGCCTATAAGCACCATAGGAAACAACACCTCAATGATTCACCTCTGCTAGATGAGGTGTCATACAGCCAAACGAACAACAGTCCTGATTCAGAATTGCATTTACACCATGGCAGGATGGTGCAGAGTACAGAGGCATGCATACCAGATCACCAAAACTACCTGCACAACCCAGAAGCTGAATCTCGATCACCAAGCAGTGTAGTGGAGGCACAGAACACGCAGGCATGTATGTACTGCCTTGTGCAGTGGTTGGTGTGCATGTTGAAGGGTTGGTGGCTGCCCACATGCTTCCTGTTGCATCCCTCCTTCATCAGATTGGCCTGGTACACGGGGAACTTCTCGGGGGCCTCCATAGACATGTGGGTACACAGCATGATCTGGTTTGGGGGTGTGAGTTTGCGGGTGTCCTCAAGTGAACATGCATTCTATATCAAGTTGGGCACAATTTTTGCAACAGCAATCCTGAGAGACACTGGAAATGGAGCATCAGATCTACAGCAAAAGTGTTATTAGATACTTGCTCCATTCTCAAAGGGCTATTATGGGACTACCTACCCTGCGCTTGCGACAGGAATTACATGCAATGGTGGCTCGCAGTCATCTAATGGCGGATTGCGGAATGGCAACTTGCTGTCTCAGGCTGGCATTGTGGGCTTCACATTCTTCTGGGGTTGCAGGGTCTTCTGGTTCACTGAGAACTTGATAAACAGATGCTCTTGCCAACCTCATGATAAATTTTGCAGGGAGAAGCTCCAGATCAGGACTGTTTGGAGGGGTAGGAGCTTGCATTGTGATGAACAGAGAACTTGTTTGCAGTAAACTAACAGAAGGCAGATTAAGAACAGTTCCCCTCATATGGGTGAAGCCTGAGTAGAATAGTAGTTATGGGTGACTGTTTCTTGTGGAAAACCATCATTCCTTATATGCTGTTCATGAAGAAGCATCTCGGCCCTTGCCCCTTTCCATCTTCTGCTTCTTCTTCAAAGATCATTATTATGGCTTTGAATGTAAACATTAATAATGTGCTGTCAAAACTGGCTGCTCCTTAAAAAACAATGAACATGCATGCAGAAAGATGCCAGCACTGGTCTTCAGCCCAGCCAAGATCTTATCTTTCCTGCTGGAGCACAAGCAGTCGCCCACTGACACAGTAAATGATGTGAAAGTGATGTGGAAGGGTGGATAAATAAGGAATTGGAGAAACAATCCTGAAGCATAACTACAAAGTACCAGGCCCATTCCTCTCACTTGTCTCTGGCCCAGAATAGGCATTCTGCACATGACTCATGCCTGCAACTCTCACATTCCACCCCTCAATATCCTGTTTGGGCATGACACCTGCAGCAATACCTTCTGCGAACCTGACGGGGCCGCCGGTCAACATAATCCACTCCTGTTTTGTACCCTGTTTGATGTCATATCTGATCCAGCACTTCCCTTAAACACCTTTCATGCTTGATCTGGTCAGATTTTTCATGTTTTTTTGGCTCTTTGTCTTCTCAGATTGCTTGGGTACTTGCCCTTTTTTGAAGTGGCTGTGGCTCATTCAGATTCAACTGCTGGCTGGAGTCCATCTTCTTTGCCAGGGTGACATGTTAGCTAGAGATTCTGAGAGAGGTGTGGCTGTTTATTTTACCATTGAATGACAGTTTTCTTCAGTGTAGGAATGCCCCCCCATCCAGTTCATGAAGGGCCTTCTCCTAAGAGATAGGCCGGATTCACCGGCAAGATCAATGGGATTAATATCCAAGACAGTGACCAAACCACCACTTGAACCATCCCTTGAACCATCCCTTGCTTTTCATGTATTGCTCTTTGGTGTCAGGCCATGCAGGCCCAGCTGCTTCTTGAGCATTAGGCACTCTTTGGAAAATTGACCACCTTGTTCTCACAGCAATTGTGGAGTCTGGCTCAGTGGTGTCTCCAGACTGACTCTCAAGTCTTGCTTTAGCCAACACTTTGAGTGTGCTGTAATCTGCACTCCATGTAAGTGCATCAAACTGCTTGATGCAGTCAATGCTCACTTGTTTCTTTTCCTGTTGTTGCCCCATAATTCATTCAATGTATGGTTTGCCATACCATGTGCAGTGCATGGACACAGGACAGTAGTGGGATTTGTGACCAGCCATGCATAGAATGTATGGGACACCAGAGCGGGTTTCAAGCAGGAAGAATAGTATAGCCTGCAAGACTGGGTTATCAAAATGCAGGAGGAAGAGAATGGATAATCAACTTCATTTTGATTACTGTAATTAGAAATGTAGTGATATAAGTAGTTGGCAGGAATCAAATCATGGTTATCAAGACAACTGTGCTCCCAGAGAAAATGAATCTATCAAAATCTGTGCCTACTCTTTCTCAAGATACAGCTATCATTTCCACAACAAGTTCCTATCCAGATCCACAACACCCCAGAAGTGAAAGCCAAAGTGAAGGTGACTGAACCAATGAGTGCGCGATAGGTGATAGGTCAGATCTTGAGGGCAATACACTGCTCTTCCAGAAAAAGCCATGTCTTGGGCAAGCTTTGAAGAAGCTTGAGGAGCAGCCATACAGTTCAGGTGGAAAAGGAATGTCCACATTGTCTAGAAAGATTCAAACCACCTCATGTCCTGAGAATGTCTGGTGGCTCAATGACAAAGGAACACATCAAGAGATGATTGAAAAGGAACTTGGATGCATGGGTAACATACTCCTCCACAAACGGCTTTGCAATTGAAGTGCATACAGAATGCATCCACAACCACCAATCAGCAAAGCACAAGCTCTGTACTCAGCAGAAGCTACTCAACCACACCTCAATGCAGGGGATTCCAAGAAACCAAGAACAGTGACTGAGGTGCATGGCTGTATCAGCTGCAACATGGTTGAAGACAAGGAGAAGAAGTTGCATAGGCAGCATCAACCCCAAGTGGAGAGCCAAGCAGATGGAGGTTGGGATGAGTTTCTGGATCTGTTTTGTGCCTGGTAGATAGACTCTGATGTTGTTGGCTTTTCTAGCCATGGTGACTTTGGTCCCTTGTTGTTAGGCAAGCAGTGTGGGCAATTGAGCAGTCTGACCAATCTGTTCAGCATGAGTTCTGCGTTTGGTAAAACAATATACATCCACCAATAGATTTGTATATAGTCTTCTTGTCAAGTAGATATTTTCATAAGAGAAGCTTGCGACCTGCCTGCGGACTGATCCAAGCAGAAGGGAAAATAAAGACCAAGTTCATGGGCTGAGACGGGCGGCCAAGAACAAAGTTTGAACCAAATGTGGGCACAAGCAAAGGCTGTAGCAGGAGTGTATGCCTTTCTTTAATCTAAGATCAACACAGAAACCTACATTCATAGCTGAAGTGCATTCATGAGCTTCAACACCCTTTAATGATCACTGTCTAGCTTCTGCCTGATTGCTGGCTGTGCTGGTGCCCCTACTACTAAAGTCCTCCCAAACAGCACATCTGAAACAGATCACCAAGCAGTGATTCATTTCCAAGACAAGAGAGCAGTGAGATACAAAATGAACTTTCAAATCCAATCCACTCCTAGCCCAAGATCCATCAGTGCCAACCTCTGGTGCATTGCATGAACATAGGAAGCTTCAATCTCTGTGTAGTACAAGATCCAATCATGAATAGACTTGTTCCATCCCAGGTAAAAGTCTTGTTTCCAAGAGAGTCTTGAGCTTCTTAATGGTGTGCTTGGGAGCTCAAAGCTTGCTGAGGCTGTGGGCAAGCTCATCATGCTCCTCAAAAGATATTGTGTCCAAGTGGTGGTTCACAACCTCAAATCATGCTGATGTCTGACCAAGTTTTGTTTTTTTTAAGCTGGATGTAAAGTAAGATCCTTGCAGAACCAGTTGCCAGAGCTTGAGGTGGCATCTGGTTTCACCTTGAATGCAATTCAAAATATCATAGAGGGTCAACATCAGCCAATCAACAGATTCCCTGTACAAGGATAATTCCCCGGGGAATTATCCTTGTACAGAAAATGTGTAGTCATGTGACTCATGTGAACAGCGCGGCTGGGGCATTCAAATTGCCCCTTGAAACTGAGTTTTTCACATCACCAATCCACTGCCTTGTGATGGTCCGGATGGTCAGGATGGGGAATGAGATTAGTTCACAGGTGAAGATGCTGTTATATCCTCCATTGGGATACTAACATGTTTACAGGCTGCCAACAATCCTGAAGTTGGAGCAAAGTTATTTGAGATGGGGAGCATTCTGTCAAGATTGGGTGGCCAAGTGCATTCCAGCTTGAATCAGCTTCTCCTGATGCTAACACACCTTACAGAATGTAGGACAGCACCTGCAGGAGGCTAGCACTTCTCCAGGCAACAAAACTTCACTTTTTAAGGCCATTGTGATGAAACTGTGCCCTGCACAGGCTGCACAGCAGAGTGATGACAACATATCCCAGTTCTTCAAGGAATTCAGGTTTCAACCCAATAAAAAAGTGCCCAAGAAGAAGCTAAGTGAAGAGCAGGTATTTACTCTGACTCTTATCACTCAGAAATGGAAGCCTAGCAATGAGAAACTTGAGGAGTTGAAGAAGGTAGCCTGGGAGTGGAAGCACAATCTGAAGCTGTTTTTTGACTGTCAAAAGACAATGCTGCAAGAGAAGGTTCCTCTGCCCCAATGTGGTCTCATCCAATTTTGTTCCAGTGACATTGAGCACATCAAGGGCACAGGCCCAACACAACAGAAGGTGGACCATGTCCTTCTTGCCAGGTCCATCACAGCCAAAATTAAGGAGCAGTGTTTGACACAGAAGAGGAGGTATCAGTACACCAATGGGGACCAGAAGCCACCTCTAAAGCTCAGCTCATGAGTACTATCTGGCATAATCAAAGATGAGTTTGATGAGCCTCTGCCAGACAGGGCAACTTTGAAGAAGTGGAAGATGCTGGAAAAGCAATATACTGGGGGGAGAAAATGGGGCCAGATCAGATGTTTGTGGATACTGCTTGCCCTGAACAACACAATCACAAAAATGTATGGTTGTTTCCAGAATCAGAAGTAAGTGTTCATGGACTAATCAGTTCTAGATATGAGGAGAGAAAGTGGGTGAACATTGAGGTTGAGGCAATAAATTGCCTTCTTGAAAAGATTTACAGAGCTGTAGAAGACATACTATCAGATGCTTTTCTAGCTGTTCTGGCAGAATATGAGTGTTGCTCTAGAGATAAATTTGGCATTCTGCAAGAAATTCACAAGTCTATGAAATTCCAAAGAAAGTTCCTACCACTACAGAGTGATTCAGAGGACACAACCACAGCTTCTGCAAGGCAAAGCCCTGTTACTTCCTTTACTAATACACCTGATAGCAGTTATGATGTACATTCCTCTGATGGTAACTGTGCTGGTGAGTGTCTCCTTGATCTAAAATTCAAAACACTAGCTTATGATTGATAGCATCAACTGCTGGAGAGTCGGACTCCCTTCACAGAAATCAGACACACATTCTTGAGTCCCCTTCACCTAAGAGAATAAGAATTGATGGACAAAGCCACTCTGTGCAGGCATCAAGCACTGCAAATTGCCAGAATGCAGATCCAGCAAACACTTCAGTCTTCCAGGAGACTTCCAGCAGACTCACCAGCCTTTGTGGGGACTCAGGGAGTCATAATCAGCAAGAACCAATCCTCAATCATATCACTAATTGAGAGGGAGAAACCTCAACACAGCAGCAATTTACATATCAGCCTAGTTTAACAACCGGCTTAACAACTGGCAGCGATAGATCTACCCAAATCACAAGTCCACATCTCCCCATCCAACTAGAAGGGCATGTCCTATCAGCTCAGACTCCAAGTCCCATCATATATCCTCCTTCAGAGCAACCACCAGCATACACTCAAGGTTAGTGTCATCCATGTGTTGTTTGATGTTAATATTATAGATTAAACTAATTGATAGATAAAGTCATTAACCAGTCAAATACACCATGCATGGTTGGAGGTCATGGCTCAGATTTCAGCTTCAATGATCTCCCAAATCCCTTGGTTAATGTTTCCACAAATGGCTCTGAGAATGAGCAGCAACATTGCTTGAGCCAACCTGTGGGAAATAATGTCACCAAAGCCTTTGGCTATACATGGCCCAATGTCAATACAAGCAGAAGTAGCCCTGCATTTGGCTGGCATAACCTTCCCAACCCCCTTAGCACTGGTTTCCATTCTACAACAGCCAAGTGCGACTGGAGCAGCCTCCCGAACCCATTGATCCCCACAGCTCATCATGAGATGATGCCTTTCAACTGGCAGAATCTCCCAAACCCCCTCAGCACTCTCAATCAACAACCAGCAAGCTATTACCCAGATGATGTTCAGAATTTCCATGAATTCACCCATACTTGAAAGAGATAATTAAAGATGTCTTTACAGTATCTTGACATTCACAAGCAAATTTATATATTTAATAGCAATAAAATTGCCAAACCTCCTCCGCTTCCAGGAAACATTATAGACTCCCCACCACTGAAAACAACATCTTGCCCACTATCCATCTCAGCATCCTCACCCAAAAAAAGCCCATTTGAATGTGAAAGCTTTCCCAGAGCAATGATAACAGCCACTTTTTTCTTTTCCAAATCTATACCCCATAAGATTCCCAGCCAAGGCATAGGGTTGATGACAATCAGATACCACACAGATAGAAGATCCACCCACTCAACTGCAACACTGAATCTCATCTTGACTCTCTCAATGTTCAATTTATGCTTTGTGAACATTAATAGTTGAAATTAAATACAGTAGCATAAAGGTCATACCTTCATCCAAGTGTCAACAACTTTATTGACAGCAAACACCCTTTTTAAGATCCAAAAAGGGTAATATGGTTCTGAAGCTGACGCTTGAGCAGGATTGGAAGTCAATGTGTGGTGTAGTTCCTTTGCTGCACTATCTGCAATAGAAATGTCCACCACCAGGTATATTTCCCATTCTTGCCATGCTGTGGCTGTCACTTCAGTGAAGCCCTGAGATTCCACTGACTGCTGAATTTCTTCTCCTTCCAACATGTCCGCTTGTCATGCCATAAAGAGACCTCAATAAATCCGGTCAGAAGAGCACATATGTACTTTAAAGTGAGGCTGGGGGATTATTCAGAATGAAAAATAAACAGCCCACCACATCACATCTGGAAAGGTTGGCATGAAACCACTTCTTCATGCATCCTGGAGGGGACACTTTTCATCTGCCCCTCCAATTTGGAGGGGTCATCTGATAGTGGGTTCCAGAAAATTGTTAATGCCCAACCTATACATGGCGGGAGCTTGAGTGTGACACCATGTTTTGCAGAAAATCACTTCCACTGATGCGGTCGCCATCCTTGAATTCACTTGATGAATCTCTTGGCATTATTAGGCATCAATGCATCAGTGAGGGTGGGAGTTGTGCTGCATTGCATCTCTCCCCAGGATCAGCCTACCATATCAACACAACAGCAGCACAACACATGATATTCACAGGCCGCCCCATTGGCAAATGCACTGCAATGACTTTTACAGAGCCATTCTGTTGACTGGTTTCCATTGACAAGTCAACCCACAGAATTTCTCTTCCTTGATTGTCAGCCCAAGTGCCAAGAGTCTCGCAAGCCACCCCACCCAATTCTGAACAGTGGCTTGGGGACTTTTCCAGCGGGAGATGCCTGATGCCAAAGCTACATGCCAGCCATGAACTACTGATGGTTGAGGAAACAAGCAAGACTATATCAGTTTTTAACAAATATATTGTCTACTGCTCTTTGACCTTGTGCCGGACAAGGTTGTACCTTATCACCCACCAAAAGATTACCTCATCACACTGAGAAACAGTCAACCAAGTGCATGGTTATTGATCACTCCACGAATTCTCACCGTGGGTTGGCATCAGTTCCCATTGACTTATATAAAAGTCTGATCCCAATTGGAATGTCCAATAATGATTCACCAGACTACAGAGCTCTCTTCCACAGGGCAGAGGAGTTACGAAACCAGGTGGAGGACTGAGAGACAGGAAAGGGCCCGAAACCAACTGACAACATTTGGAGAGTTCATCAAAACTTGTCATGATTTACTCTCTCAGCCTTTGGAAACCAGCACACTGTCCCGCTCTATGAGACAAAAGATCCCACTGCCCAAAGGAAAACACTGTCTGAACAAAGAAGACTGCTTGACCTCAGCCATCAATCAAGGACTGCCAAAGAGACAAAATTCTGGTTTAGTCACAAGTTTACCACCAAATAACAAGAGTTTCTTGGCAGCTGGCTTAGGACCTCCAAATAAAGACAATTTCACAGTTGCTGGTTTTAAGTCTCCCCAAAGTGTAGACCTGACTTCAGCTGCTGGCATAGAATTCTCGGAAAATGAGAAACCTGGAACCTCAACCATGTCAACATCAGATTCCTCAGCAAGAGTGCTCCCATTGATTTGTGTTTTGTGGTGCTCCATTATGAATAAGGAATGAAGCATTGTGGAATCTCTAGAAATTGAGGAATCTAGAGATTGTGGAATTGTGGAATCCCACAGAGGGTAGATCTATGTTGCACACCAAAAACTTCTTGGATGTTGAAGTTCTACTTTGGCCTTGGCGGGGTCTTGGCGGTGAGCTCCCCCTCTTGACACACAATGTTGATGACCCTGTACAAGAGGAGGATCCTGCACCAGTGCCAGATGAAAGCCCTGTACAAAGGCATGCTCCCAAACACTGCAGCATATGCCAAGCACTTGAGCAGACTGCCCATACATGCCCTGATTGTGGTTAGCTCTGTATGAAGTGTTACTGTACCCTGTACATACATAGTGAATAGACTAGCCTGTTTGAGAATCTCACACCATTTTTCTTCTCTTTCTTTCTCTCTTTTCTTCCTTCTCTTCTTCTTCTCTTCTTCAGCCCATCATTACATCAACCATGTGCGTACGAGGCTCAGGTAAGTTAATTCATCAAAAGAACATCAAGCTAATTCTTTTCTTGTACAATGGGGCACTCTCTGTTCTTAGCCTCTCTGGCCCCCAGGGCCGTCATCGAATCCTTTACATTGCTGGTCATCAATTAAGTCCCTTTGCTCATAGTCCTCAGGCAAGAGCAGTTCTGGCCCTACCAGGGCAGGATGTTTTATTCATACACAGTGCTATGAATGAGCATCAGGTATTGAGCCACTGGCCTTTGTACATAAATGTCATCCTCATTCAATCTCAAGGGTGAGTGGAGGTGCAGGCCTGTACTGCTTGCCGCGGTGGTCCAGGTCTTCATCCATTCCCAGAGTGCTGCCAGTTACCAGGCCACTTTGGCAGAGCATGTGTAACTGCAAATGGCGGGATCACGCCAGCCACTGTTCCGTACGAGATGGTGAGGATGCAGTGAAGGTGATTGAGATTGTTGACACAGGCAAAGAGAATGGCTCTCAACAGCCAGGTGGGCGCCCTAGGGCCTTAATACAGATGGTTCAACACCATCTTTTGCAATTGCTATTGACTAGCTTTTGATACATACAATTTTCTTTTCTGTTTCTGTTTCTGCCTTGCTTTGAGGCACCAGGTATGTATAATTTCATTTACTCCAGTTGTACAGAGCCTGTGTACAACACTCAGGCATGGCTTACACCTTTACATGATGTCTGGGGCCAGTAGTCTGTACACTGTACAGTGAAGCCAAGCAAGCCAGGAGATAGAGCAATTTAAACTCATATATCACATGGACAAACAATCAACCTCAAATGCGGTGTGACTGAGTTACTGGTGAATTACATTAGAACTTGCAGAACCCTTGACTTCCAAACTACACTGTGGACAAGGCTGCTTTATAGGTATGCGCTCCTCCTTTGTTCATGGGGTCCAGATTCTTACCCAATAGGGCCTCTGTACAGGTTAAAGGGATGAGGAAAGTGAAACAGACACATCATTTCCATTGCGCCAAGGTTGAAGCTACGCGCCCAGTCACTTTTTGGATATAAGACCAACTGTTCGCTCACTTCACGTTTTGGAATCAAGCCATCTACAGTTTCTATGCCATATGCCTTGCCCAATCTCCCTAAAACCTCCTCGCAAACGACAGGAGCCCGATGACTATCTCGACCAACCACAACCTCAATCAAAAAGATTGAAGCTCGGCCGGACCACTTCAGCATATTGAAATAATTTGTCAAAGATCTGGTTGACAAGAAACACTCTCAAGGAGTTGGATCAACAAAACAAGCCTTCTGACGGCATACCAGAGTCACTATACTTCCACCACCAGCCATTCACTCGACAATTCCAGGCGAGACTAAAGCATCACTACCAGACACTTGTCCCCAACCCCCTACTCAGCTGCAAGCCTGAGAGCCTGAACAAGATTAAAAGATTCTCCAGACAAGGCGGACCTGACCTGTCTGACCTCAGGAATGTATGTAATTCTTGCAACATGCTAGTTCTCATGCTGACCTTGGCTCAGTTCCCAGATCCTCACATTCCCTGTTATCAATCAATGAGCGCAAATAGTTCAGGTCGCCGGAAGCGACATGCAGGAACTCCTCCAGATAATAGCAACAACAAGACCACAAAGACCACAAGCACTACTGCCTATAACCAGAACTTTGAGCAAAAGTTGATTGACCACGGGGTCTATCCTCCGGAGTATAAGTACCCAGACGGCCAGAAACCACCAAAACCAGGTAACTGGATGGAGATTCATGAAAGATTGGCACAGCCACAAGCCTCTCTTTCTCCCTCAAAATTCTCTGAAAAACACTTTGAGAACTTCAGAGAAGCAGATGCTCATGCATCCAAAGAGAGGCCAGTGGCAACTTCTGTCATTCCAACTATTGACGGCAATATCAGTGACCCTAAATGCATTGGAGGAGACTACCTATTCAGCAACCTTGCTCCTCTAACAGATGGCTCACTGGCCAATGCAAAACCAGATCATTTCTTTGGTGCTCATCCTGAGCAGCTTCACCCTGAAATCCGCAAGGAGCTTAATGATGTTATCATTCCATCAACACAAGACTCCCTGCCAATGGCTCCCAACTTCTTTCTAGAGGCAAAAGGCCCCGACAGATCACCTGCTGTGGCCACAAGGCAAGCTTGTTACAATGGGGCACTGGGGGCTCGAGGAATACATAAACTTCAGTCATACAAGCAGGATGAGCCTGTCTTCAATAATAGGGCCTACACAATAACATCAACTTACCAAGCTGGCCAACTCAAGCTCTACACAACACATCCCACCACCCCTCAGGAAAGCAATGGCCGTCCTGAATACATTATGAGTCAACTCAAAGGTTGGTCAATGACTAGTGATTCTGAAACATTTCGGAATGGAGCAACTGCATATCAAAATGCACAGGATTGGGCAAAAGAACAGCAAGATGAGTTTATCAAATCTGCAAATGAGAGACACGCGCAAGCTCAATCTGAACTTCTCTCATCTGAATGTGAGGCAACTTCTGAGCCAACTGTCGTCCTAGAGGACTCTGATACATCAGCCACATCTGATGAAGCTGAGTTTCACGATGCCGCCTGGAGTTTTGCACAACCAAATGACAGCATCAAGAATTCCGAGGCTTCAAACAAAAATACTAAAAGAGCAAGAGCCCGAGCCAACAGTGCTAGCAACAAGTCTCTTTCATATTAGGCCTTTAACTCTTTGTACATAGCCTGATATTATCAAAGCATTGAATTTTTTTATATCTATTTTTTCTTTTTTTTTTTTCTTCCACTTCCTCCCCTGCTAGGTTTCCATAGAACATAGATACTTGAACAAGCTGCCAGGCAGTAATTGAAGACCCCGTGCTCGCGGAATACCAGCAGTCTCGCCAACTCATTGGAGCTTCAAAGAGATATTGACCCTGCCCTGAGGGAGGAACTGCTAGAACAACTTCATGGTGACACCCCAGGGTTCTATGCTGTGTATTTTGATGATGTCAAGGGACTCAGCTTGATCGCGCAGGCTGTGTTCAAGAGCTGCAAGGTCAGTGATAATCCTCTCTACCATGAAGAGAGCAGATGGCAGAATTGGCCTGACAATGTGGATGAAAAACTTGTACTGAATTGGTTGGCTACAGTCATCAACCAGCTTGTACAGCTCACAGAACTTCATGATCCATCTCAAAAGGCTGTCCGCCGGCCCCTGGCTCAGCCCGCTCTGATTGGTGAATCCACCACAAAGCAAAAACTCAACATAGGCTTCATGGATGACCCACATGCCACGCCGGACAAAACATACAATTGGTCGCAGATCCTGGTGCTGGGAGAGCTGAAGAATGACAGGCTATCCCTTCGGGGGTGAGGCTCGATCTGGCAAGGTATGCTCGCGAGGTGTTATCCACACAGGATGGCCGATGATTCATCCTTGGGTTTATGTTGTGTGGCTCTTCCCTGCGCGTCTGGGAGTTCAACTGTTGCGGACAAACAGTACAAATGATTGCAGGTTCTGGTGCCTGGAGAACTGAAAAATGACATGATAATCCTTTGAAGGCGCGGCTTGACCTGGCCCAAGAGGTGCTATCTGCTCAGGATGGCTGCTGATTCATGCTTGAGTTCACACTGTGCGGACCACTTCTTTGTGCTTGGCTATTTGACTGTTGCGGCGGGATTGGCTCAGAGAAGACAGATATCAATAAGAATGGTCTTTGGTTCATCATGATGATTCTTGAGTTTCTTCTCACAGACTGACAGCAGTTTGGCTTTGATCTGATCATTGTCACAGTCAACAGCTGATGCTGCATTGAAATTGAGTGTGATGGCCAGAAGAAGTGTCTGGTGCTGGACAGGAGCATGTTGCATTGCGGGCTGAGCCACCACATGCTGGATAGCACATCCCGAGGGTGATCAGTCATAGCCTTTGATGGTCAAGGACTTCTGGCAGTACCCAGAGTGTGATGAGGAAGGGGAACTGTTGCACAAAGTGATGGAAAGCAGAGTCATGAATTTTGCTTGACACTACTTTCACCAAATCATCCAGGTGGACGGCAAAAACAACAAGGTTCGGAGCATTTGAAAGAACCTAGAGGTCCCTATGTCAAAACCCAGACAG
Source organism: Emydomyces testavorans (assembly GCA_029449355.1). NCBI lineage: Eukaryota > Fungi > Ascomycota > Eurotiomycetes > Onygenales > Nannizziopsiaceae > Emydomyces > Emydomyces testavorans. The sequence continues at coordinate 3,559,245 of CP120630.1, read as the reverse complement.
GGTAGCTTGCAGGTGGCCCTGAAAAGGAGTGCATCCAACAAATGTCATGCTGGCTGAAGCAGCATCATCAGGCGAAAACAGTCTTCTGATTGCGTGGACCCAGTGCTTTCCCCACCCAGCAAGCACACCCAGTCCAGCTCGCCGACAAAGCATGCCGCGGACAGGCCACCAAATTGTGTGCATCATCGCGTCATTGTTCAAGACTACAGGAAGCCCATCTATAAAAGCAGCTCCAGAGTGGCCCTACTCATAGGAATGGAGGGCTGCATTGCAGGATACAAATCTTTGTACTCCAAGGCCGGGTTACTCCAGAGCGATATCTCACCACAAAATCTTTTGATCAATGAATTTGATATTGACTACATATTGTCAGAGCTAAAATCACTTTGGTGTAGAGTATGAGTTCCACGCGGGCATTTTTCAAACAAACAAAAAAAACTTTCAACAAATACAAAACTCTAGATACACATCAGGTGTACATGTCAGAGACATGAATGTCTCTGCTATTAAAACTTCCTGGCTGCTATTTACCATCAAGTTCACAGATAGCTTCATGAAAGTTATTTTCACCCAATTCCCTATCTCCTTCTAGGTTTCCATCCTTATCATCCAAAGTTCCTTCTTGTCCTGGATTGGACTCTGCTTTCTCACAGCATGAGGGACAGAGCTTGCTGGAATTAAATCAGTCTAAGTTGATGGGACAATGAGGGTACTCTCACCTGTACTCACCAATCATTCTTCCACAGCCACAGTGATGATATGCTCTGTGTTTGCTATCCATGAATTTAAGGCTTGGGGGAGCCTTCTTGGCAGACCAATGGCTGCGCTCACGCGGGAAGTCTGCAGGCAATGTTGGAACAGATGTGGTATTGGCAGAAGCTCTTTCAAGCTGCTTCACTGTGCTGCTGTCCTGTGCCTCTGTCTCATGAAACTGCAGGCTTTGCTCGGCAGGGGGTTCCATGAAGATTTGCTAAGATGAAATCTATCAGACCGCAATTATCCTTATCTCAGAGGACTCACCAGCTACAAAGCATACCAAAGTCCTCTGCTAGGAGGATGTTTGGACTGTGGAAAGAATGCGACACATCCAGGAGGGTGGTTGAACTCTTTTCTCCTGCAAACACTCCCAAAGCTGGAGTGGATGCTGGCAATGCGCTCTGGAATCTATCTCGGCTTGGGAGGTTCACAAGGCTTTGGGACTCAGAAACTGGGAACAGGAAAAAACAAATATGCTGAAGAAGTTGCTATTCTGAAGAACTCACCAGCAAATCACAAAGGTGTATATTTCTCTGCTTGAATTGATGCCTGAAGTTACAAAAGAAACCACACCAGTGAGGAAGTAGGATGAGGAGTTGCAATGAAAAAACACCAGTCATACACTCCTCTTCCCATTTCAAAAGGCAGTGACCATTCTTATATGCTCTCGCCATGCTCCCATCAACTGCAAGTAGACCAGAGGACTTACTTGAGTCGCTGGATATTCTAGAAGAAGCACCTCACAGCAGATCATCTAGGGATTTCCAGGATCTTCTTCACTGCATTAAGTTCTATGGTTGGCACCCCCACCACAATCTCCTGGACCGGAGGTGTCAACACAACCTAGCCACAGATATGGACTATAAGCTGACACGCTGGAGCTGCAACATTGGAAGGTAGTACAGAAAAACAAAGACACTCTGCACTATTCACAGTGTAACTTCAAGGAATCATAAGAAATTCAACAACAAGCTTGTCAGAATTTAATTAAGCAGACCAGGCAATAGAAAGCACAAGCAACGCATGTCTGGCTCAGACAGTGACAGGGATAGGTGTGGGAACACGCAATTGCGGCACGGTTGGGTTCCAAAAGTGGGGGCGGGGGAAAAGAAAATGGCGCACAGGAAGGGGGCGTAGAGCGCGAGGAGAAAGGAAAAAATCAGGACGATGGTGGGAGGACGGTCAGGCAGCGGGAGGAAGAGGACTTTATATCGCGACAAAGCAGCGAGGGCGCGCCTTACCTGAATAGGAACGCTAAACCAGAACAGGAAATTCGGTGAGGCAGGGCTGAGAGTACAGAGTACTTGTAAGTAAAAACTTCAATAGTGTAAACTTCTATTCTTGAGCAGAGGCACATAACTACATGTACATAGCAACCCAAGAAGTAGAAAATGTCGTGACAAAATTAAATAAATAAAATTAAACAAGAGATGATAATTTGTATTCTGTGTCTTTCTGAGTCATTAGATAGAGACAATATGAGGGATTTGACTTCTGTATTTGAACACTATCCCATCTGTAGCAGACAAGCCACAACTGATTCATGTTTCACATAATATTTCTTGATCCAGGTCAAAGTCACCTTTCTCACTGACAGTGGAAGGGCACCAATGGAGGTACCAATGAAGCATCAAAATGTGATATGAAAGATGATTTGATATCATGTCTTTCTAAAGTATTTGTCAGAATGTTTTAGAAGTCATGACCTGAGAAGTTCTTATAAAATAAGAGAGACTGTTGACTTCACTGCTTTTGCACTCAATTTGAAGAGCAGTGCAGGATCTCTCTTTTAAATACCCATCAAAGCATGTGGCATTGTCGGGAGACTATCTGATTTTTTTGAGTAAAGATGACAAAATATTTTATTTTTGAGCCTCAGCTCTGCATTCAGCTTTCTGAAGCTAGGTTCCAATAACCACTCAGCATCTGGTTGAATGACTTCAAAGAATCAAAGATTTTTGAATCTGATTTCTGTAAAGAGATGTAGAAGAAGTTAATGATAAACTGATTATCATGCTTGCTGCTTGATCAGCCCAAACTCAGCAGAAGACTTCATCATGGTATAAGCAGCTGTTTTTCTGAAGACAAAATGAAAAGCCATCCTCAGACTTCAGTAGAAGATTGTTTCAGATTTTCCAGCCTTTTTCACTGTCTTTTGAGATTTATAGAGTTTATTCTGAATTCAGTATCTTCTTTCTGTTTTCATTTGCAAGTAAGCAGTTTCCATCTTATTCAAGGTTGATAAAGGTATAATCGTGGCAAAGAGAAACTCCTTGAGTCTTTGTGCTTGAAGTCCAAAAGTATAATGTATATGTGTATATGCTGATCTTCTGTTCTCACAAATTGAAAAGGTCATAACATTCTTTGAATCATTAGTTGAGAAGTAGTATCTTGACTGCAAGCTCATCTGCAATCAGATCCATCCTCAGCTGATGAGATCTTAGCTAGGTCTATGCCAATGGCCTCCTGATGTAGGGCGGCAGGGGCAGGTAGCAGGTTGCAGACCTGAAAAGTGTCATATGCCAGAATCAAGCTGTCTTTCAGATGCATCTCTTTTCCCACAAGCTGCAACAGTCAATGCTTTGCTGAATGATAAGATCCTTAGTAATATTGTAAGCATGATGGAAGATCTAGCTAAATCATAAGCAATGCACCACAATTGCATGATTTGCATCTTTCAAGGGTGACAATAAGAGTTTTAGGATGAGGCTGAAACTCTGTCTTCTTATAGCTGTTCAGTTTCAGATGTCTTCCCATCTCATTTCAAAGATGTAAAGTCCACTTTGATTTCCAAGCTTGACTTTGACCTTGCATGCATGCATGCAGCAGGCTCAGGTTTGACAAACAGATTACCATTATTATTTCAATATAATGCCACTTTTTAATTGAGATTTCATCTTTCATCTTCAGAAGACATGCTGAAGGTACTAGAGGTTGTTTGTAACTGTCACATTTGATTTTGAAAATTAAAACTTTACTGCAGATGTTGAGAAGTGAAGCTCCAGCATGATGGTTGTGATTGACTCTGGTCAGTGCTTTGTGCATGATGCATCATGTTTATGCCAAAATACTGAAAAGAGCATTGTAGGTCACCTGATCACATATGAGAATAAACATGAATGTTCAAAAGCCACAGAATGGATTGATTTTCAATGTCCATTCTCAAGGAAAATGTATATTTAACTGAGCAGGCTGCAGCTTGTGCTTTTGAGAAGACACCTGCAAAAGTAAATGGCTTGAAGATTTCGAATTTTTGATATCATAATTCTTATCAGCTCAACAGTAATATTCTTTCAAAATTGAATTAAGAAACTGCAAAATAATGACCTTGAGAATGCCCTGGCGGCCCTGCTCAATTTTAGTATGTGTATCAGACAAAATTCATGAATTCTTTCAAGGAGTGACACTGAGGTGGTTCATGGCTTTCACTGCCTGCGGGTTTCCGAGTCCATGAACAGCAACTGACTTATACATTATATTGTGAAAAAGAGGAAGCAGTCACTCATTAATAATAGCCTCAGGTAAAGATTCTAAAGAACAAAAATCTTAATGGCATAGCTTTGCTGCTTCAGCAAGATATGATGTTGTGAAGAAAATAGAAAGAAGAAGAAAAGTGAAGAAGTGAAAAAGAAAGAGAAAGACAAGCTTATTTAATGTGAACATCTCTCTGGTTGCTTTCAGTGTAGATTTTTCTCTTTTTCTGATGATTTGTGCTGTGGTTTTCTTTTCAGTTTGGTTTCACTAATGCTTTCAGTTTGAGAGCTTTATTCAGCTTTTCTTGAAGGTTTGTGCTGTCCATTTCAGTTTGATCTGACACTTTCAATGAGAGATTCTTTTCCCTTCTCATATGGATTCATTGTATGACTGCTACAGCAAGCTCATACATCGGATCAGCACAGTGTCCATGCTGTATTGCCACAGCTTCACAATTAGTAGGGGGGTTGATCTTATCAGCAGCTGCAAGGTCTGGTGATTATTGTTTCTATATTGTCAGAAGAAAATAATAAGAGTCTCCTGTAAGACATGCTAGAAAGTCTAGACAAACCAGAATCTGGCAATTCACCTGTAGAATATTGGGTCTCTCCTGGTCATAGGAGTGAGGTTTCGACATATCTGGCCTGAACACCACTTGTCCATACTCAGGGTGATCAGGAAAGCATATCTGGAGATAGCACCATGATTGCAACATATAGCTGTTGGAACAACCAAAGATCAGTCTATCATGTATATAACTTGTCTTCTTGATCAAACTGGAGACATCCCAGAGGAGGTGAAGCTTCATTCAATAAGAAAGTCTGCTTGTATCAAATCTCACCTCAACATCTTACTCCCTCATCCCATATTCCAACACCACTTTGGCCAGCAAATGAAAATACTGACCAAAGGACTCCAAACCCTCTGTTATGCATTAGCAAGCCTTGTTAAATGTGGAATATAGGCCTGTTGCAATCCTTCACCCAACAAGAAAGACCAGAATACACCATGAAACACCAGGACACTCCATCAATGTGTCCTGACAATGAAAACATGAACCAAGACAATATGTATCCAGCCCCCCAGTGGACTTCAGTGAACCAACAGGCGAGTGTGACATTCCTCCAAGACAGTCACACTGAATTGGGCCCCTCAGCTGTTGATGCATTTTGATCAAGCAGCATTCACCCAACCACCCAGCCGTCTAGCAGTACTGGATGTGAAGCCAACATGGCCTTTCTTGAAGGCAACAAGACTCCTGAGTCTACTCCTGCATTGAACACCAAAGTGAGATGCTCTGGGTGAAAACAGACACATTCTATTGCCACAGTTGAATCAACCGGCTCTCCTCAACCAACCAAAAGGACTTTCAAGACCACCACAAAACAGCTGAGCAGCAAAGGCAAGCTCAGTTGGGAAGCTCCCTCCAAAGACAAGTGGTTCTCCCCAAAAAGCAAAGAAGAATGGAACGCCTACAACCAAAAGACCAAAGTGACCCTCTTCCACATCATCAAAGGCGAAGACGGTGCCCTGTTGGTTCCCGGTTGCCAGTCATGCATCAAACACAGTTGGGAATGCCATGTATACAAGAACTCTATCATATCAACCAAGAGACATACTGGAGTCTGCTGTTCGTGCTGCCAGAAGAATTCATCAAGTGCAGGCCCGGGACTATGATTGTGACCAAGCATTATACAAGAAGTAAATGGAAGCTTTTAACAAGCTGAACCAGTGGATGGAGGCAACAATCTGCAAGAACTATAAGTTTGAATGCTGCAAACCTGGAGATTCATTTGCAATTCAATATAACAAGCTGAAAACAAGAGTACAGGACAGAATTGCAAGAGTTGATGATGAACTAAAGGACTACTTTGAGTACATTTGCAACCCGAAAGTGGCCATCAAAGATTGGGCAAAATGGGTAGATGTATTTGAATCAACATTGTTCCATATGGAATCCAAAGAACTATGGATTGCAGACAGTAGTGAAGACTGATTTAGGCTGCTGGGAAGACAGCTGCAGCAAGACCCTGCACATGCAAATTGGATAGATTCCTATAGGATACACTATAGGGATCGAATCAACACTGGGAACCTCAATTTCCGCGAGCTAGCTGCTCATTTCCACCAACATCTGGGGTCAGTACTAGTGAAACCTCAGAGGTGTGGAGCAGTTATGAAGGGTGCCTTCACCATGTGGTTTGCGGGTGATTCAGAAGCTTTCGAGCTCCCAAACAAGAACACTCCTAGGGAAGAATCACCTGTAGGAAGGAAACCAAAAAGCAGAAACAAGGATAAGGCATCCACCCACAAAAGGAAGCAACAAGACAGAGGCTCAGTCTCCAATGGTCTGCAGCAGCCAGCAGCCAAACCATGAACCACAAACCCAGACAGCTGCAAAGCATGCGGAATGGTCAGACACAGACTGGAAGCATGCTGGGTCGCCTTCCTGGAGCTTGCACCTGAATGGTTTAAGCCAACAAAGATGCAGAAGGAGATCCTGGAGGGCCATCAGGTTTAACTTAGAAGAAGATTAAGAAGTTACAGGCAAACTGAGAGAAGCAGGAAAAGCAAGAACAGGCTGCAATGCATGCAAAAGAGCAGGAAGCTTCAGAATGACTAGACTACCACCAAGTGTCATTTGGGGTTGGAAATTATCCACTGAAGAACTTGTCAATACTGGATTCTGGCTCTACACTCCATGTTTTTAACAAAATATCTTGATTTATACATTTCCAGACTGCTCCAACTGGGGATAACCTAATTGCAAGCAAAGCAGTTATTCCTATAAGAGGCTATGGCGATGTCAATATAAACATCCACTACCAAAGAAAGAGCAAAGAAAGTTGGAGGATCCTAAGACTCTATGACATCACATATTGCAAAGGTTTTGCAATGAACCTGGTGTCCCTACAAATCAGGCTGCTGGTGGGACACAGCAGGGGGAGCCTGGAAATCCACCACAGCAGGAACAGTACAGGGCTCCCCTTGCGGCAGCAGAAGAGCCTCAGGAAGGGACGAGAATTCAAGATGATGAGATATTTGACCCTCCCCTAGACATTACAAATCCTACAGACAGCTTTACTGACATAGAAAATTTCTCTTCCATAGCTTAGCAAGCCCTTCTTGAGATGGATCTTTGCAGTCCGTGTTTTACGCCTCCGGAGACACCTGAAACGAGTTTCCTAACAGCCATGTGGTTGGAGCAACAACACAAAGAAGAGGTCTATCGCTTTGATCAATCCTTCAAACCCTGAAAGGCCGCATTCGCAGCTGGAAGGAAGATACAACAGGTAGAACGCGTAGGGGATAAAATGGTTACAAGAGCAGACGTGGAGCATCTAATAAGATGCAACCCAAGGGGTCTACATGCCCTGCATCGCAAGGACCTTCCAGACACCTCAACCCGTCAAAATGAAGTGCAAGACCACTTGTTAGTTTAAACAGGCCGAAGAGGAACAAAGCCATAGACTGACCAATTTGTGGTCACCACTTAAGAAGAAGGAGGCATATGGCAGCAAAGTTCTCGATTGCATGTGGGTATACATCAACATCTCAAGAGGGGAAGATCTTCAATGATTCTTGGGGATAGAGATTATACAAGATAGAGCTGCAGGCAAAATTTGGCTGAGCCAGACATCATATATTGACAAGATATCCAAGCTTGCAGACAATTATCCACATCAAATGACACCTCAATAAGCAAAGACAAAGTGTTCCCAGACGTGCAAGCTTCCCAATCATCTATTACAAAAGGCTTCTTTTTGCTTCTTTTTGCTTCTCGTATCTTTCTAGTTCACGTTCATTCGAACGTCTCATCTGACAGGTCTGCTGGGATAATAGATGTTGGGGAGTTCACGGATTGGGCTGGGGCTGCTGGACATATTTTATACCATGACTTGTGTCGGCTGGTATATCTTGTGCCCTGGTATATATCAGCAACTGATACATGCTAGCTGGACATATTTTACACCATGACTTGTGTCGGCTGGTATATATCTCTGAAGAGGCATGTGAAATCTGATCTTGTCAAGTCAGGGTAAAAAATATGTTCAGCTTAGAAAATCCAAGAATGTTTACTTCTCAGTAGTAAACTCACAATATTCATCTATTGAGCTTGTGATTGCCTATCTAATAATCTAATAACATGTAAATCACAAGTTAAGAAGCAAATAACATTTCCAGGGTTAGATTTGGTCAGAACAGCCAGTCAAGTCTGGCTTGCAAGGACTGTGCCCCTGCTTTTTGACTCTCAATGTCGTCAAGCCACTGAGTGATGTGCCCCTGAGGCCACACATCATCACAGAGACAAACAGCAATGTAGATGTCCCGTTCCATGACTGATGACTGATGAATCTTAGTCCATGCTGGTTCCAGGCGTTTCATCTCCTCAAGGAAATAGCGACGTAATTCAGTCTGCTCATACTCAAGCAAATGGTCCCAATAATGGGTATTGGAATCATCAGCGCGCTCTTTGGTCACATCAGGTAGGCTATTTCTAGGGGAACCTTTCAGAAATTCAGGAAAGTCACACGCCATCCATAATGGCAATGCCAAAACACATTCCCAGTCCACCACTCCAGTCAAAACACCTTTCTCATCTACCAGAATGTTGCTGCAGCTGAGATCGCCGTGAAAAAGCACCGAACGCTCAATTTTGTGACTATCAGAAAAGTGTTGCTGCACTAAATTCTGAAGTCTATTGATATTTGGTAATGTCATCTTTGCATGTTCTAAATCCAGCTCTGCTTCTTCACCCAAGTTGTTCTTCATGTGCTTTTGAAGAATAGAGTTGCAGCTGTTTTTTACAAGCTGCAAGCTTGCAAGTAACCAACACTTGCTTGAGCAGAATGGTCCTCTTGGAATTTCTTGCAGGATGCGACTTCCCCAGAAGAAATGTTTTGACACAAGATGACCCAAAGGTGGAGAGATATTGCTGGCTGACAATGAATATGGATATATGTTTCCAATCCCGTGAAATTGATGTCAAAAGAGAGTCAAGAAGAGAACTGCAATTTGCCGTACAAGATTCTCCTTTGCTGTATATGGCATGGATTTCCATGAACTTGCCAGAGGTTTTCCAGCTATCTTCTCCATAAGAATCCACTCAAAACCCAGCCAATTATCTCAGCTCAAACAATAAGCAAGAACATGTGGCACTGGTAGAGACATATTCTGCTGTATCCAATTGATTGTAGCAACCTCACTCAGGGTCTTGAGTTTTGAATCAACTGGTAAGGATACCCGCATCACCATCTGCTGTCAGCCAATTTGTACATCATAGAGTTTGTTGAAGGCACCCTCAGCTAGAGAGCTAACAACAATTGATGTGCTCATAAGTGTCTCTTCAAGAGTTTCCTTGATAGCTTCAAGACACAGTTCAGTCATCCAATGTGGCCAGAGTGAAAAGCATTCCCGCGTCCAATCAAGGCCTTCAAATTGTTTAGTTGAGTCTTCAAGCATGATTGAACCAAATGCAAAAGAACTTGCCATTAACAGGTTTCCCAACTCAACCTGAGCGGGCGCATAGGTCTTGATGGATGATCAGATGTAGTACTGCAGATTTTAAGCTAAAATTGTCAATGAAAAATTCTGTACCGGGCTTGGGATCGCATACCCAAAAAGGAATTGCAGCTACAAAATAAGATTTCTGTCCCAGAAGACAATCACAATCTGATTCTAGTGCTAGAGGAATAATCATATCCTGATATGAAGTTTGAAATAGCTTCATTGTTATGTTTCACTTACATATTTATCACTTTGATCAAATTCAGCCTGTTTTTTGCCTAGTTACAGTTTAAGATTGGCTCTCCATCATGAGTATCATCAAGTGAGTTCACCTTTCTTCGCAAGGATTTTCTTCTTCTAATTCATTCTCCAAGTGGTGAGGTATTTCCCTGGGATCACTTTAAGAGGGGGCAGCTTTTGTTGGCTGCGGGAAACAAACCACCTCATGCTCTTGAGGCGCTCTTGAATGGTCCCTACAGAGAAAAAGTTGATGAGAAGGACTATTCAGGCAGAACAGCACTTTCATGGGCGGCTGAAGCCGGCCGGGCTGACAATGTCAAAATCATTCTTAAATATGGGGCGGATCTGGATCAACAAGACAATAATGGAAGATCTCCGTTAAGCTGGGCAGCCGAGGGGGGGGATCTCAGAACCACAGAGCTACTCATTGCAAGAGGAGCAAATGTGAACTTGAAAGATAGTTCAGGACTCACACCACTCACCTACACACATAAGGCCAGACACAGCAACACCAGAGCAATGAAGCGCCTTTTACAAGATCATGGTGCTAGCAGGCTAAAGCAAATCTGGCTGAATGACTTGAAGCTGATTTGGAGCAATATCATTGGAACTTCCAAGAAAATTAGAAGACATCTAGATGGATTTCTGATAGGGTGATGGGATGGGAGTGAAGAGAATCTGTCTGAGTTTGAAACATCTCAATGAAATCAAACTTGAGAGCTAAAACAATGCTTAAAGATTGATCAACCGATGGCTTTAGTTTATAATATGCTTATGGCCTTTGCTGCAACAGTCATTGAGATGGGCAATCTTGTTGGATTTTGGGCTGATCACCAAAAGCATTTGTTTCAAAGATACTTACTGTGTCATCTTTGGCTTATCATGTTTCAGCCTGATTTGCTACTATTTTGGTAATTTCTTGAAGATGGGCTCAAAGGTATATATCCAAATAGTTTAGAAAGTCAGGCATTTCTTATGAATATATGAGTCACATTAAAAAAATCCAACAGATCTGCTATATCAATTGGCCTTCTGGCTCCTCTTGTGAGTATGTATTTGGGGAAGGTCATTTGACTGAGAAACTAACTGTTTAATTTCTAGCATTATCAATACATGCAGCCCATCGTCAATAATGTCTGGGCATATCATTGGTCTCAACCCATCAAGCCTCTCGCCGAACTAAAACCAAAAGATGTGACCATTGTTATACCCAGTTGACCCTTCTTTTTCTCTAAGAGACACCATTTCATCAGTAATAAGCAAAGACAACTCATTCTGGCAACTGTGGAAGAGAGGTTTCACAAGGCTGAAGCAATCATGAGGGAATACCACCAGCATGTGCTCATGGTGAGAAACACCAGCAAAAGGGAACAAATGATCATTCAGGAGATCAAGACCATCATCACAATGCTCATGAATGATGATGTGCACTGTACCACAAACTGAGGAGGTACAGACTAAGCAAGTTACACATAATTGGTTATCCTCATGTTCAAATGTCTTAGCAGTCCTGGTCATTCCAATGCAAAATGTTTTGCAGATATAACTCAAAGCAAAAAATTCAAAATGTTTTGAACTTGAGCAGCATGGCAGAGTTCAGATTATACTCAATTAACTTATTTTTTCTGTTCATCAATATTTTTCAGAACTCTTCTGAAATGAATTCTTCCATTATTTGAGCAAGAAAGAATGAATGATGTTGCAATCTGTGAGCATCTCCTCTGCTATAACCAATGAAGTTTTTCTCAAAAGTTCTGAGGTTTCCTCAGCGTGATGTGAGCTTAGGAACTTTGACTGCCACAACAAATAATATGAATGAAGTCACACCATGTCTCTCTGGTGATAAGCATGCTTGGCAATCATCTTAGCACATTTCTAATTTCCAACACAGACCACATGGGAAGGCCAGGATGAGCATCTTCTTGGCCAAAACAGAAGACAACAGGTTGATAGTTGGAGTGTATGCATAATCATCCAAGTCCACTCAGAGGGGGTGAAGCTACCAAGCTGGCCGGACTGCCAGGAAAGAACAATCAGCTGAGAATCAACACTAGGGGATCATTGGTTTGAGATGACTGGTAGTCAGGATCTTTCTTTATTTGGGTAATTTTCCCATGTGATTTGAATTGGAGGTGGGTAGAATTTTTTCTGCTGAAGAGTGAATATTTCAAAATAGGAAAAATGCAAGAAGACATACCAGACAAGCCTCAGAAGAAGGAAATGTCCCTCTTGAGTTAGCAGATTTGAGTGAAAATCTTTGGCAGGCTTCACGCCACTTGTCATTAGTTTCTGCCTGGTGAAGTTCTAGTTCAGACACAGTGGCAGAGAAGTCACAATGACAGGCCCTGCTGTAGCTTTGCAACATGCATGCAAGAGTCTTCTTTCAATTCTTTCGCATCTCCTGTATGCTCTGGTAATCTTGCTCCGGTTGTTGAGCTGCTGAAAATTTGATTATCAAGTACTTGGCCACTTGTTTTGGTGGTGCAAGATCATATTCAGCAATTAGCAGAGTCACCTCACTGTAGCAGTCATTGCAAAAGAGGAAAAGTTTATTCAATAAACTTTTCATTCTCCATCATCACATTTGTTGGATACACCAACAGTTGAGCTCTGAAGTTTCCATCTCTGGCAACTGCAAATCAACAATACAGTCATTCTGGCCTGGGCAATGGTTCTTGGGTGACAGCCCTAACCTGACTCTTCCAAGATGAGGAAGGGTGACAGAGAATTAGTTAGTTACTTGAGGCAACACTTTGAACTTTTTGCTTTTTTGAATTCTGATTGCTTTGGCTCACTGTTGTGAATTGGATGCACAATGCTTGTAAGATGTATGTTTGTAGTACTATCTACATACAAGTAGCCAGATGGGGGGCTGTGCTAGACAAGCACTAAGAGCTCACAATTCCATGTGGAGTCTCTTCACACCTCATCTTCTTGGGGCCTAGACTTCTATTTTTGTGGTATTGCATACCATTGATGTCTCAGAACACACTTACTTTCATGGCCTTGTGTAGCTTGCCTGTGTTGTCATAGGCTGCCACAGTGCTCCTCCATGTCTTTGCAAATCAGCCAAGACCGCCATGACTGGGAAGTGAATAACAGATGGGCGTCTCCAAATGGAGTCGCGTGTTCGAAATGGTGTCTCCGCGCTTGAATCAGACCACAAGACAAATCAGACCGCAAGACAAATTGGATTCTCAGCAGTCAAATGATCCTTGTCAAGTCTCTGTGAATACAGAGATTTGGAGGATTACCCATATTTTCACTGAATTGCAGATTGTGGCCGAACATTGCATAACCAATGCTCAGCTTGAATCCTGCTTGCATTAGTATGTTACACAGTAGTACCCAGGTGTCGCGCCCCACAACTGATGGGGATTTGAACTTAAAGTAACATGTTGGTCTGTGGTTTCCGACCCAGATCCGCAGCAATCTCAAAGCTTTAAAATATGTACTAATGAAGGTTGCAGCCCAAAGAACTGGTAACAGACTTAAATTAAGTTTTCTGATTGATTGTTCTCAAGTGGGTTATTGTGAACATCATCATACACAACATAGCAGAGACAGGGACAGAATCAGCATTCAGACTCAAACACAACAGTATCAAGCTGTGGCCCCCAAAAGAATTGGCTTGCCAGAACAATACTTTTTCCAAGCACATGAGAGTGAAAAGAGCACAAAAAGTGGGTGCCTGCGAGATGTGGTTTAAGTTTCTGCCAGGTTTCATTGTCATCCCCACTCAGCTGCAAGAATATTATGAATTCTCAGGCTCTGGAGATCAGTTGAGAGTTCTAGCCAATGTCTTACAACAGTAAAAATTTCCTGTTCTTAGCAAGTGTCTCTTGCCTGTTGCCCCTGTTGCCGTTCATTCTTTTCAAATAACCCAGATCTCTTAGACATTACAAGATTTGGCGCTTCAGGTATTACCACTTTCGGTCTTCGTGTCTCTGATCTTAGTTGTGTGGCGACTTTTCTCCTCTTTCCCAGGATCACTAATTTCCGCTTATGTGACACTTCAAACTCTTTTAAATTGTCATTCATCCTTTCAAGATTTGGATATATGCGGTCCTTGACGGTATGAGCATAGTTTTAATATGAGTTGGGAGCAAAATGTACCACTTCTGAGGCTGGCGGCGGCCAGTCCTCAGATTCTATCAAACAAGCTTTACTCTTTTTGGTGCTCAATAAACCTTCTTCATCCTGGAGAGCCTGTTTTTCCAAATTGTACTCGTAAGCACCATGCAGGTGTACTATCAGCACATACACTTTGGCACCAGACTTTGCAGCAAGCTCCATCGATTTTCCCAGAACAGTTGTGGAACATTTATTGAAGCATTGACGCTCAGAATGATGAGGATCAGATCCAGCCATTTTGGAGAATTGATTTGCTCTAGAATCATGTATTGAAGCTTTGTGAGAGTTAATAGAACATGGATATTAAAACAAACAAGAAAGAGAGCTGTTTAAATACCCACGCCGGGATGCTAAACAGTCAGGTGATAGATGATTAACTAGGTAAGCCTAGCTGCTGCCCTGCAGGGTTGAACCCCAGCCAGAAACTGGCACACAAAAGCTCATGAAGACAACCCCAAATACTCCCACATCTGTTCATTACAAGAAACCAGACTGTTTTGAACATTTAATCTCTACTGCATAAAGCTGCTCTCAGAACTCTTTCTGAAATTCAGTCTTCTGAGCACTTTGCAATGTTTCCTGAGCAGGTGCTTTTTCTTTTCTTTTCTTTTCTTTTTTGAATCAATCTGTGAGCATGTTGGAAAGACTTGAAACTGCTGGCTGTCATTGAATTCTCTGTAATTGTTCAGTCAGCATTGCATGTTTAATCTGGCTTGTGTATTGCCAATTCAGTATTACCAGTCATGATTGTGCAAAAAGAATACACCAATATTGACTTTAAAGTTTAGACAAAGTAGCCATCAGGTGCTTTTGAATTAGAAATCTTCCTCTCCAATGTCACGACGCCAATTCGCCTCGCACTGGGTAATGTCTAGCTCTCAAAATGATAATCCACACCATTCACTCACATGTGGCAATTGGCAGAAAATTATTATCATGAACTAGGGGCCCCTGAAACTTACAATTGCAGCTGATTTTCATTCCTTGCAGGTGTCCAACACTCTGTCATGCAGAGAACTCTTCTCTTGATAGTGTTGGCTAATGTAGGCCATTCTGTAAGTGTGAGCAGCTTGTAAAAGCAGTCAGTGTCAGAGATTTTGAGAGAGTCATTCAGTTCAAATGGTGGCTACATGGTTGGGCCAGGAAAGCTTGAGCTACACTTTGAAAATGACTGCATTTTTTTTTTTTTTTTGAGATTCACACATACAATGTAGTTATTTGAGTGCTGAAACTCTCTCTGAGAGAAAGCATTTTTGATTGCATTCTTGAACTAGAATTTTTCAGCACAAGCTTAAAAAGTTACTGCAGTAGAGTACATAGTTACTCAGAATATTGTAGGACTGAGCAACCTAAATCCTGTAAAGCAACAGTTGAATCTTGATCATGCATTGCCAGAGAATCAACTGTTTCTCCGCAATGTATGATCAACCATTGCTTAGATGTTTCCTACAGAAACCCACTATGATATTATTGCAAAACTGTGGATACTATGTACTGTACAATGTATGTACATCCAATCATTCTCAATCTTCTCACCCCACCCCCGGCCTTTCAAGATCCCCACTTTAACTAGTTATTTGATTGGTTCTCGTGCGGTGGAGTCGTGCGGAGAGTTGGAATTCACAAACTGATCAAAGGCCATGGTGATGCCTTGTGCCCATTTAAATATCTGCACCAGATTTTCATGCTGATCTTGCAACTGTCTGAAAAAGAAGGTTGGCTTAGTTCCATGGAAATTCAAGGAATTAGTTAACATACTCAGCTAACTCATTGATTCTAGGAATGTGATCTTAGCATTGCAACTCAAGCAAAATTTCTTACTATGATACTCACTGGTTCTCCATCTGTTGCATTTTTTCCTTTTCTCTGCAATCACGCGAGTAAAACTCAATCATTGAAGCAAGATCAGTTTGTTGGGGGATGGAGCTGGCATTTGAAAACTGTGATACATCCCCAAAGGGTGAAAGAAGGTTTGCAGACTGAAAAGTTGGATCTGAGCTGAATGGAAAGATGTTTGTTTCACTTGAGTCATGAATTTGACTGGTGTCAGCAGGAGTCAAGTGGTCTCTCTTGGTAAGTCTGCAGAGCATGTTGGTCTTTGCCACAAGGGCATTCCAGTTCTTCTTTGAAGTATTCATTTTGCAAATGTGATGAAGGAAAGGTGAATTGATGGTTGGTGCTTGTGTTTATATAACTAGCTGCTCACCCCATGCTCATTGATGGTGTTCCTGAGCAGTAAGACTTGGTTCCATGAGTCTGGTAAGCTAAAAGGCATCCAGTATTCTGTCAGGGAAGCCTACTTCCGAAAACCTTCCTGATCACCCCTTGAGAAACATGTCTTACCTTGGGTGATGATTGCAGGGGTTAGGTGGTCATGGAGGGACATGTCAGCACCAACCATCATCTGAAGTGAGTGCAGCAACTCAAATCCCATTATAGAGTATATAACCATCTGTCCATCCACTCAGAGGCACCTCTTCAATCTATTGATTTCCAACCCACAGCCGCCAAAACTATTACAGTCAACCTTTGAAATGGTAGAAACATCAGCTCCTCCTCCACCGCTGGTAAGCCTAGCCCTCCTTAATATCTGGAATTCAACTAATTCAGTGTTCAAAGCCATTCCATGTCTGCACTCCAGACAGTAGCTGTGATACTCCTATTCCATGTCTGTACTCTCAGCTGGTTCTAGGCTCATACCTCGACCAAGAGTTGCACGGCCAGCACCAAAATCAGGATGAGATGGCTTTCCAAGATGCACTTGACCGTTGCAGCGAACTTGAAGGTGTTGTGCAAGCATTGAGTTCTCAACGCGATGCTCTTCAGACTGCACTGCATGAGGCTAGATCTCAGCAAGCTGTGCTACATCACGATCTCCTCACAGAAAGAGCCAAGTACGCTACAAGAAAGGATGCTGTGTTGGCTCCCTTGCATGCATTCGTGATGGAAGCCGCTTGAGATTTGAATTGGTACCTTCATGAAGAAGAATTTGGTGGTCTAGAGGCGAGATCTCTGGAATGCTGAGCAATGGAGATTGAAATGGTTGTTTCAGTAGATTAACTTTGGTAGGATTGGAGTCTGAGATTTTATCACTTGAAGCATTTGGTCTGCTCGAGTCTTGTTCCATTTTTTTAATGAAGAGATCAATGTCTGAGATTTCAAATGTTTGGCATATGAACAGGTATGTACACTTTAGGGTCTTACAGATTTCTTAAAGCCAGCATTTGTGTTGATAAAGTGCATGCGAACCCAGAATGTGCAAACGAGTCTGAAATTATCCAGTATACTTGTAGATGGCTAACTAGTTGATTGGCTTAATTCTCTAACAGAGTTGAGAAAATGTTTCTGAAAGCATCTGACAGCACTGCAATGCATTTGTCTGAAGATTCTGAGCAATGGCTTTCCACTGTTTAACATCCTCCTCCAGCAGCAAGACTTTTACCTCAAGATCATCTTGATATTGTTGCATCTCTGCAATCTTCTCATTTGCTTGCATGTTGGCTGTCACTCCTGTAGCTACTTTCAATCTCAATTCATTCAGCTCCTCAATAAGTGCTCTGTTCTCTGTCTCTAGGTCTTTAAAGGTTCGAGTTTGTGGCGAAAAATTTGTCTATGCATGTCAGTTCACAGAAGTGCCAGGTGGGGGGGATTGAGGAAGATTCTCACCATTGTCAATGATAGCACAGGAACTGCCTGAAAGAGTTTACCAACTCCATCTGTCAAGCACTTATATGCACCAATTGAGTGTTTACTCAGTTGTTTCTCAAAAAGATGCTCAACTGATGGGGAGATATCCCAGGCATAGAGATCCCTTACACCTGGGATCAACTTGACCTCAAGCAGGTTGATGGAAATTCCCAATTGGTTACCTCAATATCCAGTTATTTTCTAGACTTGACACAATGAATAAATGTAGATATCTTACAAATATGTTCAGAGAGCACTTTTCAACAGTGTACTCTCCATTCTGTGCAATTCTTATTGCTTGACATATTGTAGAGTTGTGGGTACAAAAGAACTGCACACATGCAGGTCTTGCTGAAGTTACATACTAAACTATTAAGAGTTACTTCTAGAAGTGAAAATGCACTTGAACTCACCAGCCATTTTGGGAATGCAAGCCCTGTTCAAATCCACAAAAACTTTCTCATTTATTAGCAGCTGACTATCATTCTCAGCAAACCTGCGGAGGTCTTCACAAGGCACATTTTACCATGGATCCCATTAAAATATACGCAATAGCTATTGGTGGTCTTGTCACAAGTCTTGTTTTTGCTCGCTTTTTTGCTTATCTGAAGGGTTCAACAAGTATATTGCCTCAACTATATCTTACCAATCCAACAGGCTTGCTCTTTCATCCTTTTGCGTGATATCTCACTTATCCATACCTTCTTCGCCGCCATCGGTTGTTAGGTCCATGAAGGGCCTTCCATGTTGTCTTACATTTGTTATATGTGATTGCAAACATGTGTTGTCTGTGGTTTCCACACCCGGGAGCACTCAGAGATATATGTCATCAAGCAGCAACACTCTTTCTGGTCAACATGGGATTTTTGTCAAGTGGAATACATTTGGGTTTTTTAGCTAATATTATGGGAATATATCACTGTACTTGCCGAAAAATACTCACAACAACAAGCTGGGTTGCTGTTGTGATGATTACATTGCATGTCATCACTGCAAGAGCTATTGATTGAAAAACACCATTCACTGAGCCTAAAATTATTTTCAGACTCATTGCAAGTATCTCAGAACTCTTGTAAATTATTGATTTGTACTAACAAGACTAGGGTGTGATAATTTCTTGGATTTTGATATTGCTTTCCTTACCATTTTCCAATCACATTTTATCCATGTTGTCTCCATGAATACCTCACAGTCTCTGTTGGGTGATTTTTTTTGTGATCTGGCGGCACATTCCAGAACACAAGTCCTTCAATCAGGTGTACTTGTATGCACAGTTTGCAATGTTTGCATTAATGTCTGTTATCCAATCTGCAGTGTTTCTTCACCAGAATGCTGTTCTTTTTCCTGGTGAGCACCCTAAAGTTCTTGTAGGGTATGCGGCCAAAGAAATCCACAGAGATGGCCTGCAGGAGAGAGTAATCACTGCTATCAAGATTCAGATGATATTGTCACAACCTTTGGATGTACGGCCAGGGCAGACTATCAGCCTCCAGGTAAAATTGCTGAGCACATGGTCTTTACTTCAAAGCTACCCTGTGGTGGTGACATCCTATCTTCCAGGAAAACAGACTGAATTGGAGTTATTTCTCCACCCTCAACATCACTTGTCAATGACTTTGACAAGCCATACTCCAGAGAATCTTGACAAGCAGCTTTCTTTCCCTGCTTTCTTCAGTGGCCCATACAGCATCAGTGAGTCAACAGAGAGCTACAAGGTCATTGTCATGATGGCAACTGGATTTGAAATTTCTGCAGTACTTCCGTACCTCAGGCAACAGCTTCATAGCCACAAAAAGAATAGTTCTCAGATCCAGCAAGTACATTTTGTGTGGCAGCTACAAACAATTGGTGAGCTCAATTTATGCCAAGCAACTTCCTGACTAATTTGAGTAGATTCTGCTATAGCTGCAGAGCCATTGCTTAACAAATTACTGCTGGATGACAGCTTGCATGATAACTATGTGTGTATGAAATCTGCTTAATCTGATGTTTTAACTAACTCTTAGAAAGATTCTTACTATTTCCATTTACTCTGCATCTGGTTTTGAGCATTCAACCTACTCTGCATTTAGTGTTGAGCATTCTGTGCCCAGTAGAACTTTACCTCTTGGAAAGCATGATCATGCATTTCTATACCATGGGAGTGCAGATTTTCTTCAAATCTTGAATGAAGAGATTTCAGGAAAGTCTGTTAAACAGCTTCCAGCATGGGATGATCAGTTGGATGTACTAATTATGAGTGAGTAGCCATTTCCACATTGAAGATTCTAGGTTCAAAATGCTGATTTGCTCAGTTTCGGCTTTAGTGAAGTTGCGTGATCATTTGCATAGCATTCTGCGATATCATTTACATAATAGAGTAAGGTTGGTGGAACTTGAATCTCAGCCAGAGGAGTAGAAGTCTTAAGATTGAATTCACTGAATTTGCTGATTCAATGCTGCTGTACATTTTGTCACCTCCTCAGATACATACATAGGTAGTGGTGTTTGCTTATCATATAGTTATGACAAGTCTTGACAGGCTCATCTCTGACAAACACTAAGCATCCCACAGCTTGTCTTCAGCAAACTGTCTAAAATACTGCTTATTCTTTTATGTACAGATGAGATTTACTGCAGATCAGGAATGTATAGAGATTAGAGTCATATTCTGAATTTCTGATAATGCAGTGATTTGACCAAAAGCAGCAAAGATTAGAGCAGCAGAAAAAGCTCTGCTCCCATGATCACATAAGTTCTAAAAGTTGTTTTAATTTTTTAATAATCTGATATCAAGTTCAACATTGGGCAAACAGGTGAAGATATGAAACTCAGGTATAATTAGAGTAAAAATTCTGTGTGGACATTAGAGCAAAAATGGCCGGCCCCTTGAGATATTTGGCATTCCAGCTCTGTTTTGCCAGAAATGGATGCTATCAACCATTAGACTTGAAGTGATGATGAATTGTAAGAACTCACTTTCTTCAAGTCATTCAAAGTATCTACAGCAGTGGTTGCTGATAGAAATGACACTGCATCTGAGTCTGATGGCCAGCACTGAAGATCATTTACACCAATTGTCCCATTGTCTTTTGCATTCTTCTCCATCAGTTGCATCATGACAGCACCCAATGCTCGGATCTCTCGAGTGGACTGTCTTGAGGAACACATCCGCCAGCTTCGAGGATTTGCTAGAATCTATCAGATACAAGCTGATCAGAGAAGATCATGAGTACATATGTATGTACCAATTTTCACAGAACCATCCAGACCAACTAAGATATCAGCACAGGTCAGAGAATTCAATTCTGGATTGTGAGCAACAAGATAAACCAATCCATCAAGAAGCTATCAACTGTTAAAACTCATCAACAAGTGGGTCAGAGTGTTGATTACCTGGCCAATGACAGAGGCAAGTTCAATTGCATCAAACCATTTTCGTGAGAGAACAAGATGTTTTAATGAAGTTGGTTGATACTTAAAGATAAGATAAAGTGAATCTTCAAACTGGAAGCCCTTTAAAGGCGAGATGATATTTTCGTGTTGCACTCCACTTAGAATTGATAGAATACTGTCCTTGGCTATTGAAAACTGCCTAAGGGCAAATATGTTAGGAGGTGCAATTTGGGACCGCACTACTGTGAAGTTGTCATCAAGCTCACAGTCCCAGAGCGTGGTGTAAGTGAGCCAAGAAGACTCTTTCCTAATGACTATTGTTTCACTTGATTGCTTTCCAAATCTTACCATATCAGGAAGAGCAAGATTCCTTGGCCAAGGTCAGGTTCTTGATTGAACATAATGCTGCTGTGAGAAATCTGAATCATTGTCCTGAAAGTGAACTTGCTTTATTTCCTGAATAGAAGGACTTGAGCAATGTGGGTCTTGAGAATGTCTTGTGTCTTGTAGAGGTGCAAGATTAAACTGAGTTGTGTGTTTTTCTTTCTTGTATGACATTGTACAATGTATGATATTTTTTGAAACAAGTGTATTTCAAGGAAGTTTTCCACAATCTCAAGTCCTTGACCTTGTCAGTAAAAACATAAGAAAGATTGAAAGAGAGTGTGCAGGATGATATGAATTTGCAGATAGAATGTTGCTCAGCATTTTCTTACATAATAAAAACAAAGTCAAATTTGTTTGAAATCTTCTTACCCTCTCCTCATTGAGCAAGATGTCAAGAAATTTGTTCACCCAAGCAGAAAAACAGCTGGCAGCAGAGCAGTGTCTTAAGTTCCAGGGCACAGCACAGATAAATGTGGATCATATTCATGTGCCTGCTGTGAAGGATACAAAGAAGTATGAAAGACTTTGTCAAATTTTGCTTAAGGAGTGCTGTCTCCGCCTGGAGCCACAGAATCATGTTGTCTGTATAGTTTCTCAAACTTCTTTGAATGAATCTCTTCAGAGGGCAGGAGTTTGTTTGGAATCTCTAAAAACCAATTCCACTGGAATTTACCCACTGCTTTCTTTTCCCTCCAAGGAGTTGGAGTGCTTGCATGGAGCACATCATGTTCTTGTTACACATGAAATTCTCCCTTTCAGTGATCATTGATGGACTGTTGATATATTTCTTGATGGTGCAAAAAATTCAGTCTTAGAACTCTTTCAGTCTGGCTAACAGTAGCACAGATATTGGAAAATCTTTACGCACCTCTCTCATTGAAGAGTACTGCAACAAGTATAAGCCCACTGATGGAGAAATATACCACAAGATTCAACAGTATCAGCAGGAAGGAAACACCTATTCAGAGAACAGATGGTGGTCACAATTGTCCTCTAATAAATCCAATAACAAAGATGACTTGCTTCAACATCTTTCCAACCACAATTCACTCAAAGCTGCATTTGACAATCTCCTGGACATCCCTGGCCTCTGGGGGGGGCTGAGAATTAGTATGTTAGGTAGAGTGATCAATTCCAAATGTGATGAAGTGAGTCCTTCCATCCTTGAACTGATCTCAATTGCTTCTTACAAGAATAGGAGATCATTAACTATCTGAGCGGTATAAAGAAGAATTTCTCATCCCTAGTAGGAAATGACCAGTCATTGATGGCCAAAATTAACCAGCATGATGTGGAGACACTACAGTCAAGAGCACCAGCTGCCTCAGAGGCTGACTTCCAGTTCATCAAAGGTAGAGTTCTGAGTGGCAAGATTTTTGGTGGGTTTACTGAGCAAGAACATGATGTGATTTGGAAGCAATTACAGACTTGTAAACATCTAATTCTTTCCCTCTTCACATTTTTTGAAGACTTCAAGTACTTGGAAATTTGTGCAGATGCCATGAAGCATCTCTTTTCAATATCAGACATCAACCAGACCATTCAGCAGGCAGCAGTGTCAGATTTCAAAGGCTCCAATGAGAGCAACAATTATATCTTTGTTCAAATTCCCAACGGGAATATTCAGAAAAGAGCTGGGAGCACTGAGAGCTGTTTGGAACTCTATTATCACCAACTCTGGCTGTACATCATGCATGAGTATCCCAATCTACCAAAAGAGACAAAGGGAAGCAATAAACTGCTAGCAAAAACTCCTATGAAGGTCGACAAAGAGATCCTTCATAAGTTGGCAGTTCTTGCACGCATATTTGGCTTTGAATTGACACAGATCAACACTTTGGTTGAGAATCATCCAGACCATTTGATCGCGCGTGCTGCTCTACTCAAAGCTTGAAAGCTGGATCAATATCATTACAATCAAATTGAATATCTAATTGATGTGATTGGCCACTGCTTCTCCACAGCTGAAAGCTACCACACCAAGTCCAAACATGAACATATCCTCATTACAACACTCAGCTCTTGCTGTGGAATACCAACAAATGAGGCTCATCAACAGGACAAATCATCTCTCTTTCTGGATATATTACATGCAGATGACACACATATGAAGGAGCATCTTACAACTCTCTTTGTTCACAAATGTGTGTATTTTGCATTTTTTGGTCACATGTATTTTTCAGGAAGTACAGATGCAGTCTCAGTCACTGATGAGATGGTGTTGGATGAAGGCTGTTCTGAAGGGATACTGGATCAGTTAGAAGAACACAGCTGTGAGGCTGAGACTGACCAAGCCTGCCAATTACACCTGAAACTAAAAACTGAAAACAGTTGATTGCAGAAAGAACTTAATGAAGTGAGACAGCAGAAAGAAATAGAACAAGTCATGTTGAAAGAGTGTCAGAAGAAAGTTGAAAACATTCAACAGCAAAAAAAAGAAGAGCAAGTTATGTTGAAACAACTACAGACAGAGTTAAGACAAGCTGCAATGCAATCAGAAAAAGAAAAAGAGAACTGCAATCTTCAAAAAGAAAGAGAACAAGCCACACTGGCTCTGCAGAACTATGCTGAACATCTTCAACAACAATCAGAATTAGAAAAACTGAAGTTAAAAGAACTGCAGAACAAGGCCAGAAGTATTGAAGAGCAAAAAGAGAAGAAGCAGACCATAGTGAATAGTCTGCATGAAGAAGCTGAAACCTTTCAACAAAAAGTGAATTCTGAGAAATTAAAACTGAGTCAAATACAGAATGATGCTGAGAATTTGAGAAGACAAATGCAGAGAGACCAAGCCATACTGAAGAGATTGCACAAAGATATTGGTAACATTCAACAACAGCTTAAAATGGAAAAGACAAAGTTGGAACACTTGTTGCCGGCAACAGCTAATTCAGGAAATGTCTTAGAAAGTGTTGAACAATGCAATCTTGAACAAGAAGGACAACTGAGGGATGAGGAGAATCTGTTTGAGGCAGACAATGACTGGAAAGACCTACAACTGGAGTCTACAGGGGAAACACATCAGCAAACAAAAGACAAAATGAATCTGACTCAGTCTGCTGTGGAATGCTCTGAAACAAGAAACACTCAACCTGAGATGTTGAAGCTCAAGAAAATTGTGTTTAAAATATTTAATGGAAAGAACTGGGAAACAACGGAAGAGCACAAATTTGACCCGTCGCACATTGCACATGTGGTCAAAAAATACATGATGAAGAACTATTTTCCTTGTGATCAGATGGAACAAGCCATTGAGCCTTCAGAATGGCTTCAAGTCGCAATTCAGGATGGAAAGAATGAAGTTTTATTTACTAAGAATCCAGACAATTTGACTCATGTGGTGAATGAAGAGATCACTCCAATGCAAATGATAAGAGAGCAACCAGAGGAAAACAACCTCCCAGCCAAAAAAATACGAGTCTCAATTGATGATGACAAATTATGAGTACTGATGATGTTTAGAGATCTTTTGTGTTTTTACCAGATTGATCAGTCAATCAAGAATAGATTATAGAGAAAGCTCTGGTGGAAAAGAAGCAATATGTATTGCATAGAGCTTGGTTATATATGTATGTAGATATAAACCACTGAAATAGCATATAGGGCTCAAATGAGTAAACCCCCTAGAGAGTGAGGAGCAGCGAGCATGGGTTCAATTCCCTAGGCCAGCCCTTGGTGGCAAAGCATCTCCTTGCCGGAAGAAGAAACCTTCCTAACCAAATAAACAACTTCACGCTGGAGTAAAGCCCCTAGAAAAGCCGGAAAACCCCTAACCCTAAACAACACGTTTTGATTGGGACATCAACACATTTGGAATTCCATAATAACAAACCTCCCACACAAATCTCACCTTCTTCCTTTGTGGTCCCAGGATTTTTGCCTGCCCCCTCCCCCCAAAAAGATATGACATTGATTCACATGTAAGGCAAACATATTGAATAGCTCTGTAAGCAATAGATATTGATTAACATATGCAGATCGAGATGCCTACCACAAGAAAGAGTGCCGGCTTCAAATCCTTGCCTGGAGGAACAGAAGACTTGCCTGCCTTGTCTCCCGCCTCCACAACTAAACATGTCCGAAAGGGTGAGAGCAAGCCAACCTTGTGTTGGAACTGCATCAATTGGGTATACATCCCATCTTGACAAGCCCTGCAATCACCAGCAGGGAACCAATAAGGCTTGTTCGAATTGTTTGACAAGCAAGAAGGTCTGTGTTGCTATTGACAGACAATACCATGTCTGATTATGGAGCTCCTGGGCCTCCATAAAGAATATGCTGGGGTCCAAAATGACTTTGTGAAGGAGTCATATCTCAAGAAGTTTGATTGTGTGTCATCTGCCCTCCTGAATGCAGGAGATTGCTTCTGGAGCACAAGCTGTATGCAATTTGAAATTTCAAGACAAACCATCAAGTATACTGACATATAATATATAGCACAAAAGAAAAGCCAACTTGTCACCTTCTCCTGAGATGCCAGTAAAACATTCTCATATGCTTCTCCCCATCTCCAACATTCCACCACCTCAGCATCCTCAGTTTGGTATGGCCTCACAGTTCCCCCAAGTCTCTGGAATGTCTACTACTGGCTTTGGCCAGTTGGGTGTTCGTGTTGGCCCCATTGCAAACTCCTTTGCCCGAATTCTGTTTGCATAGCAAGCAAGCAAGTATTCAAGAATAAGTTGAAATTGGTTTGAGACGCGGCGCACTTTGTTTGTGGTGGTAACACTACACTGCTCCTTGATGACGGAGGGTTTGATCAAGGAGGGTGGACAGCAATCATTGGGATAGGAATTTGCACACGAGGCGGCACGATCTCCTCATCCTTTCCAATATTGGTTTGGGTAGTGGAGGAGACAGTCTCTGTGATAGCCATAAGGTAATGACTAGGCACTTCAGTTTGCAACTCATCTTGACTTTTTGTTTTGATGATAAGCACATCTGTTGTTTGGGATGAAGAAGATGTCGACATAGGAGCAGTTGTTATGGTGCTGCTATCCATTGTTTCATAGGGATTTGTTGCATCTTTGGGGCTGAATTCACACTCTTGAGCCAAGTCAGGCCCTGAGGCTGTTGTGCAGGAATTGAGTAATTTGGCTGCATTGACTGTACGTTCAAATTACCTTTTTGGAGTTGAGATAAATAATCATATTACTGGTGGAGTTCAGATATGACTGTGGATCCCGTGATACATAGTAAGTTGTATTATGTAACAGATTTTAGCTCTATAGAAAGGTACATAATCTGCTACAAATCTTTCTCTTTCTCTTTTTTTCACTCTCTCAAGTTCTTCTTCTTTTTCATTTTCTTCACGGCAGGCTCAGTCAGTTGCTAGCCTAGACTGGTGTGGTTGATTTCTACTTTTTTCAGTCACAATCACTGATGCATTGATTCTGTTCTAATCTGCATCATCTCAAAATCAGCATCAAAATCAATCAGACTGAATCTCTTCTGGCCTCTAGTCATCAAGTGACAGAGTCTACAATATATGAAGAAATGATTACTACATGGCATATTTCATTCTGATTTTCTCAACTCTCATTCAAGATTCTGACAGAATTTTGGCTGAAACACATCTTTTAGAACATGATATCAAATCACCTTTCTTCATTGGCATCCTTTCACCTCCAAGTGGAATGCTATCTTTGAAATTTCATCTTTTAGTGACATCTGGATTTTTGCTGCTGTTGATATCCTAAAATCAACTTCCTGAGCCAAATAGTTTTTGCTGATTAGTCCTATTCAGGTATATGATCCACTTGCTCTCTCTGTTCAACTATGCTCTTTCAAATCTCAACTAATTATATGAGTCTTTTAGAATAGGAGATCACTGAAAACACAACTGACAAGACAGATTTCTGTCAACAGATCACTACTTCTTGAAAATCTTTGTGCCAAATCAAGCTTCCCAAGAAACTCACAGCTGAGCTTGCAGTCAAGATTGCTAAGAAATAGCACTTTCTGATGATTCAAAGAATATTATGGTCCATGCCAGATCTTTTCATATGTGAAAACAATTGCTGTATGGAAGAAACTTCCAAACTTCAAGAGAGGCATAAAGAGTTTCTCTATGCCACAATATATACTTTTTATCAATCTTGACTATTCAATAAGATGGAAACTACTTGCTTGCAAATGGGGAAGAAGATACTGGAATTCAGGATAAGACCCATGAACCTCAAAAGACAGTAAAAAAAAGTTAAGAAATCTCAATCTTGACATTCACAGCACAAACCCACAAGAAAGATTGAATAAAGCTCTCTGAAAGCATTAAAGCAAAGGCAATTTCAAGTGCACAAAGCAAATGATGCTGACAATACTTAGGAAGCATCCAAAAATAGAAAACAGAAATGATATTTGGCACACTTAGTGCTTCTTCAACTCAACATCTTGGTACCCTCATTCTGCTTTTATGAACCTTAAAGCCTACTCACAGAGAGGAAAACTCTGATTGCAAAATCCAGAGCAGCTACTAGTATCTTGCAATCTATCTCTCTGATCACCAGCTAGCTCTTAGCACAATAGGAAATTCAATAGGATGAGCATGATCAGGCTACAAAAGGACAACAGCTTATACCCTACATCAGTGCCCCTTTGTCATTCTTATATGCAATCTCATGACCTCTTCTTCGGCCATTGGGTATATATATGACCTCCCTCCCCCTCTGATCCATCTTTCTTTCAATTTCTTTTCCACCTTCAAATCCACCACCGCAATGGCCTAAAGACCTAACATATCAGTGTCTAAGACATTCACCCCCCGGCGTGATCTGACATTATTCTTCTTCATCTACCTATAGCATCCAATCTGGGGCTTCTGCAGGCGCGAGCTTTCAGAGTTGTCAGCCATGGCTTCTGCTGAATCTGAACCACGTGACACCATTGTCATTGATGATGATACAGATACAGAGACGGGCGCATCTCAGTCCCCAACTTGAGAGCTGCGGAGAAAGAGACACCTTACAGACTATAGCTTCCCAGAGTATGAGAATCTATTTGATTACTCAGCACTCCCTGATGCCTCTGCATCCACAACATCACGGCCACTGAAGAAACACAAAATTTCCAACTTGAAAACAGTCTTGGTAAGATTTTTCTTCCAGCTGAACTTGTTCTTTGCTGATATTGAGATAGGTGACTGTGAACCAGGAAATCCATGCAGTATTTGAAGCAGAGTCCATGAAGATCAGGGCGCTACAGGAAGAAATGCAGCACCTGAAGGAGTGGAATGCCAAGCTAGAAAAAAAGCATCATGCAGAGCTGATTGAAAAGAACAAGGAGATTGACAAGCTTGAGGCTGAGGTCAGAGAGCTGAAGCACTGGTGTCAATGTCCAATATGTTATACCATTCCCTCTGAGTGGAGAACTCTCATGTGTGGACATAGATTTTGCCAGGAATGCCTCTCTGCCAACCCAAAGATCTGTGGATTGTGTTGTCGAGATTTCCAGGGTTATATAATGAGTTATTAGATGGTAAAATGCTTCTGGGATTCAGTGTGTGGGTGGGGGAGGGAAGGGGGGGATCTACAACCAGTGCTGGTGAACAACACCCTAAGAACATCTGACAAATCCCACACTCACCAATGCGTGTTCAAGCAATGATTACATATTATCAGCATGGTGAAAGAGTTACAACAGGCAAACCTACACTTCATGGACAGCTTTCAACTCAAGATTCAAGACTCGGACCCGCGTGGTTTCCTTCTTCTTCTCATCTCTCCCAAATGGTGGTGGGCCGATATTTCAATAATTGATTTTGTGCCAGCTTGATTCTCATCCTGCCTGCTGGATAACTGCTCCACACTTGATGGAAAGCATGTTTCTGCTTTGAGGCTGCAATGTTCTGGCGAAACTCCATAAGGCTTTCAAGGGCTGACAGGAACGGAAACAAAGCACATATGTATCCAGTGGTTGGTTTAGTTATCTAGTCACTGGCTTGGCGCTCATGTCATGTGGAAGACTCTGTCTTGGCGCTGCAATTGTGCTGTCTCAAAATATGCCTTATTGTGTAGAAGGTGGATTGCTGTTGAACACTCTACTGTGTTCACTGCTAAGGGACACAACCTCCAGCCGCGCCCTCCCCTCCTCCTACCTCCCCACTGCCCTCACCTTGCCCCCATGGAGCCTGTAACTTCTGTGTAAAGTGATGAGCTTCATGTGACAGCTGTCAGGCACGTGATCAAAACTCTAATGGTTGATCTTGGCCAGCCAATCAGAGCGCATAACTCCAACTAATCAATGCGCAGATTTTAGAGTTTCTTGGCATTTCTTGGGACTACATCATCAGTGGTGGTCTCATGTGGATATTTATGTCAGGACAATGACTCAGGAAAAGAAAATCACACGCATTGTGCATACATACATATGCAATGACAGCCTGCAGTGTTGATTCAGTCTTTGTGTCATCGTGATTTTGCTGGCCACAGCTTAGATTGGGCTTTTGGAGGTGATCTGAAAACAAAATATTGTTTCAGGCCACTGGTGCGCCAGCAGAATCCATGAAATCAAGTAGAATATTTTCAGTAAGCCTCATCCAATAACCCGCACAGAGAATCAGGATGGAGGGGCAAACAGTCATAGGAGCTGTAAACAATTGAACCCCATCATTTGAGCAGCAATGCAGGTCTGATGAGAAAGTGACACCAAGACTGCATAAAAGTTCAACCAACACCAGCCCATATCTCTGAAATTCATTACAGTCGTCCGGTGGATAAGACAAGGACTGTGCCCTCACAAAGGCAGCCAGATGATAGAGAAGAAAGAGAAATCAAAAAAGCACTCAGATTATCAAGCCATTTGAAGTCATCACAGTTTCCTTCGCGAGTCCCCAATTTTGCTAACTGTTGATGGACCCTTCCTCATCAAGCTTGCATATATATATGCAGCCTCAAAAACAGTCCTGATGTATGGTATACCTACAGACAACTATCTGTTGGCTTGTGTACAAAGCACAACAAGTTTGGTCATGCGGGCAACCATATCATATCTAATTGAATATGTGCCAGTTGGGTGTGATAGGCCCAATAATGTAGTATCTTACATCATGAACATCGTTTTGCCAAGGAGCCTTGGAGCCTCAATGAGGGGAAGGAGGGACTTTTCAATCTCTACGCCATATTTTCTCAAAAGATCATCATTATTCAAGAGTGTAGGTATATATGAACCGGTCTAAACTTGAAATTTTCGATACCATACCTAACTACTTATTGAAGGCTTTATCAAGTTTCTTATTACAATGACTGTTATTTGGATCTCACCAACTGATAAGATCTCGCGGCAACATGAAGCGGCCTGGACCTTGGTCAAAGATACTTGCGAACAAATACTCTCTCCTGAAAACATTTGAAGCTTGAAATTCTTTCAGCCTACAACAGAATGTGGCCTTTTGGTTCACTACACCACTGAGGAATACCCTCAAAAGGTGAAAAGCTTATAATTCTTCATATTTACTTGCTGCTAACCATTGCGCTAGGTGGCGTCTTCTACCCTGTATGCTGGGAAACCGCAAAAAATATCGAATTATTTGCATGCCGGATTCGTGTACTTTCCAGGAGAGATGATTATTGAGTCTTTCACTGTTCTCATACCACTTCATGTTTCAGGGCAGATAAAAATTGGAGACATAGCTGTGGATGAAGAAAATTATTACCACATTCTGGGAACTGTGATCCTCCATGTCATGCCCAACAGTAGAATGGAAGCTCTCGCTATTTCAAAAATCCAATAGGGTGAGAAATGCAGGACATGATATTGAAAGAATTGATGTTATGATGGGCTGCTTTTGACATGTTTCAGTGCATCAGTCTTAGATTTTTAGCCAGAAGCCCAGATTTGCAGTCTTATGTGATGGCTAGATATGGTTGAATGCCACAGATGCTCTGTAATCTCCCTCTGGTATTGTGGTTATCCCTCCACCATGGTTCCATGTGGGTGTGACGAGCGGTGGTATTCCAAGTTGGCCCACTGCTTCATCATGGTTCCATGTGGGTGGAATGAAGGGTGGCACCCTGAGCTGCCCTATCGCTTCGTCATGGGTATACTGAGGTTGGATATGCCCTGTGTTTAAGTCTTTAGTATAAGATTGCACCTGAATTCATGGTAGACTTTACCATCATGGGCCTGGATGCCAGAAGTACCATAATTTGGGGGTGGATGACTGACTGGTGAAGGAGCCATCAAAACACTGGAGGCCAGAGTGGAATTGCGTGTGAACAATGCATTCTGTGTATCATGAAGGCTCATGCTTGAATTGCTGGTGGCAGAACCATTATTTGAGAGTAAGCTCAGAGTGCTCCTCATCATTGCTTCAGGTGTGCTGAATGCATTCAATCCTCCTGGTGGGGCCCATGGTGCATTTCCCTGGATGGTCAAAAAATGTTGACCTGTAGGTGCGTCAGCTGTTAAGAGCTTGTCAATTGTGACAGCTTTGTTGGGCTTACTAACCACTTCCAACTGAGCTTGTCCCCTGATCATCTGTTTCATTCAAAGTCACAGCGTGCAGGTTGGCCACTGTCATGCCATAATGTGCCAATCCTGAGAACACAGGTTGGCCATTTGACCCAGAAGCTTCAGCACTCAAACTGTGTTCTGTTGTCATGTTACCTGGTACCAAAGGAGGATGGTCAGTGAAACTGTTTGATTGTGCCTGACCAAAGACACTATGATTTGCAAGCCTCACCGGCCAAGTGGCGGTCATAGCACCAGGTGTGGGAGCTGGGAGAGACCACGGTGTCAACATAGGCCAATTGTTGGAACAGGGGTTTGAACCCATATTGCTGGAGGCAAATCCCCCAAAGTGACTTGAAGAGCCTGGAGTGTTACCCAACACCTCTCCTGAAATTGCATCTGCCCCTACATTCTGATTATCCCTTGATGTGCTGAAAGTAACTGATACTATTGGCGGCAGCTGCGGGCCATTTCCCGGAGAAATGGGCGCCAGTCTGTTCCCTCGCTCGTGGACCAAAGTGTTTGCCCGGCCTGTAATGTGTGCAGGTTAGCTTCCCTTCCCTGTCTCAAGTTACCACATTGAGTTTACCCAGGCCGTTGCCATTCGACGTTCCACTTCCGCTCCCAGCCGCTGCTGGGTTTGGTATCCCAAGATCATGCATGTGGATCACCTCATGTGCGTCGTGTCTGTTGCCTGTGACATTTAGCCCATGGTTCTTCCTCTGCACAGCATTATCATACCTTGGCCTGTGGGACTCTGAGCAGATGCATATTCATGAATCGGTCCACGCTCTGCTACCACATTGTCAATCCTTTGACTCTGATTGTCTACTGTGCTTGCTTGTGGACCGCAGTTTGGAGCCAAGCAACATCTGTCATCAACTGGATGAAGCACTGCCAAAACTGTGGTGTGGGAAGGGCTGCTGGTGGATGGCTGTTGTTGGGTGTGCAAAGCAGATTCCTTGAGCTGCACAGTCCATGTTGCTGTTGGTCCAGCCACAACAGATGGCACTCTGGGATGCTGCTCCCTACTCACGGGCTCATTTGCAACATCTTTGTGGTTTCTGATATCAGGCAACCCTCTTTGCTGTGGTCAGATCTCGCGTCGGCGCTTTTCACCACAACTTGGCTGCTTGATAGGCACAACCCAGACATGACCAACAATGCCTGCTTGTGAGATTAACATCTGCCACCTCCTGTTGGTCCCTCTCGCGAATATTGTGAACCCACTGTCATACAATCTTTGACCATTTGAAATGATTTCAGAAAGAGACAGCACTAGTTCCTTCAGTGTGGTGTGGTCTTTGCTGTTCAGGAGCAGGCTCGCCAGATCCACTAGAGCTGCAAATGGTAGGCTGTGAACTCTGGAGTAGATGAATGGCACCAGCACCAAGACACCAGCACATCTGACTTTTCTTTCCAGAAAGAGGACTCTGATGAAAAATTAAATTGTCTTCTCACTTGAGGGATTGTTCAGTCCTTTCTCTGTTATGAATTTCTTGATGTGCCTGTTCTTGACCTTGGCCTTGCGTGTGTCAGCAGCCAACTCATCTACTTGTGAACAAAGTCCTTGGGCGTGCAGGTAGGCATCATACTCCTTGCCAAGAGAACAGTAGGCAAAGAGCGCCCGGACACAGGATGAAATATCATTTTCCAGAGACTGTACAGCAGAGGTATGCTGAAACCAAATGTCCACATTCCCCCCTGCAATTGAAGTGAGAGCCCTGGAGATGCCAGTCCTCCCAAGTTCTTCAATTCTCTTCTTTTGCTTTGATATGGATTCAAGCACTTCCATGCAGTGGTTGACTGCTAATGCCAGCTGCTTCCTCAGCCTGATGAGCACCATCAACACTTCTCCTCTCATCTTCAGGAGAACATCATTTGAAGTGTGTGACAAAATCCACAGAGCAGATCTGACATCTTCAGGGCCATAGAACATTGTTGTGGTGGCAAGAGGGCTCCTGCGCATAAGATGAAAAAATTCACTCCCTCCAGCTTCACCTGAACTCTTCACTGCTTCTGGGAGGCCCGTGCGTGATTGGTGATTGATTCAGCACTGGACAAGTTGTCCAACACTGAACCAATTACTGCCAGGGAACCAAGAAGCAAAACAGTCCCAAATCTGGAATCACACCAACACTATCCCTGGCCAAGCTGAATCAATGTGGATTTTGGTGGAACAGCACTGTGGCCCGGGCCCCAATTCCCGTACTTGATATGCACAAGTATTTCAAGGAGTAGCTGGACTAAGTCATGAGCAAGGCTGGAATTTGTTTTTGGTCAAGATTGACCTCTCTGTAGCTGATATAATCTTTGAAAATTGTGAAAAAAATGGGGTCAATCCATCCTTGTTTTGCATGTTTTGTTTTCAGCCATTGCAAAAACAGGGCGATGAGTACTCCGTAGCATGGCCAGAGAAATCAATGGGTTTCTGCACAAATGAAAGTGGGTGCTCTCAGAACAGGACCCAATGTACTCTGTAACTACATACCTATGGCATTCTTCATTGCACCAAAACAAGCCACAACAAGGTTTGCACATACCAAATTGAAAAGATGTTCATGTCACTTCCAGCAGACAAGCCAACATGCAAAGATGTCAATTGAATTAGAATTGCATGAATCAGACCCATCACCAGACTGAACCATGAAAGAGTTGTGTGTTTATGCTGCGGTCTTGCCAGGATATGTTGAAGTGACTTCTCTAGTAGTAGAAAACAACAAACTCTGGTCTCAAAATGCAGTTGGTAAGGTTTTGTACTAACCTTACTGTGCTTGAGGCCTGGCCCATGCTTTCTCTGCCTTGAATGTGGACAGAATGTGATTCGGAAGAGCACTCCACAAGAATGTGATAAGCCCCACACTTCAAGACAGAAAGCTTGAGTTCTTAATGCTAGCATTCCACCTCCCACTCAGTTCCCATAATAATGTGAGGAAGCTTACAGTCCTAAACATGGAGGTTGTGTTGTTGCTAATGTGGTGTATCTGGAGGTGCTATGAGCTTTTCAGAACTGCTTATAGTTCCAGCC
Source organism: Emydomyces testavorans (assembly GCA_029449355.1). Lineage (NCBI taxonomy): Eukaryota > Fungi > Ascomycota > Eurotiomycetes > Onygenales > Nannizziopsiaceae > Emydomyces > Emydomyces testavorans. The sequence continues at coordinate 3,524,210 of CP120630.1, read as the reverse complement.
TGATAAAAAGCCCAGTCCTGCATGCTTCAGTGGCAGCTGTGGTTATAGCATGCTTCCGGAGATATATATATTAGTATATGAAGAATGGTTCCCAGAAACCCCTTTCACAGTGTCAAGGCTATTATGAAATGTATCACAACTACTCGGCGACCACTAAATAGCCAAAATGGTTTGTTTCCAATCCTACAGAGCAGACATGGGGAGCTAACATTCTCTAGGATAAGATTCCATCAGATACCACTCATAATGATCTCAAGGTAAGCATTTATGAAGTTTCATAGTGTGCAGATGTTGAGTCATGCAGGAATCAATTCAGGTGCAAGTTGGCAACCAGCCAGTGGTGTGGATTCAGGTCCAGTGGTCAACCGGAACCGAGACCCTTGATTCACTCTTCATACATAAGGGGTTCAGGGTCTTGGCCATTCCTGTAATCATTCCACTGAAATATGAGCTTGTTGATGTTGCGGTTGGAGAAGATGCATTCACCAGGTTTAAAGCTGAATGTCAGCATTTGATACGGGAGTGTCTTACTGAGGGTGATCATTTGGTTAATATTCAAGGCTTCCGCGGTGCTGTTCTATATACCACTCAATGGTTTATGGACGCAAAGAGGGGCTGTCTTTGGAATGGACAGAAACAGTACCTGGAAGAGGAAATCCAGTGGTTGCAGGCTGTAGGTCAGTACAGATCAGAGCAACGTTCCCTCCACACCATACTTATATCCTAGGTAGACTAAAATGTGGACTGTACATCATTCATGACCCCAAGCATGTCAGACACATTGAAACATATCTGGGATGCACGTACAGCACAACCATGAGTTGGAAACCATTCACTTGCGTGTATGCCAAGATAGTATTTTCTGACAAGAGTGAAGATACTCTGCAGCCTTGTTTACAATCCAGTGGGAGATGGAGCTCAAGGGCGGGAATGATTGAAAGTTCACAGAATGGAAGTATTCTGATACATGATACTAGAGATAACTGAAATGATACATACAGAGTACACAGATGAAATTGAATACTTTTCCATGTCTCCTTGAAAGTGTGGCTGGCTTGGCCTTCTATAGTTCTTCATCTCCTTCCTCTTCTTCTCTCACCGGTGGTCTCCATATCCCAACCCCCTGCTAATAAATAAAGCAGAAGCCCACCCAGATGCTAAGCAAATAACTTTCTACAAAAAACACATGGAACAGACACTTGACTGGACTACAAATTTTTATTAATCCTCCCAAGCATGGCAATTGCAGTGCTTTCACTGAAATGCCAAGCTTCTGTGCCTTCATTCTCCCCCATGACACTTCTGAATATTTTGGTAACAGCCAAAGAACACATTGAAACCATTGAATGCTTAGAGAGAATGTACCATCATGATGTCAAAATCCTTACAGACAGAATCAATGAACTATCCGGCGATCTTCAATCAGCAACAGAGGACAACAGTCATTTGAAAAGGGCCTTGAATGAGATAAAAGGCTCCTTCAACAATATGCACTGGGATTTTGTGAGAGGAAAAGAGAAAGTGCAAAACCAGCACAAGAGGAATAGTGATTTGCACCAAGAACTCTTTGATTCCAACACACACTGAATGAAGCTTCAAGAAGTCAATAGATTGATTTTATGCCGAGTGCAGGATTATAAGGAAACATTAACTTGTCTATGCCAGAAGAACAGACTCAACATCAAGAAGATAATCAGATCCAGGAACAGACCTCAGTGAAGCAATTGGATTTTTGAGGGTTTAGACTTGTCAATGCACTTGGCTGTGTTATTTATTCCCAGGACTGTAGTTATGTAACAGCTTGTTTGGCTAGCAGAAATGTATTTTGGTTGGACTTTTCACATGACAAATGGAAGACCACAAAATCCCTCAAAAAATCCCCAACTTTTCTGCTGCACACACAACATAGGCAGTGGTCGCAGGGGGGAACTATCCTGTATATTAATATATCTACAATGTAGAGAGCCATTCATGCAAACTTCATTTTGACTGCTGTTCCTTGCAGGGAGGGCACAGATTGATGAGGAACAACACTAGACAGATTTCCGCCATTCTTTGCACCAGGGTCAACTAGTATCAGTGAATCTTTAATATTAGCTAGCTACTAATGTATGCCATTCGGGCATGATATATTGATTTTGGCTTTTTTATATGCTTCAAATTTACTCAGGTGAGCTTTTGAGATCTATTATATAGCTGCTTAACTATCTAACCATTCAAAATGTTCTGTCCCAATTTCTGACAGGCAAAAGTATATGCTCTACTTGCTTCAATTGCTCCAACTGTTTCAGCACACAGCACTCCCACAGGCATACAGCCTCAAGATCTACCAATATGTGAAAGACTACATCACTCAATTGAATCAGAAATACCATCAGGCCATCCTAATGATTACATCAGTTTCCAATGACAGTGATTGCTGATAATCATATTCACTTTGACAATATACTAATTACAGATGCAGCTGACTTTAAAAACTAATGACAATCTCCCAGACTTCAATGAATACATCAAAGTTCATCAAATCTTTGAAGAAGCTGCAGCAGATGCCAAAGCAGATGCCAGAACCCATAGAACCTAAAGCTGATGAAAGACAAGCAGCAGACTTCTTTCACTGATGATAGATTCATTGCTGTTCAGTTTCAGTGATGTATCTATTTCATTTCAAAAGATGTAAAATGCACTTTGATTTTTAAGCTTGACTTTGACCTTGCATGCATGCATAGTTAGAAGCTCAGGTTTGACAAACAGATCATCATTATCATCATCATCATCCAACATGATACAACTCTTGACTGAGATTTGTACTACTGAAGTTTGTTTGTAACTCTTTAGTCACTTGATTTTGAAACTCCAGAGTCCACTGTGGGTGTTGATTTGAGAAGTGAAGCTCCAGCATGCAGTTATGATTGACTTCAGTCAGTGCCTCTTTATGCATAGTGCAGCAACTTTATGACAAGACTGACTTGTGGTTCACAGTATGTTGGGAATGTCACAACTGGACACTGTAATAAATATACAGCATCTTGTTAATGATTTTGTTTAACATTAGTTTTCTTCTTAGTGGACATGAATCTCTAAGGGCTGTTGGAGTTAGCATCCTTTATATAGTATGTATGTAACTATGTAGAGTTGTGATTGCTTGAGACAGCACAAGTACAAAGAATGTCAAGATTGTTCCAGATTTCTTAATCTTTTTCACTGTCTTTTGAGGTTCATGGGTCTTATCCTGAATTTCAGTATCCTGTTTTCATTTGCAAGCAAGTAGTTCCCATCTTATTGAAATAAAAGTATATATGTATTGTGGCATAGAGAAACTCTTTATGCCTCTTGAAGTCTTCCATACAGCAACTGTTTTCACAGATGAAAAGATCTGGCATGGACCATAATATCCTTTGAATCACTAGTCAAAAAGTGCTATCCCTTAGCAATCTTGACTGCAAGCTCAGCTGCGAGTTTCTTGGGAAGCTTGATTTTGCACAAAAGATTTTCAAGATCAAGACAATAACCTGTTGTTCTGACAGAGATTCATCTTGATCTCAGTTGTGTTTTCAGTTCTAGCCTAAAAAGAATCACATAATTGCTGAGATTTGAAAGAGTTGAAGAGAGCAAGTGGATCATATACCCAGAGCTAATAATCAGCAAGAACATAAGAAATTCACTATAGCCATGGTCTGAACATTAAGAAACATTTGGCTCAGGAAGTCAATTTTTAGGATATCAACAGCAGCAAAGATCCAGGTGTTGTTGAAAGATGAAATTTCAAAGATTGTTAGCATTCCACTTGTAGTGCACAGTGGAAGGGTGTCAATGGAAAAAGGTGATTTGATATCATGTTCTGAAAGATGTGTTTCAGCCAAAGTATCTGTCAGAATCTGGAATGAGTGTGGTCTTGAGAAGATCAGGATGAAATATGCCAATGCAGTAGCCATTGTAGACTCCATCCATCAGCACCTCCCTCTGCTCATTGAATAGCCAACATGTTGGCTTTGCAATTCTTTTCAGCTTGGGTCATCAGCCTCTGCATGTCTGCAGAAATTGATTCTTCTGATACAGACTCAATAGAAGGAGACAAGTCACACAATTCAAGTGCTTCTTGTGTGTGAGAGGAATCGGGAGAGAAACCTGAGTTTTTTTTTTGTCATTGTTAGCTTCAGCATTATCATCTGAAAATTCAGTATTATCAGCAGGAGTATCTCACAAGGTTGATTTTGGATTATTTTGCCTCAGCTCCCGGTTTTCTGCAAATTAGAACAGAATCAATGCATCAGTGATTGTGACTGGAAAAGTGAAAATTGACTCCACCAGGGCTGTAGTGGCAACTGACTCATAGTTCACATTATATTGTGAACATTCTCTTCCCAGACAATATAAACTTGCCAAGTAGATATTTCAACTGAGCAATAATAAAAACAATTTCAAAGAGAAGAAGAAAAGGAGGAAGCAAGCTGTCTTTATAATGATATTTTAGAAATCAACATCTTATTAATAGTTTATTTGATAATAGCTTCTCAGTAGAGAACAAAGCAGAGATTGAAGTCTTTCTCAGCAGGTGAATTTTTAGCTGAGTCTATGCCAGCTGCCTCTTAATGCAGGCACATCAAATGTGGCTGCACCATAGCTTCAGAGTGAGACACAATGATTTGATGAGCTGTAAAGAGCAAAGTAAGAGGGGGAAAAGATCTGTTATCCAGAAGTTTGTTTTCTTTGTGATGTACTCCATAGTGAGCTACAAGAAAGAGCAGAGTAAAGAAAGACAAAGTTCTGTTCTCTGTAAGATTTTCTTTTTTTGAAGCAAGTATCTGCTTCTTGTAGGTTGATTGTTAGAACTGTCATCATCTCTTTCATTTGCTAATATAAATTGCAGCATATTGACAGATTAGCAAAGGTGACACAGTACATGCTGCAGCCTGTGATGAAGAAAATGAAAAAGAAGAACTTGAGTGAAAGAGTGAAAAGAAAGAGAAAGAGAAAGAGAAAGACAAAACTTATAGCAGATTACCTGTAGAGCTAGAATCAAAGCAGCTTACTTCTTCATGTGACATAGTTTGTAAACACATGACACATGGTCATTGAACTCTTCAAGTGCTGGCATTGCAGCATCAATCATGGCAGTACAGAGTGGGCGATAGGTAGGCCAATAGCTTATGCTGCCAACCATCCAACATTTAGGTCATGTTCCCCAGGGATTTGAGCCATATTTGACTGTTCAGTTGTTGGATTTACAGGCAATTTTGCTGCTAAATCTGTGATATATTCCATGGTAAATTTTTTGTTAAATTTGACAAATTTGGGGTCGATGTTGCCGTCAAATTGCCAATTTGATTTGCCCCCAGAAATAGCAGGGGAAATCAACAATTCTTTGTTCAATTTCTCATAATTCAACATCCCTAGAGATGGTTATCTTCCCAGTCTCAGGGTCCCAAAGGCGAAATGTAATTGGCCTTGGTAGCCCACTAGCTCGAGCTTCTTGGACCTAGGTTCCAATTTGAAAGATTCATTGAGATTCTTCACATAGGCATTGCAGCACCAGCATTTGAGCCATTGGGCTGACAGTTGAACACCTGTCCAAGCTTCAAGCGGCGTCAATGACTTTGTATTCTTTCTGCAGCCATATAGAGGTGTAGGTGTAGGCAATAGATTGACCATCATGCTCAGCCTTAACTGTGTTGCCCCAGAGCCACTTTGGGAGGCCTGAATCAATTAGGGCTTCTGATTCATTCAATGATTAATTTAGATCACTCTCTCGGACATTCCATCTTGTTGAGGCGTGTCAGGGCAGGTTTCCTGGTGTTAGATCTCCTTCAGCTTGTAGAAAGCTGCAAGGCAATTGCTCTTGAACTCTTTGATGATGCCAACCTTCCTACCTGTTGCAGCCTCAATCATGTTAACCCAGTCAACTATAATCTTGTAGGCTTCGGATCTCTCCTTTAGGAGGAATACCCATTGAAAACATGTGGCATCAGTTATAACAAGGAAATATTTCGCACCACCATAGGTAGGAACTTCTTCATCAGTAGGGTCAGAAAGCATCTTCCCGCCACCTGCTATATCTATATAGAACTTAGCTGCTGGTCTAATTGAACAATTTGCAGGCTGGAAGGGGTTGCAATCTTGCTTTGCCTTCATGCAAGTCTCTCAGAAACCTATCTTCTTGGCACCCTTGCTTCTCATTCCTGTCTTGGGTCCTTCGCTAGTAGGGTCAAATCGTGAGCATTAAGGTGCAACACCTATGCCACCCTAGCATTGTTTCTTCTTGTGGTGTAGGCTCCTTCACTCAGTGGCTAGGAACCAGGCTCAATATCCTCTAGGTCTTTGTGTTGATTTTGAAGAATATTGCCTATGTAGGCAGGCTTCAAATGCTCTTCAGGCAGGCGTAGGCCAAAATACTTTGTGTTCTTGAAGCTCGTAAAACAAATACATCCTCATCAGAGAGAAGAGCTTCAAAGCTTGTAGTCTTATCTGGAGATTCCATTAGTAGGGCATGCTTGCCTGCATACTCAACTTGCTGAACAGTAAATCCATCTCAAATAAGCTTGCCAAAGCTTAGGAGGTTGACCCATAGGTCAGTAATCTTCTTCTATATTTAAGTAGACTGTTGCTAACATCAATTAAAGATCATGCTTATACAGGAAAGCTTTAGACACACCATGTCTCTAATACTGAAAGATGTTTTCATTGAGTCAGAACCTCTAATCACTAAGACAATCAGGACTCTTAACAATATTCAGATCAACTGTAGTCTGTTGCCAACATCCTGACTCACTCTCTTGTGTTTCAGTCCATGGCCAAAATTATTAACCTCCTGCCACCTAGCATGTGGTTCACTCCCTTCCTTGCTGTGCAGGAGGAGAACCAAGCTCAGTCTCAGTGCTGCTGGTTCAGACCTGTGGCATCTTCATCAGAGGTCTACTCTTTGCAAAGCCAGTCCAGAAGGCAACAAATTGTCATGTTCAAACCCCCTCTGCCTCCATCACCAGGGAAAGAGCACAATCAAGGGGAGCCTTTGGAGCTGAACCTCCAGTCTGGCTGTCAAGAATATCATTTTGTGTGGGGTCAATAAAGATGTATTGGAACTGGAGTTGAAAAGGAATCACATACTAATCAGAGTAGCTACTCTGAATCTTGCAAACACAGTCTCCCTCTCTGTGACTTGTGTATGCAAGAGTGGTTTCCCTCTGTACATGCACTTAGATTTAATAAGAATTAAGCTAAGCCCATGAGCAGCCTTGATGTTTGTGCAAATGCCCATTCTTGAAAAGTATAAGGAATGAAGACTAGAAGTCTTCTATCACAGAGAGTATGTCATCATAATATAATGACTCATGCTGGCATTTAATAGAAATATCCATTGCACTTGAATTCTCAAGAGAAAATGTGATTGAAGATATTTATAAGATGCTTCTATTGCTTACTATAGCATTTTTTCATTAAGCAAAGCATCTCCTTTTGGTAGTTGATCTGATGAGTACCAAGATGTTGAGCTTAGGAGCACTAAGTGTGCTTTTGGGTTCTGTTTTCTAAACTCTAGAAGCTTCTAAATATTGAGATTATCAGCATCTTTTCATTTGCTTTGTGAACTTAGACTCGCCTTTGATGTCAGTGATGCCTTCAATAAGAGATCTTTTTTCCTTATCATATACATTCATTGTATGACAAGCTGATTACATGTTAGCAGAGCTAACATGCAGTAGCATCATAATTAGGTTGAAGTATGAGATGCGAGAGAAAAGGGAGGAAGAAGATTAAGAAAAGCCAAAGAATGCTATGGCATTGATAAGGGATGATATCATTATGACAGCATAGAGAGCTGATCCAGATGGTTAGAAGAGAAGAGGAAGAGTGGAAGAGAAAGTGAGATTTTGTAGTTACAGAACTTGACTCAAAGAAGTGTGGTTCTTCATGTTATGTAGTTAATACAGCTGGGAGCAGCCAAAGGATCAACAGCACCTTGTTTCCCAGTCAATTTGCTGCCAGGAAGCCACATCCACCTCCTTATGTCAAAGCTCACAAGTAACTGGTTGATTGAACTCAAGAAGAATCAAGCATAGATGAAGCAAGCTCTGATAGACAGATGGTTATTTGCTTTCTCTTGCTACCATAAATGCTTTGCTTGTATGTGCTGATAGACATCCTTGAAGCTTTTTCCACAACAAGGACTAGGCTTTTTAGAGATTCCTTGTCTCCACACATCATTAAAAACCTCCCGCCAATGTTCAAGGTTCTTCTGACTCCATGAATGCAATATTATGTTGAAAAATGATGCCTGGACAGAAGTTGCAAATACAACCCAGCTCTCTATCACAGATTTGATGACACTAGTTGCATATTCATCATCCAAAAAGTCCTGAATTGTTTCTCAATATACTTCCAGATCATCATTAAATGTTTCCTTCAGCCAAAACATATATGAAGCATGAGCAGCAAGACTTCGTGCCATTTCATTCAGCCCATCAAGAGACTTAAAGTTCACTCCAACCAGTCCTCCAGATACTGTGGTAAATGTTCCATGAATCCAAGCTGGTGGCATATAAAGTACCATTGAAGCATCAATCTCAGCCACATATCCTCCTTCAAGTTGGCTTGAAGCCTTTGTCAGGCAGCCACTTTCACCAGAGAGCTCTGTAAATACTTCAAGGTTTCATTCAGTGAGAGGATATAGAAGCCAAATACAACACAAGGCACCAATAGACTGTGAAAGGGCATGTCTATTCTGATCTAAGGTTCTTGATCAGTCATTTTAGAAGAGTTTTTAGCAAGGATAAATAACTCACCTATATGAAGATCCACAAAAGTTTGGGCAGGCACAAAATTCATCCCAAGTGGAAGACTTTCATAAGGTGCTATTCTCAGCTGACTTTCAAGGGCCTGATTAGGATGTAGCTGCTGATACTCCTTTGGTAGCCATATATTCATCAGTGAATATTTATCACTACCATCCTGTCCATCCAAAGGCAGCATTGCTTGATATAAAGCTGTGGATATTCCTTCCTCTAATTCTGCTAGGTCTACTTCTTGACCACCTTTTAGTACATTGAAATCTGACCTTTGGTGTAGAGTTGAATGCATGGCATGGAATAGCCTTCTTGCAGAGAATTCATTGTTCCAACATTCCTTCAGATCTATCAACACGGGTTCTTTCCAATCAAGTCTTTGGCCAGTAGGCAGAAGTTGGAGCTGTTGTAATTCACATTGTGGAAAAAAGCCATCACTTTGCAATCACTCAATCCTTGAAATAAGACTTGTAAGGCAGGATCAGTGTGAAACATTGGCAACTGTGTCTAAAGATCCACTGGTCTTAGCAAAATCCATCTAGCAAAGAAAATGATTCCATACCTTGAAACTGAAATGGCCCAGTTGCTTGACATACAGATACCTCTCTACTGTGTGGTATGATTCCTAACATTCCTGAAATTGGCCAGCCTAAATGCTGACTGCAGCTTCTGCATTGTTGAACATGCCATTTCAGCCCTTTTGGATGAACTCTTTTTCCACACTGCAGGGGGCATGACTTTTTCTCCAGGAATGCACTGCATGAATGTTGTTTATATTCCTTTACCAATATCAGTAACTCACAATATGGGCATTTCAGATCTAAATTTTTAGGGGTGCATGCCTCCCTCCAATGTCAAGGCAGATTTTTCCATAATATCTCATTTTCACAAAATGGGCATTGCTCCATAATTGGGAAGTTGTCAAATGGAAAGTGATGGATGAGAAAAGAGAAAGAATGGACAAGATGTGGACAAGAAAATGTGGACAAGAAAATGTGAACAAGAAAATGTGGACAAGAAAAGATGGACAAGAAAAGGTAGCCATTAATGCTGGGTTACATAGGTGGGTTTCATTAAAAATGTATTAACTAATTAAAACATTCAACTTCAGGGCTTTGATGCGCCAAATCATGTTAGAATCTGATGGGCATAATGTATGATTGATATTATGACTACTCCATAGCTGGGAAATCTATCAGAAGGATATGACTGTGGGTCACATGGTACTAGAGCTAGCTGTATTACATAACACCCCCCCATGCAGCGAACCATACCGGAATCCCGGAGATTTGTTGAACCATAAGAATTACATTGACCCAACCCCAACCATAATGTTATTTACTCTCAACCCCGAAAAGGTAATTTGAACATAGAGCCAACGTACGTTGAACGTAGCAGCACGTAATAACTACAATAAATTGAGAATACATGGAAACGCGTTTCTACATATAAGAAAACCAGAATGCCAACAGGTTGATTTGATTAGGAGCAGTAAAAAAGGTGCCCACCCGCATGCCCAGAGCCCAACATACTAATTCAATTAAAAAAACACCCACCCGCCCACCCACCCAAACACAACATTAAAAACACCCGAAGGCACCACAAACACACAAAATATCAATGAAAAAAAAAAAAAAACCCACCCGCCCACCCACCCAAAGGCAACATTTCAATTTGGAGCTTCTGCTTCGGCAGGGTTATTGTTTTCACCCTCTTGGGGCACCAAGATTGGCGCTAATGTAACAGGTTCAGGGCCTGAACCCAAAAACAGCATACACTGGCCAGAGCCAGGTGGATGGCCAGAGCCACTTTGATGGCCAAAGCCAGAAGATCCATAGTGTTGGCCAAAGCCAGGCAAGAATAGGCCACTGAGGCAAGGGAGAGGAGTTGATGTGGGGGGAGGGAGGGTACAATTGAGCTTCATCGGAGTTCCGGCAGAAAAATCCTCACTTTTTCTTTTTGTCTATATAAAAAATATGGTCAATATTGCTGCTATTCCATCCGGGATTCCGTTTACTTACACCCAAAGGCTCACAAAATTCCTTCCACAGAAGGCTTATCTCTTCCTCCAGAGAAGCCAAACACTCTTCCTGCCTCTACATGCACAATATTAGTTGATAATATCTAATTGGATTTCATATTTGGAAAATTAAACATACCATCTGGATCCTGAGGGAGGCTGACAAGAGGTCTCACTGCTCCTGTAGAAGAGCCAGCAACGCGTCCTGGTAAGCCAACAAGCCTACTGTTGTTGCTGGTAGACTTGCGGCAACATTCTCCTCTGGGGAGTCACCTTCCACTGCTTCGCGCAATGCCGAAGCTAGTCTCTCAAATTCCTTTTCAAGAGCTTCCTTTACCAGAGCATTTCCATCTGGTCAATACTCTTTATGGAGTTTATGGATCTCCGAGATCAGGGTGTGGTGACAGCCATCAACCACCACACAATGCTTTTTGGCCGAGGAGCAATTTGAGCAGGCCTTATTCATTCCCTGCTGGTGATTGCAGGGCTTGTCTAGGTGCACCATGTAGACCCAGTCAAGACACTCACGGCAAATTGTTGGCTTGTCATCAACAGCTTTTTTGCCCTTGCAGGCCTTTGGAGACGCGCTAGTGGGCAACAACACAGTGGCACTCTTGCGAGTGGCTGGCATTTTGCAGCAATCACTATATATATCATTAGTCTGCTCTGATTCTATGCAGATCTGCTCAACTTACCGAGAAAAATGGTTATACAGGAGGGGGGGGGGGGGGGGGGGGGAAGAACTTGTTGATTGCTTGGAGGAGAAAAAAGAAGAAGGTGAGATTTGTGTTCAAGATTTTCTGTTATGGAATCCCGAGTGTTTTTAATTTCCCAATTGGGACGCATTGCTGTGGGAATGTGTTTCTCCGGTATCCTATATGATTATCCGGTTGCCTAGCATGTTTACCTGCTTGAGCCTCTATATGCTATTTCATTATGTTGATATCTATATAATTGAGCCTTCCAGAGGCTCTACGAGCTGATTTCAATGGATTATGGAGGATAGGTGAGCAACTTAAGTATTCTATATTGAGATATCTTTGCTAACAGTCTATTATATTCCAGTTGAATCTGGCCCGAAATCAAGCACGTTGGAAACGCGAAACAAAAGCATATTGGAAACGCGGAATGAAAACAACTTATACTGCTCAAAACTTCCACTTCTTCCTCTTTGGTTTGGAAGCTGCAGCAAGCTCAGCTGCACATTGCTTTTGCTTTTCAATCTCTGCCTCAAAACAGACAAGCCCTGACTCAAAAGATTCCTCTAGATCAGACTCAGTGCCAGCAGGAGCATTTGCAACAGGAGCATTTGCCTGTTTTGCTGGCATCTCCACTGTCAATATCACATCGTCAAGAACTTTATAATCTGCCTGCCTTTTGGAGCAACATCCACCTGAATCATCATGCTGCCACTCAGCAAAGTCATCAACATCAACATCACAGAGTCCAGGTTTCCAGGTAATGGTGCTCCAATAAGTACTGAGATATTCATTATCATCAGCCTTCCGGTCGCCACTTGGAACATCAGTCAAGATCTTGACTCATGCTGCAATATTGCCATATATTTCTATGTGAAATTAACTGCTGACCTTTGTTGATTATAGAGTTGATTCACTTACGCGCCAGATACCATTTACCACAAGGTGAGCTGTTCTCAATGTCGAGAACAGGGGTGGCCCAATAGAACACCTTTTCAAAGGAATCCCAATCAAATAAACATGTGAAATAGGCCACAAGTTTGTCTTGTTCCATACAGTGGTGAATCCCCATCTCAGGGTTGTCCGCACAGCTGACCTCCATGAGATATTCTATATGCACCTGTTGACTGTTAGCTAGAGCTATTGCAAATGGCAGAAGGAAAAGAATGCTGACCCTGAACTTCTTTAGACTGTGGCATTTCCAATTCTTCAAGATGTCTCTTGCTCGCTTTTCATATTCGACAGTCCAATACCAGGTTCCCAATTGCTTATCTAGAGAGCCGTATACCTCATTTACAACCCCCAGAATCCCAGAATAACGCAGGGAGAGGAGATACATCCACCAGAGCTTCTCGAAAAGCTCCTTCTCTCTAGCTTTGGCCTCTTTGGAGCATTGAGCAGATGAATGCAAAATCACTCCTACACTCTCAGGGTTGGAAAAGGATATAACCTCTGTACTTGCACTTTCAAAGGAGGTGTCAGCTGGTGGCTCCAGGGGGGGAATATTCTCTTTGTCAGAGTTTGAAGACCCTGAGGGGGCAGACATGCTGAAAAGCCAATTTTCAATGTGTATATTGCTATCAAGATGGATAGGAAGCTGGGTTCAAACAACCAGAAAACCATGAGTGGCCATGTTGCTTTATGTATCCAGATCAGAAGCTCACCAAGTTGACAACTAACAGAAACCTTCCCAGCAGCTGCCGGGTTCCCATTTGCTGTCAACTTAGATGGAAACCCTTATTTGATGGATGAATATTGGTATGCTACTGCAGCTACTCTGCATATTCAGGCCAATCAATGCATCTCATTACAGGAAGATCTGCAGGTTACAGCAGCATAGCCAATCTTTGTGCTTGAAAGGATTTTCACCTGCAGCTCTTGAGCTATGCCACTCTCACCACAACAAAGATCTTTGCTTTATAAATATATGAGCAACAGCATTCCTTCTCTCTTTACCCTTTCATTCTGTATTTTCTTTCAAACTTGGTGCGACATGTTGATAACCACTACATTGTTGGTTCTCTATTTACAAATCCTGGTTTCAATCAACCTACCCTTTACTTACAATTAACCCCCCCTTACATACAATATGCGACACAAAATCCATGCAAGGTTCCTGAAATTCCATGCATGGAGTGAGTTACAGGCTCAGCAGCCATCAAATCTGCTGTTTGGGAAACTACCCAATGCTGCCACTGAGGTTGGTACCAGAACTGTCACTGAAACAGTTGAAACAGTTGATCAAGGTTATTATTCTACAGTATGCATGTCCACTCTAGTTGGTTACAGCCTTCTAACCTGTTTCTTTCTTTAACATGCAGGCTACCACTGATTCAGAAGAATCAGATGTCAAATCTGAACCCAAAGAAGCAAGGGTCAAGGCAATTGTCAATGAAGCACTCTTGAACAAGCCAGATAACCATGGTATTGGCAACACACCTCAACCCAGAATTCCGAACAAACAAAGCCAAACCCTCAAAGATTTTCCTACCCTGATTGACAACGAATCCACAGAGGTCCCGCATCACCAATCTGAGGGACAGACCCTAAGCCAGTTTGCAACTGCATTTGGTCTATGGTGTGAGCAGTCAGGAATATCTCGTCAGCAGTATACAGCATTGAGAGAGGTTCTCAACTCTGTTGAAGACATCAATACCCTTAAGGCCTTACCCAATGGTCTAAGTGATTTGAAGAAAAAATGCCAATCACAATTCCCTATTCTCCCAATTAGATCAACATCAATTTCTGTTGTCCCCCGACAGCTCCCAACACTGTCAGCCGTGAACAGGGAATCCCTGAAGGCATTGAGCCAATTGGACATGTTCTTCCAGGATCCAGTTGCATTACTTGAGGTCCTTGCTCAATCTCCGGCATTCCACCACAAGATCCACATTGACATGGCTGAGCTGGTTGATGAGCCAACTGAGTTATGGCAGTCATTCAGTTGGGGTAGTTCAATAAGATGCACTTCAGGGGATTTTGCACAATACCCCAACAGGGATCCAATATTTCCTTCCAACATTGTACACCATACCTGCCAAACCACAAACTGCAAATGCCACAGGTCACCAGGTGCACTGCACTATGAAAGAGTTCAATTTGTGGCTCAAGATCAGAGACCCGCCTCATGCGAACCTGGGAGCATTATACTGCGTGTTCGCCCCATGTTTGGATATAATCCTCTCACAAACAAAACTGTGTTCAAGAATATGGTGCCACCCTTCCATGCTAGAGAGCTGATTGAATGGGAAGATGAAGACCAGAAGCTACTACTTGATGAAAACAATATTGTCTGTTGGGTGGACATTTACCTTAACTACAAATTCAACAGTACACATGATGTATCACCACAAATAAAATCAGATCAGCTGTTTCTCCAACAAGTACTCAGAAATTCAGAAATCCATATACTACACCTCAGTACTCCTTTACATGGAGAGCTAGAGATCTCTCATTTCAGCAGGCATCAGTTAATTCAAATGCTCTGCCCAGGCAACTCAATACATCAAGTAATCTCCATCCCTTTCCAGCTTTTCATTGACAGATTTGGGTTATACCACAACATGTATAGGAGTATAACTGGTTTCTATTTGATACCTGCAGGGTTGAGTGCTGCAGAAAGAAGAAAAAGAAACAGTCTATACACAATCTCCCTTGGCCCACATGCTACAAACTATCCAGATGTTATTGGTGCGCTGACACCAGCATTCCAAACACTGGATGAAGGATTTGATGTTCCAGTCACACATGAAGGCACAATAAGGGTTGTTGCACCCTGTATTGCCTTTCTTGGAGACATGCCTCAGCAGAATGACAATGCAGAAATCAAAAGGCCTTCTGCAGTACATTCCTGCCAAATCTGCAATGTTGCTGAACCTCAGAGGCATAATATGTCCTTTGATACAGTAGCAGAGGGCCAATACCACTACCAATTACTCAATACCCAATCAGAAATCCTTCTTATAAGGACTGCTGCTGCAAGGGAGAAAGAATGGAAGGCATCTGGCATGAATAAGGAAAACTCCCCAATCCTCCAAATGAGCCCATGCATTAATCTAGTAACCTTCTTTCCTTCTGACCCTGCTCACAGTGAACTTTCCAGAATCTCCAAGATGATGCATACTTTGTTGGTGACACACATTCTCACAGCAAATGAACAAAAGGAATACTGTCAAAATCTTCAGCAATTTCCATTCCCACAACATTGGGGACAACTACAGTCTCCATTAACCCATCTGGAGTCATATCAGCTCCAGGAGCATGCCCGGGCATCTATCACAATTCCAATTATCCTTCAATACACAATGAAACAGGACTGGATTCACCCTGTTATAGAACAATCCCTGCAGAACTCCTTTGGTGACACGTCCAACAGCTTAGATATTTCCTGTACACTACTTGCTAAGGCTTTCAGTGCTGTTGCCCGGAGCAATTCCACACTGGTATCCCAGACCCCAGTCCACCCAGACGAACTCCATCAGGTTGTGCTTGAAGGTCGAACCATGCTACAGAAGGTAATCAATGCAGTAGTAATGGCAGCAGAACTAACCAAATCAAAATCTCAAGCAGTGCTAATACTGAGATCACAGCAACCCTCAGTGTCAAGTCATATGTCATTCAGGGAGGATCCTAACAAACAGGTTGCTGGGGCTGCACCAAAAGCTGGAAAGGAACTCCGGGCATGGAAGAATCAGCCAAACATGCATATTGGCATCCACTACATGGATCAAGCAAAGGAGTATGCACTTCCCAACAATTGCAACATGCTGGCTGGGGAGGATAAGCACCATGAGTTCAAGAACTTGGTGCAGAGAACCAACAAACAAGATGTTGAGAAGGTAGTCTTCTTCTATTCCTAACTGAACTGTCACTAATGTTGAAAAGATCTTGCTTGTACAGAAAACCTTTAAACACACCCTGTCCCTAGTACTTGAAGGTGCATTTGTTGGATCGGAGCCTTCAATAAGTGAGAGGGTTAAGCTCATTCACAATCAATGCCCTACACTTATCAACAGTCTGCTGCGCACGGATTCCCGCAAGGAGGAAACTGAGGATACTGGTGAAGAGGATCTCATCCATGACCATACCAAATTCCACATTGCACCCTCAACATCATGCCAATTGCAGGCTGAGAAAGGACTATATGCAGTCAGCATTCCAACTACACACCCCAATAGGCTGCCAGCCAACCATAATTTCATGACTGAACTCCAGAGGGCTTACAGTGAGGAATATAATATGTGCATGCAGGATCCCGGCTCTACACCCATACAATTCTTTCAAAAGATAACCTTTACATTCCAAGATGATGCCCACCACACCACATTGCTACAAGGTGAGCTGGTGAAATACACACATCCATCATGCTCAGAGTTTGGCCAAATTGCAAGCATTTTCAGTCACTATTGGAGGAATCAATGGAGGGTCTTTATTGGGGTGTTTCCTGCCAACAGAATTCAACATGAGAAGACATTGAACCTGCCAATTCTACAGATGGACAGTACATACTGCACAATCTTCAGTCTCCCAGCATTCCACAAGCCTAGCCTGCATGCTATACCCATTGTTCTAAACCCTAGAAGGCTTGATCTCAGTGAATCACCAACTACATTTCTCAATTGTACATGGAGAATTTCTGTGCTATAATTTTTGTATGTAGTGTTTATTTCAGGCAATAGAATTTCAATTTCAATCTACTGTGATTCTACCAGTGAAGCAAAGCAACCCCCAGGCGGGATTCCACCAACATAAATCTCTACATTGAACCAGGTCAGCTCCACCTTCTGGGGGTTGATTCCACCCGAACAGTCAGCAGAAGGTCAGTTCTACACCCTAGTAGGTCAGCGGGAAGTCAATTCCACACCCTAGTAGGTCAGCAGGAAGTCAATTCCACACCCCAGTAGGTCAGCAGGAGGTAGAAATTACCCTAGATTAAGTTCTACAAACTGGTGGATTCTACTATCAACATATTACAAAGTATGCCGCACCGCTACCATAACAGGCAGTCTACATTGAACCAGAATTCCACATCTGCATTACAATAAGATTACAGTTCAACAAATCTCCAGGATTCCGGGTTGGAACCCACTGAAAACCACGTGAACTCCCCAACCAAATCCACCAAAATCTCCAGCCAAAGCTCTCGGAGCCCAAATCTTTCAAAACTGCAATAAAAATAAATTACAGTTAGCAACTTTATTTTCCTATTTGAGATTAGCTCGGGGTACCAATCAATACAATATTTCTCGGTTCCGGCCACCCAAATCCTGTAAATTACCGTTTTCCACCATTCCTATCAAACCGCGCCCGCTTGTCAACGTAGGCCAACGTGTTCGGCCTCAATCAACCCAATTCCTTCCCTAAACGCGATATAGGGGTCTTTGGCCAACACCTTTGTGAGGCCGTCAGCTTTGTTGGAGCTCGTGGCAACATGTTCAATTGAGATTTCTTCCTTTTGAACCCAATCTCGAAGCAGGTGGTAACATATTTCAATATGCCTAGACCTTCATGTTAAGGCTTCAGCTTTTGCGAGGTCAACTGCCCCCTTGTTGTCAACTTGGAGCTTTGAGCTCCATATCTTCGCCGGCCCGTCACTAATAATCTTTGCATCCAGTAGCAGGTCATTCAACCAAACCAGCTCGCAAGCTGCCTCGCTCGCGCTTATATACTCTGCTTCAGTTGTTGATTTGGAAACAGACATTTGGCATTGGGACCTCCATGCGATTGGGGCCCCGTTCATGGTAATAAGGTAGCCTGAGATAGATTTGTATGCTGGATCCGCCCCAGCCCAATCTGAATCCGCACTGGCAATAGGTTTCAATCCGTCAGCTTCGTTCGCTTTGAACACCAAACCCCTAGCCTTTGTGCCTTTCAAATATCAGAGGATTCATTTGCAAGCTGCCCAGGAGTCCCTATTGGATCTACTGTTGAACTGAGAAAGGTAGTTAACAGCGAAAGCAATGTCAGGACGCGTGCACGTAACTAGGAACTGTAAGAATCCCATGCCCTTTCTGTAATTAGTAGGTGTAAATTCATTATCAAGGCCTGCTGTCTCTGGGGTCTCTTGATCAGGGGCAAACTCAATGTTCAAACCCTTCACCATTGGCGACACAGCTGGGTTACAGCCTTCCATGCCAAAATCAGTCAATAAATCCTCAATATACTGTTCTTGATTAACGAAAAGGTCCCCATTTGGCTGCCTTTCAACCTTCATGCCTAGGTAGCGGCTCTGATTGGTGACTTCTTTCATCTCAAACCACTTGCCAAGCTCTTTGACCAGCCACTCAATTGCTTCCTCGTTAGGACTCATGATTCGGCAGTCATCAACATGTAGATTAATGTATAGTTGCTTCCTCTGGTGGATAAGCAACCCGGCATCATATGGAGAAATCCTGAATCCTAGGCCTTTCATGTGTTCAGTTACCTCATGGTACCAGAGCCTGGCCGCCTGTTTCAACCCGTAGAGGCCTTGCCTCAGTTGAGCCACTAGATTTCCCCGTCCATGCTTGTAACCGGTTGGAAGCTCCATATAAACACGTTCGTCGTCCGGAAGGGTCCCGTTTAGGAAAGCTGTAACAAAATCAAACACCCTAACCTTCCATTTTCGGGTCATAGCGACCGCAAAGAAGGCTCTTGTTGTAGAGCCGCTAACCACCGCTGCGTAGGTCTTCCTATAGTGTATTCCTTCGCGTTGTAAGAAGCCTCATACAACCCAGCGAGCTTTGAACTGTATGGTGCCGCCAGTGTTGTTAACTTTTCTTGTAAATACCCATTTACCCGTTAGGACGTCCATTTGGGGGTCCTTCTCAACTAGGGTCCATGTGTTCTTCTCCTGGAGCTTGTTGACTTCTTCCTGCATAGCTTCATCCCAGTAGGGCCACTCGCTCGACCGTTTAGCAGCTGCAACAGACATAGGAATGTCAGTATTCGTGCTCAGTACTGGAAGTTCAATGCTAGGAGATTCAGTAGACTCAGGGGATTCGTCCTCGTTAGGATCCCCTAGGATCTCATGCTCTTGGCCTAGATAGGCTGGTTCGATGGAACCTTCTAGATCTCCGTCCATAAGACATTTCAACACTTCAGGTTTATCTCTTGCTAGGTAGGTTAGCAGCTTGTGCTGCCAGCCGTTTAGCGGGTCTATCATGTCATATTCTTCAGGAATTTGGACTGTATTCGTGGCCGTAGGCGTAGGCGTAGGCTGTTTGGTTGTTGAATTTATAGGCGATTTCCCTAGTAAATTCGTGGTCTTATCCCATGTTGGTTCTGTTGTTAAATTTGACGAATTTGGGGTCGATTTGGCCGCCGAACTTGCAATTGGATTTGCCGTAGGAATAGCAGGGGAAATCGTCAAATCTTTGTTCAATTTCTCGTTGAATTCAACGTCCCTAGAGATAGTTATCTTCCCAGTCTCGGGGTCCCAGAGGCGATAAATATTATGACCCTGGTAACCGACTAGCTTCAGTTTCCTAGACCTAGGCTCCAATTTGGAAGATTCCTTGAGATTCTTCACGTAGGCGTCGCATCCCCAACGTCTAATCCACCTGGCGGACAGCTGGATGCCCGTCCAAGCTTCAAATGGCGTCAAAGGCTTTGTGTTCTTCTTGCAACCGTATAGGGGTGTAGACGTAGGAGAATGATTGATTACCATGCTCATGGCCTTTGCTGCTTCTCCCCAAAGGTGCTTTGGGAGGCCTGAGTCAATCAAAACACTCCTAATCCATTCACCAAAGATTCGGATTGCTCTCTCAGACGGTCCGTCTTGTTGAGGCATGTCAGGGCAGGTCTCGTCATGTAATATCCCTTTCGAATCATAGAAGGCAGTAAGGCGTTTGCTTTTGAATTCTTTTGCTCCGTCAGAGAGCATTATGCCAACCTTCCTACCCGTTGTGGCCTCGATCATGTTAACCCAGTTGATAATTATCTCGCAGGCTTCAGATCTGTTCTTTAGGAGGAATATCCATCAAAAACACGTGGCATCATCTGTAATAACAAGGGAGTATTTCGCGCCGCCGAGGGTAGGGATCTCTTCATCTGTAGAGTCAAGAGTCTTGCCGCCACCTGCTATATCCATGTAGAATTTAGCTGCTGGCCTAATTGAACAATTTGCAGGTTGAAAGAGGTTGCGAGCTTGCTTTGCCTTCGTGCAAGTCTCATAGAAACCTATCTTCTTAATGCCCTTAATCTTCATTCCTGTTCTAGGGTCCTTCGCTAGTAGGGTTAAATCATGAGCATTGAGATGTCCCCAACATCTATGCCATCCTAGCATTGTCTCTTCTTGTGGTGTAGGCTCCTTCACTCAATGGCTAGTTGAGAAGACCCCACCACTGCCCCATCTCTTCAGAATATGATTTTTGGGGCCTGCTGTTCGGGCTGAAGTCTGTGACCTGTCAAGTACAAGATGAGGATCCCACCTGCTCCGTCAATGGTCATGCTGACTCTTGCAGATCTACTGAACGCCTCAGATAGTATCTGAGGTCCATGATCTGGGCCCCTGCTAAAGCTGCAGCTATTGCGTATTCTTTGCGCTTTGTGAAATCAAGTCTATTCCCCACATCCTTCTCTGCTTCCCCTGGCATAGTCATAACGCTTCACATCATTCCAGCCGACGGCGGTGATCAATCTGTGAATGGACTCTATGGACTCTATCCCAGTGATAACAAAGTCAGCTCTCACCATCTGGAAAGAGTTTCTTGCATGCTTCGACCTCGACCAATGCCTTCCATCCGCTACCGGGAGGCTTGTCTCCCCAGTGCCCAGTCCCCCCCTCCAGCCATGCCATCCAGGATGCAGCATCGGATGTTATTTCAAATTTGCCCACCGCAGAGCGCGCAGTGACATCAGTGGAGAAACAGTTGCCCCCCCTCCCATCACTACAGCCGCGATGACACAATTGGAGATGTGAGACTTTCATCCATCAACCAAAGGTCAGCAACCAACATGGCCTCCAAATGACCCGAATACAATGTACCTCTGATGAAATGTCAACCAAACCACCTTGCCAGCCTCCACCTTCTCTGGCAAACTTCACTCAGTTTTGAACCCTCTGCAGAGGTCCCCAAGCAATCTTTTCCTGAGTGGATTCTTGTGAACTGAATGCATTTGCTGCAGCTGCATCATGCTTTCATAATGACATACCCATCAAGGTTGTTCAATGTGTGCTTCACCTTACTGGTTGCAATCTCACTGCTGGCTCAAATGGAAATATGCTACAGGGTGACACGTTAGGGAGGAATCTTGCTGGGGGAGAAGTTACATCTCAATAGTTTTATCATAGAGTGTGTCTACTCTATGGTATCTACAATCTAATCAGACAATATATAAAAGGTGGCAATCTTCAATGCAATGCTAATGTCCTCAAGTGCAAGAATTCTTTCATCATTTTACTCAAAGAGAATGTGTGACTATACAAAGACTATGTATCGGTGCGGGCATATCCATTATATTGTGAAGGCATGGTGCATAAAATATCAGACGACTGAAATAAGATGTACACCCAATGTTGTAGCTGAGTAAGAAAATGATGATGTCTCTTTTTTGTCTGAGTCTAACACATTTTCAAGAAAAACAAAGAATGATGAATGTGGTAACTACATAGGTTCCCCATATAGAAATTGATATGTCTATAAGTACATCAACCAAAATCGAGCAGCTTCCAACCTCATAGATAGTATGTGAAACCCTTGGCTCTATTCAGGATATAGCTAATGTTGTATAGATTGATTCACCAAAAGAATGTCAAAACTTCAAAGCTAAATTGCTAGGATATCCTAAAAATCATCATTGTATGTAAGCTAATATTAGTTGAAACCCCTTGAAAGTAGATATCAAATACAGCCTGTTGCTCCGCATTGTACACACACAAACTATAAGAAATGAAATTGTTAGAGAATGGCAAACTTGGTTAAGCAAGTTCAGTTTGATGAGCATGGTTGAACAAATTTAGATCAAGAGAAATAGTTTGTCTCTTTGTTCCTTCACAGATCTGACTCAAAATCAGATCACCAAAGTGATGAGGTTTTATGTTTATTCCTTCATCACAGGGCTCATCCTCAAGAAAGCTTTTCAATGTTGTAGATCTTGTTACTGTCAGTTTCACTGTCAGTGTTGCTATATGAGGAACTTAAATGGAAATCCAAGGATTTTTCAAGCCGGCGAAGACGTTCTTTTAGAAGACAATTCTCTTTCATGAGTTCTGATTCAGAAGATTGACTTGATCAGGGCAATGGACTGAATTGACTGAATCAGCCTGATTGGTGTGATTGAGGGTGAAGTGAGTATTCACTGAGCACATCGCTGCCAAAGTGAACACCTTTTTTGGATGAATCATTCTCGCAACTTGACTTGCTATACTTTTGCTCCCGCTCTTTGGCAATTGTATAAATTATCCTATCAGCAAGAATCTTGTTTCATAGCACTCGGCGGAATCCCCCTCAGGTCTCCAGACTCATTGTACCATCCTTATAGCAGATGATAAGTTCAGTTCAAGAATACAGAACCTCAGAGGGGGGCACATTGTCTGGTGGATGAATATTTGCAAGGGGATCATCAGCATCCCAGTCGCCTGGCACTTTCCAGGCAACTGCAAGAACTTTGTCAATGTGCTCTTCATTAACAAGCCACATTCCATTCTTTTTCTGAAAAAGCTTTCTATCTTCAGTGCTGATTTGAGGCACTTTAGCACTGTCAAAATTGTGATAGTCAGCAGATTCAATTCTATGGCAATGACAGCCATTCCTGGTATACTTCACGAAGCAATCTCTTCTATATTTGCCAACTTTCCACCAGTAAAGGACCTCGCAGTTATTCTTTCCCAAATATGTTGGTCAAGATCTAGATTTCAAAGATTGAAGATCATCTGGTAACTCTTTGTCATTGTCTGAATGAGTATCCAACACACTGTCTGAAGCACTTGTCAACTTTCCAAGTTCCTCTTCTGGCCAAAGAGGGTCCAAATTCCAGCTCAGTGGAAGACTGTTGAGAGTGTTGTACGCCATGATAGTCTTGTGGAGATGAGCATATTCCTTCCAACCATATGTCGTGTCTTTCTGCTCTTGAGCTTTCTTCAGCACTGAGATCCACAAATTTCAAAATCCAAAATAAGTTGAAATTGAAATGGTTCCAATATTCACTTCAGAATCTTTATAACCCTCCTGCTCATTCCTTTGTATAATCTTCTTATTCACTGTATCAAGTGCTTTTTCTGCTTTCTCAATCTCCTCCGGCAAGGCATTTGAGAAGATGGCTTGTACAGAATTGCTTGTTGAATTCTGCATAAACTCCTGAATGATGTCATCAACCCATGAGCCTCATGATTTTGCTACTGCCTCATCCACATCCATTGGTGAGCCATCATTATCATGAGCACTCTCATCTTGCCTGGATGCAGCATTGTTAGCAGAATCACTTGAAGTGATGTTCTCTCTTTCTTGTTTCTCCATTGTGTTGGTTATCTCAAGCTCCAAATTTGTGTTCAGTCACTTGAGTTGTGCTTGATATATAGTACCTCCAGTACTTAATCATGTGTCGGAATGCCCATACAGGAACACGACTCCTGCCTGGTGCGGCATTGAAATTGGCTTGCTACTACCATAAGATTTCAGGTTATCACACCCAGTTCTGGTTCTCAATGAATATGGATGAAATCTGATTCTGTAACACAATGTATAACTATGAGGCAGCTACTTCAAATTTGCTTTTGATCTCATGAGGCACAATGTTGCCAAATTTTGCTCAGGTTGACTGAACTATTTTGTTGAGTATCTACATATTGGAAATAATTCTCGAGTGTTGTTTTACTGTCACCAGCAACACTGATTAAAATCTCAAGTACAAAGACAGTACAGTAACAAGTGGGAAAATGTAAGATCTTTTAATATGACTGCAAGCTCATATTCATAAGAACCTATTTAGAGGCTTCTTTTACCTTTGACAGGCTTTGAGCTCATCTTCAAGAAATTACCAAAACAGTAGCAAATCAGGAACATGATAAGTGAAAGATGACACAGTAAGTATCTCTGAAACAACTGCTTGTGGTGATCAGCCCAAAATCCAACAGAAAATGACTTGTATCAAGCTGGTTCAAAGAGTTCTGGAGTTATAACATTTAATTTCCAACAATCAACTGCAGATTATGCTAAGTTAAGTGCATACAGATATTCTAGCCAAAAGTGCACTACATGAGTTATGTAGATAATGATACACTCAAGTTTACCCCATTCAGTAATAAAGTCAATCACTCTTGATCATTTCAAGTCTGGCCATTTGACAGTTGTGTTCCTTCTTCACATTCTTTAATTTGAAGAATTGATAAATCCATAGGAGCACAGCAGACACAATAGTAGAGAAACCAGTGATTACAGTTGTAATGACTGCCATTACAGACCAATCACCTCCACAAGCTGTGTAGATGTTAATCAAGGTAGTGAGTAAGCCCGCGATTGAGTTCAGCAGATTGGGCCTACCATTGAGATCAGATTACATCAAAATTCCGGTAAGGGGGAACTCACATAAAGAAATGGTTGATTAGCCAAATATAATTTGACCACCAAGTCCAGCCCAACCAAGTTGTACCAGAGAGTCCTGCCAGGAATAGAAAGCAGGCAATCACTAGCAATGGTGGATTCTGAATTGTGTGTAAAACTGTGTGTGAAGGTTCAACTTTGTTAAGATAGTTCTCAAAACTCTTTGATCTTTGAAGTGAGGTGAATGTGCCAGGTAGAACAAGGTATCCAGCAAGCATTATCCAGTTAGACAGCCCCACACCAACATTGTGAGTCCAAGGAATATCATCAAGCTCAAGCAACATTCTCATATATTCTGACTCCATTGT
This sequence comes from Emydomyces testavorans, assembly GCA_029449355.1. Taxonomy (NCBI): domain Eukaryota; kingdom Fungi; phylum Ascomycota; class Eurotiomycetes; order Onygenales; family Nannizziopsiaceae; genus Emydomyces; species Emydomyces testavorans. The sequence goes on along the minus strand of CP120630.1, from coordinate 3,498,890 downwards.
AGGTAATTCTGGTACACATGATGCTAGTCAGAGAATCTACATGAGTGCTCTATATTTAAGTGCTCATCTGTGTCTTCATTCAAATGTGATTGCGATGCAAAAATGATGATGCAAAGACAAGATTGTGAGGCAAAAATGAGTTCGCGACTTTGATTTTTCAGGTAACTAGCTTTAAAAGTCCACATAGTCTTTTGAAAACTGAAACATCACTAACAAAACAACCTCCCACTGGAAACTGAAACATCACTCATCTGTTTCTCAATCTGATTCAAATGCAGCTTTTCATAGGTTTTCTTATTTGGCTTCAATTTGTGATTGCCGCCTGCCCACCTATAGGCACAAATTGGGGAGAAAAATCTTCTGTCACAACATTGCAATCTGCAAATATGATGACAGTAGAGCAATCTTCTGTCAGCCCTTCACAAGCCACAGGCTCAATGATGGGAGAAAAATCTTCTGTCAGCCCTTCACAGCCCACAGACATGATGATGGTGACAACCTCTTCAAAGCCCACAAAACCTTCACAGGTTTGTCATGGCATTGCTGAAGGAAGATACTTAACTAGAAACACAATAAAAGACATCATTGAGCAGCAATTCTGTCCCAACATTCAGAAGTTCAACATATCAGGAGATGGTGAGATTGCATGAATATACAATGATGACACTCCCAAAGAAGTCAAGATTTCATTGAACTGGAAGAATTTTACACAGCATATACATTTAAATCTTAGCTTCTGTACATTATATCTTCGAGATAAGCTACTCAACAGATGTGATGGCAATGACCCAAACAATTCCATGAATTGGAAAGGTGGAGGCTCCTTCCAGGTCCCAATGGACAATGGCAGGGAGTTGACTTTTCGCATTGACCCCATCGGCATACCCCGGCCCGCAGCAAAAGAACCTGATGGTGATTGCCATGTGACTCCTCATGAAAGTTACCATTCCCTGATCATATGGAGAAGAGGCTGGGCGAGATCTGACTCTGGAAAGGGTTTTAGCAAAAACATGGCAGATTGTGAATTGCTACCTGATACTTTCTCTTTCAGGTATGGGCAGGGTGACAACCAGCGTGAATGGACTGCAACCATGCTGATATCACCCTCAAAAGACAATTGTGTGGTCAGTGCTGCAAAACAGGCAGGCGCTCAGGCCAGGTTTGTATGTAACAAGTGACTGCAACTGCTTTGAGATTGTGAGTTTGTGATGTTGAGTTAGGGTCCAACTGTACAAGTGAAACAGTACATATGTATCTTTAATGCAGATTATCCTTAGAAAAGAAGCTAGCTCAAATCTGAGAGCTCAAACATCTGCCAGAAGCTCCCACTCTAACACAGTCATGATCATACTCTCTAGCTTGTTCTTGAGTGCAGAAGCCATCAATCTTTCCCTATTTTAGCAGAAATCAAAGTGATGTTGCATGCCTAATTGCATTCACAAGCCTGTTCTTGCAGCAGGAGTATGTAGTTACATCTTAAAGCCCCACTCACCTTATCATACATAGAGTATGTATGTATGTACATACAAGTAGTTGCTAATTGAAGAAAGAAACTCTTTTTTTTGATTGAGCTACTACAAATTTCTGCTAGTGAATGACAGACAATGATGCATGAGATCATTCCTAAAAAATGGAAGACACCTTTGTGCAGTTGTACTCCCATCAGTACTTGTATGTTACTCTTTAGTCAGACTGTCAGACATGATGATTAGGTTAATCAACCTGTGGATGTAGGCCTGTTGGGATGATTTTGCCCATGCTTTCTGTTTGGAAGAACTCAAGCTCAGATTGAGCACCCAGACTTTCCAGACTACCAGCTTTGCAATGGCAATGTAAGTGATTTTTTGACAATATCTTTCAGAAAGGCTAACATTCATACAGTGCTGTGGCTGGTTCTGCCTTTCACTTGGGGGATGTCAAGGCATACTTCAGGCCATTCAGCAAGGGAGGTTGCAATCCCGGTTTCATCTTGAGCCACACTGTTTACAGAACTGGTGTGCTTCAATTTGCTGCCCATGTTGTGCCTTGGTTCAGGAGGCAAAGGAAATCAAACATCATTCCAATATTGAAAGGAAAGGCTATCAGAGCACTACTGATATGACCTTTCCTTCCTAATGACTCAAGTGGAATGCATGCAAGCTGTCTTCCAATGTAAATAATGAGCTTTAGACAAAGTGAAACTCATATTTATTGTTTCCCCATGATCAATGGAAAATTGCTAAAATCACACGAGTACCAATCTCCCAATCACTATTGTGCATTGTAACTCAAGATAACATAGAAGTTGATGCTCCTGCTGATGAAAGCTGCTTGCTCACTAAGATTCATGTGATAACTATATGTACTCATTAATATCCACTAGCTAGAAAATCCTCTCTGCATGTTTTCATATCGACTCTCTGGATAGTTCAGTACATTCTCACTTTTTTCCAACTCACCCCCAAATGCTTTCACACTGTCAACAAATGTAGAGATCAGACTCCCGTCACTTTTGGTTCCATTTCTCCCACCGCGGTCTCCACTTGCTTCCCACCACACTGTACCCCCAAGGCCATGGGAGACAACATACTCAGTCTTCTCCTCAACCATTGGCACAGTATCATATGAGATCATAAGACATTTTGCTGGATCATAACTCCAAGAAGCACCTGCACCATCTTGGGTCAAGCTGGAATCCATTTGCTCTGTGGCACCTGGCTGAGGAAGGACCTTGTAGTCCCAGATGCCAGCCTCCCAACTTCCCTCATTACCACTTCCTTGAAATGGCGCACCCAGACCATCTGTATCAGCAAACGCTCGGCCATAGAGCGGCATGCTGAGAAGAATCTTGGATGGTGAAACTTGACCCTCCCTGATATAGTAGTTCAAAGCGGCTTCAGTGGAGAATGGAGTTGATTTTGGATTCTTTCTTGAGGGTTTGAGATTGGCCTGGTGGCCTGCTACAGTCGACCATTTTCCCGCGTAGTCATAACACATCAGACTGTAAAAGTCCAAATAGGGGGTTATATTCTTGAGCTGCCGTTGTCGATAGTGCTCTTGACCTAGAATGATGATTAACAGGCGACCAGACAACTTGATTGATTGACTCATACCTGCAGATACTGCAGCTGTCAGCAAAAACTGGCGATTAGGACCAGAAGCATGGTTGAGATACTGGGCTTGGTCAGCAAGATCATGATGTTGGGCGCATACACTATACCTCCCATATAACCTTTAAGAGCTTCACAAAGTCTCTACCCTCATTTTTATCTACAATCTGTCAGCTTGAATACAAATGTCCCAGGGAGTCTCACCTTTGGGATATTCCCAATCAATATCCAAACCTAAAACAAAATGGTCAGCTGAATTCAAAAGCACACATCAATCTTCTTTGCAACCATCAAATCCAAAGTCAAGAAGCAGCTGCGTGGCAGTCTGGGCAAATCTATTCCTGCCAGCATCAGTGCTTGCAGGTTTCACAAAATTGGCCAAGTAAGTCCATCCTCCAATGAATAACAGTGTTTTCAAGTGACAGTTGTTCTTCTTCAGTAAAAAAAGCTGCTTGATACAGCCATAGACATTGTTGCCTTGACTGCTCCAAGAATCTCCAGAGAAGTGTTTCTCCACATCCGCCCAGCTATCCGAAAGGTATCTGAAATAGGTTTTGATTAGTTGATGCTGGGACATTCTGGGATGGCACACTGACACTTCACCACTTTCAGGGCGGACATTGGCAAATGCATATAAGACATGAGTTATTCAATCCACAGGCAAGGCTTGCGGCGTGTAATTCCTCCCATAGATGCCCTAGCAGCATTAGTAGATGTTGAAAGCAATGTGTAGTGGGTATACCCAGTTCACAAAGTAGACAGCAGAGCGGATTTCAGCTGCTGGAGGGTAGCAACCCCCTTGAATTCCTGAAAAGGCAGATACACCCAGCCATTCATGTGGAAATCCAACCCAGGCCAGCAGCAAAAATGGCAGAATGCTGTATTGAACACAATATAAGCCCAGATGAACATTCTTTTGATAAGCCATAGTTGTGATGGTTGGAAGGGAACAATCAATGTTATTCTGTCAATATACATATTTAGATGTAGGTAGTGTGCCCACAGCCCTCTTAAGGTGTCTCTCTCTAAAATCATCATTTTAAAGCAGAACAGGGGGTGCAATCCAAAACAGACATCTCTAGTAAACTGGAGTGCAAACCAGAAGTGGGCTGGTGAAGCAGAAATCTGTCATCAAGTATTTGTACTCTGAAGCAACCACAACCAAGCCCCCTGTAACTATGTAGGGAATTCATCTTTACAACATTGAACAAACTAATAGGACAAAATGCCACGTGACTCTAGATGGCTTGATATTTTTGTGTCAAGTGATGATCATTCTTATCTTTGTGACTATGGCCGTCTCTCGCAAATTGTAAAAGAATTAAATGATCCAAAGCAGCAATACCCATTTGCTGCACTGTTTTTAGGGCGAAAAGTGAAAGAAAATGCACTAAAACTACTATTTCCTTACAACAACATCAAACAAACTCAATCCAATGCATTAGTGAATCTTCGGGTGGCATCAGGAACAGAAAACTCATCTCAGCCACTTCTCTTTGCAGATAGCAACCCATTGACAACTCTTGAACTGCAAGGCGAACAGTTCAATCAAAGGGCCGCATATAAAATTGCATGAACTGAAATAGGAAAAGCAAAGCTTCTCTCTACTCTCTATTCTCACCTACTCTTCCCTTTCTGTGATTTAATTTGTATATTTGGAGATGATTTTGGAAGTCTCAACAGCATTGCCAATTATCTTGAAGTGGCTGCTCAAAATGCAAAAACCACCTCCACTTTTCCTGATGATGTGAAACCACAAGTTTTGATCATCTTCACCTCCAAGCAATTCCCCAAAGCCATTGAACTGGAAGATCATCTCTCCAGGCATTATGCAATTTTTGCAGAGGCTTTCTCAGGGGTGAAGACATTCAATCTGAGACAAAAAGCCATCGGAAAGCATGCCTCAAAGGCAGTACATTTTGATTCATTGAAATCCATCATCCAGCGGCAAATGGATAATGTCTTCAAGACTCAATCCACCAATTATGCCAGTTTCTCTGCATTACATTTAAATGCTTTGTTCAAGGCAGCATGCAAACATGTTGCATTGACAATCACTGCACCATTCAATCACATCCAAGCAATGAGAGCTGACAATGAGATATCTCCAGGACTGACCATGTATTGGTACAGCTACTTCAAAATTGCTGTTAGAGCTGGAATTCAGATTGATGATCTCATACCCTCATTATCATCAGCAATACTTGCAGACAACTACCCACCTGGAATGCACAGTGAGTACACTTGCATAGCATTGATTGATTTCAGAAAGACTAACACATGCAGTGTCCAATCCTGCATTGGTTTTTGACTCTCTGTACCACACTCCACTTCTTTTAGCACTCAATACTGCACATAAGGAAGGATGGCTGTCAAAATCTTTCGCATCAGAAGTAATATGTAGATTGACAAAGAGTGGAATGATCACTCACTTTGAAGCTCTTGAGAATGGAGGTTGTACTGCATTAGAGCTTCATTGCCAGCAGGTGATGTCACAGAGTGCTCTACTCTGTACCTTGAAGTCAAACAGGGTATGTGTGTTGTGTATTACAGGCAGACGGCCACAACATCAACTTCCCTGTGGACACAGCTGGTGTGATACATGTGTCCATAGGTATGGGGAGCCCTCATCTAATCTTGAGTTTCAACTTACTGTTCATCAATGTTATCATTGTCTATCTCGGGCATCTCTTGTTGTCCACCTGCTTCCCCCCACAAAACATGTCAACATTTTGACACTTGACAGTGATGGTGTACAGGGAGTGATTACCCTTCAATTTCTGCAACTGCTTCAGGAGAGATTCAGGCAAGTTCCAATTCAGGATTTCTTTCATCTCATTGTTGGCACAAGTTCAGGTGCATATGATCTCCTTGTCAAAGAATAGAGCTGAAATGAGATTCAGACAGATTGATTGAACAATCCATGAAAAACAGCAGATGGGATCTCACTACATGCTCCCTGATTTTTGAACATTTTGCAACAGAGGTTTTCAAAAAGAAACTAGGAGATGGCCCTTCCTGGTTACCCTCAATCATCCACTCACCACTTAGATGGATCAAGTGGGTGCTACATGATGGGTGTTACAATCCCAAGGTGGCTGAGGCTTACTTAAAAGCAACATACAGTGAAAGAGATCACAATTTTAATGCCTCAACACTCACCAGTCAAAATAGTCTGATTTCTCAAACAAAGATTGCAGTGATAGCAACAGATATTTCTAAACAAGTTTCCACTTTTGTGTTTGGAAACTTCAACTTTCACTGGTTTCATGACAACCCAAAAGATATGTACTAGTTACAGCTGATCAATTTGTAATTACCACAGTGATTCTAATTCTGTCTAGGATTTGAAATCATGCGGCCAGATAATGATGAAGATGAGCCATTAGTATGGAAGTCATAAGTGGAATGTTGTCTAACTAATATTTTTGAGACTTTACTAAAGTCTTATCCAGCACACGTGCAACAGCAGCAGCACCTTTGTAAGTTTTGCTCATTCCACAGACTGATACTTTGCTGATATTTCAGTATATTTCCTGTGGCACATATGGGCAAGATAGGGTCTTTTCAAGATGGAGGACTGAGGCATAACAATCCCAGCAAAATAGCCTGCAAGATCAGTCATCATATTTGACCTCTAAATGGCAGCCCTGCAGTGCTTCTGTCCATTGAAACAGATACAGAACTGGAAGACTTTCCAGAAGACCAAGAGCTTCAAACAAGTGAAGTGCAAGGCCAATCCGCGCCACACTTTAGAAATATATTCAAAGATGGCATGGCACAACATGCTCAAGATGCATGGCTTTCCTCTCTCAATGGCAAAGAACAATGGAATCGATTGATTAGCCGGGTAGCCAGAGAAGAGAAAACCAACTACCTCCACCTTAACATCTGTCTAAAAGGGATTGATGGGGGCATTGACGCCATTAAGAAAATGAATGAGTATCATGATCTTGTCATTCTTCAGAGTGGGATCTCAAAATTGATTCTTGATGCTTTTTCCAAGCTCCTTATCAGCTCTTTCTACTTTGTGCTTGCTCACTGTCCTGTCCAAGAGCAAAGAGGTCTTTTCTTCTGCTGTGATACCATTCACTGTGAACCATCCATTCAGTTGATCCTTCCACTAATCCAAGAGCTCCAAGAACTGGAACCTATGTACTTTGTTACCGACCACAAGGCTCTCAGCCGCTTTCTTGGTAATGATGACATTTGTATCCTCTGCGGCCGCTACTTCAAGCACATAAAGTTCAACATGAAGTGCCTGGATGAACCTGTCTCCATTTATCTCAAATTCAAGCGCCATCAACAGCTGAGGATTAGTGGTTTTGTTGACTCCATGAATGGTTTCATTAAGAACCAGGGCCTTAACTTTAGTTTTGGAAGTGCACATCATGATCAACCAGGCACCAAGCACTGCAATCTCTGCAACAGCATCCCAAGTGTACCTTCTTGTAGGAAACAAACAGCTGAGAATGAGCTGAGACGGGCTTTAAAGAAGCCCAAACACTAACATCTGTCTCACTTTTCATAGAACTATTTCTCTTCATCTTTGTTTTGGAAGGCTTGTCTCAGTTTTAGAGTAATCAAATTCACTTATCTCTGTTTACTGTAACTCAGATTTATCTTTTGTAGAGTCTCTACCTCTAGCAGATGGTCACATTCAATCTGCATGAGTGTAAGTATGATTTTGGTGATTTTGAAAAACCAAATCCAATCTGAGTATATAGACACATGTGAGAAGAGAAGCCATAGGCAGGAAGTGTGAAATTACCTGAGATTTGTCCTCCTCCAGACTCACTGATCTGACATCCCACAATATATCTCTCAAAATGTCATGCAAGCCAGTAGATTTGATATCAACCATAGACTCTCAAGTTCTTCAATCTATTTCAGTGTTAGCTGCATTCTCTGAAGGCTCCAGCTCACTCCCCAATGCACATTTGAGCAATGATATATGATTTCTTAATCTCTTTGTGCCCAATCATTGAGTTAAATTCTGATTCCTGAATAAACAAAGTCTTGTTTTTGAAGATAAATTAATCAAACCAGTGTAAACCCAGGACTTGCAAACTAAGCCATACATTGTTTACCTACCTGAAGGCTGGAAAATAGGGGATAACATGATACGGCTCCGGTGCTGTAAGCACTGGTTACATGAAGTCTGCTTGTCACAGTTGGTATTAGATGGCCAGTGTCCTACTTGTCAGATCTCGCTTTCTTCATTCAATGGTGGTTTTAAGAGACGCAGCATAACCAGAGAACTCGGGTGGGAACCCTTTACCCACCAGCTTATATCCATATGGCATGAGCACAACTTCAAACAGCGCCCCGCGAGAGCCATGGATATGAAGCAACTCGCACCCGTCAAACTCATGAGAATCATAGATGCACTTGGCCTTGTTCAGCAGCTGTTCATGCAGGAGAGCCAAAAATTTAGGCCTGTTGATCCAATGCTGGCCGGTTCCATGGTCAACCACATTGGGGCACACCTCATCCAATAGCCCTCCTTTGGAAACCCCAAGAAGACACTTGTGGGTACAGTACAGTCTGGACCTATCTTGGTTTTTAGAGTACCTCTGCAATGACGGCCGGCCACTGGGGCGGGATGAGACAACAACCATGACATCAGCTGACCAACACAGTGCTTTGCTCGGGGAGTCCATTAAGTCTGTGGAATCATCATTGCTGCTATCCACCAGGTTTCGCGACAACGGCCGCAATGGACTGCATGGCAATGATTGAAGACGTAGAGATTTTTTGGGTCTCGTCACAACAGGTGAGCTTCTGGCGTATTCCACTCAGTTGTGATGTTCTGGCGTGCATTCCTGCGTGGTCCATGTTCATGGTGAAGAGATGATGGCATCATCCTGGTATACAATCCTCCACGGCTTCAGCTGGGCCTCTGCCTCTGTTCGCCACATTTGGCAATAGGGCTCTGCCTGCATCACCCAAAGAGTGAAGGCGAGCACCTGGCCAACAGCCGTCAAATGCAGCCTGTTGGGAGAATCTGTTCGGCCTGTATATTCAGTGGTTTCCCCCACATCCTTACCCAGGGTGGAGAGGTAGTAAAATACCATTGTTGAATCCTTGCCCACATGAAGAAAGATGAAGGCCTCTCCAGTGCACACATATCCATATCCAACTCCAGATTTGATCATGTAAGAGAATGCCTGGGTGATCACGGCGGCCATCTCACAACAACCTGCAATATTGTCAGACTCATCAGATGTATGCAGGAGCACATCATCAAGGTCCATGTCATGCAGCATGGAGTGGATTGTTGACAGCAGCAGCTTGTGCGGGGCTTTGAGCTCCACAATATATGCAGGTGTATTTTCGCCGCCTCCCTTGTTATATACACAGAACTCATCCACCAGGGGGCAGAATGACTGTGGTGACTTGAAACTGTGATCTTCTTTCTGTGAAAGTTTGTGCCTTTTCTCACCATTGATATTACAGTTATCTTTGCAGAGTGCTTTTGTTTTTAAATTAAAGCTAAGCATGCTGGACGAGCTTTCAAGAGATCCAACATCTGTAGCAACAGACGTTTGTCGGGATTGCGGTTTTCAGGATGATGAATTGTGAAAAGCATGGTCAAAACTCAAACATGATGGAAGCCGGCTGGGGCCTGCACCATGAGCCAGCAATGGAGTGAAAGGATGGAGTAGGTGGTGTCATTCTGTCATTCCTGGGAAGGGTGGAAGTCGACAACTGGGCGGCGCCCAGGATTCAAAAGAGTGGAAGTAGAAAACCATCCGAACCACTGGATAAAGATTGGCTAGTATTTTCTCTGTGTTTACAATGTATGTAGCACTCCAGGGATAAGTATATTCCCTGTCAAAAAAAGTAGAGTGACAAACCCACTACTTTCTTTGAGTAACCTGCCGCCAGTTCTCCTTCCCATATTTCTCCTTCACCCAGTCCCAATTTTCACCAGCCTTCTGAACTGCTTCCAGAGAGTTCGACGCTTGCTCATAAGTTGTCAAACTGCAGTATACATGTGTGCCCCCAGGATGAAAACATGTCCTAGCATAGGCTCGGACACAAGGTATATTTCCAGTTCGCGTACCATATACAATCCCATAGTAGCACTCAACTCGCACAATATCATCAGCAGGAAAGTGAGACCTGTTTGATACTTAGCGACAATAGAAGATATCAACAGGATTAAGCTCACCTTTGATCAACAATTAGGCTGGGGCCTGGCTGTAAGGGGGACTCATAAGAACCAGATAGCATAACTTTTGGCAGCAGGTTCAGAAGCTCCATTGACTGAATGCTCTTGTAATGCACATTTTGAACCATCTGACAGCAAACACAACTGTGTTCACTGGGCTGGTCAGGGCCTAGCCATCTGAAAAGAGTACAGATCCAAGAGGCCATGAGAAAGAAGAGAATGCTGCCTATAAGCTGAGGTTGATAACATCACAAGGCAACCAAAAGGCAGTGACCATCCTTATATGGTTCTACCTAGTTCAGAGAGCTGAAAGAGCAACAACACAGGTCACTGATTGTTGGCTGGAACAGGTCACATTTAGTGAGGAAGGCAAGACCAGGCTGATTGAGGCTGGAATGAGTGATTTGATGAGTTCTGTGTTTGGTGAAGCAATTTACATCCACTGATAGATTTGCCTGTAATGTAGTTTTCACAAAAGTTGAGAAAAGAGGAGCTTGCGACCCACCTGCGGACCAATCCAAGTGGAAGGTAAGATCAGCCAAAAATAAAGTCTGAATCAAATGTGGGGCAAAGTGCCAACCAATCTTCACAGGATCAGTTTTGTGCGTCAGGTCATCATTCCAGAGTTCTCACCTTGATCATGGCACTTTGGTTTTTGTGGTTGGAGAGCAAACAATAGGGCAAGGGATTTAAAAAGCCATTCCTGACACATCCAGAAGCAATGTTTTGGGATCCATGTACTGTAGAAGCAGGAAGTTAAGTGAAAATCAGAAAGCAGACCCCACCCACACAATTCCTAGAAATCACGATCAGACAATGTGGCATTTTGCCTGGACTGGCCCCCAAAACAGACCAAAGAGTGAAGTGGCATGCTTGGCAGTTTAGCATTTGCCAAGGCACCAGCCAAGATCATCATTGCCACAAATGTACACAGTATGACTTTCAAGCAGGAGATCAAAAAAACATAGACAAAGTAGTGTAACTCTGTACAAGGACATAACAGACAGTTCATCTAGCATTACCATCATTTTTGACTTCTTTTGTGAAGCCAAGCTGCCTTGACAAAATGCCATGCAAGCAATTCTTTCTTTTTTCAGGCTTTGTGGAGGCCTGGGAGCCAGGTATCAAATTTCTGTCAGCAGCCACTAGGTACAAAGTTCCCGGATGAACCACCTAGGACAGAGGTCTTTAGGGAGTGTCCCTTCCAATATATATAGGGAAATTTTCGCTTCAAGATGGTGGGATTGTTCAATTCCTATTCTTTGGTTCTATTTACCTTTGTCCAAGATACGCACACATCCAGTCACAGCTTGGATTCATCCAGCAATGGCAACCACAGCACAAAAAGTGAAAGCAAGAGTTGAACATTTAAAGAGCACAGGATTAGTTCTGGTATGCACTGTCACCCCTACTACTACAGTTCTCTACTCACTGTGTAGATAGACTATCCATCAGATACAGCTGCACCTGTGCCTGATCATCCTCAATTCAGATTACCCTGTTATCCACAAGCTTCAAAAAAAGGAGATAGATGCAGTTTCCTGGCAACAAAGCAAATGGAAGGAGAGATGCAGCCAAATCAACAATCTGTCAGATGCTGACTACAAGGGCCTTGCCCATACCTTGGAAGACTATGGACAATTCAAAGGCACTGAATTGACAGGCGACAAGATAAAAAATCAGGCTATGGCTTTGATGGCTGAAGTTAGAATGATGGCCGGTGGGAAAACAACACCCATTCCATCAAAGAGTGATGAATTCAGTGTTGCTGCAAATATCATGATCCTCTGCGCATGTGTTGGGATATTCGCCATCAGTCCCTTGCTAGAGAACAACATTTACCAGCAAACGGATTTCAAAACCCACGCCGTCGACCTCAGCCAATCACCTCTGTATAGGGGTAAGGAGGTGACTACAGAGACCATAGCAATTGAGCTTCGCCACATTATTCAGTTTTTACAGCCAGAGAGTTCCTTCATCAAAACAAAGGGCTTCCCACAGCCAGTGTATCAACAGTAACTACATCCTTGTACCGCGGGAGTTTCTTAAGGGCCATGGTGATAACATGGCGTGTTTGGTCGTGTACAGATGGCCATGTCCTGCAGCCTTTATTGCTGTTAGTCCGTCACTGCTTTCCGGGATCCAAAATGCGCCCCCCCCCCCCCCCCCCCCCCCCCCCCCCCCCCCCACTTTGCGTTCTTATCCGGAGTCTGCAGTCTTGCCAGCCGCTGAGCTTCTGATTTGGCTTAAACAGAATGGCATGGCCACCAAAGAAACCCAACAAATCTTGACCTGTATGGTTATAGATTTCCGTCGCCCATGGGACATGTTGGAGGAGGCGAGCCAATATGAGTTGCTCATTAACACATGGGCTCTCTGGTATAAAAACTCTCGCAGTAAACAACACTGGGGCAGTATGGCCATTGAAGCATCACTTCCTCAATCCAACACAATACAAGTACATTTGAAGACAGGCGTGTTTGTGCAAACAAACAGATGCTGTTTTGTGGCATACAGGCCTCCTGGAGTTGTAAACAGACCATGTTCACTACACAACTAGCTGGAGTTGCTGCTGAGTATGCTGAAGAGAAGGAAGAATCATTTTATGACCCAGTTAATACTGAAGAACTTATGTTTCTCATGATGGAGAATGGTATGAATCCACGAGGCATACATTCAATATCTTGTATTCAACACAAGTTGTAGTCAGGAAATATACTGGTTTGTGTTTGTTCAAGTGTTGTTATTGGATTTGAACACTTCCGAACTGGGCATTGAACACTGATAACAACACTTTAGGAAATATAAAAACCCTCTTCTCTTCCTCCTCCAACTTTCCACCTCTTTGCTTGCACTGTAATCCTCCAAGCTTTCTTTGCTACAGAGATCACTTTGAGTCCTCAAGCCTTTCCACAACTAGATTTGCTTCAAACTCACAAGCCCTGCACATCTAAATAGCCAGGTAGGTATTTTATATCATGCAATTTATCTGTGAGAATAAAAGCTGATCAGAAGCATTGATCAACAGAATGGTTGGATACAAGCACACCACTGTCTTGCGCAATGTGGACATTTTTAACCTCTTGGGTTTCAACCCACATATTAACTACTCCCCTGAACAAGTCCACCATCAAATCCAAAGACTCAGTCTCCTCCTGCACACAGATCACTTAACCAACACCAGATGGACACCTCCTGCTGATGTGAATATCATCAACATCAATGCCCTCCGTGAAGTCCTGTTCAATTCAAACCAGTTTAATACCACAATTTGGCAAATTATCATGGAGAATGGTCGATCAGGTTGGACTAGCACCTGGGATCCCAATTGTATTGTGTCTGAACACCTCAATCCTATTCCATCTTTTATTGAAAATCCACCTGCAGCACTGTGGGGTTCCTCAATAAACCCAACCAACATTGACAACTTTGGTGATGTTTCAGAAATGAAATATGTCAAGCTCTCCTCCAATGAAGAAATGCCCAACTTCAAGTATGGTCCCTATGTGTCAGACTTAGACCCTGACTATGAAGAATCAACTTTGTCCTCAAATGAATCCTTGGAGGGGGACACAGCAGATGTGGCAGATGGTACAGCCAACTCACCAATTCAAATCAATGATGATGGCAATGATGATGAGGTGGTTTTTTTGCAACACACACACATCTTAGACTAGGTTTTTTTGTGAGTACTATACCAGTCAGGTGGTGGTACAGTAAGAAACAGTTGAGTCAGTTATGTGCTTTACAGATGTTAGATTATTTTGAATATCATTAATGCTTTTGGGTGAAACCAAAAGTGATATATGAGTGAAATGAAAGTAAAGTATTAATGAAAAAAAAAGTGAAGTATGACTCCACTGCTTTTGCATTCCAGTATTTGAGAGCAGACATGGATCTCTCTTTTCAGGAGAAATACTCATTGAAAGAATGCGGCATTGTCAGTTATAATAAGGAAATATCTCGCCGGTGTAAGTAGGGTCAAAGAGTCTCAAAATTTTGACTCTGGTAGTCAGCAAATTTCAACTTATTCAACCTAGGTTCCAATTTGAAAGAACCTTTGAGATTCTTCTTAGGTGTAGCAGTCCCAATGTTTAAGCCACTTGACATTTGGTTGAATATCCGTCCAAACTTCAAAAGGCTTTAGATTCAAGATAACATCAACACAATAACTGCCATCTTAAGGGTCATGTATTAGGGTTCGCCGGAGGCGAGCCCTTCATGGCTTGTTATAATAAAATAAAAAATCTAATTATTAAATTATATTATCCCCTCATCTGTAGGCTAGGATCTTTTAGCACCTTGGCATAGAGTGAATACCACAAGTAATTTAAAACACATGCTTATTGGTTGAAAGTTGTATTTTTCAGTATCAATTTGTAATCAAAAGCTTATTTTACATTTCAATGATAAACCTGCCAGCATTCTCCCTTTACACAAAGATAGACATTGCAGATTGAGCACCCTGACCTTGATCTAATGACTCTTTTTGATTTATCTGAGAATGTCCTTTGATTGTATGAGCAAACCACACAAGATTGATACATTCCAAGATTGATCCAAATGTGAATTAAAGAAGAATTCAATGCTGAAGCCAATGAACTGTTTATTTTACCATCAAATGACAGTTTTCTTCAGTGTAGGAATGCCCCCCCATCCAGTTCATGAAGGTCCTTCTCCTAAGGGATAGGCCGGATTCACCAGCAAGATCAACAGGATTAATATCCAAGACAGTGACCAAACCACCACTTGAACCATCCCTTGAACCATCTCTTGCTTTCCATGTATGGAATTTATGAAGTTGTCAACACAAAGGATGAAGAAATCAAAAAGCTAGAGGAACAAGTGCAGCATCTACATGGGGAAATAAGCCAAAAGAATGAGCAGGTCAGCAAACTTGAGGTTGAAGTCCATGAGCTGAGGCATCAATGTCAATGCCCAATCTGCTTCAAAATCCCTTCAGAGTGGAGGACTCTTTTGTGTGAACATAGGTTTTGCTCAGGATGTGTTTCCTCTGCTGTAAAGACATGTGAAATGCACCATCATGATAATACCAGTTATATCAAGAGTTACTAGATAGGATATAATTTCTGTTTGAGTATTGATTTCAACTTGAACAGAACCCCCAGAGTGGGTTCATCCAAAATTACAGAAGTAAGCTGAAAACAGTGCCACATATCTTCAAACTCTTTATCAAACACCTGGAATAGCATCTCCACCTTCACCAAGATTCCGGGCACACTGCCATATAAACACATAAAAAAATGCCTCATCATGATGATATGTATGGTCAACAGCCATACATGTTCAGCACTGTCTAGCATGCATGCCCATTGCGGGGCAGCTCCAATGCACGTGATGTAGAAAGTTTTTCAAACCAGATGAGGGGCATGAAGAAGCGGCGGGGTCCTCATGACAACACATAAGCCGACTTTTCATATCAACTTCAAATCCCCATCATCACCATGATGTTGAAGACATAGCATCATGAGTACACTCGTCCTTTTTTTTTTCGGCACATCCCGTTGAAGGATATATTACCATTAGTTTCTGCTCCGCTGCAACCCCATTTTCAAACACCAACCATGCAAGCTCCCGCTCAGCTCAATGATGAAGCAGATAATTGGAGAAAAAGCCTAGCAACCTGGGCACTTGACAATCAAAGGGCTCCGATGATGGATTACACCATTGACGAGAAAAGCAATCAGAAGTACATGGAGAAGATGATATCTCCTTTTGTCATGCCTTTGCTAAAGAGCATGGGTCTTCAAGTAGGCCAGACTGGTTCACACTCAACATATCACATTAGCTTATGCACATTTAGGGCTTGAGATTTACAATGTGGCAGTTCTCAACCCACATTCCTATCCAACCCGCGCCGGAAATGCAAAAGAAAAAACTATACACCATTCCAATCACTAAAGTATCGGAGAACCCACAAATCTTTAAAGATGGCAAGAAATACAACCTCATTCCTGGTACCTACATAGTAACAGTTGGGAACTGTGAGATTACACCAGAATTTGATTGTTTGTTTGTCGGCGATCTCAGAGAGGAGGATCTTACACCAATGAATAGTCCTACATATGTTCAAAAGGATCAAATGGCAGACTATAAGGCTCATGAAACATAAAGCTAAACAGGTCAAAAGAGGTAAAGAAGGTATTGTAAATCTTTGAGATCAAGGCGAAATCATAACCCAGGCAATCACATATCTGTGTTAGTCTAAAAAGCAGTTAGTCTCTTCATCATACGCTTTGGAGGGTCAATGACATTCATACTCAATGTCATCCCCTGCTATGGCCTTGATGATACATGGAATGGAGTAGGGTATCCATCCTTGTTCAAAAATGGGCACATTTTCGCGTCCAAAATGTGTCATGAACAAATTAAAGCTCAATTTGTTTCAGTCCGCAAATCTTCCATATTGATGAACTGATTGGGCCCCTACAGCACAGGTTAGCAGCATATCAAGGTCAATACTCTTGAACAGACAGAAACTCACTCAGTAGAAACAGTTCCCAGCTTTTATAGCCCCATCCCTGCACCAAGAGGTACAATACACAACGGTGTACCCATCGGGCACCCAAACAATACCGCTCCAGATTTTTACTCTCAGAGTCACTCACATATCAGCGCATCATCCAATCAATCATATCTTTTGAATTGCCAACGTGGAGCAGGACGTCACAATAGGAGACTAATATTAACTCCTGATATTTGCTGACCATCACAGCAAATTTCCCAGCAGTTTCACAGCTTCTGGAGAAGTTCCCATATTGACAACCCTTACAAATCATGATCTCCCTGTCCGCTGAACAAAGTGTGGGATATTCAGCATGTTCTTTCAGCAAACATATACTGGCAACCGGCCGACCGAGCATAAGCTGAATTGCATTCCTGTTCTCTTTGACAGTGAGGAAGCCAGTATCAATCCTGGCTTTGTGCCATGTGCTTGAACTCAGGGCGAAGGAGAGAAATTTAACAAGTTGTCATTCCCATTCAGGCTGACCAGCACATTCTTTTGAAGAACACTGATTGTTCATTTCCTGAGCATTGTACAAAATGAACTGAAAGTGATTCAACTCACAGTTCATAGGCACTGGCAACTCACTTTGCTGAGGAACATGAAGTCACCCATCAGAAGACTGATATTCCAGGATAAATCTTTCCAGATACTCAATATACTCAGCATCACTGCCTTCAAAGTTGAACCGCCGGCAGTGAGTTGCCATCATGCTTGGTTTGTTGGTCAGCTTCAACATGGGATGATTGCAAGCTTTCATACCCAAAACAGTACCCACTTAAGCAGGTACCATTTTGGGTTTAGCATAAAAGCCAGCTAGTTCCCAACTCATCAAGAATCCTCACAGCCTCAACAAGCCTCGAAACCTTTCCAACACAAACAATCTCAATTGCTTTACATGCATTTGTGTCTATTTTTGCAGTGGATTTTTTAGAGATGGATTTGCTTTTTCATCCCCAATGGATCCACCAGGGCTGAGGTTCTCTACCACACGGAAACATGAAAGCAATAATGATACCAATTCAGCTAAATGGTTGCTGGTAGTGGCAACTTGCTACCTCATTTAGGGAGACATTGACTGACACAGGACACTATGTCATCTCCTACTTGAGCAAACTATTTTCTGCATCATTGCAATGAGAAGGGTCCGTGGCCCATTCTCCAACTTATAGGGAACATTGCACCACCACATGTTCCAGGGGTTGGCACCAATGGGTCTTGAGTTAGGAGTGGATCGGATTTGAAAGTTTATTTTGTATCTCACCACTCTCTTGTCTTGGAAATGAATCACTTACTTGGCAATCAGTTTCCACCCTTTCCTTAGATGGTTCTCAAACAGGGAGGGGAACTGGTGCAGACAGAGGCCATCAAGGTGGACAGCAGTGGTCCAGTAGCTCTGTACTCATCAAGAATGGAGCCTGTTCCAGCTATAGCTCTTCAATTCCACTGTCTGCCCTCACATCTTGGTGCAATCAAGCACTTGGGTCTGAGACCCCATTTTTCAGGGGCTCGCGGTCTGCAATGCCGTCGAGGTTAACCTCATTTTTTGAATCTTCTCTTAGCCACCACAGGACAGAGGCTGTTGCTTCTCAACCATGGCTAGGTGTCTCTTTCCTTTCTCTCTTGACCTAAAGAACAAGCTATTTTTCTCTGGTTTGTTTCACCAATCTAATCAGTTTATCAACCAACAATATGCAAGGCTTCCCATCTTTCAGATGCTGGATTATATTATGCATCCTCCTCTGTGCCGAGTTCAAGTTGGTCACATATAAAGACAGATCCCACTCTCAGTATCCAGATTGAATTGTGATTGACAGTTTGACTCCCTTGAAGTCAAGTCTCACTAATTCTGATATGGTATTCTCTTATTGACTCTGTGAGGATGCCCAGGGGCGCATATGACACCACAGGAGTCCCCAAACCCCAAGAACCTCCTAAACCGCAGTGAGGAATATTGACATCTTTTTTCTCACCTGATTCACAACTGGTTTCCTCCGGCATTGCATGTTCCTGCCGCATATTCCCGTCAGCTTGCCTTTCACATCTCAGGACCATCAATGACTATCTCTCCTGCCGCAATGAACTATCCTTTCTCCTCCTTTGATGGAGAAGCCTTTCCCCAACACTACAACAGTGTAGAGATGCCTGCTCCAACATCTGGATTCATGTCCACTACAGAAAATGCAGCCTGGTATGAACATACATGTCTTCCCCTTGTTCCTCCAAAAAGTGGATTCACAGCATCAACTCCAAGCCTTCCACCACTGCCGCCGCCGGCATCAGACAAGTCTAACCTTGACACACAAAGAAGCAACGTGGAAACAGATGGGCACCAATACCAGGCAATGCAAGCTCAGCACCTACCTATTGATCGTCCCTCAAGACAAAAGACTGCAACAGACATCACCAACCCCAAGCCAGTTGAGGAGGATGCCGAGAGCTCCACTCCAATATCTGATGGCCCCAAGCCTATAACCCACTCCCACACCAGATGCTGGACATGTCACTCACAGCACCAAAAATGCAATGAGAAACACCCCTTCTGCACACCATGCATGACCCGCGGGTTGAAATGTGAGGGGTACAAGGTGAGATTGAAGTGGGGGAATGGGGTTGCATCAAGAGGGCAGCTGAAGGGGAGGGGTATTCCTGTTGCAAGTGGGGAGGGAAGCAAGAGGAGAGGGAAGGGTGGTGGTGGAATGGGGATGTTTGCACCAGAGGGAGGATTGGGAGGTGGTGAGAAAGAGAAGTGGCATTATCTATCTCAGAATCAGTTGGTGACTGCAGCTCTTCCTTGCGTGATAATCACTGATCTTAACAAACATTCATGCACATGCCAGGAAAATGGATGGCCTGATTGTAATCTCAACTACCTCTGCAATCACATGCCACACCCCAGAACTCCTGTTCCTCCAGAGAAACATCCTAGGAATAGCTGATTAGCAAGAGACAAGCTATTTACAATTCTCAGCAGACAGTGTTGCTTTGCACTGCAAACACAATGCTTGTTTCCAGCTCTTTCCTTCAGTATTGCTTTTGGTTCACTTGCAATGAGACTCATTCTTTTACCTTTGAATTTCAGAGATCAATTCAAGAACAAGTTGCCATCCCATCTTGTTATGACTAAAGCATTTGACTGTCCCATGTTAATCCTAGCTTCAAGAATATGATTTTTCATCTCTGGTTTGCTGAACCCTCAGACCCTGAATTGATTGAATTGATTCCATTTATATATCTCTTTGCCCTCTGGTTAAGACATATTATCTTGATCTTCTAGCCAGTTTGAATTTCTTAGCAACTCCTTTCCTACTGAGTGCTGCAACTTAATCCTCTACAGTTATGCAAAGATGGTGTGAGAATTTTTCACCCTCAAAAATGGTATTCACCTTGAATACCAGCCTGGCATGATGCCTTGCTTACACCTTTCAGGATCAAGACTCTGGCCCTGTTTCTTCTGGTGAAAATACAATCAAACCGCACTTAGAGGTGTTCACAAAAACACAACAAAAACTACAACATATGAGACAATAGGATCAAATACACAACATGATACTTGGTCTGTGAAGTGGGAGGGTGGAAAGGGTGAGGCTCGCAATCCTAGCAGTCTGGCACTTCACTAATGTATGTATCCCATATCCCATACTTTTACTTTACTATGTAGATGTAGTCCCAAGAAATGCCAAGAAACTCAAAAGCTGCGCGCTGATTAGTTGGAGTTACACACTCTGATTGGCTGGCCAAGAATGACCATTAGAGTTTGCCAAGACATATAGTCACTTGCTTTCCAAAAGGACACATAGGCAACATTGAGAGTCACATGTCAGCTCCAACAACATGTAGGCTCAACAACTTGCCTCACGTCTCCAATCTTCCAACCTTTCTACATCTTCTACCTAACAGCTTCATCTTCCATCTTATAGCTTCATGCTTGGCTTTGCAGCTCATGTTAATGATTGAGAACACCATTCCTACAGCCATTTGGCGGAGATCAGTCCATGTTTCCCAATCATAAACACAAATTGCAACACCAGCATTGCAGAGTCATGTTATCACCTGCTGAGATCAAATGCCCTAGGTGTTCTCGCGTGCGGCCAGTTTCAGAATTTCTACAGCCATCTGGGCGGAGATTGATAAATTGTGCTGACTGCCATGAGAAACGCCATGTGACTCAGAATCACCATACTGCTGCTCAACAACCACTTGAGGTTTCAGCTTCAAATCTCAACATTCAGACCCCCCGGCCAGCAAAGAGGCAAAAACTGGTCTCAGCAGAGGTGAAATGTGCATTCCAACTCCTGCCTACTGTTGCTGACATTTTCCAGTCATTTACACCCGCAATTCTACCAATTACACCTGCAGAATCAACCGTTCGACGTGTCAATCCAATTCCAACCTCCTATGCCACTATAACACCTATGCCGCAACCACCACTGCGCTCCATCCTCCCAATTACACCAGTTACACCCATTACACCCTTCCAACGCGCCTCCAATGACCAAACCGAACCGCAAATTGAACCTCCACCAAATCCTTCACCAATTTCTCCACAAGAAGAGCCACCAGAAGAAGCTACATTGGAGGTGTTGCCAGATGTTGCAGATGATGATAATGGTGATGATAATGATGATGATGAGCATGTTGAGGCATTCCAACCTCCACCACCCCCATTTAAAACTTATCTTGCATACTCTTCACATGCCAGACACTGGAGGAAACATGAACTTGGCCAGATGAATGTTCCATGCTCCAAATGTGGGGCACTGCATTGGATTGAAGAACATGTCCATGGCTCACCTTTGCGGACGCCCGTGTTCAACCATTGTTGCCAAAATGGGGCTGTGAAGCTTCCTTCATTGAAGGAACCACCCCCTTACATTCAATCCCTATACTACAGGAATGATCATGATGCTTTGGAGTTTCATAAGAACATCCGGAGCTACAATGACTCTCTTGCATTCACCTCCATGATGTGTAAAGATGCTGAAGGAGTTGAAGGTTTTGGAGCTTTGCAGGTGCATGATGCCATGTATCACAAACATGGGCTGCTAGAGATTGCAGAGGGCCAACAGCCTGTTTTTGCTCAGGTTTGGATTTATGACCCAGATTACGACCCCAACCTTCCATTATGTTATTGGTCAAATTCACAAGGAACTTGAGGCTGTAGGTGTTTTTCCGTCCACTGATATTTTGACTCCATCTAATCTTTGTCTTTGTAGTGCAATCCTTTTGTGCAACAATATCAATCCACCTTTGAGACCTTATGGGAGTGAGGAGACCCGTATGCCCAGTTGATGTTGCTTGCCGGCCACAATCACCATCATGA
Source organism: Emydomyces testavorans (assembly GCA_029449355.1). Taxonomy (NCBI): domain Eukaryota; kingdom Fungi; phylum Ascomycota; class Eurotiomycetes; order Onygenales; family Nannizziopsiaceae; genus Emydomyces; species Emydomyces testavorans. Next base: position 3,476,775 of record CP120630.1, on the reverse strand, counting down.
AAATCTTCCTACAGCCACTGAGGTTGCTGCTATAGTGGTTGATCCACCTGCTGACGGGCGTGTCCTGCCCCAGGGAGTTCAATTGTCATTGAGATCTGGAGGTTTACAGCTCATCAACACAGACAGTCCCCTCTATCTCCCCCTTCATTACGTCCTTCTCTTTCCAAAAGGAGACCACAGTTGGAACTGGGAAATACCATTGCAGAACATGAATGGTGAGGATGAAGATTAGGATGTTGAGGCTGCTGCAGATGAAGACCACACAGTTCAAAAGAGCCATGTCTCACACCAAATGTGGTTTGCCTACCATCTGCACCAACATCCTACATCTTCCAACATTCTGTTCCGCGCTGGGCGTTTGTTTCAGCAGTTTGTTGTTGATGCTTGGGCTGTAATAGATCAGGAGAAGTTGGATTGGGTTCATCACAATCAGCTTCAGCTACATTCCAACCTATATAATGGTCTTGCAGACCATATGGATGATGATGGCATTGACCCTGACAGCCTTGGCCATCAGATTATTGTGCCTGCATCATATGTGGGTGGTGATCAATATCAACAGAAGCTTGCACACAATGCCATGGCACTTACACAGAAGTTCAATCATCCTACTCTTTTTATCACCTTTACAGCCAACCCTGCATGGCCAGAAGTCATACACAAGTTGCTTCCCAACCAAAGACCAATTGATCAACCTGACATTGTGACCCATGTCTTCCAGCTCAAGATTCATCAGTTGTTCAGTGATGTATTTGACCACAACTATTTTGGTCCCTGCTTTGCCCGAAGTTGGACTGTTGAATACCAGAAGCAAGGCTTGCCACACATACATTTAGTGATCTGGCTGGAGAACCACTGTGATTACATGGAAGAACACATTGTTGATGAGGTCATTAGCGCCCGTATTCCTTCTAAAGAGAAGGATCCAGAGCTTCATGAGTTGGTTACAACCCTGATGCTGCATGGTCCGTGTGGTGAAGGTGCTCTGGATGCCCTGTGCATGGAAAACAAGAACAGTGACTGGAAGTGTTCCAAATGATTTCCAAAACAATTTTCTGACACCACAATGGCTGGAAATGATGGATACTCGGCTCCAGCACGTCCAAATTTGCCTGAGGAGAGATTTGTCAAGACCATTCGCGGCCGTGATGTTACATTTGACAATCATTGGGTGGTGCCTTACAACGCCTGCCTCTTAAAGCAATTTAATGCTCACATTAATGTTGAGGTTTGCGTCTCCGTGAAATCAATTAAATACCTCCACAAGTATATGTATAAGGGTAGCAACCGTACAAGTGCGGAGGTCAGGACGGAACAGCGAGACGAGGTGCAAGCTCAATTGAATGGCCGTTACATCTCTTCGGTTGAAGCCATGTGGCGGTTGTTTGAATATCAAATGCATCAGGAGTATCCAGCCATTGAGGTTCTGCCCGTACACCTTGAAGGTGAACAACCCATCTCCTGGCGGGAAGGGGAAAGCACCCAGGACCTTCACCTGCGCATGGAACACTCACATTCAAAGCTCATGGCCTTTTTTGATTACAACAGCCATCACAAAGACAGCCATCATTTGCTTTACAGCAATTTTCCCAACCACTATGTTTGGCATGCGGGACCGAGAAAGTGGTTGCCCCATCAACAACAATTCAAATTGAGCCATATGCCACATTTCAGTCCTACAGTTGGTGAGCATTATTACCTACAGCTCCTGCTTGCAACCCATCCCGGGCCCACCAGCTTTACAGACATCAGAATGGTGGATGGAGTGGTTTGTACAACCTACCATGACGCCTGCATGCAGCTGGAACTGTTGGAGAATGATGGTGAGTGGGTAAGTGCTCTGAAGGATGCAAAGCATTTTGCTATAGCTACAGCCCTACAGTCATTTCTGGCAACTGCTTTAATCCATGGCACAGTCTCCAACCCCCTTGGTCTTTGGTTACAGTTCCGTGATTCGTTCTGTGACAATCTACCCCAACATCTGGAGCAGCTTGCCAATATACCCCCAGTTCCTGATCCCCACTATGATTACGGGCTCTTCCTAATTGACCACATGCTCCATGAGTTTCAAAAATCAAATCTGGACTTTGGCCTTCCATCTTTCAGCCCCCAGTGGGAGTTTGCTACGGGCGCCACTCTGTTTGACAACAAACATGATTATGACATTGTTGAGACCGCAGAGACTGCTGAAACTTTACAGCATCAATTGAATCCTGACCAACAGCATGCCTATGACACCATCCTCAACTGCTTTCAGAATCAACCATCCAAATGTCAGTTTTACATCCAGGGTCCGGCTGGGACAGGCAAAACATTTTTGTATCATGCACTCTATCACCATTTGCATGCAATGTCCAAGATTGTAATCTGCATTGCATCCTCTGGAATCACAGCCATTCTTCTGCCTCACAGCTGTACAGCCCACTCACAATTCAGGATCCCATTGTCGTTGAATGAGAGGTCCATCTCCAACATCTCAGCTCATAGTCAGATTGGAAAGCTTCTGGCCGCAGCAGACTTCATTATATGGAATGAGATCCCCATGCAGCACCAGTACTGCTTTGAGGTTGTTGATCAACTGCTGAAGGATCTCCGCAAATCAGATGTCATCTTTGGTGGCATTCCATTTGTACTGGGTGGAGATTTTGCCCAGACCCTTCCAGTTGTGAGACATGATGGTCATGCAGCCAGCATGGCTGCTTCCATTCTCAATTCAAGCATATGAAGCTCTGTAAAGGTCCTCCGGCTCCGTCAGAATATGCATTTACAGCCAGGTGAGGATAATGCAGTGTTTGCTAATTTTATTGCTAGCATGTCCTACCAGTCGGCTCTCAACAGCGTCATCAAGCTTCCATCTTACATCCCTACCACCAACTCCCTTGATGATCTCTGTGAACATGTATTTCCAGCAAGCAAGCTGGCTGCCACTGCCACAAATCATGACTTCTTTGCCCGCCAGACAATTCTCTCAATGCAAAATGAGGATGTACAGATCATCAATGACAAGTTGATGGACTGCATCCCAGGTGATTGCCAAACCTACTACACCTCACACTATATAGAAAATGTTGACAGAGGTGAATATGCAGAGGAGTTTCTTGCCAGCTTACAGTCATCTGGTCTACCTCCTGCAGCCATGGACCTCCATGTAGGGACACCAGTGATGCTTCTTCACTCACTGCAGCCATCAGAAGATCTTTGCAACAGCACCCACATGGTGATTACCCAGTTGGAGAAATGTTTTGTGGAGGCCCATATTCTGACTGGTGACTGAAAGGATAAAGTGCATTTGATCCCCCACATCCATTTGGATTCTACAGAAGAGAACTTTCCATTCATTCTTAGACATACACAGCTCCCATTACTGCCCTGCTTTGCCATGACAGTCAATAAGTTGCAAGGTCAATCCCTTGATGTTGTAGGTGTGGATCTACACTATCCAGCCTTTTCTCACAGTCAGTTGTATGTTGCTTTGTCGCGTGTGACAAATGTTTCCAATCTGACAGTCCTTCTCCATGGTTCTGCAAATGGCTGCACAGAAATTGTATACCCTGAGGTTGTTGCACATTTTGAATAGAATTGAAAAGATTGTTACTTTGAGGTTTTTATTGAAGTTTTTACTTGCAAGTGCAAATGTAAATGCTTTTTCAGGCCTTTCGGCCAAGATTTGCATTGATTGAATCTCTAACTACTAATGTAATACAGGCATTGCACCCAGGCAGCCTCTAACTCCTCCAATCATTCCATTTCAGTCCTCCTACTCCTCCACTCCATCCCCTTGCAGCTCCCCCAACAACCACCACTCCACATTTCCAGCAATTCGACCCACGAGGTCATCAAGATTGGGCAGCCCGCCAGCAGCCACACCGCCAGCACCCCGTCCACGTTGGCGAACAAGGTCTCCAATCGCGCCGCCAGCACCCCCAGCCACCCCCTCTCCCTCATCGTCCGGATCGGCCGCCCCAACCCCCTCACCAATCGGTTCAACCCCTTCCAACCCCACCTCCTCCGCGTATAAGTCAGTAAATGCCACCATCACAGCCGCCAGGGCAGAAGATGCTTTTGCAGCCACAGTGAACTGCTGACAAGCCAGAACCAGGACCTGGGAGAATGCCTGCTGCGCGGACACCAGGGACACTGCAGCCATCATGGCTGAGGTCATACAGTTGTAAACGCGCATGGCGGCCCATTTCTTTGGGTCTTCTTCTTCTTCCTCCTCTCCTTCATTGCCTTCTTCCACCGCGGGGGTCCACTTTCTTTTGTTTCCGCGAGTTCGCGGCGCGTAGTCTATTTTACAATGTCAGCTGCTGATTGTATTTGGTTTCCAACAGGACTGATATGATACTTACCAGCCCGAAACAAGCACTGCTTCATCATGCTATTAACATGACACCCCGCACAAGCACCCCCAAAACAACCAGCAACCACCACACAGTCTGCAAATGGCCCATAGCCATCTTTGCACTGCTGGCACGCCTCTTCTTGCAGTTCCCCGCGAGACTGCACCAGCACAGCCTCACAGTTCCCTGGCCAGGTCAGATTCACCATTTCCACACCCTCACAAAGAACAGGGTTCTCCGCGAACACAATTGCAGCCAGATCCCACATGACCTTGATTGACTTCTCGGGCAATTGCTCCGCCACCACAACAAGCTCCAACTTCTCTTCAGCCATGGTTATTGAGATTTGTAGGTTGTAGTAAGGTTGTAAAGCATTTGCAAGAGGGTAAGCAAGATCTCTGTAAGTTGTTTGATTTCCTACAAACTACGATTCTACAGCCCATATATAAAAATTTTTCAGCATAGCAACACAATGCTCAATAGAGCTTTACAGCCATTCAGCATTGAGATTCAATGGTAGATTCCATATATTGAGGCCATAATAACTATTTTCCAAGTAATTTTGCAACTTCTAACTAAGGTTTGAACACTTCAAGCAACTGTAGGGGAGCGTTGGCCGTAAGCTAGTAGTTTCCGATGACAAAGATTTTACCAAACACTCCTCCTTTGGAGCATCTGTAGTGGGCCAACCGCTCTCCAATGTTCTCACACAGGTTCAAACAACTGGCAGCTCTACCAGCGCATGCAGGAGTAGTGTTGCCAATGTTCCTCACAAGTTGATGTTGGTTGAATGTACAGTTAACAAAAGCAAAAATGAGTATGACCTTCAGCAGTCTGCTGTACAGCCAAAGCAGGGAGATGAGGTACAAGCAAGAAGGTAATGAGGCTGCTGGCTTTGATTGTTGCATTGATGGGGTGGTACTTCCCCCTGAAGAGCACAGTTTGATGTATTCTCTATCGCCGCTTTCCTCAGTGGTAGACTGTGGCAAAACCTGCATGTAAAACTTTCCTGTGGGATTAGAGACTCCATTCACAAGCTAGTAGGAGCTAAACAAAAACCCAACATCATAAACAATCAATGCAGAATCACCGTGCCGCGCAAAGATCACACAACAAGCATTGTCAGAAGCAAGAAGGCCAGTTAAGCTTCCCTATCTAGCAAGGTTTCCTGTTTTTCATGTTGCTGGCTCACGGCGCAGACCCCAGCCGGCTTCCATCATGTTCAAGTTTTGACAACACTTCCCACAGATTCATCATCCTGAAAACCCCAGTCCCGACAAGCATCCATCACTACATATGTTGGGTCTCTCGAAAGACACCTCGTCCAGCGCAGCAGCCTCTTCCAGATAGAGAACAAGTACTGAGTATTTTGCCAGCCAAATTGACATGACCTTGCATGTTCATCCAGTGTCAGATACCCTCAGGATTCTGTTCAGCAGCCTGCATAGGCAATGCATCTGTCATTTTTATATCTTGTTCCTGTTCCACCACAGCATAGCACCTGTCACCAAAAAATCACACTGCTTCATCTGATAAGCATCCACATTCTGCATGTCTTTCAAGCTCTAGTCCAAATTCCTTTAGGACAAACATCTTTTGCTGTTCATCAAATGCAATCCACACATCCAACTAAATGCAACATGAAGTAAAAGTCAGTACTATACTTAGCACGCGATTCTCACCAACTCACTGATGCAAGCTGATGTCCAAGCCATAAACATCTTTCAGCCCTACACATGGTAACACTCGGAAGTTCCAAAGACCGCTCCTCAGCATCCTCAAGAGAGAAGCAGTGAAAGAAATCAGGAGGATAGTACAACTGACTCCAGATCATTCCACGCATTGAAAAATCCTCTGGTAGGTGACGCCTCATTCCACTTTCTGAGGTAGAAAAAGTCCCCCTTCTTAAATAAGATTCATTCAAGCCCTGTAAATTTTTTAGTGTGTTTAAAAAGATAACCAAATTGCACCATGGTACTTCATTCTGAACATAGGACATTGCTTCAGGGACTAGAGCCAAAGACCAGAGAAAAGCCAATGAAACATGTATATGGGGGAGAACATTTTTATCACCAACATACATTAAAACAAATGCAAGAACATTGAAAGTAAAACAAGATGCATAGAAAATAATTTCAGTTGGGTTTTCAAATGTGCCAAGATCATTAGAGATGGGGGTGAAACAGAGCTGAGAGGTAGAGATAGAGGTAAACATAGATGTAGACTGGTAATACTTTTTGACATTTTCACTGGTAATAGGAGATTCAACAGCTTTTAGAAACATTCTCATGAAGATAGAATCAGCACCATACTCAAAAAAGGAAGCAAAGTTTGCAGATGCAATATAGACTCCTTGCTCTCGCCACTTAGCTCCCACACGACCAATCTGGGTTCCTAAATGAGACATGAACTCAAGTCCACACTCAAGGAAGGAGAGTATTGACTTATTGCCAAAGAGGATTCCATGAGCTTTCACAAAAGATAGCATCACAGGGGAGTGGATGGTTGGCTCTCTTGAGTCCAAAATAGAATTAAATAGAAGAAGAATAGACTCTCTGGTATTTGGGAAGGGTTGAACACAGATTAGAGATTTGAAATAGAAGAACAACTGCTGAAGAATGTTGGGTCTGGCAAGAACAGCAAGATGATGCTGGATTCTCCCTACCAAAGGAGACTTATCAGCAGCTTTGTTATACCAGTATCTTGCAACTCCAGCCCAAATCTCTCTGTCATGAAGATCAGATTCTTCCACAGCCATTCTGTACCGGGCCAAATCACCTAAGCATTCAATCCATGTATCCTCAAAGCTTGGAACACTCTCAAGTAGCAAGGCCATCATGGAATAGGCAGTATGAATGAAGGCTAGCATATGATCCAATGCTTCAGGAAGCCTGTGTTGCAAAAGTTCCAAAAGGGAATGAATCCCATGTCACCACATCCTTGCTGGCATTGCATAGCAACTGGCCAATTTCTGAAGAGCAGGACTTGCTGATGGATGCTGGGATGCCAGAAAGAAATCATGATGCTCATGAAGAAGTGTTCTGTGTAAAGCTATAAGAGCTTGCCATTGTTTGTTACTCAGGCTTGCAGTGTTGTTGGCTTGCTGGTGATCAATTTCCACACACTTTTTCTCTACCAAAACAAGTCCAGCATAAATGGTGCAGACTTCATTGATCAATTGTTCTTCTGAGATCTGCAGGGTCTCCAGCTGCAAAGTTAATGTATTGACAGGTATCTCCTCTGAGGACACGGGTGAATTGACATCATAGAGATATTTTTCAGAAACAGGAGATATCTTGTGGGCTCCATCATTTGAGATGATCTTGGATTGCAATCAAGAGTCTTCTTGTGGTAATTTGTCTGAAGTGGTGGACCTCTTCTGAAGATGAAGTTCTTCTAAGTGTGGTTCGGGAGGGGATCTTGAATACAATTCCACAGTGTAATTGATAGGGCTTCTATCTGACATGTCAGTGCTCGCCAGGCAATAGAAGTTTAAGAGCATTTCTCTCAGGTAGTCAGTCCCACCTTGGTTCAATGTTGGAATCACTGCTAGCACCAGCATCAAGATCTTCCGACCCCATCGCGCGAAACTATGAAGATATACACATGATTTAAATCAGCCCCCATACCAGAATCCCAAATAATCCTTGTACGTAGGGGTTACATTGATCTGCCCTCAATGGTAATATTACTTACCCTCAACCTGCTCTCAACCCCAAAAGAGGTCAAGTCAATGTAATAGCTAGTAATAGCTACAATAAATCAGGAATATGTGGAATGGCATTTCTACATAGAAGCTGGAATATGTACTTATTGAGGCTGTACTTTGCATAACAAAGAAAGTGAAAAAATTTTCATTATGAAGTAACTATTCTTTCTTTCTTTGTTTTCTTCTATTAGAAGATTTCTTCCCTGCCACTCTGTTTTTCATAGATTTCACAAGCTCTTACTATGAGATTCTCATAGATTTCACCAGCTCTTACTATGTAAGAGATTTCATGATTTTCATAGGTTTTGCAAGCTCTTACTATGTAGGAGATTCTGCTCTTACTATGAGATCCTCATAGATTTTGTCAGCTCTTACTATGTAGAAGATTTCATGTTTTTCACAGTCTTTGCAGATTCCTACTGTATTGTGTATGTATGTTAGTATGTAATGTATTGTAATATACACACTAGAAATGAATAGATTGATTCTACTTTGATAGTCAATTCCACATCCTAATAGGTCAGCAGCAAGTTGACATTACCCTATAGTAGAGTGTACTAACTGGTGGAATCCACTGTCAACATACAGCAAAGTGTGCCGCACCATTATCATAACAGCCAGTCTACGTGGAATCAGGATTCCACATAGGGATTACAGTAATGCTTACATACACCAAATACCCCCAATTCCAGTATGGCCAGCAGTGGTCGAAATTTCCAGTCAATGGGAGAGACACCAAGTGAACTTAAAAATAGCAAATGCTTTCATTCAAACTTCACAATGGCCCTTTTTTTTTTTTTTGATCACACCCCTTAATATTAATAGTTCAGGTGCCAGGGGACTCCTGAATGCAGTCTTCATCATCTGGACTGGATTGCAATAGTCAGTTCTCCATACATACTTCATCCTCTCTACTGGTTCTTGGTGATCCATCTAATGTCCTTGCTCAGGTCTAGCGTGGCCGCCTGAATTAAAGATGATCCCAGGCGACCACTGCACAATCATTGAGAACCCTGATATGAAGACTGCAATGATGATAGAGATCAACAAGCACTCTACTGCATCCATGTAGTTCAAAGCATTTCCCTTTCTGGAAGACACTAATTCTATTCTTATCCATCATCCACTTCCATGAAAATATGTACTGACAATAAAATTACAGGCAACCTAAGTTATCACATGGATTATACATCACTTCACCAAACACAGAACTCATCAAACCACTCATCCCAATCTTGATTGGCCTGGCATACCATCCGCCCCCGACCTCTTAGCCACCATCTCTCATTGCACCAGCATTCATCCAGCATCCCTTGCAATAGCTCTTTCATCATCTCTCTCACAAGCATACATTGACGGATCTGTGTGGCTTGGAGTGTAATGAATGAGCATACCATAAGGTCCTGGCACTCCATGTAATGACATCAGATCTCCCACATCATACTGAGGGGAAAATATGCTCATCAATCCCATCATTGAAATTGGAGCCGGATATTCTCCTGAAAAAGAGTCAGCTGTGTAGTGGAGAGTCAATAGACAGTTGCTGGCCAGCTGGAAGCAGCTTCAGAACAAAGTAAACCATCAGAACAACAATGTGGACAAGCAGGGATCAATAGGTGGCCAACAGATGCACTCACATTTGGTTTGCATTCCATCAATGCTGCAGCATGCTCCACAGTGAGCAGATTCAAAACAAATCAAGTTTGGCATCCTGAATAGCGGGCGGAGCCAAGGGAAGTGGTTTGCTTGTAGCAAGTGAAAGACAATGGCCAAGGCCAATCCGCGCGAGGAATCCATCTAACCAAACAAAGATGCTGAGAGTTGGCATCCTCCACTGTATGTGAAGGGTAGCGCCCCAGTTGAACTCAGTCACCATAAAGAACAGCAAATAGGGCCATTGGCTGCTCCGCCAGTGTTCCATGTGCTGTTCCCTATTGCAGGGGTCATCAAACATGTCACTGTCCAGAAAGTATACAATTCTAGAGCCACCTATTCTGGTAAAGGGTGGAAGAACGCGCAATTGCCAGAAATAAAAGATAAAGTCTGCTCAGACCATGATCAACTAAGCAAATAGCATCCAATTTTGAAATACCAGATGCAGAACAGACAAAAGGGCCAGACAGAAACAGATGTCATCACCAGCTGATGTAATAACTAGTTAATGTCCATGCAGTATGCCAAGCCGGCTCCACAACCCAAGTTTACAACAGTTTTCAATTGCAGCAGGTGGCTGGTGTCTTGTCCATTTTTGATTGTCTAAAAATGACTACCACACTACAGCTCCATGTCTTGACATCCATCAGGCTGGTTATGCACCCCCTCAACTAATCCCACCTATCTTCCTGCACGCCTGAATCCCCAATGAAATCCCAGATTAAACATGCTGACACTTCAAAAATCCTCTCAAACTTTGATGAATAGAAAGCATGGAGAATAAAAATGAGATGTATAGAGCTGCTAGCCAAACAACAAAGAAAACTGAAAGAACACATGCAGTCAGTAAGATCTATCCAGTACCCCTCAGAAATTATACTACATCCCTCCCTGGAACCACAACAATGCCATCATAGGATACTTTGTTCGGGCCAAAGTAAAGTTGCCACAGCTGAGATCTCAAAGTTTCACACAAGGTAAGCATGTAGCCTCTGATGCTGTGAATAATCAGCCAAAAGAGAATGAAGTGCATGGTAAGATCAATCCTTACAACTTCCAAACCAGCTGGCATTGTTCAACAAGATAGACCAAAAATAACATGGGCTGCATGACACATTGGATACAGTCTCGGTGACCTTGACTTCTTTGGTAATTTCAATCTTGGCAAGAGGAGTATCAAATAGATATTGGGAGTTCAGTTCTTGAGTGGTGGATGCCTTGTTGGCAAGCAGATGATCCAAAGGCGACGCGGCCATGATGCAAGAAGAGAAACTGCAGTGGGAGGGCAGTAAGTAGTGGAAAAGCTCTGGGGCTTCTCAGGCTATTGGAACAATTGGTCACCAGTTCCACAACAGAATGACAATGTGAGTGAAAGAAACTGTGCATTGAAAATGAGCTTCATGCAACAAGATATCTCTTATATTTGTCCCATGTATGATCAAATCGTCAGCCATCTTTATGCACCTGAGCAATTTGTCATGTAGTAGATTTGGATGTTGGTTCTGGTGGCTTCAAAGTCAATGGTCACTGACCGGAGTTAGTGGTCTCCTTAGGTGGCATCAAACCAGCATGCAGCTTCTTACCATTGATGCTGAGAAACAAAAATTTGATTGGTTGGAATTTTCCTCCTCCAATTCTTTTGACACCTCTATCACTGTGAAGCCACCTGTGTGATTGCAGCCTGTTTTCATTCAAGAAGCAATGATTCCCAACAGCCAAATTCATCCTTTACTATACAACACTCAGGAGCAGGTGCAATGCCTCATTCTCCAGATGCATCTGAGCTGCTATACACCTTGAGCATTCTTTGTGACACTCCTCATGAATTGCTTCATACTTATCGCAATTTGGACTCCTGGAAACAAGCAAAGGCAGTTGTCAACTCTATTACCAACAAGGACGCTGACTCAGAGATACAGCCAACTATTTCAGAAAGCAGCTATTCATCTTGCCCCTCTTCCCCAGCACCGTCAAGCAACAGTTCAACAAACAACTCATTATCAGGTATCACCTTGCCGTCTGCGAGGAATATATCAACCACCAGCCCCCGCAAACATCAGCATGAATCTGAATCCAACCTCAACAAGTTGCTTGATGAGATAAAGAAAGTTTTACCAAAGCTTGCCCAGTTTTCAAATGAGAAACTACAACTACAAGATATACTCAAGGAAACAGAATCTCCCATTGAAAAGCAGATCCAGTTCTTAAGAATTGTTGATGGTAACAGCACCCCTACTGAGCAGGAAATACTCCTGATGGGCCTTGCTCAATTTTCGCATGCTTCAGAATTTTCCCTCTGGCAAGCAAACCGGGGACTCCCTCTCAGAGTAGATGAGATTTGCTCGAAATTATCAAAGGTGCCTAAGAGGAATGGAAATATTCCTCGCTACCTTGCCAATGAGAATATTCCCATTGAGTACCAAAATGTGGTTAGTAGAGGCATCAGAGAGGGCCTAAACAAATTTGCGTTTGAGAAGCTATTCCATGAGAAGCTTGAAGAATCAATGAAGGATGCTGCTACAGGAATGCTAGCTGTCCTCACCTTGACTTACATGAAATTTCGCAAATTGAAATTCAATCAATACCCTCAGTTTATTGATATCCTACTCATTGGGAATGCTCCTATCATTGGTCCTCTCATAGGCTTATCAGACTGGTTTTTAATGCTGAGATCAGACTTTGAGGTGCAGTATGGAAGTAAGTACTTTCTGTAAAAATCAAATATTCTTGTCTAACAATTGGTGACTAGGAATTACCACTGCCAGGGAAACTATTACTCAGAGCATCCCAAATACGCCATATACAGCGACCTGGCATCAGGATGGTGCTGTTGATTCTGATAAATTGAATGCATTTGGAGGACAGAGTCATAACACGCAATTGTCAAGCTCACTAAGACCTGGGATACAAACAGCAGGTCCGAACAATTCGTACAGCTCAGTGGTGCATAATGACTTGGGCGGTGCTGTAGCGTCAGAACTTCCGAGAGAAGGGTTCAATATAAGAAACCAGACAGCAACACGCATGAATCCAACAGAGTTGGGACAACAAAGTAAGAGAAGAAGACTACATCAGTATCATGAAACATCATCACCTGAATTTAAGAGCAACATGCAACAAAGCTTCCCTGAACCCAGGAATATGCCCGATGATTCCGCTCGCCTACTGGCTGCTGCATGCAGCCCTCCACAAAGCCAGCCACTAGGGGCTGAAAATTATGATCCTTCCCACTCCCCCTTTACCGGTGAGTAGACCTTGGGTTAATTACTCAAATCTGGATTTTGACAATAAGTTCAGGAATGGAGCCAGCTGTGACTCCTCTGTCTCACATCACCTCTCTCAACACAGAATGCAGGTCTGACGACAATCAAACTGAGCAGCACCAGAACCATTCATTGGAAACAGAACAATATAGAAGCAATGGAGCCTTAGGACGCAACACAAATCCAAGCAATCCCACAGATCAAAATCCCAGAAAGAATACACAACAATTCACCCCGATCCAGCCACTCTGTGATACAATTGTTGGAGTCACAAATTCTGCCAGAAATAGTATGATTTTGACAGATTCTCTTCAGTGAATTACAGTGCTTATTCATGTTTAGCAATCAACAGTGAACAAGATACTCATACAGGCTTCAATTCCACAACAAACCAAATTCACAACCATGACCAGATGATCTATGGTGAATCACTACCGGATAGCGCGCCTTGGGACCCTGCATTCTTTGACCCTGCACTCCTTGACCCTGCATTCCTCAACACTGTATTCCGCAATCCCAGATTCCACAACCCTGCCTTCCTGGACTATTCATGATGGGTCTGTTGGTTCTTCAACACATCATGTAAAAATTCACTATGTATGTTGTCATCAGTGTTCTTAGCTTCGGGGATCATGCTGGCGGACGCGATACCCTCATCCAAACACCAACCCCTCCTCCTTCGCTCGGATAATCAATTGTCAATGCCGCTGACATAAGCAATATATTGCCTGGTTCAAGGCAAATAGGAACAGCTGCTGCCAGGTCAATTTCACCTCTAGTCATCCGATGAGAACCTGGCACAATGCAAAAGAGGCCGTTCCTCTCAGTGAGAGTTTCATTAGTGGCAGTGCAATAGATAAACGCTGTACTCGGCGGCCCAGCAGGATAACATGGGAGTTGGGGGTCATTTTTCGGCCAGAAAATAGTTTCTGGGTTGGATGCCACAGCTTCACCAAAAGTACAGCCGAGAATGGGCGCGAACCAGGAAATATTTGAAAACTACATAATTAGCACCTGCAACTGTTCGCCAATCAGTGGGTCCAACTTACATTCACTCCATGATAGAGGAGAGTTTTGCATGCCTCCCCCCCTTCAACTCATATTGCTCCAATTTTCGCACTCCTTGTTCGAAGTTCTTCAAATCTTTGTCTACCAATGTAGGTCTTCAATGTCTCAAAGAGTCTTTCTGGAGGTACTTCATCACATTTGATGATGATGTATCCCGGGTCGTGAGCCATGAGTTCTGTGAATTTTTGTAATTTATTAGATTTTTGAGTCTTGAGCGCGGGGTCTGCGGGGCTATCTCTTTTCCTGCAAAAAGTACTCTTCCAGTCAGAAGCCACGTGAACGCGCGGGTCGCATCACTGAAATTATGTCAGGGAACAAACAAACAGTCTAAATTCTGTAGTCCAACTATCTCTTATTTAATAAACTATATCTCAGCTCTACAGAAACTAACTACTTAAATCAAATTACACTAGGTTTAGAACATTTTGTTCTTCTATGCCCATGAGAACCACAGTTGCTACTTAAATTTTCCGCTCTCAAACAAAAGATTCTACCATGCATTCAGAGTATGTGGGCAACAACCAACTCAGCCTGTCAGAGGATTTGTGTCGCCTTTGGCCCAATGTACAGACTCTAACAACTATGTTTGCATGATATATACTCACAGATTTTCCCAGCCCAACCCGTGAACTCCCCGGAAAGCCCACTCGGATCCATCACCTGTTAGGAACGCGTCTGAAAGCAAGTTAGACCACAACCGCTGGAGCAGTTTGCTTTCAACCTGCTCATTTCATTCATCTTTATGACTCTTCATTTTTAAGATGACAGGACTCTAGTAGAGTCGTTCAAGAGAGACCACAAATTTTGCTTCATTATGGCAGTTGCAGGCATTCTGTTTGCTATCATCCAGTTCAGATTTGGTCCATCAGATCATCCAATTAGCACAATGTCAATGGCGATGCTTCCCAAAATTCTGTTGTTGACCTACCACCGGGCCCAAACATCATGAAGTTACGGCCTGCTGGCTCAAATGGAAATGTGCTGCAGCTTGACACATTAGGGGAGGATACTTGCCGGGGGAGAAGTTACATCTCAATCCGATAGTTTTACCATTAGGTCATTTCTACTCTGTGGTTACTCTAACCAGGCAATATATTAAAGGCAGAATCTCCTCAAAAAACAACGCTGTTTATTTAATCTCCCCAAGAGCAAGTATTCTTTCATCTTTTTACTCGGGACAAAGAGGATGTGCAACTATACAAAGACTGTGTATCGGTGCCGGCATATCCATTATATTGTGAAGGCATGGTGCATTATATATCAGAGAACTGAAAGAAGATGTACACCCAATGTTGTAGCTGAGTAAGGACATGACGGCTTCTCTTTTCTGTTCTGAGTCTAACACATTTTCAAGGGAAACAAAGGATGATAATTGCGGTAACTAGGTTCCCTGTTTAGCATATGAATTGGTATGTGCTGCTTAAGTTGAGACTGGCGTCACAGGTGACTGCAAACAAAAAAAAGCCCGCTCCGAACGACCATAGCCAGCTGGAACACACAAGTTAGGAGCCAAGGGGCCCTGTTTTTGCGGGGTGTTATTTTCGTCTCTTGGAGAATACAAACCACACTTAGGGTACTAGCTTTCTTAAAGTAGGAGGAGGCTCAAGTCAAAAGACATGAACACAAATGGAAAATCTGTGGTGGAGCAGAGATTGTACAGTAGACACTGATTGGAATGATTGGTGAAGAAAAATCTCTGTGATTGTGTGAGCCCAGCCCTTCATATTGAAGTGCAGTGAACAAGAGCGGTCCCTACTCGGAAAACTTTCTTTGAACATCTGGATCACCTCCCGCGGATGATTTCCTGTCTGTGCTGAACAGCATTCTGATAACTGGGTTTGTTGGTGATGCGAAACAAAGATGGTGAAATAGCTGTAGAGAGCCAGATGGTTGTGAGATATACCCATGGGTTCCATCAGCATGACAGGCTTTTGCCACTTCCAGCTTCGTACTATGTAGCATTACAAATGCTATTTCAGACACTCTGCATTTTTACACACACTTAATATGATTTTAGAACAATTTTTCAACCCAAGAACTTTGCAATTTTGCGGATTCAAATAAGTCTGGGTGGCTATTATGACACATGACAATACTTGGTGCTAGGTCACCCATGGTTACTGGAAGCCACACCAAACCCCACATGCCTTCGCATCAGTATCAAACACAAAATAAACAAGATCACTATACTGAAATCATATTCCAGCAAAACTCCAGCAGGATGAATGATTTCACACAACTGAGAAAACAGATTGAAGAAGAAAGACAATGTTGGGAGGCTGCAGAAGCTCAAGCATCCAAGAAGCAATGGCAACAGAAGGCTGCAGAGGTGTTCTCCACCCCAGCAGGTTTGAGTGCATATATTTGAAACTGCCATGATTTATTGTTGGCAATCAGCATCACTACCGAGCCCACTGAGACCACACAAGAGGAGACAGCAAAGGCAACTAGATGCTACTATCCTTCACAAATCATTCCCTGGGAGGGATTTATGGACCAGCAGTATTCCATCTGGGATGTGTTTTATAAACACTCTTCATTCATGTCAACAAAACAATTCCCTTCTTGCCATCAGTTGAATTATGTTTGCAAGATCATTTGCAGCAGAAATGAACCTTCAGTATTACAAGCATGATGCAGTGAAGAATCATGTGCAGTTGGTTGTGGAGGAAATCTACAGAAATGTTGTGTTGAGACAGGAATTCCAGCTGGCAGGGCCAGTGACATTTGAAAGCCACACCAACCTTGAAGTGTCAAAGTAGGAACAATCACTTGAGGATCAAATGCAGAGACTGTCCCTTGATTCCAATATCAAATGCTAGGACAGCACACTGGTACAGCCAGGACATGTGGACAGAAAGGTGTTTTTCCAACTCACAGACAAGAACATGAGTTTCAGCCTCTTTTGCAATGTCATCAAGCAATCAGATGTGCTGGAAAAGAAGAAGGGGCAAGGTCAAACACAATCAAAGGGCTATCAATTTTCCATAGAATTGCACCAAGCTGGTATTAATTTGTGAGCTCTTATCATTTAAACACAAGTGGGCAAAAGAAATATAGACCTACCTCCCCTAGTTCAGATAGTATTTTAGGAACTAGCTGCCACACATCTTCATTGAGTCTCCATGTAGGGGTGTCTGGTGGAAAATTTCCCATCAAACTGGCCAATTGATGCAGGTCCTCTTCGCATCCAGGAAGGTCTCTCACATCAAAGTGTTTGTATTCTTGAACCAACATCTTTGGGAGCTGGGGAATGTGAAGCAGATCAAAATGAAATCTTCTGTCTGGATTTGCATAATGTCCTGTTAGAAAGTTGGTTAATGCTGCTGGAATGACTTTTGGAGGGGCAGTCACTTCCCACCATGACAGTAAACATGGGTCTGACGTACAGGAAAAATCTAACCCTCACCTTGCAACATTAATATGGTAGTCACTACTGAACCCAACATCGCCGCTATCTGTGGTATAAGTGTCTTCTCATATTCTCCTTTGCTTTTGTTGTCCATCATTTGTCTGTCGAATTCCAAATTAAATTTAAAACAAGCAAATATGATTATTGTATGAACTGGGGAAGAGCTAAGATAAATACAAAACCAATTTAAATGAGGGAGCATTGAAAAAAAAGCAGTGAGTTCTGCGAGGCTGTATGTCAAATGATATTTCAAATATGGCCGAAACTGCTCCCTGCAAGGCTCCGTGTAATATGTCTATTTGCCTTTACCAAACACAGTGGGTAACCCTATTTACTTCCAAAAGCAAGACCTGATAGGACCAAAAATCCCCCACCCTTTTTCCATAACAGCAGGTATACCGCTTCCTACATCTACAGATACCTCATGGCGGTTGCCCATTGGAGTACGAGAGGCATACAGATTATCAATTGACAGATTATCGATCGCAGAAAGATCAGTAACTCTTTCAGTCTCCTGATGAGTTGAGGCTTGAATTCTCTGATATTCCTCACAGCTGGGGTCCAGGTTTTCCACTCCTCTAGCCAGCATAGAATACGGTTATGAGGAGCCATGAATATGTACCTCTCATCACTATTGAGTTAGCAGATCTGAGTGGAAATGTCCGACCTTCTTCTTGCCACTCACTGAGAGAAAGACATTCACCAAGGATGATTCATTAACCATGATTAAAAGAGATAAATCAGTGAGAGGCAGTTGCATGACAGATTCCAATCAAAGCTGAGACACATCAGCCCAGCTGGCTCTTTGATTCATTAATCTACATATCTATTGTCCAATCCCGGCCTTCCTCAGCCTGCCCACTTTCCTCCTCACCATTCCCTTGTGATCCTGCTTCTGCTGCCTCTGCTGCCAACATTTAGCCTCCTCCACCTCCTTGGCAGAGAAGTCGTCGGCCACTTCCAAGGTAGAGTGCCAGGCCACGCGAACCATTGGGATCCCATTTATCACCTCATAGCCAATGAGGCGTTTGTACTCCCAGACAGGGCCGCCTTGACCTTTTTGACCAGCAGACATGCAATACCGTTGAGCTGGAGCAGGCCGAGACACCATTTGCCACTTAGGTGGTCTGAGGCCCTTGGGGGTCGTTCCAGTGAGGTCTACCATGTCAATCCCCAGCAATGGGGGATGCTTGCACTTGTGCGTCAGGAGATGAGTGCAAGAGGGCACTGTATCTCTGTTGCTGTCATCTGACTGGGATTCTCTTTTCACTGCATGGTGGGCAGGCAAGTTCAATCACTCATCATCACAACTGCATTGCACAGTCTCTCCTGCACTGTCATCTGGTGAAGGAAATTGCTGTGAAGGCAGGCTCACACCATCATCATCTAGGAGGATCAGAATGTCTAGAATAAGTCAGAATCAATGATAGACACAGAATGTGTAAATGGTACCCTGAGAGTCACCAGCACACAAGTTGTGGTTTGTCAGTGGAATCTGCTCATGACACCAAGTAGAACCACCATCAGGTGCATCACAGCCATTTCCTAGACAGCTGTGCAGTGAGTGATTCCCTGTAGCCTTATTGTCCTTCAAAGGACACACCCCATCCAGTCCACTGGAGATTTTGGTATTCAAGAAGTCCAGATCAGCACTATTGTCATCATCATCCTCAGAGAAAAGCCCATGGAGCAGGTCTTGCTCTCCATCAGACATGTCACCATCACAGGCCTTCTCCCTCTCTCCACCTCCAGCCTGGTTCGGTTGCTGCTCCTTGACCACAGTGTGGAGAGGCAAGCACTGAGAAGAGAACAGAGGGGATGAGGCAGGTTGTCTTGCAGGAGGGATATGGGGCGCATTTTTGGAATCCAGGTGCATTTGTTCTGTGCGCTTGGCACTAGGGGTCGTGGCAGCTGTCAATGTCGATGAAATCACCCTCAAAGGTTTCTGGCTGCACTTCACCAGATCACACTTGACAAAATGAAGGCCTGCCTGAGAAGCAGGAAACAAGCTGGAGAGATTGAAGATCTGAAAACTCATATTGCTCAGTAGATTTGGGTTGTGCAATGTTGATTGTAGAGGTGAGGAACAAATGGAGAATTAGCAGGAAATTGTTCAGGGTTTTAACAAGAATTTTGCACAACAATCTGCATCTCTCTGTGGCATGAAAAATCCAATGAGCGCACAGGACCTAGGAAAGCCTACCACCACTGCTAGCCATCCAGAAGCTATTCTTCCCACACATGGTGGGGGGGGGAGGAGCCGCGGACAGAAGAGCAGAGTAAATCAGACAATCCTCCAATCCAAATGTGTCATCAGCTCCCAAACAACATTTCACCCCCACTCTCACCATATTCATGGTGAGCTGAGGCACCCACACCTCACATACAAGTGTGCCTTGCGAACTGCAAACTCAAAGATCTCCACAGGCACACAGTAGAGGAGTGAGCCGAGGAGCCCCAATGTAACCATAGACTGTCGCATCCGTGAGCACATGCAGGCATTCAGAAGACAAATCCTGTTTGATGGGAACGCGCAGCTCAGACTGGTGAGGGCCACTTTCTTGGGTCCAATGCAACCGTCACACTGCATATGCTCACCCCATTCAAAACTGGGTCTTGTTGACCCAAGAGGTTGCACTCACCCTTGCCAGCATGTTGTTCCCATGATTGAGCCAAGGTTGTGGCATGATCAGAAATTCACCCTGAAAAGAGTTGCAGTTGTCCTAGGAAAAAAGTCCACATCACCCACAGGCTATGCCACTCAGGAAATCTTGGTAGGCAGTCATTTAATTCAGGAGTCACAGCTCTGCTCAACACAGTGGCAAAAGTGATCTTAAAGTGACCAATGAAAATGGGTTTCACAGCCCTGAGACATCATGCGACGGGGATGGCAGGTCACTGAAAGCAAATGCCAGGGTGCCCATGTGTAGACACAGCAGAAACAGTCAGTCAGTTTGAGGAGTCAGCAGCAGAAATGAGAGATCCCCCAAAAAGAGCAAGAGCAAGAAAGAGGAGACTGAAGGGCACAAAGGCACAGTAGCCAGAGAAGCAAGTCACAGCAAATGAGTAGTCACTGTCAACCAGTGAAAAGTGGAAAGGTGGGACTGCATTGGCAAGATCCCAAGAGTAAGCAGTAGGCAAGCACAAGCAACATGGTGATTCAGCCTTGTTTGGAGGGGGGAAGGAAAGAAAAGGAATCAAGAGTGATGGGCGGGAGAGCTTCAGGAGGATCCAGGGCAGTTCAAGATGAATTCCTAGTTGAAGCAAGGGCAGCCATCAAGAATGTTGAAAAAAAAAAAAAGACAATCAAACAAACAACCAAAACAGCGAGGAAGACAGGGGTATTTATAGGCATCTAAAAGCAGCGAGGGGCCAGTAATAAACACTAGACCAGATCAGGGACGGCCGTAACTGGATGCGGAAGGGGCCACTTCCGGAAGCGGCGACGGTCAAAGGTGAATTACATTGATGATTCACAACAATTTTTGTGTTTTCAATAATTATATGTTTAGTTTCAAGTTTCATCACATGTTAAAAACAAAATAACATCTTGACATCATTCAATTTCTGAATTATCATACAAGAAATTGATTTTATATAATACATTAATGTTTTTTTACTAGTAATACTGCAAGTTACTTTCAGTACTGCTGTACATCTGACAGTAAATCAGCAATCATTACTTCATTAATACAATTTTGTTGTGTTGATTTCAATTTATTTGACAATTTTTTCAGATGTGTCAGTTTTCATTCAGAAAACTCACATTTCAAATCATTATTTATTAAATATTTGTTTTGATAAAAATATTATTATGTATTTCTTTCATTTTGTATAAACTAACAGTTCAGTTTTTACTAATCATTTATCAGCAATATACATAAATGTTTCAAGAATTTAGTATAAATGTTGACTTAATAATTGATTCTGACAATCAACAAAATAATTCACTTGTTATAAAAAATTAAATTATTTTGTCAATATTATTTAATGATTATGAATAACTCATAATGTATCAAATAAATCATGAAGTTTCAGAAAAATTTATTAATTTTAGTAAAATATTTATTGAGTGTAACATGATGCTTACTGTGAGATACTGAACAGTATCATAAATTAAGCAAAAACTGAGCATTAATAATAATAATGAATACACATCATTATGTAAAGCAGTGAAAAATGAACTAAACAAGAAAAAATTAATTAAAAACAAGTTCAGTATTCATCAGAATAAATGACAGCTGCAGTTTATTATTGACAAAATTTTGAATAATTTACAATATTAACAAATATTTCACTTTATCTCAATGTTACAAAAACAGTGAATTTTGATAGCAATTGCTCAATGATGCAACAACAATTGAAAATGCTGCTGTGAGTTTAGAAAACAACATTTCAAAAATGTTTATTTAGATAATTGCAATTCAAGCAATACAACATAAAATGTAAAAAAATCAGCAATACTCAATTGTGAATTTTCAAAATTTACAACATTAAAATTTGATGTGTCAATCTTTCATATGTTACAAAATATTACTTTAAAAAAATAAAAAATTTCAGTGAGTTATAACAGTGACTTAAATGCAACAAGAAATATAACATCACAATCAATATCAGTTGTTATTCAACATCTGAAGAAACAAAAAACAATGATTTGCACTGTTAAGAATCTGATGTATTTTCATTTTTTAAATATATTAAATAATAATGATGCAGTATCTCAAAATATTGCTGTGATCATGCAATCAGAATATAAGTGATTAAAGCAATTGATACAGCAGAAACTGCAAATTAATTTGAATAAACACAAATTATGATATTGAAATGAGTCAGAAGTTTTGAAAATTTGTGATAAACATTTTTTTCAGATAGCATTGAAAAATATGCATTATAAATAATGAAAGTAATTTTAATTTTTTCTTACTAACTTATTAGATATTAAATCATTTCTGTATTTTGAGATTGAAGATGAACTGAATGATATATTATGACTTAAAATTGATTTTACTTTAATTGTTTAGTATTTGTGATGTCAAAAATCATATTTAAACTCAATTTTTATGCTATCTTAACTAATTTAAATATATTAAACATTTGTCATATAAATTTAATGTGAATGCAGATCAGTTTTTCTGATAAATTATTATTAAATTAAAAAACAACATTACTGTAAATAATCTGAATTATTTTATTGATGTAAAATCAGTCATCACAATTTGCTGCAAATTTTATTAAAAAATTATGTGAAAATGTTAAAATGTGTGTTTTTTGCTGAATTAATCAATTTCAGTGACAATATATAAATACATCAAAACACTTTCAAAATTTTCTGAAAATTTCTGCTTTCATTTTACTCACTGCAAAATTTAAAATATATTCAGTGAGCTTTAATTAAAGTGTTTTTTTTATATTTGAAAACAAAATAAAATTAATTACTTAATCTTTGTGTTGATAAATTATTCTTATTCATTGACAGCATGATTTTTACTGATTGCAAGCATGATATATTTAATCATGATTAAGCATAATTGTGCTTGCAATTGCAAGTTACTTACAATTAGTTTCAACTGACATTGATTAATTTGTTTAAATATACAGATTAATAATCTGTTTACAACATGTTTTTTTTAAAACATCTGAATTCTGCAACATCAAAAGCTGAACAAAAACAACATTTCTCAAATTTTTTGTTTTTAAATAAATCAAAATCTTCTGACAGCACTGCAAGTAAAAAGCATAAGCAAGTAATATGTGTTATTTGTGATAGTTTTCTTGTTATGTCATCAATTGCTATTTATCTGAAGTATATGTGATGTTTAACATGTATACAAAATCATACTGAACAAGATTCACAGTTCAAAACTAATCTGAAATCAAGTAACTCACAGTTATTATTAAAAACTGCTTGATTTAAAGTGATAAATTTATCTGATAATCATGCAGATGATGATGATGAAGATAATTACTTTAATGATGACAAGTTAGCATTGAATGAAGATGAAAAACATTTATTTTTTTCAAGTAATTGCTTATTGTCAAGAGAGAAACATGATTTGATTCTCAGACATCAGTTTTATTCACAAGTGACAACATGACTTCAATGAATTAAGTCAAAGTTTTGAATTTGAAGTAGATTGTTGTGAAACTGAAGTTAATTGTTTTTTTTTGTTTTATTATTGAAGTATAAATTTATGTTAATTAAATGTTATCTGAGTTAAAATTCACAGTCTGTAGTCAATAAAATTAAATTTATAAATTATTCTCAATAACTTTCTCATGTTGAAAATTCAGATACAAATCAAAATGATAATGTCTTTGAATGATAATCAGATAACTTTTATGATTTATTTTTATCAAGCACACAATTAACAAATTCTTTAACACTAAATGAAGATAAAATGCAAAATTTTGAAAATGAACTCACAGCAAATCAAGTGACATTATGAAAAAGTTGTAATTAATGTGACAAAATGAATATTTTTTCATGAGCAGATAAAAATATACTTAAGATAATTTGAGTGATTTTTTATATGTGTGTCATAACAACAGTTAATATTAATGAAAAAAAAATATTGCATTGTCATCATGACTGAAATATTTAAATGCAGAAGTTATCAATAATTTTATGCAATTGACATAAACAAAAAAATTAAAACTGCATAATAAATGATTTTCAACAACAAATTTCAGTATTAGCAATAAAAAAGCAATTTCTTCATTTCTGATATTTTTAAAAGCAGCAGTGAGAAAAATGATGAATTTTCAATCTTCATTATTAATATCAAGCTAGTTACACAAAATCATACTGATAGTATATAACTTTATGATGATGTTGAAATCTAACAGAATTACTTGATGAGTAAGTTTTGTGAAGTTGTTCAAAATCATTTCAACTTTCAGTAAATGAAAAACTGCAAACAGTTGATTAATAATTTTCTGAAGAATGATAATTTCATTTGTAAGTTTTAAAAAAAAAATAAGCATTTTTTTTAAATTAAATGATATGATTTACTTGATATCACAATTTTAACTCATCAATGTGTTTGATATAAAAAATGATGAATGACAATTTCTAGCTGAAATACTTGTCAAAAAAATATTTGAATGTTTTTTTTTATACAAAAAATTAAAAATTAGTTTTTAATTCTGCAACAAAAAATCTGTTTGATTTTTTTTTAAAAATTTTTATTTTTTTTATTGCAACTGATGTGAAACATTGCATACAAAAATAAAGTAATGATATTTGTGCAATTCATTAATTTAAATATATTGATGCAAAAAACAAGTTAATTGCTTCAGATAATCAAAAATATCAGTATGATCAGTTTTAACTCTTGTTTGTTAATGCTTTTAGTAAATTTTAATTGAATGTAATATTTCTGATTCTTTCAGTCAGAAGCAAGATGATTTAAATTTTTAAATATTTTATTTCAGAAAGTGAAAAAGCATTGTAATTACAAACAGCATACATAAAAAACATTAATTATATAAATTGTCAAGAATAAATATGCAAATTGACTTGATGATCTTGAAAAATTAAGTAAAAAATCATCAAATGAGACTGAAACAAGTTGTGACTCTGTTATTAAAATTATTGATATTTTTCACAATGAACAAAATAAACATCATGTTGAGAAATTTCTTGTAGAAATATATGTTTTTTAATATTGATGTTAATAAATTTATTTTAACTTAAGTTTGTCAGCAATCATTAAATACAGTTGAATTTTTTTAAACTGCACAAAAAATTCAAAATAATTGTTTTGTGTGATACAAAATTAATATGTTACAAACAATGTTGTTTAACAAGTTAAATGTTACTTTCAATTTAAATCATTGCTGATTTAAATTGAAGATTTTAAATGCTGAAATTTTTTTTTGTTATACAGTTTTAAATTATTTATTTAATGTATGATGACAAATTGAATGTTATTTTTAATTTAAATCAGCAATGTTTTAAATTAAGAAGTTTTAAATGCTGAAGTTTTTTTTCATTATATCATTTTGAATTACTTAATGCATGATGTTTATCTGATGTTTTGTTCAAAAGTATAAATACTGATGTTTTTTTATTGTGCTGAATTCATGTGTTTGTATTTTTCAAAGTATAATGCATTCACAGTGTTGTTATTGCATTTATTAATTTAACTGTAATTGATACTTGAAAATATATGAACAGCAATGTATATTGTGTACATATCTGAAATGATGAATATTATTTAAAAAACAATGTGCTTTCATGAGCAAGCAATTGATTATAATAAC
The DNA here is from genome assembly GCA_029449355.1 of Emydomyces testavorans. NCBI lineage: Eukaryota > Fungi > Ascomycota > Eurotiomycetes > Onygenales > Nannizziopsiaceae > Emydomyces > Emydomyces testavorans. Next base: position 3,451,065 of record CP120630.1, on the reverse strand, counting down.
AATATGAAAAAACATGTGCTTAAAATAAAGTAATAAAGTTATAAATGAAGCACTGTACTTTTTCTTGCTGCAAATATTAAATTAATTTTTATAAATTACTTCATGTTATGAAGTAAATTATGAGCATCACATATTTTATAATACTGATGCAAAAAGCTGATGATGATATAAATTATAAAAATTGTGCATGTACATAAAAAAAAACATAATACTCAATAGCATAGCACTGAGTTAATAAAATAATTTTAAAAATTATGTGTAAAAATAATAATTATGTGCAGAAATAATAACTATGTGCAGCAATAAAAGTTATGTGTTATATAAAAAAGCTTTAACTGCTAAATATTTCATCAAGTTGCAAAAAACTTTAAAATTTGTCAATTATAATCTGAGCTGTTGTGAAAGCTTAAAGCTTTAATAAAAGCACTGTACTAATATTGTTGTCTGTTCAATCATGAGCTTCATTACAGCAAATTGAGAATGTTCAGAACTTGCCTCAAACATAGAACTTATGCTCATCAGTTTTATAGCAAAATCAGTCTGAGGCTAGCCCAGAGTCTATTCCATATTTGCTGATGAAAAGTCAATATAAAATACATCATAAACAAAGCATAACATAGCTGCTAACTAGCAGCTCATGTGCTAAGAAGCTTCAGATTAATATGACACTGAGACTCTCAACTCTATGAACTGTAAGGCTTCAGTTGTAAGCTCTGTCACTCTGTGTATGCTAACAAGTCCCCTTTCTTTATGAAACTAGTCTTAATCTGGTGATCTTTAGTGAGAATAACACATATATAAAGGCTACACTGATTTCTCTCAGAATCTCTCTTCATTTAGAGAATCACTGAATCAGTGACAATCTCTTTTGTCTAAAAAACAGTATTTTTTGCTTATTGGTTAAAACTTATCTTATTGATTAAAGTGAATAGAATCAGAATACTAATCATTTCATATTTACTTATATTAATTTAAATTTTTGAATAAATCTCTTTACTTTATTTAAATTACTTTTATATTTTGTCACTTGAATTGAAGTATATTTGAAATTATTTTAGAAAAATATTTATAAAAAAATATTGTAATAATAAAACTCAGATTTTTAAAATCTTTAAAAGCTACTTTAGAGCTACTGAATAGTACTGATAAGTAGTTATTAGCTATCAGTACAGAGTAGCTACTTTAAAATCAATTTGAAGTTTTTTATACATCAAAACTGATAATAAAAATTTTGAAACTTGTTCTTCTTAACTGTTGAATTCTACAGAATAAAATTTCTTTTTAATTTATATATTCATCTGTTCTACAGATCATAATTATAGTAGTAGTTGAAATTTAATCATAATTATAGAAAATCAGAAAGCTGTATATTTACAGCAGAGAATTTTCCTTCTACACATGATTCTACTTCTCAACCAATCAGAAGCCTTGCTTCTGGGTCATTATATTTCAACAGGTCCAACCATAGGGTTACGTGCCTGATGCTAAGTCCTGACCCCTGAGATTGGCAACTCAAAATTCAGAACATAAAAAGACGAATACTTCCGCATGTGCCTTATATACAAGTACAGGGTCGCAGTCCGCATAATGGTGCAATAATATTGGACAAAAAAAGATATGACAGCAGAGATTGGAGAAACGCCGATAACCGAGAAGGAAACGCCAACTAATTTTGCAAACCAATTTTCTCCGTCGAGGAATGTACCAAGACAATCAACACCGATATGATATGCTGTAGGAGTCCATTATCGATACTAATCGTCTTTATGCATCAAGCCTTTTCTCTCCGTCGAGTTTCTCGGTGATTCGTCCTCGGACCATCTGTCTCCATCTTCTCCGACAGCAAAGTGATCAACATCAAGTGATTGACGGGGTTGCTGGGGTCTTGAGGGAGTCGCTGTGACAGCTGGAGCTGGTGACTGTTCGGTCCGAGCACCACCTGGCATCCTGTTATTTGGATTAGTGCCTAAGTCCTCTTCTTCATCTAGAGAACTGGCAAGAGATCGAATTTCAAAGCCATCATCGTCTTGCGCAATCTGTAATACTGTTAGGGTTTTCCGTCCTAACTGCTCGGGCTTACTAGACATACCTCGTCGCTCATGGCGAAACGCCGATTGTTCATTGTGGGTCTCCACAGATAGGCGACGAACCCAATGTCGAATAGATAAACAATATTGAGCCAGCCATCTAACACGAACCATCTCGTTTTCCAATGCTCAGGGATATAATCGGTCACACGCTTACTCGCAAAAAGGAACGAGTTGATAAAGAAGAAAGCAAAGATTACCATGATGCTTCCCAAAATGCACCACCATAGTTTCTTGTACATCTTGGCTTTCACTCTTTGCTTTCGATCAACCAAATCCTTCATCGTTGCGCTCAAAGCATTCAGTGTCCAGACATAGAATGCGGTAAGTGTACCAGCAAGAGGTAGCACGACCAGTAACACCAGTGGACCGGCACTATCTGGTGTAATCGAAAGACTGGCGACGGCATAAATAACACCAAAAACGAAATGACCAATAGCAAGGAACCGGACATATATCATGGTGCGCCCGAGAGATGGTTTGACGACGCCATAGCCCATGCAAACGATGAGGAGTAAGAAAAAGGAAAAGGAATTACGACCAGCATTCAAGATTGCCACTATGATCATAAGCACTCTCGCCATGGCGTTTAGACCATGCCTATTTTGATAGTCTGCTCAGCAGTTAGCACGGAGCGGACCAAATGGGTATGAGAGATTGCTCACCGTAAAAGCCCCAGGTCATGAGCTCTTCAACTACTAAAAAGACGAGTATGGCAGTAATATAATTTTGAACCGGAACTGGGACTATAGTTAGCTGGGACACATGGAGAGGCAGCTGCCCTATACTCACGAATGTCATGCCGGTGTTGAACATATAGGAATGCCCAAAATCTAGAAGAGTTAGCTGAAATACTGCATACCATATTATGATACAACATACATTCCAATTACGGCATAGAAAATCGTTAAACCACCGTAAAATGCCAATTTGGGAATCTGCGGTGCTGGGAGCTCTCCGTATGCATTGCGAAATGTCACAATGCCCTTGTAATCATCTCCCGTAAACGCATATGTGCTAACGCAGTAAAAGCCGGTCTTCTTAATAGGGTATTTAATCGGCTGCGGGTTTGTTAAATTCACAGCAGTGGAAATGAGGGCTGCTCTTGCTCTCTCTGTCGCATTTGGTTCGAGGATAAATGCTCCCAGTGACTTCTCGTCACACAATCCGGCATCCACATTATGACGGTCACAAATGGTCTCCTTTTGTAGCTGATTCATGTCAATAAGTTCCCCCTCAATACTGCATCGCGACCAGAGTATGGAACTACCTTGTCTTTGTCGTCGGGAGCGAACCGGCCGATCAATTCTTCATCCTTCCATTCAAATATAATTAAACTCATCAGCGGGCTTGGTTCCTTCGGCAGCGCTTTATTCAACGTAACATGGATGAAGGGGTCGACGTCTCCGCCCCAGGCCTTCTTCCCGTACATTCCGGAGCATTGTTGGCGGTGGCTGTCATCTTGTTTCTAAGGATCCGGCGGTCAGCGACGATGCTTAAAAGGACTCTTAGATGTTCTTACCAGCTCCACGTCATGGGCGAAAGCGCTTGCTGCTAGCAAGGCGAGTATCCCAAGCCCATGTAGCTGCCACTTCATTGTTGTCTCTGAGCTGATGGCTAGAGCCTGGGCAGTACAGCCGAGAAAGAATAAGGAATTCAACGTGGGATTACCACTTAATAAGCAGCATTGGAGATGTAGCTTGTATATAAATGTCACCAGTGCTTGAAAAGAGTTGTAGAAAGTCGTTGTCCCAATGCTGTTGGTTACTATTATTAGGGCCAGCAGTCGTAAGGACAGAGAGGTTCCACTGAGCTTTTAGTTCACGTTGTTTTTTAGGCATGACGTAAGCAGCACATGAGGAAAATACTAGTATCATTTGCTGCCTACATTTGTAGTTTGGCCATTCTACGCTTCATCTGAGGAGCAATCCCGAATATCCGATCCCAAGATGGCAGAGAAAGTTAGAAACACCGTCTGCATTGATTGCAAGTCTGCGTCAATTTGTGTAACTGTGCGAACGCGAGATCTTTGCGAGTAAGTGCTGACTCTTTATCATCCTTGGGATTCATTGTATAGAGCGATGGCTAATAGTTCTAAAGCAACTGTTTCATTAAGTTCTTGCAATGCAAAGTTTTAAGACGAATGGACAGATACCGCCTGAGGAACGCTCCGAAAGATCGACAGCGGAAACTGCTTCTTCCGCTTTCTTATGGCATTTCCTCTATGTCACTGCTTCACATCATTAGTGGCCTCCTGGGAAAACAGCGCTCAACCGGTCAAAAGCGAACTGCATTCGATTTGCATGTCTTAGTTGTCGATCCCATTTCTTCAAGGCCGTCAAAAAGCCCCGCGGAATCCGGGCGACTGGATAGGATTAAAGAGGTTTATCCGGGAAATACATACACAGAGATTCCCCTCCACAGGATCTTTGGCTATGACACTGATATTGAAAGCGTCGTCTCGCAATATACAACTAGTCCTTCTGCATGTGAGTCTCTGGAGTCGGATGAAGCAACTCTGAACTTGTTTCGTGCCTCATTTTCAACCTCCACAGCACGCGCCGACATCGACACATTGCTTCTCAGACGGCTGATAGTTGCGTTTGCCAAATCCCATGAATGCGATGGAATTTTATGGGGTGACTCAGACAGTCGACTTGCAGCCAAAACACTGGCAAACGTCGCGAAAGGCAGGGGCTCATCACTTGTGTGGGATGTCTGCGATGGGTTATCTCCATGGGGCATTTATTTCAATTTTCCTTTGCGAGATCTTTACAAGACTGAATTAGAGCTATATGCTTCGTATGTATTATCTGCTCTTCAGCCGGTCATCGAGCGAGACTTGCAGGATTTTGGAAACATGACGAACAGAAGCATGTCGATAGAAGATTTGATGTCGCAATATGTACTGACGCAAGGAGCGAAATACCCGGGTGTTATGGCAAATATCGTCCGTACAGTTGACAAGCTCAAGACTCCTCAGGTGGAGAGTGGGAAAATGTGTATGCTGTGCGAAACGCCTGTTGACGCACTGCCAGAAGCAACAGCTGATCGTGAAGAATGTAATGGGCCATTGGATCCGGGGAAACGCACTATAGACCAGCTCACTTGCTATGGATGTATGAGAACTCTGTTGGACTTGAAAGCTTTATCCTTGCCTTTAGGATGAGGATGGTTTGATCATTAGCTCTGAACTGAAACCAAAAGGAGTCGACCAACTAGAGGTTTCTGCAACGTCCTAGGCCTAGAGCTTCTAATATAGCTGGATGAACAGATGCTTTTTTTCCTATGGGCCGGCGTGAGAATCCAGACGATGCGTATTTTGTCTGTCGGGGCCTTGCCTATGATGACTTCCACGAGCCCAGCGAAGCACAGACCCGTGACCCACAGTTGGAAGGTGATTTCCAAAACAGGAAATGTCCTCACCTGACTGGTACAGACAACACAAAATAGCCTTAAGACCCACGGAAAATGTATTTAATTAAATCCGGGGCCCAGGTAGTCGAGTGGCTCTCTCAATAAGAGTCCTCTACAGAGGGTCACGGTTCGATCCTCGCTCCGGCGAGTATGATCGATAAAAAAGGAGTAGCATCTAGTTAGCTCCGCTGCCAGGCTGCCTTTGAGAAGCTGGTAGCGGCGGATGTGAACCTTTTTTTGTGAGTTAGATTATTTTTTAGCCTTGTGCATTTCTTAATTAGCTCTTTGTTAGTTGGTTCTGGTGGTTTAATAACAGGACATGTTCAGCCAACTGTCATGCATTACTTCTTGATCTTCAGCCCGCAGTATTCGTGATCAAAACAGGAGAAAATAGGCTCTTTGAATTGCTGCCAGCTTTAAGGGGAGGACTACAGAATAAATGTTCGAATCTAGAATTGATTAGAAGATTTAAAAAAGATATGTGACATTGGATATATCGCGACGAAACACAAGGCTTGGATTATAACTAGCCCTTATTGATAAGGGGGTATCTTGAACGTAGCAAAGAGGGAGAACTGGAAGGTTTCTAAATGAGAAAAGCAAAAAACAAATTGAGAATTTGGCATAGAATTCATCGCATTCCCATTTCCAAGTCAGGTTCTTTCCTCCTGTTTGAACGTCCGTTATTTCCAGGCCGAGTCTTGTCTCCCTGGAGCCGTGCTTGCTCGGGCCGCCTTGGAGTAGTGTTTCCAGGAATGCCTTGGCCTGAGCCATTCTGGGCACCCACTTCAATGACAGCCTGATTTTGGTGCTTCAGATTTTGCTTGCCTTTCGCCTTAAGATATCTTTCAAGCAGAACAGCATTTCGCGTGTTGCACTTATACAAAGCGTCCACGAGGTCGCCGACAAACGGTACCAATCCAATGACGAAATCAAAGATCACATTCAGGAGCATATGCAGGTATAGGTTGCTGGGAAGTCCGCCCTCGACACTGCTGCAGGTCTTGACAACCATAAGTGCGAGCACCATATCAAGTGCATCACCGAAACTAAGACCGATTAGAATATTTTTCTACACACAGGATACTGGGAGATCATACGCTGGCACCAAGCCGATCACGCTGCCCCATCCAAACTTTATTCCACAGCAATTGCAGAGGCATAAGTCCAACCTGTAGGCTCGGCGCTTCACTTTGGTGAGCACCTTTGCATCGTGTTCCGAAATACCGTCGGGGGCTGCTTTACGTCTCTTTTTCGTCGTCGGTCTCCCGAGCAGGTCCGTCGCTTGCACTTCCTCGAAATAGGGGTCCTGAAGAGGCGAACTGATGAGCGCCAGACATCCAAATAAGAGACCATGCTTACCTCTTGTCCAAACCGATTTTCTGCAGACTCTTTTAGAACCTTCTTCGAAAGGGCAGCTGCAATTTTGGCTGCCATGGGGAACGAATGGTGGGAGATGCAGGAAGTCTAGGAATCTAGTGATAAAAAAGGTAAAAAGCTGCAGATATATACAGAGAATATACCCAAGCCAAATGAAAGTGAGTTAGCAGAAAGGGAGGAAAGAGCAGAAGCTTCAATATTTGAGAGATCAGGGCGCGGTTAAATAATGACAAGCTCCCAAGGCTTGCTAATGGAAACAATCAAGGGAACGAATGGCTTGGATGCTTGCAACTCATTCCTTATCCGAAGATCAACAATGAAGAATTGACCAGTGAACAGGACATTCTTCTCCTCAGCTAGTTGAGTTAATGAGGGACTCTGTTCTATTTGTAGCAGCGCTGTTTCACATCCATCTTCACATGGATTGTTTCTTCAATCCGGTTTATTCTGGGCTTCACTGACTGGCGGCAAGCTGATGCCAATCACCGTGATGAGTTCCTGGTCAACAGACGTCATCCCGCATGTGCTGACTAAGACATGCCCTGCCACATTGTGTAACTACTGCACAGCCACAAAGCCAGCCACATATTGTCACTAGCCACAGTTATCATCATCACCGCCACAAAACAGCAAACGAGACCAGATCATCACCAGTCGGAGCTTCGACTTGCTATGTGAGTCTCTCTTCTTCAACTGAGTTTTGTGACCTCTTATAGCAAATACGTTACCTACAGACGCTAATAATACATTGCTTTCTGAAGAACTACTTTATACATCATTTGTTATCAAATCCGACCTTGGGTCGTGCCACATCTTCGTCATCGGCCTCGAGTTGTTACCGACTCCGAATCCAGGCGTCGGTGCATAGCGACCATTTTCTTGCGAGAAGTCCGTTTGTATTGAAATGCACAGATATAGGAGGCACTATGACAGAACAAAAGATGAAACTCGAAGATTGTGAGCGAGACCGCTAAGAACCCCTATGAGCCTATTTACTCTTACCGTTCGTGTACTGATTGCGATCAATCCTCTCTCCAGGGTTGGATGACCTGTGTGTCCGCTTTATTATTAACCTTCCACGAGAAGAGTTAGAGTCGGTCGAGCGTATATGCTTCCAAGTAGAAGAAGCACAGTGGTTCTACGAAGATTTCATTCGACCTCTGGACCCGAATCTTCCTTCTTTAAATCTTCGTAACTTTGCCCTTCTTATCTTCCAGCATTGCCCTTTAATGTCGCAGTGGTCCCATTACCATCATTCTACTGCATTTTCGGAATTTCTCGCATACAAAACACGGGTTCCGGTCCGTGGTGCGATTCTCCTCAATGAGTCGATGGATGAAGTTGTTCTGGTCAAAGGATGGAAGAAAACTGCAGGTTGGAGTTTCCCGAGAGGGAAAATCAACAAAGATGAAAAGGACTTGGACTGCGCGGCCAGAGAAGTCTACGAAGAGACTGGATTTGACATTAAGCATGCTGGCCTTATCGAGGACGAGGAGAAAGTCAAATACATTGACATTTCAATGAGGGAGCAGAATATGCGCTTATATGTGATTCGAGGAGTTCCGAAAGATGCCCATTTCGAACCGAGGACAAGGAAGGAAATCAGCAAGATTGAGTGGTACAAGCTCTCAGATCTTCCTACTCAAAAGAATGTAAAGCAAGAGGAAAGTAATGGTCCGAATTCCAACCGGAATAAGTTCTATATGGTTGCTCCGTTTTTAGGTCCTCTCAAAAAGTGGATTGCTCTTCAGAGGAAGCGAGATATTCCCAAAGCCTCAAGTTCGACTGCGCAGGCATACAATGAAACTCCAGCATATGCAACAGCAGACGAAGGACCAGAGCTGGCAAGTGGTGATATTTTGCAGAGCGATAGTAACATCGAGGCGCCAATTCCTACTGATTTATCTGCGATGCCCGCAAACGAAGATCCTTCTGCTCAATTAAAACGTCTACTTAATATCGGCTACACTATGCCTCAAGCTCACTCAACTGTCACATCTGGACAGACCATGCCTGACTCAACAAAAGGCTCTGTGCTTTTGGAACTGCTGAGAAAAGGTTCCGATGCCCCTTCTTCTCACTATCCGGAACAGCCTTCTGCTCTCTCATTTCCTCCAAATACAGTGACCCCATTGTATAACCAACCATTTCCCCCTTTTCCAACTCAGCATCGCGACAATGTCATCCCTCAGCCACTTGTCACAATTCCTGGGCCATCACTAGGTGTAATTGGGCAACGCCTTCCCAATCCGCCTAATAATGCTCGTTTCAATCATCAGATTTATCAGCCTCCTGCCTATAGCACTGGAAACAGTTTTCCTGAGCTTGTCCCAGAGAATTTTTATCGCTTTCCACAGCCGCCTTCCCAGCAGATAGCTACTGGAAATATTCCTGGCCATCAAGGTCGTCCTCCGCAAAATAACCCGCCGTGGCCGGTACAATTCCCTGCCAACGGTTCAGTACCCTTGGAGCCTCACTCCATTGCAGGTCTCAATCAAGCACCACAACCTAAGCTACCACCCCCTCCTTATTATCAAGCTATGTCTCAATCAACTCAAATACCGCAACCCTCGAACTTCCAAGCGCTGTCTATACCACCTGCGAGCAAACTTCCGCCACCAAAACTGAATAGCCACTCTCTTGCACTTTTGAAAGCATTTAAAAGTGATAGTTCGCAGAAAGCAGCCATGCTTTCACAGAAATCGTCTTCCACGCAGGCCGAAAGCAGTAAGAGGTCTGAACATCAGGATAATCTGTTGAAGCTTTTAAAGACCACTGCTCCTTCGTCGACAATTCCTACTTCAACGCTCCAGGGAAAGCTCACTCTGCAGCCTAGCCTTTTGAAAAGCGAAGAATCGGAGGCTTATAAAATAAAGCAAAACACGCTTCCCCCGTCGCAACAGCAATCAACTAATATGGGGCAGAAGGACTTTCATGGGCAAGGTGTGCAGGTGTCCTCAGCTAAGTCACCTCGGATCGAGACTACTGTTAAACCAAGTTTACGTCGGCCTCCACAGCAATCGCCAGTACAGCAAGCTGCTCAGAAACCCACCGTTGTTATTCTTCCTCGTCCAAGCTCGGCGACAAAAGAACCTCTGCCCATCGCAAAAGGCCCTGAAGCTCCGCGTTCTCCTTTAAAGAAAAATGCGAAAATATCTGAACTTACGAAACCTTTCAAGCCGAGAATACTCCGTCGACCTGATAAAGACAACTTGGAAGCTTATCTCCCAACCCATACCGTAACAGTCAGTGCTTTTACAAAACCCAAGGAGAAGACGATGATGGATGAACCGGAGAGATCTAAAGAAACAGTAAAGGAGCTTAACTACGATCGTCGCCAGAGCCAGTCTAATTTACAAAAGGAGACCTTGCTCTCTCTATTCGCAAAAGGCGCTCCATCTTCCGAGCAGACTGTTCCTAAAAGTAACGATGTTGCCGGGCAGCTGAAGTCACCGGTTGAGTCCAGCGCCTTCAGTTCTCCGGAGGGCCCAATACCACAAAGTCGTGGCATTTCTCCACTTAATATCAGCGAGCCTAGACCAGCAAATCAAGCTAGAGTGACGTCGCCGGCGGATAAAGCATTTTTACTTGGGTATTTGGATGGTGTTATGAAGGGCAAACGTTAGCAGTAGTCTGAACTTGGGAGTTGGTGGACTAGTTAACAGGCAATGCCCACAACTATTTTGATAGGTCCTGGAATCGATACAGAGTGATAGTCAATTTCATCATCTGGACACTATCAGAATACCTTTTTATCTGGAGTTTAATGTATGAAAGTAGTTACATTAGTACATTGGTATATTAGTATATATCTTGATCTAATACACAGTAACTATGGAGGAGACATCAGATGAAAGTATATCTTAGTAACTACTCCGTACTGCCAGGTGTTACCACCCACTTGCCTGAGAGTCTCGCATAGAGACACTTCGCTATGATAAAAACAATTGAACAATAAAATTATTGGAGACATCACTCAGAATGCCGCCCCGGTTATCTGTTGGCTCACTCTGTTCGCGTTGCGTACTGCGCCAACGTAACCTATCTTCGATGAGCTTTGCTCAAAAACAGGCCGATCTCCCCCCTCCTCCGCCCGAAGCTGGACACGTCCGTCTCACCAACCGCGCACTTATCTCCCTCACGGGTGTAGACAGCACCGCGTTCCTACAAGGCCTGATCACTCAGAACGTCGTGACGCCGAAAAATCGGGCGAGCCTTAGAACACCATTTTACGCTGGGTTTCTCAATGCTCAGGGACGACTGCTGCATGATGCCTTTATCTACCCGACACTTCCAGAGGGAAATGAGGCAAGTGGGACTTTGGAGTTGGGATATTTCATTGAAGTGGATAGGGAGCAGGTTCCGAATTTGTTGAAACACTTTATGAAGCACAAGTTGAGGGCGAAGCTGAATTTTCGAGCTTTGGACGAAGGGGAGAGGGACGTCTGGGCGGCTTGGGACAATGCGGGGAACTGGGAGATGAAGGAGAGCGGTGGCGTGCTGAAGGAAGCTGTATTGTCGTGTGCTGATAAGCGTGCTCCGGGCTTTGGATACAGGCTGCTTGCGAGTGGAGGGGATTTGCGGAGACTACGGCAACCGCTTCCTGGAGAAGAAGTGCCGCTTGCGGCGTATACGCTCCGTCGATTCCTGCATGGCATTCCAGAGGGTCAGAATGAGTTGGTTCGCGAATCTGCACTGCCGATGGATAGTAATATGGATGTCATGGGCGGAATCGACTTCCATAAAGGCTGCTATCTCGGTCAAGAGCTAACGATTCGGACACACCACCGCGGCGTGATACGCAAACGCATATTGCCCGTGCAACTATACAATATTGACGATGCCAAACCGGCGCATTCTGGCGCTGGGATGCCTGTTTATTCAGCATCTCACCAAGTAAATCTTCCGCCCGTGGGTGCGAACATTACAAAATCCAGTGCATCAGGAAAGGGACGCAGTGCGGGAAGGTTCATTTCTGGAATTGGCAACGTGGGACTAGCGTTGTGCCGTTTGGAAACTATGACGGATATCTCGCTGACGGGTGAATCATCTCAGTATAATCCGGATGAGGACTTCAAAATCTCGTGGGAGGCTGATGTCACGGCCGGGGCTATTGATACTGGCGAGGTAAAGGTGAAAGCATTTGTTCTGCCATGGGTGAAGGAGTATATTTTGAACGGTGGAGTGAGGCAGCGGACGACGAAAGAAGATGTACAGAGAGCTAAAGATAGAGTGGAACAAATAGAAGAGGACGTCCGCAGCTAAAAAGTATTATAACGATCCATTACGACTTACATGCGTTGAAAAATTTGAATTCGACATGGCTAGAAAGGTGCGAATATTATGTATATACATATGTACGGAGTATATCCCAATGTATAAATCTCTAATGACGCCGGTAACAGTCTATAATAAAATGCCACGGAAGCCTGCAAAATGGGTATCTTATACAACAACGCCGAACCAGGCCAGATAGCACAATCCATTTCGCCTTAGCCCATTCTCAACGATAGTGGACATGAAATCATTTCGTGTTTTCGGACTCCGCAAGTCCTGCCGCCTCATCCTCCTTTCTCAACTGTTCTTCTAACCTTTTTCTTTCTGCATTCTTGAGACGCATAAGGGTAATTTCCTCTAAACTTGGTTTGTTTGCGGAAGATACGTTGGTTGCAGAGGAGAATGAAGCGAAAGAAGGTGGTTTTTTGGCGTCGTCGTTGGTAAATGCAGCAGGAGTATTCAGGCCTGGAAAATCGAAGGATCTCGGTTGTGTCGGAGTGGTTGTGGAATCTGTTGGAGGAGTAGATGCTGGAGATGGCACCCTATGCGATTCTAGGTCAGGTTCTTTTTTCGAAGCCCAGGACACGGATTCAATGACGTCCCATTCGCCGTCATGCTGCCTTTCGCTATCTTCGACAGCGGCATGAGCGCCGACAATGGAAGAAAACACGACGATGCCCGTGGCAACGAGTTTCTTTTCCCGTTTTTCTCCCGTCCGCTGTTTTTTGTCTTTTAAAGTAAAGGCGCTTTCGACTTTCCCGAAGACTGAAAATAACGATTCTAATCGGTTCTTATCAAGATTTAACCCCAATTCCTCCCGAATCCAGCGCACTTTTACCGTCCGCTCAATTTCTGGAACTGCTGTGCCTCCAACCTTCAATCGCGCCTCTCTCTCTTTTTGAGCAGCACGCTCCCTCTCTTCTTTCTCTTGCTCACGTCTTTCTTCTTCCTCTAAGACCTCCCGCCTCATCAACTCCTCCTTTTGCTGCCTTCTTCTTCTTCCATCTTCCGCCAACCTCCTAATCTCCTGCTCCAGCCTATCCTCTGCATTGTCCAGGTCAACACTCGTACCCAGACCCGTCGTCGCAAACGGCCTCTTAACACCCCGCTCTCTCGCCTCCAAGTCATCTTTCATCTTCCGCCTCACGCCCTCCAGCATCTCATTCTCCCGCTTTTTCCTTTCCCGCGCCTCGCGCGCATTGTCGTAAAGCTGCCGTATCGACGGATCTGATAACACATCGTATGCGATTTGCAGTAGATGGAACTTGTCGATATCAGCGGGAGTAGGATTCTGGATTTTATCGGGATGGTATTTCAAAGCTGTTCGGCGGTATGCCCGACGGATTTCGGTATCTGCGGCGGCAGGGGAGATGGCAAGGAGGGCATAGAAGTCCTGAGAGGAAGCCGCATGGGCCTTTAGATCATCTGAGGGCGCCATCGCAGACCAGAAAACAAAGCTGTCTGCGCAAGCTGTTAACTTGAATTTCCTTGCTACTGTTTTCAAACTCGCGAGAGATATCATACTTGTAGAGCTCAGTTCCGCCACTTAATGAACCTCTTCGGATTTACATTAATCCGTGATAACTCCACCACACAGTTTGTATGCATTGAGTGCCCAACCACCGAAATAATGTAATCAAAGACGCAAAAGACCTCTGTGTGAGAAGGATCGAGATTGATTTGAAGACAGCAATGGGTTGAAAAATTTCAGTTTTGCAATTGGAAAGAGTGCAGCCACATTGCAGGCATGTCTGTTGATGACAAGGCTGTGTCTGGTTGGCTTCTCCTGTAGAAGAAGCTCTATCCGCAAAATCACAACGCAAATCGCTGGAAACGGAATTTTGTTCAGGCACCAGTGGGAAACTTGAGTACCGCCAGTTCCAAGCCCGTTTACAGGGGAAAGGTACAAATGCACCCGACATCACAATTTGAACCGCAGCGAAAGTGGTTGTCCATCAGGTGGCCGCACGCCTGCTTGAATTGAGATGGAACGGAGTTTCCAACCCGGAGGACGTCGATGAATCTCTCAAACCGTGGCAAGGTCGAAAGGGCGACGAATTGAAGAGCAAATACGGACGAGCTGATTGACAGAACTACGAAACAATTTAAAATGATCTGCTTAGACGCAAAATCCAACTCCAGAGTCCTTCCAGAGTCGCGTTTAAATCGCATTCGCCAGATCACCGATGCAATTAGTACCCTACCAAAAGAAGATGAGCACGATTGGTTATCCAAGCACTTTAGGAAACCAGCGACTGAAGACGACCCGGGACTTGGCTTTAAAAAGGTGGTGGCGGCCGAGATGAAATCAGCAGTCAACGATGTTGAGGACGGACAGACTAAACATATAGGCACAGATTAACAAAAGGTCGATATTGCGGCAACACTGGACGCGAACGAGGAAGTCTTGACTAGCAGGGGCATCACAGAACAGAACTTGGTTGACCGGGTGAGCATTTGAATTTCACCGTTCCCGTTGCTGATGTTTGTTCCAGTCGCACGGTGATCTTTTGGCTCGATAACCACTCTTCTCTTCGCAGCACACGTAGCCACACCTCCTTAATTTTCCAGCACTGCTAGCATTTTACCCCGTCAACAATCTCAGTTCTGTGGAATCAGAGTCCGCAACAAGTAGATCCCATGCTCGAGCAGATCAAAAGGTGGAAACAGGCCCATGATCATGCTCATCTAGCTGTGGAGGTACTTGAGCAGTGTCGTGCGTCTCCTTAGTTCCCAGTTGTATCTGAGTATGCAGCAGTGGCAGTACGAGATTGTTCAAGAACAGGGTTGTAGAATACTAACTGTTAATATAAATGTTACCAGAGAAATGGATCAACATATCAATTAGTACATAGTCTGCAGACACCAAAGCAATATCCTCAGAGCCTTTGAACTTCATGAAGCATTAATGATAAGTATGGATCTTGTCTGGTAGAAATATCACATTAAGGCAGAAGGTGACAGGCAATAAATACATAGTTAAGCCATGGACGACCAGCCCACTCCAGGCTCCCCCACCGATGCTTATTACAAGCAGCTTGTCTCCATAGACTACGAGCCAATTCCAATCTCTCCCACCCAAACACACTATGAGCAGCGCCTTGCCGCCATTCGGGGCGAGCGAGTGCCGGATGACATAGACAGTCAGTTCGGGCGCGCATCGTTAATTCGTGGCATTCGCTGTCATTTTTCGTTCGCAGCGAGCCAGGCCGTCAAGGACGTCTGCGTATCGCGCCCGGAATTCGCCAGAGCTCGCAATGCCCGGCTGATCATGAGCAACATGATCCCGGGGCCTGAAGACATGGTCGACTCAGACAGGACCAGACAGCCCTACTGCATCTGGTATCCCGACTTTGCAACGGAGGATACATACCGGCAGCTGGCACAGCACTTCCCGTCCATGCGCTACCAGGTAGGACGCGCCTGTGCTGCCGCCGGCTACTCTGGACTATTCAGTGAGCTGGACCTGCTGCCAGACGTTTCGATTGCTGAGGAAGCACGGGAGAGCGGAACTACCGGCGGTCGCATTATTTTTGACACCGTCATGGCGGCCCCTTATCGCTATGCTGTTCTGGATGACTATACCTTATCTGTCAATCTCGAGAACCCCAATTTTCCGGTGTACTTAAGCGGCGACACAGAAGTGCGGTGGAAACTTCAAAAACGCAAGTCTCTACCTTCGGGGCCACGGTACGGTATGGATTCTGCAGACGAACACCGGCCTAGTATTGAGGAAGATGAACGCATTAACGACAAGTGGGACGACTGGCCTAGGGATTATGATTACCTGACACATGAGGAGACCAAGCTCCTATATAACCCACTTCCTCTGGATCTGCCAACGGTGAAAAAGACGTTGCTAATTCAGATGGCCGCCCATGATGGCAATGTTGACCGCTACGCGCGGCTTGCCTCACCTTCGCCGATGGAGCGAATTGAGCAGCTCTGTGTGATCCGAGGAATCTACCATCACACCATGTTTGCGCGTTTTTGGCTTGCAGAGATTGAAAAGAACTCGCTACGTGTGCAACGACTCGAGCGCCAGACATTAGCATGTATCCGATCGGCTATTTCAGCACGCCGAATCATGATCAACGATACTCAAGAATTCCATAACGGGTGGCCGGAGGATGTGAAGGAACCCAATTTAATCTGGTGGCCTCTGAAGCCCAGAGAAGACACGCTACGCGAGCTTGCCGAGAGAGCGCCCACGATGAAACGGACGGCCGCCATCGCATGCATTTTCTGCGACTACAACTGGTTATACCAGTCACTCAACTGCCGACCAGACGACAAGCTCGTACTGGCGGCAAGGAATAGCCGCAACCCGTTCTATCTGCAGGACCTGGAACGGAGAGCCACCGAGGAGGGTATTCAACTCAATTACCCTCTGTTCGTGGACGAGGACGAAGAATGGCTACAGTACGATTTGGAGCCTACAGAAAAGGAATTACGCTCACGCCTACTGGATGACATGGATTGCATGTACGACTGCGGATACCTGGGTGAAGGGCCTTACGGGTGCTTCGGCGGTCGAGCGGACACGGGCCTGGCAGAACGGTATGTGTGGGCACCGCTTGAACTGTTGCGCAAGCTTAAACGTTGTGGTGGTTGGATCAACGTGCCCACTGGCGTCCTAGAAGATATGACAGAGTCGGAGCTAGAAGATCTAGTGGTGCCTACGCCCAATGACTTTACTGAATTTACGGAATAAACTTATTAGAATAAGTCTTTGAAAGTATGTACATACATATTTGGATTAATGATTAATCAAGGGTGATAAGTAATAGATGCAGAAGTACTCCGTAGTTGAGATAAATAATCAAACACATCACATTGAGTCTTTTCATTCTTTTCTCTACTCAATCAAATTACTGTGAAAACTACTAATAAAATTTACAGGCTTGAAATGACTGTCAAAGGCACTAAAAGATCCTGGCCTACAGTTGAGGGCATAGCCACAGAGACCCTGACCTGGAAGAGTCATTCGATTACGCGAAATCGCTTCCCCCCTCTTGGGGCATTGTGTAGAATTACATTCAATGTTCCAATGTTGGCCGATGGATGAGCTTAAGAGGGACTTTGAGCCTTAGAAGACCAATACACATCCACGCCGTGTTCAAGACGTGCTCTTCTCGAGAATTTCTTTCATTTCTTACTCACAGTCTACAGGTACATCGGTTGGATAAACCCGGCCAAGAGCAACAACCAGCATGGCATTTGACTACCGCATCACAGGCCCAGATGATGGAATTGACGACGTCGATGGCTGGGAAGGTCTCGATCCGCTTGTCGTCAAATGGGGTCAACCCCTCGTCAACGCCATCCGGTTCCCCGAGCATGTGGCTCGGTGCCTCGAGGAGAATGTTGTTATCACAGGAGAGGCTGTCATGGCCGCTGCTGAAAGCGGTCATAAGGATAGCCTTTATTTCTTGTTTCTTGAGGGAGCTTCACCCAACATGCGGGTAGCAGCAGCATCTCCTGCGGATGCAGGTGTTGCCCCAGATTGGGCTACGCGCGACGTTGACATTGTTTTTCGGGATGTTTGCTCTGAAAATGAATGGCTGGAGTGGTTTCCCTTGCAGGCTGCGGCTAACAGCACCGAAATAGCACGTTATAAAGATAGGCAGATAGACGTGATGCGCTACCTTCTGGTGATGGGAGCCGATCCATATGCACTTTACCGGGCTCCTCTTGAGCGCCCCAAAGCGTATCGCTACCCCGGCGAGACTTTTGACGAGCAGTTGGACCCTCCTAACGAGGACTCTGTCGATTTGAAACAGCTTCCTCAGATTCGCAAGTACGGTACTCGAAGTGTTATCCATTCTATTTTCGAGGATGGCGGGCAGGTTCTACCATTTTTTGACGAGAAACTTGATCTTGACATCGAGCGTCGTGACCCCCAGGGTCGCACTGTTTTGCACTCTGCCTGCCGCAGCGTCCTGGGCGCCGATGCCATTCTGGATAGCGTCCTTGACGACCGCAGGGCTCAGGCAGCGGTCGTCAAGGACCGCCCGGACCCTTTTACATCCTCGGATGACAAGCCTACACTGTTCCACGCTCTTAGGCTTCGCAACGCTGACATGCTTGCGGTGGACAGCAAAGGAAAGCACATTCTCCACCACCTCCTTGAGACCTTGCATAATCCCAAGATCGATGATGCTCTAGCCTACACCCTGAGAAATCTGTCCCACCTGGCCAACCAGCCAGACTATCACGGCAATTTTCCACTCCATGCGGCCCTGCAGTGCTTGCGCTGTATGGCGGGTACAAACGTTGAGGTTTGTGCGCAGCACATCGAGCAGCTTCTCGCCGCGGGAGCTGACCCCCTGGCCCGCGACGCGAGAGGCAACACAGCATTGCACTACCTTGCAGCTAGCACTTTCCATTATTGGGCTAAAGCCGAAGGTGGGAGATCATTATTTCGGAGGTTCCTTGAGCTTGGGGTGGATGTCAACGCGCGCAACAAGGTCGGACGCACCGCAATTGAGATTTTTCTCGATGATGATTCTGGGCGGACCCAAGTTCAAAAACTGCCTGCCACTAAAAGTTTCTATGGAACTTTCGGGGACAAGGCGTATGTGTACGTAAAATTGTTGGACCTATTTGACGAAGCAAATATCGACTGGACGGAGAGGAACGCGAACGGCCAAAGCTTACTGCATTTAGTGGCATTGCAGCCGACCAAGGCGGCAGTAGAGCACGCCGAATATCTGCTGGCGAAAGGTGTAGATGTGTCTGCGAAGGACAAGGATGGGAAAATGGCAGCAGATGTCGCAGAGCAGTATGGAAGGGATGAAATCTTAAGGGTGTTATGTGCACTATAATGTTCGATGGGAAATAGCCTCAATTCTGCAGTGGCCCTACAGTTTAGCAGCTTGACCTTGACTCGCACTGTCCCAGCTCTCTGAACAACAGCAAGGCATACATAGCAGTCTTTCCACTGTGTTTAAGAAATGGGATATTGAACGAGAGCAGCTAGCACAGATGAAGAATTATATTAATCAACACTATTCTCTAATAGCGTTGGAAGTCTTGACTGGCACTAATCTCAACTAAATCATGAGAGAATGCTAATTCTGAAATTGATTCTGTGACTGTGGATCAACTGTGAATCAACATGTCTTCAAATCACACATGTTATAACAGTTTCTGAGATTCCCAGTATGATGAGAAGATTCAAAGATCAAATCACCATGGTGAGAACTGGTTCTGTCAACTTGTCAACATTGTCCTTGAAAACAATTAGTTAGTTACATAGCTAACTATGGGTGCAAGATGCCACAAATTTTTTCAAACTTCACTCTTCTTGACATGCACAACACGCGGACTGCATCATCAGAGTACTATAAGTATGTAGTATCTCACAAGCAGTGATGTCAGGAAACATGTCTCCAAGATGTAAGCTCCACTCCAAGTCTCGAATACCATATTCTGACGACATGATATAGCACTGTTTGCCTACACTGCTGGTCGGTGGCTACACCTTGACAAACTGCAGCGCGACGCACGGTACATCAAATTTAATTTTGACCGCCTGTGTGAGAGAGTACTTTCACTCTGTCCCTCTGCTACATCAATTGAAAGCTATCAGAAACTAGAAGGCGGGTTTAATAAAGCATTCATCATCAAAACCAACAATGGTAGATGCGTTGTTGCCAAATTTCCCACATCAGTGGCTGGGCCAGCAACATATGTGACAAACTCTGAAGTTGCAACAATTACTTATTGTAAGAAGTATTCAGAATATTGTTGAGAATCGAGTACTAATCTTGTGCATGCAGTGCAACGCAATACCAAAATACCAATCCCGGCGGTTCTGGACTGGAGTGATGACCCAACCAACCCCATTGGCTCAGCGTATATTATCATGGAACATGCTGGCGGAGTCCTATTGCAGAACGCATGGGCAGATATGCCATCAGACAAGAAAGTAAAATGTATTGGAGCAATCAGTAAGAGCATTTTGCCAATATCTGGACTTGACTTTCCGGCATATGGCAGCCTTTATTTTTGTCGGACTCTACGTAGGTTTGAATATATGCACCAAAAGATCAGATGAGATGAACTTATGCTTGTGTCTATCTCAGCTCAAAGAACAACTTTGGGACCTTATATACTTCATAAAAGATAGGGGAAATTGACACATGTCCTCAAAGCCTAAGAAAAACAGTACAAATTGGGACAGGAAATAACAAGCAAGAAATGACATAGATGTATCAATAATCATGTAATTGATGCTTCACAAAGAATATATTTCTCAGATAACTTGACAAATGAGAGATATATTCTGACACATCCTCTTCATCTCAAGTGAGTTATTTCATCTGTAGAGCTGTTTGTTTTGGCCAGTAAGTTTGTAATATCAATTAGATCTAAGTTTTTAACAAATTGTTCAAACACTTTACCTCTTAGAATCTTTGTTAATCTGTCAGCAGACATATCTTTCATAAAAATTCATTGTACAGTCAGCTTGCTTTGTTGAATTCATTCATGAAGCCAGTGTTGATGTATATTGACATGTCTAAGCTTTGTAATAAGTAAGAAAGTCAAGCTTATAAGAAGCTGTAATGTTTGAAAATTATTCATTTGTAAAATAAATTTTTTGACTGATTTGTTGACTGAAATGTTGAGTTCAAATTTTAAATTATTGAACATTTGTTTTCATCAAAAAGTTTTTTTATCAGTGTATGTAAAACTGTGTAGTTCAGTCTCTGTAGAGAAGATTGTAACTGATTATTGCTTCATGAATTTTCAGTTAATTGAGATCTCAAATAAAAAAACTAAAAATTTCTGAATGCTCTGACAGTCTGTAACATTGTCAGCATAAAAAACATCTGAGAATATAAATAAAATGTTTTTGTGTTTATTTGAATATTGAAAATCATATTCTCAGATGTGATATAGATAGCAGATAACTTTTTCTATAGTGATATGATGCTTTGAGTCAGAGTTGCATAAAAATGTACTCAATTTACTAACAATAAAGATAACATCTGAATGAATAATTACAATTGTGTAAAGAGCTGAATTAACTTTGCACTGAAAGACATGTATATCTTGTTTAAAAAATTTTTTTTTGTAAGATCTGAGATCTGCTAATTTCTTGATTATAAATGTATTGAGATTCAAATGATTTATCAGATGAAAGTGATTAATGATTTTTGTAATATACAAATTCTGACAGAGTCAACTCTTTTTGATTTTTCTATCTTGTAGAATTCAGATCTCTAGAAATCAGATAAGTTTTTTCATGTTTTTTAGTTTGTAAACTGCTTGCAGCTGTTGATTAAAAGTTTTAAAGACTGCTTTTTTTGTGTAGTGATATAAGATGATTATATTGTCAACATAAAAGAAAAAAATTAGAATTTCATTCATAAAAAAACACAGCTCATTGTCAATTGAGTTGAGGCCTAGATCTTTTAATGTAATAAAGAAAACAGTGTTTCAAAAATGAAAGAATCTCTGCATGTTGTAAAGAGTCTGTAAAAGCTTTCATCACTTGTCTGAAATTTTGTTGTATTTGAAGAAAGACAATGCATATATATCTTCATTCAGTTTGACATTTATAAATGTGTTAACAGTGTCAAATTGATGAGTCTTCAGATCAAAAGCAATTATCAAGAATATAAGAAAGCAGAAGATTCTAGCAGTCAGAGTGATCATGTATGTATTTTTATTTGTAAAAAATTGTAAATCTTCTCTAACAATCAAGTGTGCTTTGAACTTGTTAAGAAATCTGTCTGTATTGAACTTGTAATCAAAAACTCACATAAGAAGTATGAGTTGAATGCTGCAGTCTGTTGAAATTGTCATTTCTGTATAACATTTTTTTTCTTGTAATTTTATCATTTTCATTTTCATTGCAGTTTCAAATTATCTTCTAAACTGATGTTTCTTCATTTTTTTTCAATTTCTAGATGTCACAGATAGTTCTTTATGATGTAATTGAGAAATTTTGTTTGTTGAAGTATACTTTAATTCTGAAGCAAAGAAGACATAAAATTTTGTAAGAATAATCAGATTAGCTAAAATTGTAAAATAATTGAAATATTTAGTGAACTCAGCAGCATTAATTTAATTTATATTTAATTTTTGTATTCTTTCTGTTTGATGTGATTCTTCAAACTGAATACATTCTGAAATCTTCAATTTCATTTAAAATTATAAATTCATCAATTCTTGAAATTTTTTCATTTTTTCTTCTGATAAATATTCTTCAGTTATTTTTTCATCTTCAGAAGCTGTACTAAGTTGTTCAGTTAATGAGATTTGAATTTAATTGATGATTTTATTCAGCAAGTCAGAGATTGATGTCTTCTCAGATGTTGAAAGTTTTTCATTCAGCAGTTCATCAGCTAGAGATTGCTGACTAATTTTATGTTTCAGATTTTTCATTTTTTTATTCTTGAATATATTCTTATTTTCATTAGTTGACTTCTTTATTGAAAAATCTTTCTCTTTCAAATTATTTATTATTTCATTAAAATCTTCAAGATTCAGTCTTTCAAAGAATATGAAGAATTTATCTGCCTGAAACTGAAGCTTCACAATCTTCTTAATTATCTTTCTGAAATTGAAGAACAATTTTTCATTGAATGTGACATTTCTGAATGATATGATTTTTTGAAATTTGAGAATTCAGATTTGAAATATATTTGAAAAATTATATTCAACTAAATATCTTAGTTCTGTTTTAGAAGTCAGCTTTCTAGATATGTCATATCTTGAATTTTTTATTAATGAATATGCTCAGCATTCATAAATTTGTAAATAACTGATGTCTGATTTGTATTTCTTCTCTGACTTCAAGAATTGATGTAGAACTGTAAGCAGAATTTCTTAATTAAGTTGTTTAACTGATGTACAGTTCAATAAATGAATCACTGTGTGAAAGCATTCAAATCATAAGTTTTTTGATAAATTTGCAAAGATTTGTATGATTTTTTCAACTGTTGTTATCATCTTTTCTGAATGTTCAGTCAAATCATTTTGTTGAGATGTATGAAGAGCTGAGCATTTAATAAGCATGCTGTTTTCTGCTGCTCAATTATTAAGCTTGATCTGCAAAAATGTCTCATCATCAATATGAATAATCAGAATCTCAATCTTGATCTTATATTGCTTTTTAACACAGCATTTAAAATTTATCAACATGATTATGCTTCAAGATTTCTGCCACATCATGTCAACATGATGAAGATGTGTTATCAGACAGTAGAGATGTAGAACATATTTATTTTCATTGTATGCTTCATTCATTTAAACAAGATCAATGTGTATTTTGCTGAAGAGTTTGCAGCTTCAATTCATTAACTTTCTTGAGATTAATTGATGAGCTTTGCTAAAAATGCAAACTTTGCATTTCATCATTAAAAAATTGTTCAATGAAACTTTGATTTTGATTTCTGTAATCACATTTAGCAAGTGCTTCATGAGTTCTTTATCTGAATGATCTAGACATTGATGTCAGAGATTTGTCTTGTCTTTAACTGTAGCTAGAAAAATTGATTCATTCAAGTTCACTTCATACAATTCACAAAAGAAATTTTTTGATTTAATAAAGTTATACTTCATCACAAGTTTGTTGTCAATGATGTTCAAATAAGCAAATATGCTGTCATTTTTTCTAATTAAAAACTGTAATTGCTTGTTCAGAAAGACTTTTTACTTTCAAAAAAAAAATATAATCATTATATTTCTAAGAAAATTTGAAATATAAGCTGTTTCTGTCAGACTCATCTCTGCAGTTTCATTTAAGATTTGTATATTAATTCAAACAAGTTCATAGTCTTCAACTTTTGCACAGTGCTCTTCAGCATAAATGAAGTCATTTTTTGCTGAAAAAAATTTGCAGAATCTCAAAAAGTCATTGCACACATGTATATTTAAATCTTCATCAGTTATAAAGCTTTTTCATAAATGATAATTGTTATTATCATCTTTGACAGTTGAATTGAAGAAGATTGCTTGAGTGATTATCATGAAAATTTTTTCTTGAGATTTTAAATTAATTTTTTTTTCTTGAAGTTTGATTGATTGATTTTGAGTCTTCAATCTCATTGTTGCTTTTACTATTTCTTTCATCTGCATCTTTTATTTTTTTTTCTTAATTTTGTTCTTTCTTCATTAATTAATTGATTTCTTAATAATTTTCATTTGTTTTTCTATCTTCTTCTTGATTTCTGAATTCTTTACTCAGTTATTTGATCAAACTTCAGAATTGAAGTACAGACAGTATTCAAAAAAGTGATACTGATTACAAACACATTTGAGAATGAATTTTTTTGATTTGAGGCATTTCTGAAGAGTTGAAGTGTTTGTTTCAAAAACTGACTTCTTGTGTTCTTCATTAGAAGTAATTTGCTGATGAATTTTATACTTTTTGATCAGTTTTTTAATTTTCATTGTCTTCTGATTGAGGCATTGAGTTTTTTTGAATTTAATCTGTTTAACATTCAAAAATTCTGAGTTGATTTGATTTATGACTTGCAGAAAATTGAGCACATTATTTTTGTTGCTCAGAAGCTGATTGATTTTATATTCTTTAAGCTGTAGAAGAGTTTTTTTTCAGTTTCTAATTCAGACATTAATTAATTTTTTGCAGCTGAAGTCTTTGCAAATTTGTCTGAAATATTTTGTCAGTATATGCTGAGTTTTCTTTTCAGATCTTGCAATCTTCTTTTTGAGAGCAAAAAAACAGTCTCTTAAGTCTTTTTTTGCTTTTCAAAAGATTGAAAGATAATGAGAACTTATCTGTTTCTGAATGAACTGAAAAAACTTCTTGAAAAAATTTTTTTTTTCAGATGTTTCTGCTGCTCAAGCTTGTATTTATATCAAGCAAGCTTGATTTTAACTTCATTTTTGATTGCAGCTGTGTCTGTAATGATTCAATCAGAAGATTCTTTCAATTTAGAAATGTTTTTCAGATTTGAGTTAATATACTTTCATATCTCATGAGATTCTGCTTGCTGATGAATAACAGTAAGTTAATCAATTCAGTCATCTGCAGACTTGAGAATTATAATCATTTTTACTGTGATTTTTGCTGATATTTTACAGTTCTTTTGCAATTAAGCAGCTAACTTTTACAGTTCAAAATAGACTTTAAATTGTGGGTTTATTTCATTCAAACAGCAGTTCAAACTAAAATTTGATTTACATTCAAATTTGACTGTAAACAGCTTGATTTTGACATCTTTACAAGAGGTCTAAGAGATGTTAAATGTAGGGGATTTGGTTTGCTTTTGAAGGTTAAATCAACATTTAACAGGTTCAAATATGCAATGAATTTAGTAAGAATTTGAGGGTTCAAATGAAAGTTATAAAATTGAGATTTTGAGATAAATTCAACAAACAAGAACTTTCAGCAAATATTTTTGAGATTTTATATATATTTTTGTATGAACAAGTCAAAAAGATTCAAAAATATCAGAAGAGATTCAGAATTTTATTCAGCAAAGAGATTTAGACAACATTGAAAGAGCCCAGGCTCATAACTGTTGAACTCTATGTAGGTTTGAATATATGCACCAAAAGATCAGATGAGATGAACTTATGCTTGTGTCTATCTCAGCTCAAAGAACAACTTTGGGACCTTATATACTTCATAAAAGATAGGGGAAATTGACATGTGTCCTCAAAGCCTAAGAAAAACAGTACAAATTGGGACAGGAAATAACAAGTGAGGGATGATGTAGATGTATCAATAATCATGTAATTGATGCTTCACAAAGAATATATTCCTTGGATAACTCGGCAAATGAGGGATATATTCCGACAATTTTGCTGATGCATCTTTTCTTAATGCTCCGTCTAAGCAAAAGTTGGATAATGATTCCAAGTACTGTATTGGGCCGCATTGCAGAAGTAGTACCTACTGGGATTGCAATGTTGGTGAACCGAAATACTACGCATTTAAGGGACCGAATAGAGGGCCATGTAAGGTGATCCTCCTTCCATTTACGTGCTTCAATCGTTGACTTTGTTCCTTTAGGGTGCGACCTCTTTTCATATGCCTCTGCTTTAATCGATTCTGGGCTTGCGAGACTGCCACCAGCTGATCATCCCAGTCTCTGCCAGCGACAAGCATCTTACCAGGGCTCCGTGGACAGGCACTTGGAGCTGCTTAGAATGGGCCAGGCTGTTTTCTCCGAGTTGATTAAACATCCTGAGATCCAATCTAATGCAACACCCACCCTTTTCCATCCAGATCTACACAAGAGGAACATTTTCGTCTCCAACGACGATCCCGCCACCGTGACTGGGATTATCGATTGGCAATGCGCCAGTGTTGAGCCAGCGTTCTACTACGCAGATGATGTGCCTGATTTCGCAAAGGCCCCACCTGAGGGAGTGCCAGAGTCTGCTGAGGAGACTCTTTGCAGCCAAGCATATGAAATAGGCTGGGCCCTTCTGGCTCCACGTCTAGGAGCAACCAGAAAGATCGATGAAACACTCCTCCGGCCATTCCGCTATTGCCATCGGACGTGGAGAGATGGGTTTGTACCATTCACCCATGAACTGATGCGGCTGAGAGACGCGTGGAAAAAGCTTGTCTTCAAGAAAGACTGTCCCATCCCAGCCTTGGGCCCGGAAGAGAAGAGCTTCTACAAGGAACAACTTGATGTCTATAACAAGATGCTGGAGTTCAGGCAGGATATGGTTGAGACCCTGGGAGTGGAGGCGGATGGCTGGGTGTCTGAGGATGGCTGGGAGGGAGTAGAGAAAGCTCATCGATATTTCTATGAGACTATTATGGTGGGTATGGAGAATGATAAGGACCGCGAGGAACTGAAGACAATGTGGCCATTCGATCACTGTCAAGCTTGAAATGAACCCTTGGTCAGTCATACATATTTTCAATGCTTCAATCTCCCATGCCAGCTGCCTTAGACTTATAGTTGCTAATTGTATCAAGTTGAGGAGGATAAAATAGGAGGGTGTCCATTGGGCGGTGAGAGTGTGTCTGGATTCATGAAAAGGGCATGAAAGTAATTTCAAGCCATTGATGCCAACTTTCTCTGGAAATTCAATATGTACATACTAATGTTTGTGGAGCGAGGATTGCTCTCGGCTACTGAGAAATACATCAAAAAGGAGATGATTGCTCCTAATGACACAGTGGGCAGTCAGACCCATTTTAGCTGATAGGTCACTAACTACATACCTAGGTCCCAGGGACTGTCCTGGTTGCTCTTAGCGGTAACTGGGGGTCATTCCCGGATACTGAGATTGTGATTCACCCATCTTCTTGTTACTTTTTGATGAATTGAACCCATTGATTCTTCCTCAAGAGATAACTAATAGAGATGATTTTTTTCTCTTGAAGGCATGTTATGGATGAAGTGGAGATTGCCCATTTGGGAAATCTTCAACATGGCGGGGTGTACGACCAGCCTCAACTACTTCCTCTTCTTCTTCTTTTTCTTCGTCTCTTTTTATACATCATCAATTCATCAGCAACTGATACTTTTGGGAGGCCTTTTCTTTTTCATTCTTGATAATGACTGCATTCCCATGCTCAAATGGATTTTGTCCTCCTTCCCAAGCTCAGTTGGCATTAGCATTGGCCATTGTGAAGTCAAAACCAGCGCATGTCAGCATTAAAGGTTAGGATTTGCAATCCGGACGTCTTCAAATTGGGTTTAATCGCTGACGCTATTCTAGATTTTATTCTTGGTGTCAGGAATCACGTCAAATCTGGAAGAAGAAAGCAAGTTGAAGCGGTCCAGGATGATCGTCATTTAGACAGTGCTGCATTTTGGCGGGAAGCCTATGAAAAATCCGAGGCTGCTCAGAGCAGACTACTTGACAAGATATATGAACTTGAACAACGGAACGAAGCTGCTGCTCTCAAAGCAAATCCTGAAACTGGAAAGGAATCCACCTTAACAAAGAGGAAAGCAAACAGTGGCACTGCTTCTCTGGCCTTACGGCCGCTGAAGCGATCGAAGACCACGAGTGACGCGAAATTGAACAGCCGTAAAACAGATTTGATCCTTAATTTTCCCGGTTTGACGAAAGGAGTCTCTTGCGTAGAGAGTGGTATGTTGATGATTTTCCGGGCAATTCAACGGTAACTGACGAAAACGGTTTCAGCGACAACGCCATTCTTGCGCCGATTTCACGCTCTTCAAAAGCTACTTCAAAAGAAGCCGCAGCCAGAGCTACTAGCGACGGCTTGTGCCGAGCTTTGTAGCACTGTAGAGCAGCTTATTAATGTGGCAATCACCCCAAAGCGGACCAGAGCTACGAATTTGAATAAAAGCACGGCCCTACCATCCGAACATCCACGTCTCACGCAAGTTTTGATTGCCTTTGAAACCTGCTATCCCTTTCTTCTACAGGCTTTGAGAAAACTATCAGGGACAGATCAGGGGGAAAGCCAAACAGGACTAATCACTTATCATCTTGTTCGCCTATTTCAGCGAATTCTTTCCCAGCTACATCAGCATGCTCTCTTGAAGGCCAAGAATTCCTTTAACCAGAGAAAAGCGCTTTCCAAGAGAGCTAAGAAGGCGGCCAGAACAAAGACTGCGGACCCTAAGGGACAACAATCAGTTCAGCTGTCTCGAGAAGATAATCGGATAATGGATTCAATATGTCAAGTGCTTGCGAAGATGATAATCTCAATAGACTTCAGCAAAGATGAGCAAAATGCCTTACTTGAGGGCTTCTTATTTGTCCTTTTAGAGCATGTTGGGAAAATACTTGGTTCACTTGTATTCAAAGAGTTGCGATCCGATCCCGAACTTCGAATTTGTCATTCCAAGGTACGTCTGCCAGGAGCCCTTGCCCAAAGTACGGCTAGCAGAGTCGATGCGTCTATTGCTGAACATGCTGCAAAGCTGCAAAGTCGACATCTCGTGTGGGTTTTTGAACAGGCTCTGGCATCCCTGAATGATCGTACTGAGCTCCAAAAAAAAGGGAAAAGATATTTGAATACGACGACTGCTCCACTTTCGGATTTTCTTAGTCGTGCGAAAAAGAAGTTACAGAATACACTGCTTAAAGGAGTCTTCGGCGAAGACGATCCTAAATTCAAAGAGTCTCTACAGTTACCTTGTGAGATTTCACAGTCTCAGGCCATGAATCTTCCAATAGATAAAAATGGTGATTTTGATCAAAACAGCGGTGACTGGTTTGTTCAGGAGGTTTGGAGATTACTTGGCTGGGACGTGCTGATGGAGAATGAAGAACATTCACTGCCCTCGAGTCCACAGCTTTAGTCCCAGCTTCGTCTGCTTTGAAGTGCTTTTGTCAATATTTGGCAGTGCATATCTGAATTATGGACCAATTATCCATATTAGCTGATGAAAGCTTATACATACATACATATATATATATATATGCAAATATGGTCAAGATAGATTGTATTATATCCATTTCTCGTTTGAAGACTCGGAACATACCCCAAACCAAAGCTTCAATGAAGAAGCATCCAACCAAGAATGCCCAGGCACGGATTCCGCCGTCAGCTGGTGGTAAGGCAAGCTCTGAAGTGATGTACTGCTCATGTTCAGGTGCGTTGTATTTGTTAGTACCTGCTGTTGGCCCTCTTTCGAGCTCAGACCGTGGTCGGGAGGACGGGCTCCGGAGTTCAATCTCTGCGGAGTTCGCCATTTCAGGAAGACTGATATAGAGTCGGGTCAATGATCGTGCTAATATTGTCATTTAATGAATGAATAAATTGACCGTGTCCATAAAACTTCCCCAAAGTCAGCATTGTATCAACTGTTCAGGAAGATATTTTCCATCCTTTTGAAGCCATGATAACTTAGTGTGTCAGTTCCACCACGCCCTGTGATGAAAGTGTAGTGTATTTCCTGATCAGATGAAATGGAGCCTGACAAACACATGATGAGATGAAATGATACGTATATAGGCTTGATGTTTGACTTTTTGATATTGTTTGTAGGAAAAATCACAGCCTGAGTACCTAGTGCTAATTTAACCAATCATTAGCAATGATAGTCTCTTTTTGATGTGAAAATAAGAAGATGAGATGGTGTCAACTTACCATCAAGGAATGAATAAACAAGAGAGGAAATAGCAGGTTGTCCCTTCTTCTTGTGCCCTTGTTCCTTCTATCTGTTTGTTGAAAAAGAAAACAAAGCACACACATTCTGATTTCAATCTCTTGAGTGTACAAGTGCATACAATCAAACCACACAGCTCAAATAACACCAAGCTGCTGACATTGTGACTTCATCCTCCGCGAAAAGAAGAACATCTGAGATAAAAACCAACATGGGTGTTCTCGTGACGCCTGATATCCGCGGCAGAATGGAAAGCTTGGAGTTCAAGGTCTGCGACGCCGAGGCCAGGTCACAGCAGCTGGACTCCCCAGAAACCGATGTGGACCACGTCCAAGCTGCAATGGAGCGAGTGTCCGAAATGGAAACGATCGCAAAGACCCTGGCGGCGGATGTGGGGATCGCCGAAAAGTTGGCACGGGAATTCCAGAAAAAGCTGTGTGAATATTCAAAGGGAATCGATACGATCAATTCTCGAGTTCAAGACCTAAGAAGGAAAATCTTCGCTAAGATGGTGGAAATTTTTGAGAAGCATGATAACGAGCTAACGGAACGGTCTTTACCAAGTAATCTTCCACAGAGATGAAATGGCTATCGTTCACTTTCGAAGTCGGTGAGGTTTCCACCAAACGCTGTTGGACGGGGCCATACTGTCGCTTCTTTGTTGATATCGGATCCTTATATCGTTATCTGTTGAATTGCTTGTGTCTGTGCTTGTGAGCGTGCTGGATTATATTGTTATCTCTTCTTTTGAAAAGAATGGCTTCCTTGGAGTTTGAACTTGACGCAAGAGGTTTTGGATATGCGAATCTTTGCAAGAGTGGGCACAACTCGGAACCCTAGCGATCCTAAGAAGCTCTCGAGAATCAGAGTTGAAGGCCAAGTTTCTGTACGTGCGACGGCAGATCGGATTTCGTCGGGTATTTTGCTGGTTAATTGACTCAATATTGTGAGGCTTATAAAGTTGATCGAAACCACATTCTTACTTTCATATATTGCAATATCAGCGTAGCCAGTGTAGCTTTAGAGCGGTTCAGCACGTTGATTTAATAGTATATCAAGCAAGGAGATGTGTTTGTGGGACCCGTAAAGGTAAACCGTACCAGGAGCAGGGAGATGGGAGAACTCTTATCTGGTGTTATTCCGTACGCAGATAATTTCCCGGCTCAGTACACTCCTGCCGTGGGCCGTCCAGATCCGATGCAAAGGAGCCAAGGACAGAACACTCCCATAGCACCGCCCGTTATAGATATGCTCGCATCCATTAAATTATACCGTACCCTTTGAACCCAGTTGCCCATATGACGGGAATCAGAAGCCCTAAGATTGCCAGTCCGAGAGGAAGCTCGAGCACCGACCAAACCCACAGAGTTCCAACTGATGGAGCTTTCTTCATCACCGCATAATATGAGCCTTCATTCGTCATCTTAATGAGACGCATCCCAAGGAGTATGGCCATGGCGCAGAAGATGATGTTTCGGGGCATCAGTGGAAAAAGAGACTTCAGGGACATTGGCTGATCAGCTCCCAGTTTGCCAGCGGCTTTATTCTTTTCTATAGCCTTATTGCCAAAGACATTGAGCGATTCGAATGAGATTATGTGTCCATGAGCGAAATGGACTAAAAACGTCAAGACGGGAAACGCGACGAATACAGTATCTCGAATCAGCTTCTTAATTGGAATATCCTGAGCATACTGGTGCGCAGCTAGAAAGGAGAGTGTAAAATAGAGCGCTGAAAGCGGCAAAGCGAGGAAGATAGTGTCCGGGAGAGGAGGGATAGCAGTATCGTCTTCATTCGTTTCGTCGGCGTCGTCCTCCGTTTCAGGGGCTTTAGCGGAATCTGACGGATTGGATAGCGTTTCTGTTTCTAGTATCTCACCAGATGGAGAAACGTGAATAAATTCGGTTTCGGCTATGCCTGCACCTGTCTGCCGCTCTGCTGCAATTTCAAGAAGAGTTTTCATGTTCTTTCGAGATGCAAAATCGCTGGTGGAAGGGCGCGCCATTGGGATTGACGACGGATCGAAACTTTCAGCGGAGGCTGCAGATGCAGCTGCTGCACGACGTTCTTTGCGATTTCGAGGCGGCATGGCAGGAATACCATCAATTCAAACTGCGATTTGCACGGCCAATTTGATTTTTGAAGCAGAACATCGTGGTTTGATAAAGCGATCTCGAAAATCACGTGATTCGGAGTGTCTTCCGGGATTACGTAATCCGGTAAGAGTGCTGTAACGGGCGTGTCGAAGCTACATATGTTAGATGTATGTACATGTACTGTCCAGGGCTCGCGTGCACTCCAGTTGCATGGTTAGAGCTCCAGAGTACACCATCATCCCTGGTCAATTGCCACTCCACCAGAGTAGATTAAGATCAGAGGACAAGGGCATAGATTGACGCGACAAAAATTCTATAAATCAAGATGTAACCTCTACATAGTCATATAGGTATTAAAGGGTAAGCATTATTTCTAGGTTGATACTTCTTTCTCTGTATGCTCTGTATGCATGCACTCTGTACGCGGGGCGTGGAGAGGAATGGTCCAGCTCCAAAGTCCAGGGAGCCTTGGGTCCTAGAGCCGCAATTGGCCCGGGCCCTGATGGCTCCCGAAGGGCCGAAGCTAGCCCACAAAGCTTAAATTGTTTAAGCTTAATCTAAACAAGGTGAAAACCGGTCCTCGTAATTTTCCTTCGACCACATCTCAAGCACCCATTGATATCCGAAAGCCACACCAGAGAGGATAAAAGAAAAGAAAAATGAAGGTCGCCAAAAGTAACTGCTCATTCACTCCAAGTTCGGACCTTATTAACGAAGTGTGATCAGTACACCACTTGGCCTGAGGTGGATGGAGCCACGGGGTAGGTTACCTGAAAACCAAGGTTGAAATGTGATAGATGATCTGTAGCTTATCGAGCAGTTACTCCATATAGTTAATAGCTAGTATCAAGTTTTGTGTTTTAGTGTTCAAACAGATGGCGATTCGAAGTCAAAAACTCCAGATTTCTCAAACATGTGTGGTGATATTTCTCCAAGTAAACAAGTCTGGTGCTATCGGTTAAGTTGGTCCTGTTCAATAATCTGCCAATATAAGCCGCGAATTCCATGTAGTTAAAGCTAAAAGACTGTCCTGCCCCTACTGAGGGTCCAGCAATACCTCCATTTGAATTCGCAGTCTTCTAGCATCAATATCAGTGCGAATACCTGATCAATGTCGTGAGCATTGACCTTTGAGAGGATTGTCTGCGCAACATCGACGGTTCCATGCATCGGCTGTTGAATTTGGGGAAATAAATGGTTACATTGCTTATAGTCATGGAGATCAGTGGGCTATACCTTCAAGGCTATATAGTGTTTTATCTTCGACAATCAATCATAACATGTATGTACTAAACTGCTGGTCCATTCACCAGTCAATCTTAAGTGCGTTTGAGGTTGGAATAATTTTTCGGAGTAACCTTATGCCGAGGTCGATGCTTAGTCAGCCCACCTTGCCGTCGTCTTCCTGACTCGGCGTTGCTGCTGTTGAGCTCACTTGGAAATGCAATCGATATCTGTTCTCTGTTCGAAATTCAAGAGATAGGTATTAGGGAATGCTTCTACAATATATAATAGAGACAAAGATTGGGTAGCTCTAAATCAGTTCCATCTCGATTACCCAGATTCAGTGGCTCCGTTACCACCTCATCTTAGCCGCTTCTGCCCCTAATCTGTTCCCTTTCACGATACGCCACGTTTCAATTTCGCTCCAAAAATATGTTTAGCCCTTAGTTTATCATAACTTGTCGAATGACAGTTTGAGCATCAGAGTTCGTCAGAGCAATTGAGCTGTTCGTTAGCTGCAATTCGCAGCCCACGCCTCCCAGTGACTTGATCCTTAACCCATTGCGCTTTAACCGATCACTTTTAAGCATGTATGTATACAGTGTGTTTTGAAACTGCTTCACAATTCTTTATTACTAGTCCTAGGATACATACTTGATTCTTTCCCGCGTCAGCTATTTCAGTTAAACTCGTCGCGTTGGGTTGGTGCTTTTGAGGAGCTCCTAAGGTTCGCGCAGGCTTAACGATCAGCAATGGTTTCGATAGCCACATTTATCTCCGTCGCTCTCCTGCCGGTCATCTTCTTCGCGTTTTGGACGATATCGTCGACGGGTCCTTTGTCGCCTTTCGCAAATGGTTTTCCCAATTTGCAGGATAAGCGTATATGCCTGTTGATCGCCCACCCCGACGATGAAGCGATGTTTTTTGCCCCAACACTCTTGGCTTTGACCAGGCCTGAGCTGGGGAATCATGTCAAGATACTGTGTTTAAGCTCTGGTATGTATTGTGGACAAGACGTACTTTTTACTCTTTAATGGGCTCCGTTCTGGGAGCGCAAGTTCACTCTAATCGCGTGCCCACCTGATTGCGTCAAAAGCATTACTGAGAAGAAAAATGTGTAGGGGATGCCGATGGCCTCGGCCATATTCGTAAAAAAGAGCTACAAAAAAGCGCTCTGCACCTTGGACTCCGCAGCCCATCCGACGTATTCGTCCTCGAAGACCCGTCCCAATTCCCCGACAGCATAACCACTGAGTGGTCAGCAACCGCCATTGGATCTCTTCTCGCCTCCGCGTTTGCCCCCGAAGTTCCCAATCAATCAAGCGTCGCCGGGTCCAAATCTTCTGAACGTCGCCGAAAGTCGTCTTCCCATACCACCGGCTCTACCAACGGCCACTCTTCCGCACCCGCTGCGAGCATCGATGTCCTTCTGACATTCGACAAGTCCGGCGTGAGCTATCATCCAAACCATCGCTCCCTCTACCACGGCGCCAAGGAATTCCTCCAGCTCTTGATGAACGGGAAGAAGGACTATACGTGTCCCGTTGATTTGTACACACTGACAACTACAAATATTGTCCGAAAATATGCGGGTATCTTCGATGCTCCCGTCAGCATGGTGCTAGGTGTGATTGAAAATATAATAGTGGGCGTAAACGGCAGTGGCAAGGAAAACAAAAAAAGCGACGCGTCACCGAACAGGTTGCTCTTCGTGAGCAACGTGGGCCAGTGGTTTTCGGCCTGGAAAGCAATGGTGCAGGCGCATAAAAGCCAGATGGTCTGGTTTCGGTGGGGATGGATTACGATCGGGCGGTATATGATCGTTAATGATCTGAAGAGAGAAAACTTATTATAATGCAGCCTTGGGCCTGACAGCCTGATCATATAAGATACATACACAATACAGAGAATGGGTAGGAAGATGGATGATCAAAACATCTACATGAAGGACAAGGGAGGCTTATTCAAAGGCGATTTCCCCTGCTTCAGTCCCATTTCTTAACTTTGCTGATCCAGCATTTAAGCACTTACATGGCTTTTTTTTGACTTGATCTGCATTTCTATGTTGATATTTTACATGTGTTAGCGAGCAGCAAGTTCATCGTCAAGCCTAGAGCGCATTGGATGTTTGTATATAGACTTTTACTTAGTCCTCCCGTCTCTCTCAAGGCATGGCGTATTGGAGACGGCAAAAGCCGAATTCTTTTCTGTCAGTGTTGGTTTCTAGTCTTCTCGAAGCTCAAATTTTGAACAGTCAACCATTATCATTTTCTTGTTGTTTTCAAAAAAGAAGTAGGTTGGATGACTTGTGAATAGCGCTGTATTAGTTCCCGTATAAACCTGATTTTGAGTATCCAGCTATATCATATATGTATATACAATGCAGAAGCAAAGGAAGCCCTGGGAACAAAGCAGACATATCTTGCGAAAGGGTGCGAATAAAGGGACCCACTAGATGCGAGAGACATCATTCTCATGATCACAATGATATAAATCCGGATGCCGGGTATCTGGCTTGGAGATTAAGCGAAGCTCGCATCATTTCCATGGGTCATCGTGGATCGTCCAATGGCTTTAGTAATGCTTCTATTCCGCCATGGTGATCAAGCACCTCTCGCTCATCTGCATCCCAAAGCGGCAGCATAAACCTTGCAAGATCCCACTGATGGTCTTTAGGAAAAAAGCTAACCGGGTCAAACTCCACTGTTCCCGTCTTTGTATGATAGAAAACTCGATACGGAAGAAACTCCCGCCATTCTTGTATAAAATCTGGAATACCTTGTCTTTCCCATAGCTCTTTTGGACCGACCCATTTTCGCCGTGTGAGTACTAGGCGAATCCATCGTTGGATGTATATGACTTCGCGAGCGACTTTTATGTTGAGCAATTTGAGCTTGTTGTATAGATCCCAGTAAGGCCCTGGAGACTTAATGGACGGGTAAAGGTGCGATAGTTGGTGTTTATATGCGGGTTTGGACAATGTCGAATAACGGTCATCTATGCCTGGCGTGTTTTCGGTTTCATCCGCAAAAAAGGAAAGATTTTCTGAAGAAAGACCAGCTTTTCGCATGGTTGCCAACTCTTTGTACATTTTAGAAAGTTCATGAAAAGAGTGATCTCGAGTTCTTAATGTCTCCAAGAACAGTGACCGGCCCGCGCGCATATGCTGGAAGGTGTAGTCCCTTGATTGTTCGATCCAGCCAAGCTTGACAACGATATCATACATTCTATGATTCGGAATTGCGTTATAGGGAGGCGATATAAGTACGTCGAAAAGCTTAGATGGTGAATCGCGTGGAATCTTGCCAACCATATTTTCTCGGGCATGTTTCCCAAATCTCTCAATTGAAAGAATAAATGACCACTGAAGTAATTCTTGCCAAACGCGCTGTGGGATTGGGATGCTGTAATTTTGAGAGATAAAATCGACAAGTTTCAGGGCCATTGCAAAGTCATTATTCGAGCCAAAGATGTGCGCAACGGCGTACAAGAGGCGGGATGAGGGATGCAACGGAGACGTTGTAGCATATACAGTCACTTGTGGATGATTGTTCGGATCTTTTTCAAGTAAATCAACATCGATGTTCCACACCGTCTTTAGGGTAACTTTGACAGCTTTTACGTCCCATTCGCGACTAGCTGCTGTCATAATTTGGATGAAAGTCGATTCATTTGGATTCAGCCCGCTCTTAACCATCGTATCAAATAGTTGGTGTACCTCGTCTCTTACTCCTCCTTTACCCGTTTTATAACCTCGATAACCGGGGTTACTCCACCACCGTCTTCGCTTTTCGTAAATCCACAGGGTAGATCGGAGCCTGTGATTTTCTTTGGCTACATAGGCATTATCCCACACTCGGGCCTCCATGAAATAATTGTAGCATTCGACAGTTGGCTCGATTCGATCCCTCGCCATTGCCTCCCAAACGCTGTGTGCCATCCTCCCATAGCCCATCGATGCAGAACAAGACAGAAGATGAGTATATTCGGCGAGTCCCAACTTGTGGTAGGCGCGCCGCAAGCTGGCAATACTTTCGAGACGCGCTGCGAACCGGGCTATGACAATACAATGTGGTAGGATTCGATTGAGGTACGCGGTGGTGGGATGCAAGCGAGACTGTATTTTCTTGTTCGGTTCAATAAAATATTCAGGGGAAAGCAAGCGAAAAACTTCAACAAAGGTAGTCGCTGGCAGCTCGTGTACTGCTCTTTGGAATTCGGGCGAACCCAAAAATCCAGCCATTATCCTCGCAGGTTGCCCTTCTTCGAGTATCGCGCGAATGTCAATCTGCTGCGTAGCATGGTCTTGCACCTGGCCATCACTGATCACTTGATCTCTGCTGTGATTTCCAATATTCTGCCCAGGTATAAGGGAGCTGAAATCCGGTTCCTCACCACTAAGCAGTTTTGGTACCGCGCTTTCATGAATCGCCCTCGGTAGGTTGATTCCCCATCTTAGGCGATGCGTACGTTTTCGTCGCGACGAGGGTCTTCGAGTAAATGTGGTAGGCGATCTAAGAAGCTCCAATGGGTCTCGAGAAGGCCAACTGGAGCCATTCTGACTAGCAATCCTCCATAAGCAGGAGGGACAGACTTGAGACCCGACTGTCTCACCAAGGAGACCAATTCCCCTCATTCACGGTTGTGCTCGAAGTGGTTCAATGGAGCCAAAACTGCAATTGAACTCCAAGCAGTTCTAGTGAATAAGAATTGAGCATTGAGCAATCATCGGTTTGGTGTTTAATGTCCACAAGATCTTGAGTTGTGTGAGTGCGCTGAATCGAGATGCGGTTGATTCAATCGAAGATGAGATGGCTCAGAGTGAATTTATGTAGTTTTAGGCTAAACTGTTTTAGGAATCTGCCTTCACTTCGGCCATCAGACCAACAATCGCGACAACGACGAGAGAGTATTTTACCACCGGCAGATTCTATGTCCTAGATCTATCTTGAGGTGATGCTTTTATAAACACTCCCGACTTCTTTCTTCCAATTCATCACCGGCATCATGGCGGATGGGGATGACGGGGCCGCGCCATCCTTTTCCGAACCTCTCGACCTGGTACGATTATCCCTCGATGAGATCGTCTTTGTGAAGCTCAGAGGGGGCCGGGAGCTTAAGGGCCGTTTACATGTCTGTGAGACCTTTGCAGGGATACCGTTATGTTGGCAATGCACGCTGATTGTTCATTCATTGTTTTAGGCCTACGACAGCCATTGCAACCTTGTGCTCGGCGATGTTGAAGAGACAATCTACGTTGTGGAGGAAGATGAGAACGAGCAAGAGGTCATCAAGGTATGAGCAGTCTACCGAGAGTCGCTCGAGATCGCTGGAGATTGACTTTTGTCGCAGACGATAAAGAGGCAAGAGGAAATGTTATTTGTACGAGGTACGTTGCAGCTGCGCGGCTATGTCTCCTTCTCCCGCTGAATGATACTACAGGCGATTCCGTGGTCCTCATATCGCCGCAGTCATCACCATGAGAACTTATTACGACTCTTCACCGCACGAAACGCTCAAGCAGTTATTTGACTCGCTGAAATTCGATGCCTATCGGCAACCCGGAAGGGTTTGGTGTCAAAATATTGAGGTTCTGAATGGCGGGATCAGCTCTTGACTGATACCAGGCAGATATCCGACTCATAGGTCTTCCGGGAAAGTAAGAAACTACATAGTCTGTAACTATTTGAAGAAGATGTACAGCAGAAATCTTGTGCAAACTTCTGGGTCAGCCGCTCGATTTTGCTGGAATGTGGAATTCATTCGCCGCCATTCCATAATAATGTGAATCTTCAGGGAGCAGTTTCAAATCTATTATTGGCTCTAGTACTGTATGAGTCAATCGGCATGCTGGTGACTCCTTGTATTATCCCTAAAGATGGAATTCTCAGAGATTACTCATAGCTTGTAGTTAGCTGCTTCCCGCCGAGACCACATCCCCAGAGCCTCAAACCTTCATCTGCATCGTGTATATTTAGGATCCCGCACTTCTCGACATCGCATCATCCTTCAATTCACATTTCCTTCTCTTCAGTATGTTTTAATATCACTTAGTTTCAAGATATCTTTTTTCAAATCTATGCCTTATTCTTATACCTCAGAGGAAATGATAACTCGAATACGAAACTGAAATCTAAAGCGCTGAAATCGCTTTCGCCTCCTAGATTATCCCCCACATGTACGGAGTAATATACTTATTGTTAGCATGAGTCAAAAAGGACATAAGCAAACACCTGAGGAGAGGAGGAGGGGAGAATTGGTATGTGGTAATGCGAGAGACTAAGGAGCTTGTTCTAACTACAGATAAGTCCCTCAGTGAGTTCGCTGAGTACGCCGAGAAGCAGCAAGCGAATCGATACGCGCAGAATCGAGCTCGAGATGCCTCCGTTGCACCTAGCGACAGCGGTTATTCTACCGCCACGCTTTCTACGGCGGTGGCTGAAGAGCACCCGGAGCTGGACATCCTCGATCAACTCGACTTGTCCGAGAGTTCTCCGCATATGAAGCTGAAAGATTTGCTTCTTGACGAGTCTCCAGATTCAGAAACGACATTACAGCAACTTGCTACAGTTGTGAAATCTCGCCTCGAAGAGGGTCAAGGGGAGACTATATTTGATCTTGGACAGGAAGACAGCGGCGAGTGGATGGGCTTCAATAAAGAACAATGGGATCTCGCTTTGGATCGCCTACGGCAGGCCGCTCATAGCAATCAAGCTGATTGTTCCGTTCTGCTTACATATAACGTCGGAGGCCCAGCGGAAGCTGAGACTAAGAGCGAGCGTATCAAGTGCGCTTATGGCAAAGTCTTGACTCGACAAGCACCAGCTACTGTGGGAGATGTCATTGAAACTAGGATTGCGGTTGTCGGAAACGTCGATGCGGGAAAGAGCACTCTTCTTGGTGTCCTTGTGAAGGGCAGACTTGACGATGGACGTGGAAGGGCAAGAGTAAACCTCTTCCGCCACAAACATGAAATTGAGAGTGGTCGAACCAGCTCCGTTGGGATGGAAATCATGGGCTTTGACACGCATGGACAGATCGTAGGGCGTGGCCAACAACGCAAGCAGTCGTGGGAGGAAATTGGTAAGCAGTCAGCCAAAGTGATCTCGTTCACTGACCTTGCCGGCCATGAACGGTACCTTCGAACCACTGTCTTTGGAATGTTGAGCAGCAGCCCCAATTACTGTCTCCTTATGGTGGCAGCGAATAACGGATTGATCGGTATGAGCAAAGAGCATCTAGGAATAGCTTTGTCTCTGAACGTGCCTGTCATGGTTGTCGTCACCAAAATCGACATCTGCCCTCCCCAGATCCTTCAGCAGACCTTGAACCAGTTAACTCGAATCTTGAAATCTCCTGGAGCGCGGAAAATTCCCGTTTTCATCAAGACTCTGGAAGAGACAGTCAACACGGCCACCCAATTTGTCAACCAGCGTATTTGCCCGATATTCCAAGTGTCCAACGTCACTGGAGAATCACTTGACTTGGTACGAATGTTTTTGAACATCCTTCCCCACCATGGCCACTACAATCCTGAGGCACCGTTCGAATTCCTTGTGAATGATACATTTTCCGTCCCATTTGTGGGAACCGTAGTGTCGGGCGTTGTCAAATCTGGAGTAGTGCATACAGGCGATACGGTTCTCATTGGGCCCGATTCTATCG
The DNA here is from genome assembly GCA_029449355.1 of Emydomyces testavorans. Lineage (NCBI taxonomy): Eukaryota > Fungi > Ascomycota > Eurotiomycetes > Onygenales > Nannizziopsiaceae > Emydomyces > Emydomyces testavorans. Next base: position 3,409,878 of record CP120630.1, on the reverse strand, counting down.
GCCAATTCCGTCAAACCACAATCAAGTCGATTGAACGCAAGCGCCTACCTGTCCATGCTTGCGCTGCTGGTCAGAGCGCATCATTCGCACTTAAAGGTGTGCGGAGAAAAGAGGTTCGGAAGGGCATGGTTGTTTTACCCAAACTTGAAAAGCCTCCAAAAGTCTACCGTGAGTTCGTTGCAGAAGGTAAGTGCACCTTGTCCTCTATTCATATAGATATAAATCATAGCCGGTCCGGCCTGACAACTATATAACTGCAGTCTTGATTCTTTCGCACGCCACGACTATCAAGCAGAAATACCAAGCGATGCTTCATGTTGGTGCAGTGAGCCAAACTTGTGCCATCATAGACCTGGACCGCGATTTTATCCGGACTGGAGACCGTGCACTTGTTGCTTTCAGATTCATCCAGCGTCCAGAATATCTGTCTGTTGGTGATCGAATTCTTTTCCGCGAGGGCCGAACTAAAGGGTTAGGAATCGTCAAAGCATTAGGCTATGATCCAAACCACCCTTTGAGCCCCAACTCGAAGAAGCCTGCCGACCAGAATGGGACGTTAAAATAGATCGTTGTGTTGGTCTCAAGTCTGGTAAATTGGTATATATACTAATACATGTTTTGGCTGTTAGCATTGTGTTCATTCTAATGCCTTGAGGCATATTGGCTTTATTTGCTCGCGTTTTAGTACGGCGCTGGTCTTTTTCGAGAAGGAATATTGTTACCTTTGATTGTGTCATTGGAGGCATTTGAACCTTGGGCTCCTTTCCATTTTGCTATGAATGTTGCTTTATTCTTATCCCTTTAGTTGATGATGACTTTTCATGATTTGATCTGCATTTCTAGCCTCAAAAAGGGCGAATGGGATTTGTTTCATCCTCCCACTGTGTTCTTCATGTACCCTTTCTCACTTTGCAGGCTGTGCTTGGTGCAACTGCGCATTGCTCTCATTCCTTTCCTCTCTCTCTGTTTTATATGCTTCGACGAGCAATGCTTGGCAGATGTTGTGTTCGGATTATGTAAGTCCCGCTGCCATGTGGGTCGGGATGACGTCACTCTGTGTTCACGTCATTTGCGTGGAAGAGAAAGTTGATATCTTGGATATACACGAAGCCTGTGGGTATATAATCAATGGCAGTTGATTTCAAGCACTTCTTCTGGCATCCACCGGTACAACACCAGCACTGCCTCTAATCCGAGTTACTCTTGATATTTCGTTACGCTATTTAGCAATTCTTTTTGTCAACACCCACCCGAAAGTTGTATCCAAGCATGGAGAGCGTGAAGAATGCATATCAAGCCGCGGGAAAGGTCATCTGGGGGGAACAGAAACCCCAATCATCTGGCGAGGAGCCCATTTCCGGCGTGAAAGGCGAGGGAACACCGTCGGACCCATATGATGCCGGGAATGTCACTGGAAGCGAGCCTATCGCTGGTGTAAAAGGAACAGGAACAGCTTCAGACCCGTATGATGCGGGCAATGTATCACGTATGCTTTAGCCCTCTCATTATTTAGTCTTTGAGCCTCTAGTGTTCTTCGTGCTCTTTTGTGGTGTTTCCTTGCCGTTTATATTGCATAAGTGGGTTGAAAGATACTAACATGTTTTGGTTGGTGTTGAATAGCTGCCGATCCAGTGCACCAGTCAGGGACACATACGTCTAGCTTTACAGGAGGAGGATCATCCACCCAAGGAGCTGGTGGCCACGCTACAGCCCTCCCTGCTGCAGGGACCTCCAGCCTTGGTGATGACACTTCAGGCTTACCAGAATCATCTCGAACTACCTCTTCTGGAATTCAACCCTATGGGCCGCCCAGGTTAATTTCTGGGCAACCTATACACCAACCCTCCTCCTCCCCAGGTGATAGTGCGAAGCATGTCGACTCCGTCACCTCAGGACTTGCAAATTCTAGCCTTGATGAATCAGACCACTTCAAAGCCGCTTCATCTGATTCTCCGAGTACCGGCCTCACGGAGCCAGCAGGTTCAACACACCCAAAGCTAACTTCCACTGGTGGATCGTCCATAGAGCCAGCCTCTAAGCTTGAAGATTCAGATCCCCATCCCAGGACCACCGGATCTGAACTCATTGAAGGGTACCATGATCAATCTCGCACAGGAAACATTCTTGAGAAGGGGTCAGACAAACAAGGCGTACACGACGGATCCGGTACCAAAAATCTAATGGAATCTGGCGCCAGCGTACCTTCCTCCGACGACCAACACCCGGTCCGCTCTACTGGACCCGAACTCACTGAAGCATATCATAACCAATCTCGCACCCAAAACGTCCTCGAAAAGGAATCTGACAAGCCAGACGTACATGACGGCTCAGGCACCAAGCATCTCAGCGAACCTGGCTCCAACGTACCTTCCTCAGACCACCACCCAGTGCAATCCGCTGGACAGTCTGCAACGAGCGCATCGGCCGATGCAACCCATGAACAGACAAAACCGAATGATGCAAAAGAACCTGAAGCGGCACAGCTACCAGGAGAAGAGAAGATCGTTCGCAGTACCGGTTTCGCGGCCGAAGGAGGAAATTTCGATGCTGCAGAGCCCGGAGCGGGAAGGGAGGCTGATCGTATGTATTTCACAGATTTATAACCGTACTTTGAAAGACATATATTAATTCAGGTTCAAATTTGAATAGGTCTTCGAGAGGAGCAGCGTAAAAAAGACCCAAATGCACTGCCTGCCAAGTCGTCTACTTCGCGGAAGGAAAAGCCTGCTGAACACCATGGCGGGCTCTGGACGGGCTCTCACAAGGCTGGTATCACTTTAAGTAAGGCCAAGGAGAAATTGCACATTGGCAAGCATCATGATGCCAGCCACGAAGATGACAAGCCTGCTAACAAGTGAATGATTCCTTCTTTTCTTTTCTTTTATTTTGAGGGGAACATTTATGTACATTATGTACATATCAGTTTTGAGTATCATCTTGGCAGATTTTGCAAGCAGTGTTCCATGTGGTTTATGTGTATTTGAGCAAATTTTCATCTTGGTTATTATGATATTTGAGTTGAGTTGCACACCTTGATAATTAGAGAAATATGTACTACTTTTTCTCCTATATCGAAATTTCAAAATGAAAGCACAAGACCACCAAAAACCAAAAACGAAACTATAATACCATAAATAACATATATTAATTCATCCCCCCTACTCGAACAGCAACTTCAGCTCCTCAATTCTCTCCTTTCTTCTCTCCTCCTCACTCGCATCCCCAACTCTCAACCCCAGTGACCCCGCAATCATCATCTTCCGTTCCTGCACCCTTAGCATTCTCTCCTCAATGCTACTTTTCACCACAAACCTCGTCACTTTCACATCTTTCAACTGACCCATCCTATGCACGCGATCAATAGCCTGCGCCTCGACAGCAAAACTCCACCACGGGTCCATCATGTACACGTGGTTCGCAGCAGTGAGGTTGAGACCCACGCCACCGGCTCGAAGACTGATCAAGAGAACATTCGGAGAAGGCTTTTCAAGCTTAGGGTTTGAATTGGTTTTGTGGCTGCGAGTGGATTGGAAGATAGGAGCGTCGTCGTCGTCGTCATCTTCGTTTTCGTCCTCATCTTCGGAAAATACGTCTGGCGACTGGTTGAACTGGGCGAGAACAGCTTTTCGGGCCTTTTGCTGCATGGTTCCATCAAAGCGCAGGTATTCGATGCCTTCCCGTGTCAGCTGTGCGCCGATCAAATCCAAGAATGAGGTAAACTGCGAGAAAACAACTGCTTTGGTGTTCTTGGGTAGATTTGAAAGGTGAGTGAGAAGTGCGTGAATTTTTGCGGAGGTACGAGCAGACGGTGATAAAGGATGTATTCGTCGAAGAGAAATACGTGGTGTTGGAGATGGGGTTGGTGGCAAGCTATAGAGGTCGTCCTCTGCTGGCGATTGCAACGGAGACTTGTGCCGGACAACTTCGAATATATCTCGAATACTTAATGTCTCACGGCAAGAAAAGCACCGAGGACTCTCCCCTTTATCTGCTTGATGTTGTATATAAGCCTCCAAACATTTTTTACATGCACTGTGCCAGCAGCTGGTGACACCAGGGTCGATCATCGGTTCCTCAGAGCAAATAGGACATTCACCACTGGATTCTGTCTGGATTTGTTTCAAAGCATGGGTCGTGAATTTTGCTGTTGGGTCCTCAGGCTCTTTGCCATTGATCGAGTTGGTAGAAGCTGTGAATCGGTCGATAAGCTCCTGAAGATCCATATCATCTTTAAGCAAGTTCGCGTCATCAGCAGTAATAGCAGCGTCTTCCTCTTCCGCAATAATGTTCTGGTTTCTAGTCAGAATCGGATGACAACAAGTTTGCCGCAAGCGAAGAATTTGAGCGAAAATAGTAGTATAGGACTTTAAGAGTGTACCAGCCGCCACATTATCGTTGAAGGTACGCTTTGCACGGGTGAAAATAATATCGTAAATATCTCGCTCTTGGTCAGAGAGCCCAACCTGCTCTACCGTAATCGTCCGTGCAGGCAGTGGAACTAAGGGTTCACCTTCCGGAGTCTTCATTGATTTCGTTCGTCGAAGGACTAAGGGCTCAAGAACTGTCTGTACAACATTAAGCGCACGAACAAAATCCTTAGACTCGAATGGAATGGTGATGAACGTCCTCCAGAAAGAAAAATTGCACCACGGTTCAACTTTAAGAAAACGCACGAGACTAAAGAGGTCTTCGAGCCGATTGACAATAGGAGTGCCCGTCAACGCCCATCTGTGGACAGCCCTAAGTTCGCAGCATGCTCGCGAAGTCTTAGAAGCACGATTTTTGATATAATGTGCTTCATCAAGAACAACACGGAAAAATTCCACCGAGAACAAACCTGTCCGACCAGGGGCACTGCGACCACGACCGGAGACAATCTGAAAATACTCTGAACGAACAATGCCATAGCTTGTGATTATTAGATTGAGTGGGCCTGTTGGGTTGGTGCCACAGCACAAAGTTCTCAGGTCGACTGATTTGTCGCTGCCATGGTAAACAAGGACTTTTATCGATCCTGAGTTTGATGCTTTCATGGCTTCACTCTCCCACTGAGAAAGCAAAGAAGTTGGAGCAACAACAAGAGTTGTATAAGGAGCGGAAAACGTAGTAGCAGATGGGTTTGATAATGCGGATAAGGCATTCGTTGTGAATAGATCAGGCTGTGCTTCGACCGTGGCAGGGTTTGGCTTATGAGAGTGAATCAAGCTCATGACTTCGATTGTCTTACCAAGACCCATCTCATCTGCAAGTATACCCCCAAGACAATGCTGCTCCTGAACAGGAAACTCTAAGCTAAGCTCCCCCGAATAAGGATTGACATAGAATTTATCTCTATTGAGAACTTGAGGAAGCGGTTGATCATCGACGTCCTTCACGGGCCATGTATATTCTTCCCACAGTGGATGCATTGAAGCGCTCCTGTTTGATTTCAAATCCCTTTCCTTTCCTAACATCCAATGTAACGCCTGCTTTTGGTATTTTCGGAGTTCCATCGCAAAGTGATCTCCAGGAACAGCCTCTGGCATGCTGAAGTCAAACTGTTGGGCTTTCTGATACAAAGTATCAAGTTGATCCTGGTCTAATTGCTCCTCTCCCTCACTTTCCGTACTTTCCTCTTTATTTCCAGTCGACGGAGACAAGGATTTAATTCCATGTTGCTCAGCCATTTCAGAAGCTCGGAGCAGTCCTTCCCTTTTATGTCGCATTGTTGTCTCATTAACTGTCGTAGGGTTCAAATTAATTTGGTCGAAAAGAGTCACAAGTGCTACTTGTCGCAGACGAAGTGCCTTTTCCTCTGCAGTTTCTTGCTGCTCAAATAACCGAGGCGCATCGTCTTCTTGTGTAGAGAGAGCAGTTTTCCGTAAGGCATCTCTTAAAATAAAGCACTTTATTTGAAGATATATAGTATCGTTAACCCGGATGCGATCTGGTGCATAAACACAAGTGCCAGTAAATCTGCATATCTTCTGGTCAATTAGAGCCGAGACCCATTCCGCAGTCTCCCGAGGCAATCGCCCAATCTCATCGCCACGAGAATTCGTGAATCGAGTAATAACATCTCCTCTCTGGTTAGACGAGCGTGAGGCACCTCTTCCCCCTCTTCCAGGTTTGAAAGTCGGTTGAATCTTGGTCCGTTCGATGCGCACTTTCTCTCCATGGTTGATTAAATTCAAGCCAGAACGGGTAGCCCAACCTTCAACTCCAAACGCGCCAATATATCTTGCCTCTGGATCCTCCGTCAAGATCTGATCAGTAGTCGCTGTATGAGAGAGTTTATCTGAATGAACAGTTGATCTGGATGATGCAGACAACTGAGTTCTGGATCGAGAGATTGGGCGTGATGGGCTCGGCTCCGCGGTACCCGGATATTGCATTTCCTCTTTCCAAGATCCATCGAAATAGATGTTGATAGCTCTCTCCATGTTATCCCCTGCAATCACCCGAACTCGCTGGATGGTGTCATCGGTCAGGTCATGTCCAACCACACTCCTAAAGAACTCAACATCGAATTCATTTTCAGCATCCACAGTTACACGCGTGTCATGCACCAACACGTCTGTAGTAGAAACCTGGGCACTCGAAGGAGATATGGCCAATTCTGCGCTGGGAGTTGTGGGACGCGATGACGCGTCGGTACTTCGGATGAGCTGGGTGTCATTTTGGTCAGGCTCTGGTTCATCCTCGAAGAAGAAGCGCCTCTTCTTGAAAGGACGCTGGTCTATGTCGGTCGAATTCATGTTAGTAAGAACCACCTAGGATCTCAAAATGGAGAGCATGTTGCTCGTCTTCGATAGTGGAATTGGGTTGAATTGGTGAACACGCGATGTTCTCGCGATCTCGGAATAACTAAATCCCAGTTCAGCGGAACATCAATGCCTCCGGATCCCGAACTTCAATCTCAAAAAAACATCCTTGAGGCCGATATTGAGCAGTGGAAAGCTTGCAATTGAAGCCCTTTTAGACTGATTCAGGCTTCTTGGAGCTCAAGGCGCATCTCCCCTTCATGTCGGTGCTGCGAATTCTCTCTGTTAACCCAAACCATCTAAACAATGGCGCTTCAAGTAGAGACTGCTTGCTTAAGCTGTATGCTTCGATGCCGTCGAATCCGCTTAAGTCGGCGCTCCTTGAAGAAGCCACATTGGAAGCAACAATTCTCCTCAAGTCCATCATTGGATACAGGCGCAGAGACTTCGAGAGCGGAATTTGAATCGGCACGGAAATATTGTGTTGATCTACTGCAGTGCGTACGCAGCACTTTCATCGTCATTGGGCTTATTCGCGCCCCAGGCACATACTAACACCTAGGTTGCGACAGGAAATACGATCGGCCATCATATACCCTTAGCACATTTATTCCTCGGCACACTCTCGACTTCTACATTGCTCTCCGTGCCCTCAACGTCTCCTTATCTCTAATACCTGACAGCACATCCAATCCCACAATCGGTCTCATGCGTCTTCAGTTTTGGCGGGACACCATCACAAGGACACTCGCCGGAACTCCGCCAAAGGAGCCTATCGCCATACTGCTCGCATACGCACTTTCTGAACTCGACGCGAAAACAAAAGGAAAAGCGCGAATAAGCAAAGGATGGCTGACGCGACTGATAAATGCACGAGAGCAACCGTTAACAAATACCCCTTATACCAATATCGCCTCTCTCGAGCAATACGCCGAAAATACTTACTCAACACTCCTATACCTGACCCTCAGCGCTGTACCCCTCACGTCATTAACGGCAGACCATTTGGCGTCTCATATCGGCAAGGCAGCTGGTATAACGTCTATTTTGCGTGGTTTGCCATTGGTCGCATTTCCTCCCCCGCCAAATCATCATTCTAACCAAGGTGGGCTGGGTGGTGGCAGAGGTAGCGGCACGCGACAAGGCCATATAACTCTCCCACTCGACGTGATGTCCCAGACAGGCTTGAAGGAAGAAAATGTGTTCAGACAAGGCGCTGATGCGCCGGGGCTTCGTGATGCAGTCTTCACAGTAGCAACGCGAGCAAGCGATCATCTGATTACTGCTCGACAAATGCTGATGAATCTCCGCGCAGGAAAGGACGTGGGACATGACTTTGAGCATGAAGGTGAGGAAGGCCACGAATATCGTGAGCGGGAAGTTGCATCGGATGATGCTGGTTCGAGATTGCCAAATTCAGCCCTGCAACTTCAAGAGGTTGAGCGAGGATTCGGAGTCCTAATGCCAGCTGTGTCTACGAAAATGTGGTTAGATAGACTGCAGAAAGTGGACTTTGACATATTTAGACCGGAACTCCTTTCGACAGACTGGAAATTACCTTGGAAAGCATATTGGGCGTTCCAACGAAAGACCTTTTGATGCGATATATGGAGCGATGACACGTTACAGCGTGTTATAGTCATATACCGTAGCAATCCCCTCGTGCAAGCATATATATCGAAGACCAAATTAAGTATGCTTCTTCAATTACTTCGAAGGTGTATATCAGTAAACATTAACATTGGGAGCAATGCTTCTCTATCGGTCCTTTCGGCGCCGCCTTGAACTCCAAATCAATCGTCTCTGTGCCAATCTCAGCAGTGTGCGCTTTATCATTTCACGCCTATCATCATATCCATCAGCAAAAGTTCTCGATAGTCAGGTATGAAAGAATGGGACTATCCTCACATCAAGAAAATCATTACGACACAGACAAATGGGACTGCAATAACCCAGAAAAACCTACAGCAAAGGGTGAGTATACTGCGCAAATAGAACTTCAAGGTTGAAATGGCAACTTACACATCGCTGTGCTCATGGACGCCTGAAAAGCTAGTGAAGTTCATTCCAAAATAACCCTTAAGAGAAAACATTAGTCTCCATTTTCTTTAATATAAAACTTGCAAAGGGGTTGAGACTTACTGTAAGAAATGTCAACGGAAGAAACATGCATGTCACAAGAGTCAGCTGCTTCATGCTCTCATTCTGATAAGCACCTGAGGGTATACCAAAAGTCAGCTTTGGAGGAAAATACAAAATACCTCTCACGTACTGCACAGCCGAATTCCACCTACCAATAGTATTGAAAATGAGGACGCTCATATTATCCGCCAAACGCCGCATTTGATCATACTGCTGTGTAATCGTAATGCAATGATCCAACACATCACCGAGATACGTCTGGCACATTGGGCTAATCGCCACTGTCGAAGTTATTCCTACACCCTCTCCATCAGGATGCACGGAACTTGGCGGCCGACCAAGGTGAAAGAAAGATGTATTAGACGATACTTTCTTGATATCCAATCCAGAGCTGTGGTCCCGCAAAGAGTTGATCACGCTGGTCAGAGGCTGTATAGCATTTCGAAGCACAGAAATCTCGGAAGTTAGAATGTACAAAGCCGTGGACTGGTCTATATCTGGATCAGTCAAGGCTTCGAGCTCCAGCTCTCCAATGACATCTTGATACGCCCTGGTGACCGGAATGGCGAGATCTGTAACGGCATCGAGTATGGCCTGGAGGATCATGCTTGCGTCGCAGGATTCACGGAGAATGGTTCCTGGAGACCGTAGACGCTGGACAATGGGACCTTCGATGTCGTCTCCGCTTGTTTCGAAAAAGGATGTTACCGTATTATCCGCGTGAAGGAAGATTGAAACTTGCTCGATAGCAACACCCAGCCCTCTCGAAGCAAGAACAGCATGCCGCTCCATAAATTCAATCCTGTCTTCATTCGGCCCGCCTCTGAACCGCTGTAGAGTACGGATAGCACGCGGCTGCAGGCTGGCTTGACTTCCATGTCGCTTAAGCTGCCGTTTTGCAAGTTTGGGAGTCAACAAATCCAGGAGCGCGTCCTTGAGCACACCGCGCATGGAACCTTTTTTATTGACCTTCTTATCAGATGTTGAAGCCTTCAATTCTGGTTTAACAGATGTCCCATCCTCTGTATCATTTCCCGCGTCCGACTCTTCGCTTGCTTCATTCGATCTCAAATCAATCAACTTCTGCATCTCCAGCAACACAAACGTGTGATCCGAATACCAATCCGCCTTCGTTCGATCTATCGAATGCATCAAATCTTCAATCGCAAGCTTATGCAGCCGTTTATGCGTAGCCAACAATCTAACAACATCCCAGCTTAACCCATTGACGTTAATCCACCGACAGACAACCCATGGCTCCTTGTCCCTCTCAAGAAAGCTCTTCAGCGTATCATTATCCAATTGGTACACACGTATATTATCGTGCGAAAAATCCACCACTGTAATATCGCATCTCTTGCTTATCGACTCAGGGGATAATGGCTCTCCCGGAGCGGCGTATGCTGGAAGGGTCGGTTCTGAGGGGTCAAGCCCCGGTTCTTCTCCTGGATGCCATCCTGACTGGCCCGCGGCGCCGTCAGGATAATACGACTGAGCTGTATTCGAGCGTCTGCCACGTCGCTTTACCGAGCCTGAAGAGTCGGCACGCGTGAGGTCGGTATCTTGTGCGTCATGGGCGGAAGAGGAAGACGCGTTGCGGTTCCGCTTTCGGGATGTTGTAGTAGGTTGCGCTTCGATGTCTGGAAAGGAGCTGGAGCTATTTTCGGCACATTGGGCGTAATCGCGGAGGGCGATGCTCATTGTGGATATGTATGTACTGTGTAATTGATCGTGAACTGCATACCGTCCTGGTGGGCTGCGAATCATTCGAAACCCAACAGACAAGGTCGCATTCACATTAGCAATCCAATGCTAAGAACAGAAGCACTGAGAGCTAGAAATTCCTTGCAAACTGTGCTGGCTATCGTCTTTCCACAATAATATGCACTTTCAATAGTAGGAATAAAACATTAAGATCTATCAGTGAGGTTGACTGCTCGGAGATTTCCAGGAACAATGTCACAGTGTCCTAATCGTGTCGTTCGGTAGGGGTGACCAGGGATTTCGAGTGTCAATGTGGTCTCTATCGAGTTCACGCAAGTTATGGACAGTTCAACTGGCCTCATACACAAGAATGGATATTTCAGAGCCAGCTTGTGGAATAAAAATGGGATCATCTATCCCTAGGGCACATAGGTACTACTATACATTGATTCTGGCTGCCCAGAAAGTGGCATCAAACGGATTATAGTCCTAGGTAATAGTTACACATCAACCTGTCTTTCAAGGTCTGTTCCAGCGCCGTGTAATGCACCCACGCCGACTCCTATGAGGCGAAAGGGGCAAGGATATCATTCAAGAATTCTCTCAAGAAATGCATAAAAATAGTGTTCGAGCACATTGCCTCTTCAAAATAAGGGAAAGCAAACGGTATTAAAATCAGGTTGTAAGACAGTAGGGAAGATTATATTTTACAAGGAGAAAAGAATTGATTCGTCGAAGGGGGACGTCTTATAGACGAGGGGATGCCTTGGGCTTCCACCCATGCCGATTGAATGTAAACTGCGGCGCTTGGGGAACGTTTACAGACCCTTTAAAGCCCTCAAGAAGGTTGGGCTCGACTTCCATAAGTACAGCACGCTGGGGCTCAGCGTAAGGAGGAACCTTCGATGCAGTTCCTCGTTTTCTGGCTGGCGATGCGGTAGTTGGTTTTGTCTGAGACGAAGTAGGCTTAGTTTTCAAGATTTCTTTGATGATCTCACGTAGCTCCTTATCTTCACTGGCGATTTGCGCCTTAATATACGTGGTGTCTTGAGCAACGTCGAGTGACGACATAACTGTCTTTCGCGGAGTATAAGCGTATTTGTTGGGTGTTGGTGGGATAAGGGGTTTGGCAGACGGATCTAAAAAGGCCTCGTCACCTTTCTCCAGCAACTGATGGATATCGACGCATTCGCCAGGTGGAATCTTGTGCGGATGCGAGGGAGTCACACAATCCATATCAACTTCCTTCCTTAGCACCCGATCAATGTCAACAGCTGAGAAATACGCGCAGGCCTGAGGCAGATCATCAATTCCCATTTGCTGAGAGAACATGGCCCGAGTCCAAACATTTGCAACTTGTAAGGCCATGGCAGCTCTATATTTATCCTCCTCTTTAACGAGGTATCGGATTTCGTCATGAACACTAATTGCGAGCCGCGCATCCAAGTTAAAGCGGCGAATAAGGAAGTCCATGGAGATAATAAGCAAGTGCAGGTAGTCAACGCCAGAGGACTGGATTGCCCAATTAATACGTGAAGTCATAAAGCTTCCCTTATTGATAAACCGTCGCATAAGAGCTTCCGTGATTCCAGCACCCAAGACGGGAGTTCGAGGTCGCTCTTGTTCTGCAAATTCTTCAAGTTTATTAAAAACAAAAGACTCAGTCCCACCTCTCCAGAACGGCGAGTCACTAATCGTTTTGCGTGTCGTTCGGGTTCCCTTTGTTTCCTTGTAGAGATTTGCTGCAATCGCTTTTGTCTTATCCTCCGAAAGAGAAGGGTTGAACTGTCGCAGGAGAGTAGCAGCAAACTTGAGTCCAGCTCCGTAAATCCGCCCATAATTAAATACTTTCGCATCGTTTCTAGAGATCCCTAGGATTTTTGCCGTTTTCGAGTGCAGGTCAGTTCCGGCTGCTTTGGTACCTTCCAGAGTCATGAAGCCGATCGCATTACCGCCGTGAATTTGGAATTGTGCGTCGCCAACAAGACTAGCAATCCAAAGTTCTTCAGAATCAACATCCGCGCCAACGAGAACGTAGCCAGGAGGAGCTTTAACCATGGCCTTGAGTTCCGAACCAACACGATTCGCCTTTGCGTTGCTCGCGGTTAACCAGGTATTCTCCACCGCTCTGCGAGTAATCGTTCCCATTGGAATAATCTGAGGCAATATAAAACCTAACTTCGATGATGATTTCTGCAAGTTCTCTTCTCCCCTTAGCTTGCGTACATCTTCTTGATATACAACCATTTGCGTCATAATTCGATCTCGCGCGCTTATCCAGTATGAGCATGAAGCGTTCATCTCCAATGCTTCTTTGGCCAATGCAAATTTCGATGACAGCTTTCCGCATTCGAAATATTGTAAATAGCCCTTTGCCATGGGGTTTGCACACCGCGCGTCTGGCCCATCTTTATGAGGCAGCTTGTAATACACATGAAGTCCATCAGTCTTAAGAAGCTCGTTCTTTTCTTCGGCCATATCGCATTGCACGACAGCCTGGTGCACATATTTATGCATCTCGGCTTTCGGGACTCGAAATGTCCAGCCATATTTATCGGACCATACAAGGGGATATCCATCCCAAGCAAGCTTCAAAAGCAGAGGAGCAATCCGGGTGCGCACAGTCAAACTCATCGGAGCATTACTTGTCGGGAAGAGGCCTTTATACCATTGCGGCATACCCGGCTTCTTCTGCCGTGCAGCTGGACGAGGGGGATCGCCCTTCTTCTTCCCTTTCACCATTTTAATTTCCTGGCCAGACCAATCGAGTTGCCGTAGCCAGGGGTCTTTGTTATATACATCAGGTTTATCTTTCACCTCGACAGCTCCTTGACAAAGTTCTTCCAGTCTCTTTTGGACGTCATTTAATCTACCATGGTATGTTTCTTCCGCGCTTTTGATGTACTGCTCCCATGACTCGTTAACGGGTAAAATAACTGTTGAAAGATGGCGTAGAGCTCCAAAACTGACTGGATGCGGACAGGTTTCGAGAAAATTTGGAAATACCTGTCGGTATACTCGATGAGTGGTTGAGACATCCGCAGCACAGTAATCAAGGAGCTCATCAAGTCGTTGCCGTATACCGTCTCGATCAAGCTCACCAAAGTGATCCCGCTGTGCTTTGTCAATGGTGATATTGCAATGAAATTTGGCGACATCCCGTAACGAATTAATAGAACTCCTTCCCACCCACAACTCTTCTTCTTCTTCGCTCAGTGCTCTATTTTGTAGAACTCGTGCAAGTTCGAGGGACTCCGTTTGTTGAGTCATCTTGTCCCTGAGATCCCGGTTCTTCTTATGTCGCATCCAGGTTGGCCTTTGTCGCGAGCACATTCCATTCACAGCCACATGTAGGGACATTGTGTCGAGGAAAAAGTTGCGCGACTGCTTCAAATCATACTCTTCTAGTACTCTGGCTCTATCGTATCCAATATTATGGCCAACGACAATTCGGGACTGGGAAGGATCACCCAATGGAACCAGATGTTGAGGATTCTCTGATTCCTCTAACAGCCACGGAGAGAGCCAAGCGTACCATGCTGTCGGGCTTGCAGCGCATGCCATAACAGCAAAAGCACTCTGCTTCCACATCACCTCAGTGTCAAACGTCAACATGGTCTCATTGGGCGCGTGCACTTGTTCCGTAGTCCCGTCTGCATTGTACTTTGTCCAGCCGCTCCTCTTGACCCATTTCCGCGGTGCTGGTGGAAGATGAATCATCGCGTATCTTTTGGCGAAGTCCAAATACGGTGCAGATGCGTCCATCCCAAGCTTGTAAAAATGCTCGTCGAGGGTCTCACCTTGGAGGCGAGGCAGGTCGAAAGCAATAGGTGCGGAAGCATCTTGGGCTTTACCCAGTAGCTCATGCCGGGAGAGGTGGTCCTTTGAAAGGGCTACCAACTTCGGATCGGGGGGCGTGGGGGGACGAAGAAAAACTTGTGAATGGATATGACTGCTGAGCTGCTGGACACCAATTTCGTTAAATCGCGCCGCAGACGGCACTATGTTGACTTCAGTATATGTATTCATTCAAATTGGCTAAATGGCGCCTCCCACCTGCAAGCGTGCTCCTCTTTGATGCACTACCAGCACCATTTGCAGGTATTTGTTGAGAATAATACCTTGCGCAAGATGATGGTCCGCGACAGGTAATACAACATAATGGGAATCTCTGCGGTAGTAAAAGAACTTTTGGCGAACTCTTTGAGATGCTGGTAGTTAATACCAACATTCTTAATCAAGCGTTAAACCATGTTGTGTGCTCGAATACTGTCGTCTGGAACTTGAATCTGGAATTGAGGTGAAAATACTATTCCTATCTCTGAAGCGACAGAAGCGATAAGTTAAGGCGAGTCACGTGAATAATGCTGGACAACCTCACCTGCAGGTACACACTGATATCCATGTAAATACATTAGTACATTCAAGAGTCAAGTTAATCATTCCAGATACTCTTTGAAATGATCAAAAGTGCATGCTTGCTGCATTTCATGAATTAGTATGTATATAAAACCCTTTGTTTCTTGCTTTTCAACCTGCTCGTCTCTCTTAGTTCCACACACCACCCAGGATGCCTGTCAGAAGTGACAGTTTGGTGGCCATTCATTTAGTCAATGTACTAGAGTGTCCCTCTACAACAGTTATGAATTTTGCCTCGCTGTTCTTCAAACATTATGTATCAGCTCTAAGTCACTGACTCTTTAAGGGTTGAAAGGTTCAGGTGGTAGAATAGTTATAGCCTAACACGTACTCTGTTAAGTTGAGGATAAAACATGACTTTGTCCACAAGAATTTGAGCTGGAGCATGTGGATACGCGGCCTCTGTGGTGGGATAAGTTGGACCCTAAAGCTGAAGGGATGGGAGTTTACTTGCTTTTGATATTTGTCATGCGTGGGCCTTGGTCTTTCCCCAAGTGTTGTGAGGGTCAGATAGGAAGAAATTGCCCAGTTTTGTGCTCGAAGTAAAGTTGCCGAATTTGGTATCTCGTTTGTAGCGCATACTATTGTGTAGTGTATTCGCCACACTGCGGCTCTTGATATCAACCGCCTCAATTTCGACTCTCCAGCTCAATAATAACGGTGCAGCATCCACAACACGCTCTCCAACTCCACATGAGAACCTGTTCAGGGCAGTACATGCAGTGCCGTTTGACTGTTATTGTCCTTCACTGTCACGTCGAGCTAGCTTCAAGCACGAATCTCAACAGAAGCGGACTTAGGGGCATGAAAGGCTAAGGATCAATCTGGGATGGGTGATAGATGGATGGACGTGGCCTGATATCAAGCTAACTTAAAAGGGGCTAGGCTAGTTAATTTAGTTCACTATCTCCTATCTTATCGATAAGGGCTATTACATAAGCTGGCGGTCTTCACTTCATCATCCAATCTGCAACTCTCCACCTCCATCTCTCTCTCTCTCTGCTATAAATGCCAATTCGCCCTTTTGTTGCTTATATCTTCTGCACCTCTAACTTGGCCTTTCCTCTCTGCCCACTTGCAACCTTAATCTCCTTTTTCTGAGATCACCAAGTGGCTCCTTCAGAGACAGACAGCGAGCGCCATTGATGCTGCATCTGGTGGCCAAGCGGTATCGCTATTGAATTTTCCCTCACCTCGCCTCTCTTCGTCTTGTGCAGAGCCCGGTTGGAAGAGAAGTTGGTTTCTAGAGTTGATCTTAAACTAGATTTCATCTATACCTCCCGCGCGGCCCTCATAGCAGTGTTTTAATTACTCTCGCTCTCCTCTTGACCTCCTTTTACCCGGCATTATGTCTCGCAGCGCCTTCGTCGACCTTACAACCGTTGGATCCTCTTCCCCATCCAACGACAGGGACGCAATGCAACCTACGGCCGATCTCTACTCCTCGAGACGCAGATTCCCTCTTTTCCATGTCTCCGGAGGCGCCCATGATTCCAAACGGCGAAGATTGAACAGTGGTGCAGCGGCCGGGCCTTCGACGGTTATATCAAATCCACAACCTCTTCCTCAGGATACCGTAGAAACACCCATCGTCGAATCAATTGACCTGACACAAGTGAAAGGTTCTGCCACCCTTGCTCAGGCAATATCGAAACAACAGGAGGATGCAGTGAAGGCGCAGCATTCAGCAAAGGATGAGACTGGACGGTCTACTCTGACGTCGTACAAGTGTCCTGTGTGTATGGATACACCTGTGGATGCTACCACCACTATTTGCGGTACGTTAAGACCTTTTCGCGTGCATACCTTCTGCGCCCTTTCACTTTCGGTGGAAACTAATACATTGCCTTTCAGGTCATCTCTTTTGTCACAAATGCATTATTGATACCCTCCGCTTCAGTGAGGAGAGACGCTCGTATGAAAGCGGCAAAACCCCACGTGGAAACTGCCCGGTTTGCCGCAAAGTCCTGACCAAATCTGACACTCCCGGGCCTCGACGGAATCTCGTACCCTTGCAACTTAAATTAACAACGAGAAAGAGGCAGTAGGCAGGACGACGAGCTACGTGTTTTATTTTTCTGCATAGAAGCTCTTTTAGCGGAATTCTATAAGATGAGACGTAATAGCGGGTTTGGAGAGAGGTGTTAAGGGCATTTGCGGCTATTGGGGGTTCATTCTGCATTTTAGAGATACCACAGTCCATTATCTTGGGTAAGGCCTTTCTTTACCTTGTTGTAGATATAATTAATGAATGATATGGGCGAAACCATGTCAAACAGTTATGTATATAATGAAGAATGTTGATTTGAATGTTTGTGTGTATACACCCACAGGGGTTCCAATCCACCCGAGTGAAAGGTCCATAAGAAAAACAATCCTCATCTCAAACATACATATGTATGTATATAGGTGCAATTCTTCTTTAATAGTAACAAAACTGCAGAAATCCTGAAAAAAACCCCTTCTACTTCCCAGCCCTACTCTCCATCGTATTCCGCCTGCTCTTCTCCCCTAGGCCCCCTCTTACCATCGCATCGCCCTTCTTCCCCAGCACCACTTCCAGCGCCTGTATCAACGCCGTAGAATCATATCTCATCCCCAGCCCTTCTCCCGACTCGCCCTCCACCTTCCGTCCGTACAGTCGCAGGCACTCAATCCCCATCTCCGCCAAACGCTCGCGGTCAACGCGCGGAGTTCCGTCGCCCTCGAGGTGCACCAGATGCGTTACGTACGCGGTGTACGGAAGAGAGAGCCTTGGCGGTTGCGGCACAGCCTCAGTTGTTGCAGTGTGGGCGGATTCCGCGATCGCCACTGTGCCGTTTAATTTGTGCAGACCGCGGCCGCGGCCGCGTGACTCTTCGCCCGCGCGCACGATGGCTTCGACGAAGTCGGATGCCGTGTAGGGATGGGTGGAGGGCCCGGTTTCGCGGTCGAGCGAGCCGTTCAGGATGAGGATTTTGTGGCGCGCGGGACAGGTGGATATGGCGTGGCCGACGCCGCGGAGGATGAGGGATGGGATGATGGAGGTGTAGAGGGAGCCGATGCTGTAGATGATGGCTTGGGAGGAGCGTAGGGCTTCGAGAACGCGCGGGTTGGCGGGGGGCCGGATTTCTTGGCCGTAGGGATTGATGTACCAGACGCGTGAGATGCGGCTGGGGAGGTCTTCCACGGCGGATTTGCTGAAATTGATGTTTTTGTTGCGTAGGGTGGGGAGGGAGCCTGGTAGGTGGCTTTCTTCGTAAGAGATGTTATCGGATTCGGAGCTTAGGTCCTCCTCTTTGTCGGCTAAAAGCAGACTGGGTCGTCTTCGAACTGGTTGTAGGGCGGTGGTCTCGCTGGGATGAGAGATGCTGTTTTGTCCCACTATCACAGTGCCATCGGCAAGAGAGGCAGATATATGGTGCGAAAAGTTGGAATTGATTGCAGGTATAACTCGAACATCATCAAGGGGCACTGAACAGATGCTTCCCAGGAGATATATGGCGGACTCGAAGCTGCCGCTGAAAAGACGCGCTCCAGTCAGGAAAAGATTTCCAACACTTGCTGAAGTGAAGTCAAAAGTTGAAGAGGGCGGTCGTGCACGCTTCAAGATTTCCAGATTAAGATGATTCAAGAACGAGCGAATGAGTTCTCTCTTTGCGTGAGTGATAGCATTCCATAAAGGAGATGTCCCTTCGACAATGGAATACCACTCGTTGTGTGCCGCGTCAGCAGCAGGTGGAAGTCGATGGTTGAAAAAGGCCTTGACACCAGCTAGCTCCTGGTTTGAGGAAGAGTCCGGAATCAGTCGAACGAGTCTACCTGGTGATCTGGGTCAGTCACAGGTCGTAATAAGGATAGCCAAAAGTGAGCAACTCACTGCGAACATCTCCAATGCCTGGGCCACCAAACACCCTGATCAACTCCGACGAGGAGCCACCATTATCGCTGATGGGAATAATGTAGCTCAGCGGACAATCTTTGCTTTTGCGCACAGCATTGAATACATCCACAAGGCTGTTTGCAGCGCTGCCTCCAGAGAAGACGACAATGCCCCTGACTTGCGCCGAACACGATGCCATCGCGCTATTCTCAAGGCTCAGAAACCGAGCTGGAACACAGAAAACACAGCCCCAATTTGGATCTGAACAGCGAAAGAACAAGGTATAGTCCCTTTATAAAGACCGCCTGACAGTCAAAAGAACAGATTTCACGTTGCTGGTCCGTCGTCGCCTCGATATGTAAATTCATACCATGCCCACGGAGTAAGCTCCACGCGGGGCAGACCTGGAAGAATATGTGTCAAAACAGTCTTTGTGAAACAATCCAACGATAAACAGAATATAGAGGATGCAGATCAAGAGAAGAACCCAAAAGTGACTCAAAAGTCCTGCCTGCGCCTCAAACAATTCAGGGAGCTAATGTTGGCTCGAGACCACGATGGAACCCAAACACTGAAACCATCTGTTAGTATGTAGTTACTACATACTAACTGTCACCCATGACTCCAATGTCTCCTTTTCTTCTGGTCTGGCTGAGCTTTAAGATAGAGAACATCCATAATACTCCGTATGAAGTGGCGGATTCTATGCAGAGTTGTATGTCTCAGCATATCCTTGATATCATCTACGCAATACGGCATCCATATGAACGGTTTTATATTTCGTGATTTGGCTATCTATGTAGGTACATATGTACACATGCAATTTGTACACGGAAATGCTAAAGGGAATCAGAACAAAAATTGGGTATATCTGGGGGCAAAAGGAGTCAGAACTTTTCTACAAGACCAGTGGACATATACGTCAAACCCGCAATTCAGAAGAGTCCTTCCGAATCACTTGAGAAGCCTTAGGCAAATCTTCGTTGAATGGTGCAAATTTATGCCTATTTTTTTCCATTTGGAAGACACGCTATGCATACGCTGCCCATCCTGAAGAAGTTGTTAGCACCGTGTTCATCTCAGCAAGTACCAGAAGTGCTCAACTTACCGCAATATAATACAGCAAGGTTCCGTTCATCTGTGGCCTGTTGAATCAGTTCGTTAACGGTAGCAGCCACACTCAAGGTCTTGCTCAATTTTTTGGCCACAACTGTCAATGCTCGATCCGCTTCGCTGGGCTCGTTCACGGAGGCTCCTTTCCCACCTTCACCGGCTGCCTCTGCTTCTCCCGCGGCTTCTTGCGTATCTTGCATTTTCTTCATACGGAGCGGAGATAGAGACCAGCTATACAGCGGATCATATCGGAGCACGTCAAGAATAGTCATGATACTGTATGATTCTCGACGTAAGGCCTCAAGGGTGAACTCGCAGCAACGGCGGAATACTCCTTCCGTCTTTGTAATCCCCATTCCATCGACAAGATCGCGAGTGAGGCGGAACGGAACGACTTCTGGTACGGGCAAAACACGGCCTTGCTCAAATGCTACACCGAGGTCAATATGCACCACCTCGCCAGTTTTCTCATCAAGGAGAATATTATGTCCATGGCGATCGCCAAGGCCGAGTACGTGCCCGAGAATAGATATCGCTGCCATACTTCGTGTATAAGCCAGCCGTCTGTGAAACCAGTCATCTGGATTCTGAAATCTCTCCATGAAAAAATACCGCATGACAGGGTGAAAGTGATCCGTTACTTGTCGGTAGACTTTGAGCCGTTGCTCTAATGACTTCGCCTGCGCATCGCTGATGTGCTTTCGACATGCATTTGGCTTCATGTCTCTCGGGAAATGCTTTTGATGCGCGGGAATTAAATAGTCATGCAATGGAAGAGTATTCTGCACGAATTCGATTATTCCAGCATTGGCAGTAAGAGGAAGGACCTTATAGGTTCGAATGCCCAGATTACGCTGTTGAGTAGCTCGATGAGACCGAAGCAGATTACTAACTTGCTCAAAAACTTGCTCCATGATCGCATCTTGACGCAAGTCGTCATTGCCAGCTTTAAACTAAACGGCGTTGTTAGGATCTACTGAATAAAAGAGAAGATGGGGGCTTACCAGTTGCTTGTAGCGTAATCCATCCGAAGCAACAGCTGTCACAATCTTAGGTGCACTGAGACCTGACGCAACCGAGAATTCTGGTAAGAATCTCGTAAGGCGTGGAACTTTGCTATAATCACAATCTGCGCGAAGTTCGATCCTCATAGTAGGAGGCGGAATCTTTTGTCGTGCAACATCCTGCTCTAGTCTCTGGCCTGTGGTAAACTTTCGGAGCAGCACTTTCGAACCGGTCTTGAGCTTTTCATCCATTTTCTCCATTGCGAATCTGAGATAACTGATATTCGTATTGTGGATTGCTATCCAGGTTGGACCTGCTGTCCGATTACTCTTAAGCTGTTCAACAAGCTTTCCCGCTGCACTAAAACGCGAGTTAGCCATTTGATCGTTTCCAACTTTGAATTTGCTACCCGCGAAGATCTGATACATCCCATGGTATGGATGTTCCACACAAATCCGAAGAACAAGGCCAAACAAAAGCAGTTGGAAACTATCTTCGACATCCAGCAATCGCGATGAAAGCTGATTCATCAACGGTGCAAACTTCCTGCTCGGAACTGTCGATAGATAGTTACCAACTGCTTCATTGGCGATATCGCTGTTTGAATTATCCAGCCATAGAGCACAAAACCGAAGGACATCGTTTCCGAATTTATCACAAGCTTTGAGTGAGAGCAAATAGTTCTCAAGGCATTGTTCCATAAACGTTTCTCGACTCCGTTTCACGCGTTGATATTCCCGGTCATCAAGCTCAAACCATTGCTTCGCTTTGGTTCGATAGTGTCGTAGCTGGTCCTTTTCCTTGCCTTCCGCGGCTTTCATCATCAGATCTAAATCCTCAACTTCCTTTTGTTTTCGGTGGCGGATTTGTTCGATTCGCTTGAAATCTTCCAGCATTTCGGGATTTTGCAGTTGTTGATCGCAAAATGCAGCAAATTCATGGAAAGCAAGACCTGCTTCCTCTCCATCTTGACGTCCTTTAAGCTCCGTGATAGCTGGCGTTAGATAATTCTGAATAATCAAGTCCGGCTTTTCGAGTCTCGCTTCAGCAATGTGATGACCCTAGCTTGAGTTAGCCTTTTACCCACAGCTATGCCAGGACCCAACTTACCAAGCTGGCCAGGATCTCTGCTCTGTTTAGAGGAATTGATTGCTTTTGTAGATCATTTTGTTCACTGAGCTGTTGCAACATCTTAATGGATGTCGTCATTTCACCTTGATCCCATAGCACATTTGCCAGATCGAAGGTGGCCGCCGCGTTAATCTCGACACCTAGTTGTGAGCATGGTTCAACCAGCTTCGTCAATAACATAGCTGACTTAAGTGAGGCCTGATGGGCATCATGTGCTCTGCTAATCCTGAGAGATTCTCGAATAACTTTTACCTGCAAGAGTTGCGCATCCCTAGAGCTCAGATTCAACATTGCTCGCAGATGAGGTTTTCGGCTAATTACTGAGAAAATCCCTTCATGCGCAGACAGAATCTGTCCAACGTCGTGAAAACTAACCATATCATCATTAGCACGAACGCGCAAGGCTACTAAATTGGTGCTGAGGCTTATTACTTTTCAAATTCTAACCATGAAGTTCTCTTCAGTATTCTTTCCCAACTTTCCTTCACTTCTGGGTATGATTCGGAGGACATAATCTCGTCCATTTCAGAAAGCAATCCAAGCACACGCATTGTGTCTTTGAGTGACGAAAAAGACTGACTTTCCTCTGAGAGGCAGCCAAGCATATCCAGAAAACATTCGTCCAGAGTTTGCACTATTTGCGCTCTTTCTTCGAACATGTTCAAGGCCTGAAGAGCTTTAAAAAGATTGCCGGTAGGAGATGTAGTATTCGGAATTGGAATATCCCACTGCTGCAAATACAAAGCCGTAGAGAGCATATTATCGAAAGCGTCGGGTCGCTTCAGCCCTTTTCCTGGCCCGTGGAACATGGCATTGGCTATACCCTCCATGTGTGAAGAATTCAAAGCTTTCACAATCTCAAGCGCGCTTCGATCATCAGTAGTGCGATCCATCTTCATATCCGTATCATAATTCGCGCTCTGAAAGGCCAGATTTTTGAGCCCTGAACTTTCGTGACTTAGTTTTCCAAGTAAGCTGTCTACAGAAGGATCCTGCTGGATACCATAGAACATATCAGGATCGTCTATGTTTGAAAAAATGGTGTGAAGTAGTTCTGTGGGCTCAGCAAATTTGACAGCTGATGATCTCCGAGAGGAGGCAGCAATGCGAGAAAACTGAATTTCAATAAACAAAAGAGCAGTTTTATACATTCGACATTTAGTAGCAGCGTGAGCAGCTTCGATGTACTCGACGTCGAGCCAGTTATCTCTCTCATCCATGGTTGACTCGTTGGGAAGCACTTGATACCGAAGGTAGAGAATGCAGCATATAATTAACCGAATATGTGGAAGGGTAAATTCTTGGCTATCGCGGAACGCTTCTCGAAATGCTACCGATACCGCTTCTCGGGTTTTCTGAACGCCGTCGCTTTCGAACAACAGCACGTCATGAAGAATATATGGCAATAACTGCGCTGCAAGCGTAGGAATTGCAAATAAGATAGGCTGCAGCGCCCCAACCACAGGATCGTTGGATGCCTTGAAAGATAGAGCCAGGGAAAATATTTTAGCAAATTCGAGTACAGAAATAGATGGCATCCACCGAATAGTAGGGTCAAAGGAGGACTTCTCAGCATCTTTCAGGGCCAGCTGAGGGCAATGATAGGGAGCCCAAACCAGAGCATTTATTAAGGACGGAGGTATAGCTTCTTCGAATTCCTCCAAGGCAGAACGTTTTGTTAATCCATTCATAATGGCTTGAAGAGTCCGCTCCGCAAGTCCAACACTCCGAGGATTGTTTGAAAGTAGACAGTCGCATAAAGCGCGTAAAATCGATACTTTTGAGTCCATTAAAGTGTTCTCAAAAAATGCGACCCTCTGTTCCTTGAGCAACGATTCATTGATAACACCGGTAGAAGCAAACGATCTTCCCAGAGCCCGGGCTACCCACAATCGATAGCCACAACCAAGTGTCTGGTTTTCTAGTGAGCTCCATAGTCCGACCGTATTCGAGGATGCGGTCTGATCGTCACCCAAAATATCATCACGGAAGTTCTCTGGTTTTTGGAAGTTCTGGCACAGCTGAGTAAACACCAACTCTGAAGCTGCACTACTCAACAACTTCCGACCAGTCACTTTGTCCTGTAATAACTCCACCATCAGCTCGCCTTCATAAGTTCCTTTAGATGCATTTCCAGTAAGGCGAATATTTTGGGATGATATAATGATCTTCCGAAGAGATGTTTGTTCCACGTCATTAAGAGCGGGTGCTTGATACTCGTCTAGAAACTGAGAAAACCAGCGGTGAAAGGTTTGTGCCGTGGACATGGTCGCTCGAAAATGAGTTTCTTGAGTTGTACTATCTTGCCGAGAAGAAAGAAATCCTCTGACAGAAGCCAAGGTGGAAACCGCTAAACCAGCCAGAAACGAGGGATTGTTGAAAAGATGCTCTCGTCCCTTATCAATTAAGTACCAGTATATTCCGATTGCATCTGCAGAGCATTGGAAATCAGTAAGGAATGGGCAAAGGCAATGCAGCAGCAATTCAAGGGGATAATCTTCGAGCACAATCGGGCCAGCAATAGCAACTAACACTCTTAATTTTCGAATCACAGCACATGCATGAAGTGATCCTAAAGCTGGATGTATTGTTTCTATTAACTCTCTGGCCACAAACGAAACCAATGCCGCCGTCCACATCGTCTCAAGCTCATATCCTGTGCGTTTGCAAAGAACCTCTAACTCCGTAATTAGGTGTCGTGCCCGAAAGGACGGTTGTTGACCAATGGGAATGGTTGCAGTTGATGCACTTCTCTCACAAATGTTTCTCAATGTTGCTAAAGCCGGTTGAAAAGAAGGATGTTTCGCAAACGCCTTCTCTATTTGCTCAGTCTGGTCCATGGACTTGAACATTACCGCAACAATTTCGGGGAAGAATCTCTCCACGAGACGACGAAAATTTTCAGTTCCCAACAATCTCGTCATTCCAATTTCTGAACGTCGTACTTTAGGATCTTGAGACGGCGGCATGCTGGCATCCAGAGCAATGCTGTAAGCTTCAGCTTTGTAAAAGGATTTCACTAATAAATTCTGGAAAGAAGTTCCTAGGCACTCTGAGATTTTAGGCATCTCCTCTTCTTTAACACGCATAATCACTTGCGCAATGATCTCATCTTGGATGTCCACCAGCAAGTCCATAAGAGTGTCGTAACAAAACACCTCAAATGGCAATTCTATAAGCGACTGTGTCTCCATCCACGTATAGATGATTTGAGATGAAAAAAGCTTGAAGATATCTCTTGCATCAGTAAGACCTAGCGTCTTTGACACGTACTGTAAGCAGACTTTCGCATACGAGATGACCGACGGCACTGGTCCCGGAGTCTCCAAAATATGGTATATACTCCGGCGAAGCAGTGTGTGCCAGCGAGATGCGAGTCTAGCCAGGAGAAATAAGCGTAATGCAATTCCCTCGTCCCATCCACGATCCCGAGGCAGGACTTTTAGAATATCATCGAAAATCGCATCATGCTCTTTCAAGACAAAACCACCAAAAATCCTGGGGATAAGGCTAGATATATGGAACTTCACTGCTAAATCACCCTCTTGGAGAATGTTGAAAAGGCTTGTTCTAGGGGAGGGACATTGATTCTCCCTAAGAAACGTTGGATTGACTTCTAGAACATGTTCCAGCAGCTCTGCAAGCCTGACCAGGACTTTAGAAGTGCCAACACCTTTTCCTATCAAAATGTCGATAAACCATATATAAAGGTCAGATGCAGAATCGTGAAGATCGTCACTCTCATGAACAGTCCAAAGTTCCACAAAGCACATCATTAGCTTGATACAGGCAGAAATCGAAGCTTCACACCTTCCGAGCATGTAGGACTCTAAACATCGTTCCCCGAAATATTCTATCAAGGTGCACGCATCACCTCTAGTAATATCCAAGTTTGAGTTCACAAAGTTGGTTAAATAAGTCCACCCAGCCAGTATGTCGACCTCATCCCAGGTTTCTATACAGCTGCTGATCAAATCACTGAGACCACCTGGATGCTCTTCGATTGAGAGAAACTTCTCTAGGAGTGAAAATTGGACTGTGCTTGCGACCCGAACTGAATCACTGTCCTCAAAGATCTGAGAACCACTGTCCTCACGATTAACTTTTGAGAAGTTCTCAGATTGAACAAAACCACTCTCCTGAGACGAAAACTGGTCATCAAGCTCCATAATTTCGCCTGCCAGGTTTGCACCATTTCGTTCCGAGTCGCGTTGGCGTTTCAAGATCGGAAGGAGTCCTGAAGAAATTCTACTTAATGCCTTCAAAATTATGCTCTTTCGATTGAAAGGTGGCTTGAGGGATAAAATAAGAGGAGACAATACGTCCAAGCAATACTGAAGCAAAGTGGCATCTTGAGAGATACGTTCGCAAAGAATCTTCCATAGACTATCAGTTGCTCTTTGCAAATTCTGAGAACGAAAAGAATGAGAGGGAAGAAATTCAATAAATGAATAGTTTATGACACAGAGAGACACCATCGTCTGGATGGTTTCAGCGCTGACATGGTTGGATTTATCTGTGAAAATCTGGGTCCAAGTCTGAGAAAAGGAATCAAGCCTGGCTTGCAAAAGGTCCAAAATGATGATGTCACTAGAATGATTTCTTGTAGAACATTCGATATCTATCCTGCCATCGGTGTTTTGCGAATCAGAAGGGTATTCGAAAGAGTCTTGAGCGTCGATAAGAAGTAAATATTTGATCAATTTATGTCTCTGGTGATAACAAATCCACATTTTGGCCAGCCGACAAACCGGGCCTAGAAAACTAGAAGTTAGAGCAGTAAGCAGTCTGCCAGTGCAGGATATAAGTAAATTGAGTAAGTTCAAAGGCCGGGCAAACCAGGCAACTTGGGAAGCATGCAGCTTATCAGCGATGGGACCTATGATTTGTTATCAGCAGAAAGTCTTGAAAATGTGCTTTAAAACTATACCAATTGTCCAGGTAATTTTAAGCCATCCACAAATCTGTTTCGCCATCTCTTGACTCTGTGCTGGATTTGCCCTTGATCTCCATTCCATCATGGTCCTCCAAAGACACAACGAAGAATCAGTGAGAGACGCCGGTCCGTTAAGTCCCACAGACGATATGATTGATTCAATCGTATTTACAACATGAACATAGTCGAGTAGCTTGGAATGAAGAATAGTGCACATCAGTGTGCACGCAGCACGGGTTGTTCCTACGGATGGCAAAGCGCGAGATGCTAATTCCCATATTTGAGCCCAGCTGGTTCTCAGGACGGCTGAGGACACACAGTCACAACTGGCAATACTGGCGAAGCCCTTGTTAGCAGAGGAAGTACCTTCGGTCAAAAACAAACCCACCTTGCGATAGCAATCATAGTCCAGGAAGAAATTGTCGAGTTTTCGTCCAATATACTGAGTGTGAGTAGTTGTAGCAAGGAAGAAACACGCTCAGGGTCAACGTTGACTTGACAAATGATAAATGGAATTAATTGAAGGGCACATAATCGGTACACACCAATAGAGGACGACGCATCCCGGAAAATGTCGTCAATTCTTGACAAAAGTTGCTGCCTCTTGTTCGACTCTTTGTCCGCTCCGGAATGGTTAGGGATGAGGTAAAGATCGTCTACAAGTTTGGAAAGTGTGGCTATGGTGGATAATGTCACCCAGTGTTGCACGGATTTGCTCGAAGCAAGACGGGGAGCCATAAACTTGATAGACATTGGAATTGAAGTCGAATCAAACATAAATATCAAATCATCAAGCTGCAAGATATCTTTTTCGGACAGCCGGGTATAAGTTTGATGGATCTGTTCAACTAGGTCCTGCAAAACCTCGATCGGGAGCTCAGCGGATGACACTCGTTTCTTTGTTAGAATATCTTTCCCAAGCATTAAAGTCGTTAACATTTCTTCTCTCAACGGAGCGGATTTGGAAACCCAAAGGCGGCGAATAGTAGGAAGAATACCGAACAGTGTCTTTTGGACAAGTTGGGTATTATCCGTGATTGCTTTCGCAATAACTGTATTCATGGCGCTAAATGCAGCATGAGGGGATCTCCCCACCGGGTTCAAGGATATTAAATAGTCCATCAAGCCACGAAGCAACTTTCCGGCTGCGTCAAGAACAGGTGATGTGGGAGATGACGTTAACAGTTGGATGCACAGTTCAAGCTCTTCAGCGTTGCTTTTCAAGTCGACATGGCTATTTTGATCTCGCTGAGAGGTTCTTGGAGCCAAGGAACCTGCACGGCTTCCCAAGTCACTGAAACTCTCCGAGGTGAGACGACCACTACGAATCGTCAACTGACTTTCACCTCGTTCTGCTCCTACTCCGATCCCACGAAGACAGAAATTAATGAGACAATGCCAGTCATCACTAGAAAGATGTTCAACGTGGGGAGGATACTGCAGAAATGTCCTCAAGGCCTTAATGTAGTCAGCACTAAGCGGCTCCCACAGACCCTCGCTTGGATTAGGCAGTGCATCCGTGATATGGTACACGACAGCGACAACGGTTTTCGATCTTATAGTCCTCACTGACAGTTCAGCGGTCGTTCGGAAGACTGATGCACATGTTGAAAGACGTGACGCCGCTTGCGATTTCGGACCGGGCTTGATTGACCGATTGTAGGTTGCTTTCTCTATCGATATAAACCGAAAAAGAGCCTCGAAGATTCTATGATAGCCTTTGTCATCCAGTAAGTTTCTACCGGACGACATCTGTCAGTCACACCAGCTTGAAGAATTGCCACATGAAAGCTTACAGGTTGGATGTTCGTTTGTTTTGAAGCAAAATGTGCTTCAAATCTATAACGCAGTCAGTATTGAGATTCTTTTCCCAGGTGATCAAGCATATTACCCCTAAGGCCATCAAGGCGATCTCGTAGGCGGTCAGACGAGATTAGCTCGAGAGCCTGGTTAACATTGACCTTCCCCATAACTCCCCAGGACCTCCTCTTAGGGTCACAATTGCTCCAGTAAAGTGATACATGGAATAGTCACTATAAAAGGTAGGACGTGGTCTTTTTAGGCCCATCATCATTATAAGAGTGCTTTTGAACCAGCTGTAGCGCCCATTTTGAGGTAGTTAGTCTAGTTAACCAAGTTTGAGATGGGGATTGATAATGTGCAAGTAAGTGGATTGCATTCTAATCATAAACATGAAACTCCAGCTAAGGCAACTTTTAAAGAATATCAAAGAAGAGAAGAAATCATGGACGTTTCAATGCATCACTGAGAAGACTGTTCAGGATCAGTCTTTTCCTCCATGGATGGACGTTGTGCTGACGCTAGTTAGGTAAGACGGGATGATGAGCTCTGACGGCTTCATGTTTCTCCGATCGGAGCTCTATGAGCGTGTTTTTGAGCTCTTCAAAGCCAGCCCAGGGCTTTCATATAATTGTTGATTCGTTTTTCTGAAGAATGGACGGCGATCCAACTGTAGATGACCTTCGGGGCCTCTATCAGGATCTCTCGGCACTTTCGAGGAATGCCCTTCCTGATGTCCAAAGGCTGGTGTTTGAGTTAGAAGCAACAGTCGCGACTTTCAGACAGCTTCTAGATAAAGAGCCCAAGAAAAATGAGAGCCGGCAAGCTGTCCTCTCTGGTACGATGAGCTTTCTTGCTTATTCTTATTCATGCCGAACTCCTAGGTATCTGACAAATGGTTTATTAGGGAAAATTACTCTGGAGGGCGTTGAGTACTCCCTCAATGATGCTTTTCAGCAGGACGTATTGCAGGTCGCGGACGCTTTGGATATCGACGAGATACAAGCAGCCAGCTATTATATGAAAGCTCAATTGGATTCGGTGAAGTTAGACCGGTCACCCGTGATGGTAGCGATAATCCGCTTTCACGAACGTCGCGCCTTTCTCTTGGAAAGTCTTCGGCTTATTTTACGCGAATCCTTCGAAATCGAAAGGGAAGATACCCGTGCTCTTATGCAGGACGCAGTTGCAATGATTTTGGAAATACAGAATGGCCCGCTACGCAACGGCTCTCTGTATTCTCGAAAATGCATGGACTCAATGGGAGACATCGAAAAATGGCTCGTGCTTCTTGGAGAACAAATACAAAAAGCTTCGATTGTTGGGCAGGCCCAAGCGACAGATGTTTTGGAGGTGATTGAATATCAGCGTCAGAGTCTTGCGAAACAGCACGAGTCACTCGGTGCAATACTATCTTACCTCTTTAAAGGAACCTTTACCAGCTCGGAGGATTTTCGGAAATTGCTCGAAAGGCTGAAAAGAATTGAAAGATTTGATATGCTGCTGGTTCACTATCTCCCGGCGCTTACTTTTGCAATTGCCCAGTATGGTTCTTCCGAAGGTCACGGCCCTCTTCGGGAAGCGAGATCTTTACACCTGGCCGTCGCCGGCGAGAAAGAATCCACAAACTGGACTTTACAGAAACTCCATGCTGCGGTCGTTGTATTGTGGGTGGCAGAATATGCAAGCTGGTATTTCGACAGTTCACCCGCGTCCCCACTTCAGGGCGTAAATCCGGCAGATGAGCTAGCAGGTCTCACTCAGATACTCATGACCGCTCTCGAAGATGGTGGCTTGGAGTTCATCCTCTCACTCTGTGCAGGTATTGCTGGCGAGGAATGGGGCGTTTCAGCAAGAGCTGAACTGGTCAGCTTGCTTTCGAAAGATGCTACAAGTCTCACCGTTGACCCCGACTCTCTTTCGCCCTATTTTCACGATTTGATGATGGAGGGTTTAGAGACCTTCACTGGCTCCCTAATTGCCAACATGCCGGACGCAATTCGCCTACTTAAATCAGAAGAAGACCTGCAACGCCTAGACCAGATGACAGCACTTCGTGAAGCGGCAAATACTTCTTCGCACCGCGGTTTAATTGAACCACGGATGCATTTAGAGACTCTGCTAGTAATAATTGCTTTCACGTTTGACAAAAGGGATGAATCAGCCCAGGAATTTTGGGCAGACACTGATGGCAATCTCTACGGCTTTCTCCAGTGGGTGTCCAAACGGCAAACCGTCCCACGCGTAAGCGCTTTCTGCGAGATGTTGTGTTCACTTTCTGGTGGAGAAGAGAATTCTGCTTCAGCGCATAGATTCTTGCTTGAAGAGGATGCTTCAGCTTCTAAATTCCGAAGGTCTACCTCGATGAACTGGGATCAAATGTTTGCCGAGTTACAGTTATATGCCACTAGAGTTACCGAGCGACCATCCGCAGCACAGCCGTCAATTCTCCGCCACCGCAAACCAGAAACAATGGATGTCGATGAACCTGAAAGTCCCGTCATGCTCGCCTCCTATCTTCGTCTCATTAGCCATCTTTGTAAGGAAAATGAGCAAATACGCGAGTGGATCTTGCAACACCCGACCGCCCATCTGCCCAATACCCTCCTAACGCTGTGTGCGGCGCCGATCCCTCATCACTTGAGGGCTGCAATCTTCGTGACTTTACGGTGTTTGATGATAGATCGGACAACAGCCCATGGAAACGAAATGTGGACTCTTATTGATCAATGGATTTCTGGTTCTGGGCCATCTCCCTTATCGCTTACGAAATTACCACCTTTGATGGGTTCTCCTGCTTTGAATGAGCGGCATGCTTTCCAGAGAATCCTAGAAAGCTTCGATCAGTCGAATGCTTTCGTTGAGTTATTAACAGTTTTAGCATCACCGACTATCGGTTCAGCAGAGTTACAGATATGTCTCCACTTCCCTGAATCGCTAGGTTCCTCCTACCGCATGCCTGGAATAGAACCGTACATTGATTTTGTCATGGGTCAAGCGTTTGCCAATAAGTCAACAGTTTTGGATGGGAAGGAAGCACGACTTCTGCAATGGAATTGCCTCAGCTTTGCGGTCACCAGCCTAACAACGTTCAACGAAAACCTCAAATCCCTCATAAATCACACGACTATTTCTTCTAATGCCACTGTTGGGAGTGTTCCCTTACCGACGTATCTCCGGTTACATCCTTTCTCCCGCGTAATGGAATGGCTGTTCAATGAAGATGTTCTCAGAGCACTCTTCGCTTGCTCACACCACGATATTGACGATGTGGCAAGGGCTTCATCGGACTCTGTGCTGCTTTGCTCTCTTATTCGAAGCATTGAGACCATGAATCTCATTTTGGAGCATCAGGCTACATTTTTTGATATCATCCGTCCTTTTGTTAGGAGTCTACCACAGCAAGGAAGGTTGAATATGGCCAATGCATCTCTTGCATCATTCGAAGACAGTGTGATGGAAAATCTTGGTCTGGTATCCGATTTATGCTTATACTGCGGGACGGGTCACCCTCAGCTCACCCTTGTGTCTCTTGCACTTTTGGAAAAGCTTTCAGCTTCCCGCAAACTTAATAGGCCAACCGCCACATTTACGCAGTGGCAGACATCTAATCAAATAGTAGAGCTGCTAAATACTAACGTGGAAGCCGACCGTATAGGGCGCTCCTTAGCATCTCAAATGGTCTCCGATATACGAGAGTTGGAGAATGGCCCAGTGTCCTCTGGCTACCTCATTAAACTTGGATTAGTTCAACTACTTGACAAATGCCTTAAGATGATTGCCAACG
The DNA here is from genome assembly GCA_029449355.1 of Emydomyces testavorans. Classification (NCBI taxonomy): domain Eukaryota; kingdom Fungi; phylum Ascomycota; class Eurotiomycetes; order Onygenales; family Nannizziopsiaceae; genus Emydomyces; species Emydomyces testavorans. Next base: position 3,377,236 of record CP120630.1, on the reverse strand, counting down.
GACCGACAGTAGCCCACGTTCTGCTTGGATTTAGGTGCGTTGGAAATACCCTGGATGTGGCTCCAGAGAGTCTGTTCGAAAATCGCCTGTCATTACTGCACGCTATTATTGATTTCGTCAGGACTTATCCAGACGGGAGTGATGGAATGATAGTATCGTGGATGGTACACTTAAAGCAACTGGCTTTTCAAGTACTACAGTATCTTTGGACATCGTCACTGTCCTCTTCCCTTATCTTACCGCAGCTTCGTGGGAATCGACTGCTTGCGAATCTCATGATGGCTCAGCCCATAATCGGCCCAGATTCGCTTTGGGATAGCTTTCGAATGGTAGAACCCGAATTCTGGTTCTCGCAATCTGCGGTCGCGCTCTCAGAATTTCTTATCTATCGCAGTCTTCTTTTCGACTATGCGACGACAGAAATAAGAGCTGCCTCCAAAGACAGTTCTCCTTCATCCCAGAGGAACATTTTGTCTACCTTGCTAGGAAGCTCAGCATCTGATAATGGAGAAATAATCCCTCATCCATCAATCTTTGATTTGTTTGACTTTGCGGATCTCGACATTGAGTGGGCGTATAATTCTCCGGATCTAAGATTTTTCAAAGACGTGGATATGAATATGTGTGCTACATCTCAAGAAGTCGGATCTCCGATACTTTTTGACCTTGAAAGCGTACAGTCTTTATTACAGCTGGCAAAAGAACATCTTCTCAGTGCTGGCCAAGCAAATGTGCAGGATGAAGATCAGCTCTCATTAGAACGAGACAAGTTGCTGCTCTTCCTTCGTGCAATGAATCAAAGCCGCCAAGTACGCTATAATCGTCTTATCGCTTTAAGATCCTGGGTGGAACTAATTATAACGGTTCTCGTTACCTGCGATATGGATGGCAGTCGCATGGCGACGCTCATATTACAGGTACTTCAAGCCATTCTGCCCAAGCTTGATAACTCCATCGTTGTGAACACGGCAGAAGCTATCGAATTGGCTCGTTTAGCGGAAACCCTGATTGAAAAGCTTGATACTGTTCCAACAAGTGGTAATGAGGATCTTATCGACGAGCGACTCCACCATCTCTTCCAGACTTGTATTCGCGGCATTCCCTCTGCGGTGGAAGACATGATCCTGAGAGGAAACTTTTATCATATTTGCTCCAGATACCTTTCGCGAATCACTCAGAAACGCACCGCGAAAGCTCGTTTCGGTGACCGGGCTCAACAAGTCATCAAAGTTTCCGGCTCAGGCCTTATCGACACTATTTGTGACGACGCCTATTCTGGGCATGAAAATTGCAGAGTATCTGCTTTGATCTTCCTGAATCTACTTTCTGTCCTCGGAGAACAACAGTCATCGACTGTTCTTGTGACGTTGATTTCCCAGTCCAATTATCTATGTATGTTCCTTGATGTTGTCCGATCTATGGCGTCGGAATTCCGAAACATTCAAGGCACGGGTACGTGATAACCCGGATAATTTGATTAATACCAGCTAAACGAATTATAGATACATCTCAGTTGTTGGTGTTTTATGAAGCTCAGTTGTCACTGCTCCAATCTCTTTCCCAGACGAAGGCTGGAGCACTTCACCTTCTTGATGCGGGTCTATTCCAAGCTGTCAAGGAATCGCAGGTCTTTGCCGCTGACCCTGATATCGGCCTGGGTAGGATTGGAGATTCCTGTTTCATTGAACTCAACTGACTCCTCATCTCTAGACATTGACAACCCAGATGCCCTTCGCAGATATTATGATCTTCTTCTCTCCGTCCTTCGTGTTATTATCTCAACCGTCTTCACACGAGGCCTGCATAATCAGCGAGTAGTTGAGCAAACCAGAAATTTCCTCTCTGAAAACCGCCAAAGTATGATTGGTATATTTAAGCGATATGCCAAAATTGGAGGACTGGGAGGTGCAGGGACCCAGGAATCTCTAGAAGAGTTGGTCAAATCGTATATTGCATTGATTGCCGCTGTAGGGTTTCTTGAGGTAAGTCGCATCGGGTCCGCACGTTACCCCCTATACTAACAAATGCAGTTTGAGGAGGAGCAGACAAAAGAGATAGCTGTACAGAAGCTATTTTCATAGTCCTTCTGTTCATGGTTTATCAGGTACCGAGGAGAGCCTAGGCGCTATGGAAACTTAATTAATGACTAAAACAAAAATATTATTTCTCAATCAAGATACCCAAGTCTGTAGGTTTCATCCCTTTCGTTACTAGTCAATATAGAGATATATTTAGGAATAAATGGTGGGCTGTTCTCTCAATTTGATGAGGCTTTCAAGGGTCACTAACCAATGTAGTTAAACAACCACCTAACAATTTCCAACACTCAATGATTTCAGCTCTATAAAAGCAATAAAAACTGTCAATTTGTTGATCATTTTACAATTATATAATCATAAAAACAGCAAATTTATTGATTACAGTGACTATTTCATTAATTAAGTGAAAAAAAATTAGAATTTGCAAATTTCAGATTTATTTTATCAGACAAATCAACAATTTTCATCTAAAACTCTGCATCTGCAATTCATTTGCAAAATTAAGTGATTAAATAATAATAAAAATAGTAAAATCTATTAGAACTAGTTATTTAAGCAATAATTATTACAATTTGAAATTTATATTGATTATTTGATAAAACAAATAAATTTGTAAACAACAGCAAAAAAATTGTTTAATTTTGAAAATCAGAACAAATTTTCATTCAATTTCTCATTTTTTCCACTTTGTAATTTGAAACATTGAGATGATCAATTATTGCTGATTTGATGTCTTCTTTATTGAGATTTTATATGTAATATGTTGTTAATGCTCTGCTATTGTGCTTATAGTTATATACGGAGTGTGCAGGTGCTAATAATGATTTCCAATCATGTAGTGTCAGAATAGTAACTGGAGTGCATCTAGTGCCATTCTAAAAAATGACAAGACATCAGAGCCAAGTGTGCCTATGTACATATTGTGGAGCTAAAGAATCTCCCCTAGTTTTCTCGGATACCAGCGCCGAAATTCAAAATTTGAAGACACGCTTCGGGTGCCATAAGTTACTGAGGTAGGGCGGCTTTCGCGTCTCATCGATCTGATTACTGATCTTCAATTGAAGCATTTTGTAATGGCGCCCAGTGGCAGCGCTGCAGCTAAGGCAGCATCGCAATGCACATCGACTGCTGCTTTGCTTCCTACGTCAGACAAATCACTTGTCTCGGACTCTGCGCTTGTTGAAAAGGTTACATCATACGTCAAAGATTACATGTCCCATTACGACAGTTCTCATGACTTCGACCACGTCCAGCGAGTCTTGGGGCTCGCTCGATTGATTGCTTCTGTTTCACAAACCCCTCCGTCCACTTCTTCCACGCCAAATGTGAATACCTCACCGCCCTACAACCCCCTAATCATCACGCTTTCCTCGCTTCTACATGATGTCGGCGATAAGAAGTACCTCAAGCCTGGTGACAGCGCTGACACCATGGTCTATGATCTGCTTGTGTCCTTCGGAGCACCTAACTCTTTAGCAGAGAAGATCAATACGGTCGTCCGCAACGTGTCGTTCTCATCAGAAACCAAATCAGCAGAGAGCCGGATGAGGGTGTGTCAGCTAGTTCAAGAGATCCCGGAACTAGGCGTTGTGCAGGATGCAGATCGCTTGGATGCGATTGGCGCCGTGGGCATTGGGCGCACCTTTACGTATGGCGGAGCGGCAGGGAAGATGGGCCAGAACGGGAGAAGCATGCAAAGTACGATAGAGCATTTTACGGACAAGTTGGAGTGCTTGGAAGGCTTGATGAAGACAGCAGAAGGAAAAAGGCTTGCGGCGGAGAGAACCAGAAGACTCAAGCTTTTTAGGGAGTGGTGGGAGGAGGAGACGCGGGCGGCGCAGGAGGGACTGACGATGAGATGAAGGCCCCTACTCTAGTCGTTTGGCATAACATAATATTAATACAGATTGGTGACTTACCCTGAAAGCAGGCCGGCTCAGAAAATGTTGCATTTAAGATACATGTCGTGCCACTAGAACTGCAACTGGTTATAGTTGTTGTCTGTGGAGTTACTCGCAGCTGGAGGGGCAGGGGGACTTTATAGTGGCGCCAGGGATAAATCCGCATGGCATATTCAGCCCTAACTATGTAGTTAGTTAGTGTCAGAATAAGAAATGTGGTGTGCATCTAGCATCACCCTAATATTATGGTTGAGTTCAGATCAATTATTAATGGTAATCCATACGTCATTCGGGATTCTGTTCTGGTGGACACTGTGGCCTGCTGTAGTTATGCGAGGGCCACCTTGTAGCCTTCGACATTCCAAGTTCAACCTGCATTGCCGTGAGCAATCCGCATCTGCGCGGAGAAAACAATATGAACCAAGTTCCAGTCATTGACTCTACTCCTCTCTTCACCTCGGATTCCTTCTCCTCTCCTGAATGTCTCGCCACAATCTCCCAAATCCATAGCGCCTTCAGTACCTGGGGTATTTTTATCCTGACAGGGACCAATTGCGTCCCACCAAGCCTCACAAATTCCGTTCGCGCAGCTTTGAACAAATTCTTCTCGCTTCCGTCCCAGAAGAAAGAGCAACTTCATCTAAGAAATGGAGGATGGGCATGGAGAGGGTACATGCCTTGGGGCGGCGAAGGATCAAATGGTAGTATAGACCAGAAGGAGGGCTTTTATGGAGGGCCAGAATTAAACCCCGAGGCCGAATCTCCATGGAAAGGTTTGCCAACTTACGGGATGAATCAGTTTCCAGATGAAGATGTACCTGAGATGAGGAAGCTGGTGCTGGAATATATTGAGAAGGTGACCGAGTTGGGTTTGATGATCAGTGATGCGATGAGTGTGGGACTGGGTTTGGAGAAAGGGGAAGTGAGGCAGAGGGTTCTAGAGCCTGAACCCATTCAACTCTTTCGCGCTTTTAAATATTCGAAAAGGGAAGGCATTGAAACCTGCGGCATTGGAGAGCACTCAGACTTTGGATTTCTCACCATCCTTTCACAAAATGCGGCTGGTCTCCAAGTTGTCTCCCCTTCAGGCGAGTGGGTGAATGTACCCGTAATTCCTGATTCATTTGTGGTGAATGGTAGGTATTCAAATTGTTGGTCTGCTTGCGTAGAGGCTGATTCAACGGTTTACAGTTGGTGATATCCTTGATCGCCTCACATCTGGCCTCTATATCTCGCCACTTCACCGCGTCCTGCCACCGTCCTCTATGTCCGAGCGACTTTCGATTCCGTTCTTTTTTGATCCTGCTTGGACAGCCAAGATGCAGCCTTTCCCCATCTCCACCATCCCCAACGGCTCCGTCTCCGCGACACCTGAACGTTGGCAAAAACGGTCGACGTTCAATAGCCTACAAGGGATTTGGGGACAGTATCTTGGTGTGAAGGTCCAGAAGATCTTTCCAGATCTTGAATTGCCTGAGTTCTCTGCAGTCAGTAGGCCAAGCACAAGACATTTGATTGAGGTTAGGAAGATATAGGGATGATTTTTCGTGGTATTGAGCTCTCGAGCTTGTACCTCCATGGCCTGAAGATTTGACAATAAGAGAACCCACTCTTGATTAATTGTTTGCATGAAAAAGAAGTATTTAAGGGTTTGTCCTCCAGCAACCTAAGCAGCAGATCACATTGAAAAAATATCTGGCCTCTTCCAAGGTCCTGCTGAAGAGCAAGTATGTATATCATGCCCCCCATGAAATGTCAAACTCAAGCAGAAATGTTCGGCATCACAGTTACCACTAGTTAAACATAACTAGTTAAATGCAGCTCTGTCACCCTCAACAAAGGTGGAACCACCTTCCCGCATTTCAGTAGAGCATTATCTGGATAAAGTGGATTTGAAATACTTGCTTCTATCCACCAGTGGCCCAAGAGTTGTAGAAAATTGGCAATTCTCCTACCTGCAGGGTGATGCATTTGTTGTTTGGGCTGATTGACATTGCTATGATGGATATCCAAGCATTGGAATCAAGGGAACTCGATGACAAGTGACAATGAGCAAATTCACTGAAAGTCGACATCAACCCATGTGACTAACCAACTAGTTAGTTAACCTAATTGCAACATCAGACTGATAGCAACATTACCAACTGCATCTTGTGTCAAGACGTATGTATATTTCTCAGTTGGCAGATTCCACCAAGTCCAGGTACCAGTCTCTGACAAAACACTCTGCTTTTCTCTCTTCACATTTACTAAGCTTTCTGATTGTGGAGTGATATTAGATGCAGAACCCCGGGACACGCGGGAACCGCAAATCAACCGGCAAGCGGAAACTCTGCGACGGAAACACTGAAGCAGCTGAAGAACTGATACGAAACAGCCAAGGCACCATTCCAGATCTTTTTTCAAGAGGGAGGAACAACGCATCGATCCATAAGAATCGGCCACTGTCACCAGCGAGCAAACGGTTCAAGGGGAATGACCTTGAGAACCAGCAGCATCTCAACTCTCCCAAGCAACCTCGGCTGATCCAGGAGCGAATTCCCGTGGAAAAAATGTACAATTTTTCGAATTCTGATTTCAAAGGCTCTTCGATCGGGCAGCAGAACAACCGCACATCTTCGTCTGGCGCGTCTCGAACGTACCCCAGCCCCTCTTCAACGCCGTCCAACTTCACGCCACACACTGGACCTAAACGGCTCACTGTGAAGAACCTACGAATCGTGCCAAAACTCGATCAAGAACAATACTTTGAGAGGATATGGGGGCAGCTTGATGCCGCTCTTACCGCGATTTTCGACGGGCAAAAACCGCCATACTCGTTGGAGGAACTCTACAAGGGGGCCGAAAACGTCTGCCGTCAGAAACGAGCTTCGAACTTGGCAAAAAGGCTTCAAGAACGTTGCAAAGCTTATATATCCGATAGTGTGTTTCCGTCGATGTTGGCCAAAACAGAAGAAACTGATGACATTGACTCGTTGCGGGCTATGGAGGCGGCATGGTCAGCATGGAGTTTACGTTTGGTGAGTTGCCAGGCATTTCACATGGTGGCTAATGATGCAGCTAAGTGTTTCCGCTCATTCTTTAACAGGTTACGATTCGATCAATATTTTACTACCTGGACCAGTCTTTCCTTCTTCGCTCTCCGAATCATCCGACTATTCTTGAAATGGGAACGATTGGGTTTCGATCGATTGTCTTGTCCAATCCCTCCTTAAAGTCCAAAGTTCTGCGGGGAGCATGTCAGTTGATTGATCTCGATCGAAATACTGACCCCTCATTCGATCCTACTCTGCTCAAACGTGCTATCAAACTTTTTTCAGACCTCAAAGTCTATAAAACTGAATTCGAACCAGCCTTGCTCGAAGCCTCAGACCAGTACTTGGAGTCATGGGCGAATACTGAAGCCAACACTCGCTACCTCGCCGAGTACGTGGATAGGAGCCATCATCTCATTGAAAAGGAGATGGAGAGATGTGATCTCTTCAACCTGGATATTAGCACGAAACAGAAGCTTTCAGATATGCTTGATAAACATCTGGTGACAGAGCAGACTGCTACTCTGTTGAATGAGAGGGATATACTGGGTCTCTTGAGAACGAATAACGAGTTTGCTCTCGAGCAGCTTTACTCATTGGTAGAGCGCATAGAATTGGGATCGAAGCTTAAAACTGCATTCGACTCTTTTATCGTGGATGAAGGCTCGTCCATTATTTTTGACAAAGAGAGAACCACTGAAATGGTTGTCAGGCTACTTGATTTCAAAAAGAATTTGGACAATATTCTGATGAAGTCCTTCCACAAGCATGAACTTCTGGCACGCACTCTTCGGGAGTCTTTTGAGGCGTTTATGAACAAGAATAAAAAAGACACCGACAATGCGCAGCCAGGCGAGATGATCGCAAAACATGTTGACCTCTTGCTTAGGGGCGGATTAAAGGCGATTCTCAAAGTCGAGGGTTCAACAAAAAATGACGAAGACATCGCAATGGTCGATGAGGACGTAGAACTGAACAAAGCACTTGACCAAGTCCTAGATTTGTTTCGATTTGTTCATGGGAAGGCTGTCTTTGAAGCATTTTATAAAAATGATCTTGCTAGACGCCTTCTCATGGGAAGAAGTGCTAGTGATGAAGCTGAAAAGAGTATGCTTGCGAGGTTAAAGTCAGGTAAGAGTTTCCAAATATCTTATGCCCCTTGAAAATAGAGACGTTGACTTTCAAATTTGGAAGAATGCGGTTCGAACTTCACACACAATCTCGAGTCCATGTTTAGAGACATTGACCTTGCTCGTGATGAAATGGCTTCCTATAATGCCTTGCAACGCGAAAAAAGAGCAGTGTCTCATATGGATCTTTACGTCAATGTCCTTTCATCAGCATCTTGGCCTTCCTACACTGATGTGCCGGTGAAAATACCCCGGATGATATCCGACGCACTTTCCGACTTCGAGCAATTTTACAACAATAAATACAATGGAAGAAAGCTCAATTGGAGGCACTCTCTCGCCCACTGTCAGTTAAAAGCAAGATTTTCTAGTGGCAATAAAGAAATTGTTGTCAGTTCGTTTCAGGCGGTCGTTCTGCTTCTGTTCAATGACGTACTCGATGGGCAGACTTTGCCATATAGTGATATCCAGAAGGCGACAGGCCTCTGTAAGTACTTTGTGAAAAAGAAAAGAAAGTTATCCTTGAAACGCAAACTGATAAAAATTATAGCGGATCCTGAATTGAAGAGGACTCTTCAGTCCCTGGCATGTGCTAAATATCGAGTCCTGACCAAACATCCAAAGGGAAGAGATATCAACGCCACGGATGCTTTTAGCTTCAACTCCAAATTCTCAGACCCAAAGATGCGTATTAAAATCAACCAAATCCAGTTGAAAGAAACCAAAGAAGAGAACAAAGAAACACATGAGCGTGTTGCATTGGATCGGAAATATGAAACCCAAGCAGCGATTGTGCGCATCATGAAAAGTCGGAAGACCATCTCTCCTCAAGAACTCACAGTTGAGGTGATCAAGGCAACGAGGAACCGTGGTGATTTGGACCCTGCGGATATCAAGAGTAATATTGACAAGTAAGCAATTGAACTCTCCCTGCTGCATGTACCAATAGCTGAAATGGACGATTACTAACTGAATTGCGAATTTTTTTTTTAGACTTATTGAGAAAGAATACCTGGAAAGGGACACTGAGTCCAACAAATACAAGTATATTGCATAAATAGCTTGCATTATAGTGGATGAGCTGGTATCAGAACAATCTCGCCGGCTAATCCTCTGAATATGTGATTTAACGTGCAGGAATGATGGTCCATGAAGCTTTATGAACATACAATATCTCTGTTTTACCATGCGACTGACTTCTTCCTAGTGCCTTGTCAGTGTTCGCTGTATGATTCAACTATCAAGGGGGGTTCTTGAAAATTCATGTGCAATATTAATTCAAGATTTTGATTGCAGACTTTTGGATGCATTATCTGGGCGGAGATCTTGATACGCTGGAGCTTGTCTGTGAAAACTGGGATTCTAGCCTTTAACCATGCCAAAGTTCAATGATATTGTATGTACTAATCAAGAGGATCCGTGCCACCCGAGTTCCCAGACACTGTTAGTGACGTGGTCAGCCACGCTACTGGCAACAAAGGCTCCTAAAATTTCAAAACTGAAGAAAATGCACGTATGCATTGCACTTGTGGATCTAAGGGTTGGGTCCTGCTCTTTTCTTATCTTTACTTCTTGTTTCATCCCTATTTGCTTTCTTCTCCTTCTATCGTTCCCATGTTAATCCATTGCTGTGTCCCTCCTCTCGAGTTGGCCAAACTGAGGATTCGGCAGAATGTGGAAAAGAGTAGGGACATAGAGCAGGCCAAGGATAGCCATCCCAGGAAAGCCAGACAGTGGAATACGTGCCGTATCCAAGCTTTGCAATAATCCGGTGCTGGTCTTTGAACACCTCGCCGAATTTTAACGGGGTAGTAGTGCCTTTCATGATACCGCGGCAAGCTCTGTTCTTTGATTGCTTCTCGGGAAGCTCTAATGCAAGAAGGGCTGGGGATTGAATGAGCTAGTGATGAGCCGTAGTAGAGCAATTGCTAGCTGAAGTGATAATCTATGATGTGATATGGAACATCAGCAGTCCCCTGGTGAGACACTGGGAAGGACGATAGACAGAGAAACCTGGATTTTAGGAAACATCTGACTGCTCAGGCAGCCAGGGCCCTTGGTTTTCCCAGTGAAATATAATGGCAAAGGCGCTTTCAAAAGTCAATGTTCACATTGTAGTTTTTGAGAACAGAAAATTTTCAGTTTCCAGGTTTAATGGCAGCTAAGTTGTCCTAAGATGAATTCCCCAAAGTTGATCAACCAGCCATCGTCCAGGAAATTGCGATGGTGAGATGCTTTGCGGCAAATAGAGATAACAGTCATCTTCATCCAGCAGACTCAAGGTGCGGATCAGTGCAGTGCATTCATAATACTCAGGATAAAATCCGCTGTCCTCCCAGTCAATAATTCCCGTAACAGCATAGCAGCCACTGATATTATCCTGTTTCACCATGATGTTGTCTGTCCTGACATCACCATGGGTGAACACCGATCCATGTGTCAAAGCGGAGCTGTTTTGTTCAAGAAAAAAATGAAGGAGCTTGACATATGTGGCACTGCCATGGGGGTTGGTGGAAAACTGTAAGTCGTTAAACTCCATGGCTGTGGTGATGCCTTTGAATAGGCTGCACTCATCAACACGAAGCTCTTTGACCCCTTCTCCACAGACCCCCCCTAGTGCAATGCCATCATTCTGCTGAAGTGTTCTTAGTCTGCAGAAGATGCTGTCCAGTTGGCATTGTATTGATGATTTGTCGTTGTGTGACATGCTAGGCCATGCTTGGGTCAATGTCCTGCCTGGGATGTATGACATGAATAGTACACGAAAAGGACCAAACGCGTTCAGACCATGGGGTCTCGGTGCAGGAATAGTAGGCGCCTGCTCTGCAAGGTATCGCATGCTTGTATACTCTGTGTGATCCTTGTTTCCCATGTTGACTTTGGCAACAATTTCCTCATCGCACCTCACCACGACTCCTCTAACAGGATCTGACCAGAGTTTTGGCGAATTCCAAAAGAGGCGCTTCAAGGATACAAGGAGTGATTTCTCTGTGTCACACAATCCGCCATTCAATGTCCGTTCCGAATCCCGAGCAAGCAACGCAGTCACCTTCGCAGATAGCGGAAAGACAATTGTAGCAGTCTCAGCAAGTTCAAGACGCGTGCGAAAGTCAGGAGGACCCCTTTTCTCGAAGATTGTCTTCTTCTACACGTAGCGTAGCCCGAGGTCCAGTCGCCATTGTAATTCTGCGCGTATAATTCTTTGGAAATGCTGATAACAAGTTAGCCTCTGGTTCGTACTTCAGCGTGTCTCGAAGCCTGTTTAACGTCTGGAGATTGACTTTTGCAGCATAAGACAGCTGGCGATACTGGGCAATCTGATGTTCATGATGATATGCATCAGGGAACATGGATAACAGATCTGCAGCTGGATCTATTTCCAGTGCAACATGGAATCTGAGCAAGAGGTCTCTGTTCCATTGTGCTGCTTCTGCGGTGGAGAGTGTCAAAGTCGGTGCAACATTGCCCATAATCATCTTAATATAAATGCCAGTTATGTATAAGACAGTCTTTTCAGAAAAACTGTTAGAAAGACAGCAAAGGAATTTTGTTGAAATGAATTTGAAGGTTGGTTGTTGAAACTACATATATGTTAGTTATTTTTTGACTATCAGCCAGTCTGTATCGAGATATTAAGCCTCGGTGTTGTGAATCCCTCCCATCTCCAACTATTGATAACTTCAAATCAATATCAACATTGAGGCAGCCATCCTGATAATCACATCTTAAACAAGAATATTCTTTGGAAGTGGACTGCAATTTTCAAGATGCAAAGTATCTTCTGCATGAGCAAGCTGCGAAGACATCCTCCTAGACTAACAAATCTCCAGCTAAACACTTCTTCAATGACCCAACACACCTCGTCAATTCCGCATTGCACTCCATCACTCTGACAAACCCGTCCGTCGCTTTCGATAAAGAAAACAAAATCATCTATCGACGCCCTTCACAGGATGCGTCCGCACAGCCGAAAGTCTCCATCATCTCCGGCGGGGGCTCCGGCCACGAACCTGCCTTTGCCGGTTTTGTTGGGAAGGGCTTCTTAACGGCTGCTGTAGCGGGAACAATCTTTGCTTCTCCGTCTGCTGAGCAAGTGAGAAGGGCCGTTATGGAGCGAGTAGAAACGTCCAAAGGCGTCATGATCATCACGATAAATTATACTGGCGACGTGCTTAATTTCGGCATGGCTGCAGAAAAAGCAAAGGCAGCGGGCATTGAAACGGAGTTCTTTTCCATTGGAGATGATGTCGGCGTTAGTAGGACGAAAGGAGGGAAAGTTGGACGGAGAGGAATTGGTGGCAGCATTTTGGTGATGAAAATCATGGGAGCTTTAGCTGAGAGCGGGTACGTCTTGGTATTAAGCCTATCTCCGGTTTGGATTCAGCGGACTGATGACTGCGTACCAGAGCTTCTTTGGGCGAAATATATACAACTGCGCAATTAGCTTCGCAGAATGTTGTAACCGTGGGCTCGTCCCTGGAGCATGTGCATGTTCCCGGAAGAGAAATACCAAGCCCTGGTGCGAACGAGAAGATCGACGAGGGCGAGGTTGAAGTGGGAATGGGGATACATAATGAGCCTGGTTCCCATCGGGTAAAAGCCACCCTAGAGGAGCTGATTCAGACAATGCTCAAGCAGCTTCTGGACCAAAATGACAAAGACCGTGGATTCCTGAAATGGGACTCTTGCGACAGATTTGTCCTTTTCGAGAATAATCTTGGCGGTGTCAGTACGCTCGAACTGTCTGGAGTCACTGCAGAAATAACTCTCCAACTGGAGAAAGATTATCAAATCAAGCCAGTCAGAACGATCCAAGGAACATTCCTGACCAGCTTGAACGGAATGGGCTTCAGTATCTCGCTGTTGAGATTGGCTGATACCGGACTTGGTCTGGGGAGATCGCTTCTAGAGCTCCTGGACGCTCCTGCTGAGGTTGTTGGATGGACTGCACCAATCCAGGCGTCGACCTGGGCGCACAAATCCGATGCAATCCCTGATGGGCGAGAAGTCTCCGCTGCTGAGGAGGTCGCTTCAAACCTACGAGGTAAGCCCCAAAGTATGAAGCCAACAACATCCAGACTTTGTCTTACGAAGAGGCAGTGGATCTCGTTACATTCAAGAAAGCCCTTACGTCTGGGCTAGACCGCGTTATCGCTGCCGAAAACAAGATAACACGCTATGACACCATTGTGGGCGATGGAGACTGTGGCATCGGCCTAAAACGAGGAGCACAAGCCATCCTCGACCTTCTTAACGACCCTTCTATCGTATTAAACGACGATGTCCTCCGTAACCTCAACCAAATCATCAGCCTGGTCGAAACTGCGATGGATGGTACAAGTGGCGCTATTTACGCTATTTTCCTGAATGCCCTCGCCCACGGACTACGGGAACAAGATTTCTCCTCGCATCCAACCCCAGTCACCGTTCAGATCTGGACACACGCATTACAACACTCGCTAAAAGCATTGGCAAAATATACCCCCGCACAACCTGGAGATCGAACACTCGTAGACGCATTGGTGCCTTTTATCCATACCCTAGCCGAATCGAGAGATGTCAAGGCCGCTGCATTCGCTGCTCGAACGGGTGCTGAATCCACGAAGAGCATGAAGCCTCGGTTGGGGAGGTCAGTGTATGTTGGCCACGAAGACGAATGGATAGGCAAAATTCCTGATCCTGGAGCATATGGGCTAAGTGAGTTCCTGAGTGGTTTAGCAGAGGGTATTTAGGCAAAGAAAAATACTCGCCTTGTTAAGCGAGTATGATCAAACATAACTCAAAAGTTAATCAGGGCCCTGTAAAGTAACACATCATGGCATAATATTGTGCCAGTGAAATCAAGAGCGACCATCCAGGCAAGAAGGGCTTTCGTCAATGAACATATATGATTTCTCATTGAAAAGAGAATATTTCATTTAGATCTAGTTATATTGGTCTCCTTCAGCTGCTGCTATGAAACGCGGCCGACAGGTTGGCGCCTATCTTGAATGTATAGGTTAAAAAAAAAAAAAAAAGCAAGAACGCCATGATGCCAATGTTTGTGGTATTTTATTGCATTCAACCGAGAAAGGAGGTATGAAAGAGCTGCAATGAGTTTGTCAAAACTCACTTGAAAGGCTCGTTCAGTGCTAATGCTGTGTTGCGGGGTTGATCATGACAATTCGGCGACAGTGAGTAGACAAGCACACCATCCTTCTCTATTAGATGGAGAGGATATGACGATGCATGAGATTGTAGTTCTGGGAATTTGAATGAGGTTCCGAGGGTCAGGACGAAAGAACGGTCTGGAGAAGGAGCAATCTCCTCAGCTGAGAAGGACGAGAATAACCGAATCGCCTCTTAAGAACCTAGAAGCGAGTCAGTAATCAACATATTGTAACATCTCCTTCACCAACTCCATTCAAACACCAGGAAAGCGGGGGGAATAACAACACAACCACACTCACATCTTGCTGACAAATCTATCCTTGTTCACGCCCTTTCCCTTGCCGCCCTTAGGTTTCTCTGTCCACATCTCCTTCACGTTCTCAAGGACCATGTTGCAATGGCGATCGAAAGCCTTGACTCTAGCGAGCAATTTCCGGTTATTTCGACATGAGATCAGGACTTGGGAGTGTGAGCGGGTAGCGGTTTGGAGGATGGATAGAGGACCGGTAGTGAGCTCGTGTTCTTCTAGGACTGAGACTTCATATTCACTATAACGGAAGAAGAGCGAGCGAGGTTAGTAGAGATCCAGGGAGAGGACAGAAGGGGAAAGGATGGGGTTTCAATGGATTTGTCGGCATCATGAAAACATTGAGCGAGCGGAGGGGCCAATCTGAGGAGAAAACATACGTGAGCTCGCTGCGGGACTTGCTTAATAGATCTCTGTTTGAAATAAGTCACTTGTTAGCTCAACCTGTGTAATGCAACCGAGCGCGATCCCGGAAGGAAGCCTGAAGTGAGGAGGGTGAATCATGGTCATCTGACCCAGAGGGAGCCAATAAACTCACTGTATCTTTACTTCGGACATCTTGAACAGGTATAAAAGGGTCGACAGAGAACGTCTTTGCGTGAGTTGATGCACAGTTTGACAACTTCAAAGCTCTCTCTCTCTCTCTCTCGTTGTTGCTCAGCGGAGGACGAAGAGGATCCAAGGTCTTGTCTGTTCTTGGACTAGCGTGCCAAGCGTTTAGTGTTCTCGGATAATTATAATGCCGATTCCACAGCCACGACGCGTCTCACAAGGATCCTGGCAGCGCTAAACCGCATTCGGGAATCTATTAGCTAGTGACTTCAAGGTTCGTCCCATCGCGTCTTCTCGTGAGCGGGATTACTATCTACACGCTCTCTCTCTCGTCTCTCACCTCCCAACCTCTCCAATCCTCTTCCAGTTGTGGTGTATTCACTACAGAGAAGGGATTGAGGGCTGTGTGGGAATCCTTTTTCTCTTCCTTTATTTCTCCTTCCAATAATCATCTTGTTCACTTCCGCGTCGCGCTCATGCTTACCTCCATCTTCCCTGTGATGCACGTCGAGTTATGATTTAGCTCTTCTTATTACCTTGACCTTTGCTCAGTAAATGTTAACGAGAACAGCAAAGCAGGCTTTTGTGTTTTCTCAATTAAACTTGACATTTTCATTGGGTGTTTAGCTCCATTTCTCGCGGACAAGGTCGAACCGAGCATGAAACCTGCAGAATTTCAACGTGGAAAGTGAATTATGATTTGAGTCGAAGATATTGGGCATTGTGTGATATTATACCTATCAACGTATTGCCGAACTTCTAAAGTTGCTACGTATCTTCCATTTCAAGCTCCCGGACTCTGCTTTACGCCTGCTATCATGGAAGACCAAGATGGCATTTCCGTTCGTCCAATGAGGCGTGAGTCGTCTGCCATTGCCCATTGTCCCAATTAATCGATGATCTGATTTCCACTCTAGTCAAGGTTCTCTACACGTTTGACGATGAAAGCAAAACAAACTGCCTTGCCCGGTGGCCTCACCTACTTGATATTCAAACTGCGTTCCTGGATGAGGAAACACAGGTTGGCGTGATTGAGCTCAAGACGTGTATACAGGCCATTGTCTCTGCCAGGTATGACTCATTCCTCGCGCCACCATCAGGCAATCGTTGGCACTAACCTGCAAGCTGGCATCTAGCCCCGAATTGGTAGCAAAGCTGGGTCGAGACTATACCGTTTATGCCTACGATTATTCGGAATATGAGACACCATTGGTGGGACAAGGGATGTTATCATGGGTCTTAGCTTCGGCTTCTCCAACACCCAATGCACCTGCACACCAGTCGAAAACTATGGTGACGGGTCGCGTATGCAAGATTCCTGGCCTTTTTGCGAGGGGTGCTCAAGAAACCCTCGAGGTCAAGCTCAAACTAGTCCCAGTGCCGACAGTCCTACAGAGCGAATACCTGAATAGTATGCAAAAATACAGGGAATTAAGCACAGTCATTCCACAGGACTTTGATGCACAGGCCTGGACCAACTTCATTCAGTCCAATCCTGGTTTGCTTGCAGGCAACAATACACAGCCGACGTCAGAGCACGATACAGCCGGTGCCAATAGGCTAGGGATTGAGAATGTTCACCGAATTTTGAGCGAAGGGTCGACGCCTCGTGACATTTCGAACATGAATAATTTCCGGGCGGAGTCACCTGCCCAATACACCAACGCTGTCCCAAGTCGAACCTCTACCCCGGGAATTATGAGACCTGTGAGCCAGCAGCAGAAAAGAGGTGCTGAGGAGACGTTTAGACCAGCCTCTCGTGCATCTGTTCAAAATGTTAATCTAGCTTCCCGTCGAAGAGACTCTGTCATGTCGGGGTATGGAAGTTCCGACGAGGTCGCTGATGGCCCAGTGCAAAAGAGAGCAAAGCTCATGCGGGCTGATTCTGACAACACAAATATGAATATTGAACGGCAGCCTGGTTCGCTTCGTGTCGTTGCTAGCACTGCTGCCTCTGTGAGAATACACCGTCCAACGCCCATGAATCCCACAGTTCAAGCTCAAGCTTCAAATGATGACCCAGTGCGCCCACCTACTCCTATTCCTTCTGTGGTTACCGCACCAAGTCGCCGGGTAGCCTGTTCCGCTCAAAGTGGCCTTCGACGTCAGTCTTCCACCCTTAGTCAACGCTCCCAAACGTCCCTGCATGTATCTGACGACCGGCGTCCTTCGGACAATATAGCTAGTTTTCCTCCTGAAGACCGCTATGGTGTATCTTCTGAAACTCCGTTCAATATGCCTTCCTCGCCACCCGTAATGGAGATGGCGTATCCACAAACGTCTAGTCCAGTTCTCCCACCATTCCCTGATCAGGATTCTGGCTTTTTGAGCGGAAGTCTTGATCCTCTTGATGACGATAATACTAATAATGAATGCAATAATATTCCACAGCAGAACAGCGCGAGGGACGCAACTAGCTCACAGATATTTACGAGACCTGGAATTCCTTCAGCCAGTGACGCCCCAAACGCGTGCCATCAACACAGACAATTGTTGAGTGATGGTGTGGCACCAGCTGGAAATTCAGCATCCGTTCTCCCGCCTCAACCAAGAAGAGTTGCTGGCTCTCGGCCGTCTTCCAGGGCGAGCGTTAGGAAAACTTCAAAACCACTTGCCCCGGCGCCAGCACCAGCACCAGCATCAGTCCCACAAGCCGATACAACTCAGGCTCCACTTGCTCTTCCTCCTGTTCCAGCTAGCGATCCCGTACAACCAGGGCAATACTCTCAGGCGCCATCCTACCCAATGAGTGATATGCCTACGGCATCTACTCCTGCACCCACTGGGTTTTCCGATGGCAAAATCCGAAGTGGCGCCGGAGCCAGGCGGGTGAAACAAGTGCAGGCACGGTTAGACCAATGTATTAAGCAAGGAACAGTACCTCCATATTGCGAAAATTGTGGAGCAATTGAAACCACTACGTGGAGAAGGGCTTGGTCTAAAGTTATTGAAGGAAATGCGGATGACGCGAATGCGTGCATCAATGATCCGGGAATGTTATTTTGGGAGACAGTTGATACGGAATCCGACGGCACCGTTGCATCTTACAGGCAATTTAAGAAATGTCTGGCGAATTCAGATAAAGACTATACTCAACTTCTTCTCTGCAATGGTAAGTGATCTTATACTCGGTTCGGATTTTGTACTAATGAAGGATAGCTTGCGGACTATGGCTTCATAAGTTCAAAAATATGCGGCCAGAAAATAAATGGAACAAGCCTCCGCCGAAAGATAAACGGAAACGGAAGTCTAATAGGAGACCACTAGCAGTTCCTGCGGCATCGACCAGGTCGCAAGTTAGGCTTTTGGCAGCCAAAGGCTCAGAGTCATCGCCACCTCCAACCGAAACTTCGTCTCCCAACGATGAACAAGCGACGCCAAAAAACAGGAAGCGCTCGGAAACCAGTCGTGTTTCCCGATCTCGTTCGAGTAATAGAAGAGCAAACAGTGCAGAGCCACCAAAATCGGCGGATAAAAATAACCGTTGGCAACAGGAAGATGCCTTTGAAGCACTGAGACGAGCAATCCAATCGAGTCCAGCGAGGAACCTGGAAGTACGTAGTCTGTCATTCAAGGAGCCTAATCTTACACCGAAACCTGTCCGAAGGACTTTGTTTCAGTCCTCAAAGGATGAAAATGCGATGAAGACGCTCAGCGAGGCCTTGATTAATAGTGTGAGGCGTAGCCCTCGGTCAAGTTCCAAGAAGACAACCCTGCACCCAAGCCAAGCGGATAACACTCAGTCTCCGAATGACGGTCTGGATCACCTTTTTGAGGGTGGAGATGATGCATTGTTCGATTTTGAGCCACCAAATAGCCCAACACCAAGACAAAAGAATCGGACGTCATATGCTCAAAATGCTAATAAGGAAAATATTACCACGCCATCACAACAGCCGATGGAACAGAACATTTCTGAGACTCAGCAACGCTCTCGCCAAATGTCTACTCCCAGTAAGAGCCAAGTTAACCAAAGTGGGATTTCATCCTTCTGGAACAGCCCGAACTCAAGAAGCTTCAAGACCATTGATGATTTGATTTTGAATATTTTCGATTCAGATGAAAAGTCTCTTGCACAGACGGATTCTTTTCGGCCTTTCGCACCGCCCAAAGCCCCTGCAAGCGGTGATTGGGCTGACTGGGATCCCTCTGAGTATGTTTCAGAAGAAACTTCTCAGGTGGCAGAAGGAAGGGCAAATGACCAAAGCCGACAAAACAGTACGACATCTAACGACAATGATACTCCAACTGCAAGTCTTAAAGATTCTGGCAATAAAGGTACATCGAATGATACCCCAGAGAACCACGTTGGTGAAGAGGCAGAATTTAGATCCCTTCTCCTTTCATCTACCAACGAGTTTACAACTTTCAATGACCCCTCTGCTATTCCGGACCCTGACATCTTTGATCCTGCTTTGGTCGATCCGCAGCTTCTCAATAGCATTTGGGCCAAAGACGGTAGCATTACTGCTTCTCCATCCGGTGGTAAGAAAAATGGAATGGAGCAATTTGATGCTGATGTCATTTCAGCTATTATCCAAGAGGTGACTGGTGAATCCAGTACCACCTGAACAATACACTCATGCCTGGCAAAACGCACTTACATGATGTTCTTCATTTTGCTAGCATATCCTCAAGATTGATCTACACTTCTAGGTGATTACTTTTATTCATAAAATGTCACCTGAAGTGCAATTTTTGTTGTTTTTTTTAATTTGTGTTTGCTCTATTGCTTTAACTTTGTTTCATTGGCTCCTGTGATCATTTCTCCTGGGTCTTTTTGGTCTTTTGTCAGCGTAGCAAGTTCTCAATGTTTGATAAGATGTCTTGTGCTTTCAAGTGTTCGACCAAGCCTTCATTTTTTAAAATACCATGTAAGTGTGGAATACACCTCTGTTTATGAACACGAATTGAAGCTATTCCTACATACCAAAAACAGTATTAGGCATGAGAAAGCAACTCCGGTCAATTTACATCCCTATACTGCTGATTGATCCAAAGCATGATTGCTTCACAGTCCTGAACTCTTTTAGACCATCCATGCACCAAACACTTCAATCAAGGTCACATACGCCATCAACGCCGGCTTTCCGAGTACCTGCATATAGATATACATCTACCGCTTCTAATAGAAATAAACAATCATATCAAGCACATCGTCCGTCGCTCAGTCCAGCTAGACACATCGAAGGAAAGATAGTCAGACTGAAGAATTCATAGCCCTCCAAAACTCCACCCAATCCCGACCAGACTTACATACCTCGATTGTCTTTCCCTTTTTGTCCCCCCGCCCCTGAATCACGAATTCTCAGTGTAAAAGATCTCCTTGAACCGATGCGTCATATCCACAACATGCTCATATATCTTATAATCTAGCCAAAAAGGAGGTTAACACACTCCCACCGCCCAAACAGAACACACATAATACAAATCCCAGACTGAAAATGCCAACAAAACCGAAACAAAACAAAAAGAGAAAGAAAGAAAAACCCACCACAGTCATTCGGATCCCCACAATCCGCCGCTCCCAAAACACGTATCCCAACCACCTAAACCCACCCCCCAAAAAAATTCTCCCCATCAGCTTCCCAATCTTCCTCCCCCGTTCTCCCCAGAGCAAACTACTCACCCCCTCAACCTCCGCCACCTTCCCCACCACATCCACCATCCTCCCCACGCGCAAGTGCGAATCCCGATTCAGCACCAGCGTCACCTCCGCGGCGTGTTGGCCGCCGGGACACGACAGCGTTGCCGTTTCGCCGTGCAGTTTTGCCACGGTGCCGAGGATGCGGACGGGGTTGGGCGTGCGGTTGGTTGGCGAGGGCAGGAAGGCGTGCAGGTGTTCGGGGAGGATGCGGGGTGTGGTTATGGACATGCTTAATTTTTTTTGTTTCCTTCTTTTTTTTTCTTTTTTGGTGGGGAAATAAATTCTAGGAGTGATAGTTGTAGAAGATGATATTTGAACGTCAAGGGGGATTGTAATTGTTGGAATTATGAACTACTCGAGCGGTGGGTGACCATTGAATTGAGGGTTGAAGTTGACGCGATAAACGCGTTGATTAGCTAGTTAGTTAACTAGTTACGGAGTAGTTAGTCAGCAAGATCCGATGTGATAAGATAAAATCATACACAGTACTCCGTAGTTATGCTATGGGGAGAAGTTGTCAGAACACTGATAATTAGCCGTATGCTCCTTGATTTATTAGATGCTCCCAAGTAGAATGTCATAAAGAAATGAAAGCCAAATCAGGGTGACATTGGAATTGACTAACAGCAGACACTAATGTTTCGTTATCATATATGTACAGTACATTCAAAGGAGGCAATAAAAAACTAGCAGATTATGACACAGACGATCACCATAGATTACCACAGCCAACTCCAGAAAGAATAGAGTGCATGTCGAGGTGGAAGTATAATGCCCGAGCTAATGAGAGAGTCCGATTGGTGAAGAGATGTGTCGTAGAAATAGGAAAACGCATTCGATTCTGAGAAAGCCGGAACCCGCTTGGATATGCGTAGCGTTGTTTGGGCCGGCCAAGCAACAGGGCCCAAGCTTCGATGCAAAAGGAATTGGGGGTATCCGAAAGAAAATCGTTTTCAGTTTTGAATGGAACGGATTTCTCAGCTGCCGCGGACCTCTTGATACTTGTGACTCCATTGTCTTCGGAGTGCCATGTTGTTATCCTGTTCCGAGACAAACTTGCTGTTTTCCAGATTGTATTCCTTGCGACCAGCTCTACGTTGTCGTATACAGCAGAAAGCGATGACGGCCAGGCCAACGGCAACTACTCCACCAATACTAGCAAAAATCGCGCCCTTGGTACCTGCTGGAAGGTCATTCCATTTCTGCGAAAAAGTCTTTGGTGGTGGCTTGGAGGCTTCTTTGGCAATATCCGAAACTCCGCTAGAAAAGAAGTCAGTGGTCAACATTCACGTTCAACAGAGCGACTCAAAGAAGGTGGGAATCGTACCTGGTGATCTTGATGCTCTTCCAGTCGCCCGACTGGTCTCCATAAACGTATTCCTTCCCCTTGGAGAAATCCTCAACCTTCAAGTGCTTGACTATCATAGTGTAGGGGCCATTGCTGTAATCAACTTTTCCACCGGCCCATTCGATGGTACCAGGGCGATTGCGCTCGTCTCCCGCAGGCCAGATTCCTAGACGTACTGTAGCCGGGGTCTGAGGATAGAACTTGCCGCCAGAGGCTTCGGCGGGCTTCAGGGTGCGGAGTAAGTTGTCATCCACCCACCATTCCAGCTTCTCAGCAGTCCAATGAACTGTATAGTTGTGGAACGAATGCATGGGGTCCGCCACATCATGTTTCTTTCCGCGGTCGAAACTCGTAACATTGCCCTTGCCAAAATAGTTCGTCTGGACCTGGCCCCCTTCCGAGCCAACCCATTCCCAATCTATCTCGTCGAGGTCGTCAGACTGGAGAACGATGCTGCTGACAATTCCTCTCCCAGTTGCCGCCTTCATGTGCACCTCCAATCTGCCGAAAAAAATATAGAAGTGGGACTGAATGGTCGGTGACTGCAGCTTCTCTTTGATGGTGAACTCGCCGCCTTCCTTTCCATTAATCACCTCTCCGTTAGTGGTGTTCCAGACAGCAGGGTTGAGAAGGCTCGTGAAATTATACGAGTAGTCCATGCCCAGTGCCGGATTCGGCTTGCAACTGGTATTGTTTAGCGGATTGCAGTCCGTCCATGTTTGAGCTATCGTGGGAGATATGAGCCCAGCGATGAGGGTTAATAAACAGACAATCGACAGTCCTCTGCAAGTAGCCATTGTCGATATGTATAGTGGTATCTCAGTAATATTGATGCTTGTATGTGCGGATGAACCGCTGCTCTCGACGACAAAAAAGGAGTGTGATAGTCGTGGTGGTGATTGTTTCACCGCAACTCGAGTCTGGCGCGTCAAAGCATCCGCGAGTGAAAAGGAGTGGCAGATGGGACGGTCACGTTGGAAAGAGTGAGTAAGACCCCGCCGGGGGGAAGAGGAAGGTCCCAGGACAGGAAAGAGCGACTCAGTTGGTGTTTATTTATGTATTATTGCTTCAATTCAGAAAGAGCGTGGGTTGAGAGAGAGAGAGGGAGAGAGAGAGAGGAAGGAACAACCTGAAACCACACAAAATAAGGGGAAACTGGAAAGAACCCCAAACGAGAAGGACTTGGCTGATCTTTTCCGTTTATAGCTTACTTTGGTTCGTGCGGGATTCTGCAGCTAGTCTACACCGGGCAAGGTCGTTTCTCATCTCAACAGTGCTTGACAACTTAGTTGACATTCAATACAGATATACGTTGATGGCTTGAGGGAATTTGGAGATACAACCATCTCATATCAAATGAGCAAAAATGCAGACCACTCTCTACACTGTTCCGATCAGAATAAACACATATCACTTGAAGTACTTCTTTTCTGATTCTTGCCGCGGAAGAAAAGGAGACTGTGTACGTAATTACTGTGTACACGGTTCACCTCCGTAATTAGATGTGAAACGGTAAAACCCATGATTCAAACTTCGGTCCTGATTGGCCAGATGAATAATTAGTAATCATGCTCTCTGAGGGACCGGAATAATATATTTTCCAGCGCTGTCAAACAAAACGAACAAACATCATCCGAAGCTAGCAAAGCAATCTTCCTCCAGCAGTATCAAGTCAAGGCTAACAAAAAGCAGTGAAAGTCGTCAAGGCTTCAAGAGTGAATTATGCGCCAAAACTGGAATCTTATTTAAACACGTTTTGTCGATATGCCTCCTCCCGCCTTCCCGTCCTCCAATCGCCGCATGACGGCGAACCCACTCAAACCAGTGAAAAGATACCGCCCTGGAAAGCCAATAGTTGAAGAAAGAGACACATCAGAGGAGGAAGAAGAGGAGGAGGAGGTTGACGAAGAAGACCAGCAGAGAGAGCAGGAGCGGATCAAGCAACAGCAATTGAAAAGGCCGCCACCGCCGACAGTTTCATCGTTCCCAGCGAGAGACGCAAAACACATTACGACAGGCGTGAGAGATGTGGCGATCAAAGAAGATGAAGACGAGCAAGGATTTGTGACTGAGGAAGAACCCGAAGAACCCTCCGCCCGACCCGTGGCCGCGCCTGGGCGCACGCCTGAGCCTTTAGTTGCCAGCGAAAGTGAGGAAGAAAGCTCAGAGGAAGAAGAAGAATCGAGTTCAGAAGATGAAGCTCCAAAGAGAATGCTCCTCAGACCGACGTTCATCAAGAAAAATCAACGCAAGGAATCGGCAACTCCCGGTCCGGCTCTTGCAGCGACCTCAACGGCAGAGGAAGACGAACTCGCGCTTCGCAAAGAGAAGGCGGATATGCTGATCCGCGACCAGCTAGAAAAGGAAGCAGCATCTCGAGCAGCGCAGAAAAAGTCCTGGGACGACGACGATGAAACTGGGGCAGGTGTGGAAGAGAAGAATATCAATGATACCGATGGTCTTGATCCTGCTGCAGAGCTGGCCGCCTGGAAGTTACGGGAACTTAAACGAGTTAAACGTGAACGAGAGGCGATTGAGGTAGCTGAAAAGGAGCGCGAAGAAATCGAACGCCGTCGGAATCTCACCGCCGAAGAGCGAGAGCGTGAAGACCGCGAATTCCTTGCCAAACAGAAAGAAGAACGAGAAGCAGGTAGGGGCAAAGCCGGCTTCATGCAGAGATACTTCCACAAGGGCGCATTCTTCCAGCCGGATTCTGAGAAGCATGGCTTGACGGAGCGAGACTTGATGGGCAGTCGATACGTCGATGAAGTTCGCAATCGCGAGGCGTTACCGCAGTATTTACAGGTTCGAGATGTGACACGGATTGGAAGAAAAGGGCGAACCAAATATAAGGACTTGAAGGCTGAAGATACTGGACGTTGGGGTGTAGAAGCGTATTACCGTTCCTCAGCTCCAGCGAATAGTGCCTCTCGCTTCGGAGGGACTGATGAGAGATTCTTGCCTGATCGTGACAGGCCCTCTGGACCGACGGGTGCGAATGCAAGTTCAGTGAGAGAGAGAGCCAAGCCAGAGCGACGAAGAAGTCGGAGTCGCTCTACTTCCAGGCCAAGGTACCGATATAGGTCCAGATCCAGATCACGGTCCAGAACGCGCACGCGACGCCGTTCTCCTTCGTTTTCGAGATCTAGATCTCCTCCAAGAAGAGATCGATACAGAGATGACTATCGGAGGAAGAAACGAAGCCGGTCGCCATACTCAGACCGAGAGAAGAGGCGCAGAGTTGATATCGCTGCATAGAAATGGAGCTTTATTTGCTAATTTATTTTTGCATTTGCATCTGTGATATGTACTGCATTGCAAGGCGCTTTGGGGTTGAAGTTCATATTCCAAAATATAGGGACAAATGACTTGGTTGTATCTGAATGTCGCTCTCGAGGGTTCAATAGGTGTGTTATTTTGGCCATTATACTCACTCTGTACGTCAACGCATTTGGCTCGGATGCAAAGGAGAGTCCCTTTTACATGCTTTCCAGCTAATGCGCCAACGATATCTTATCTCTCGTCTACCCTTAGTTTACTCCGTCTCATAATCCGTTTATTCCCTTGCCAGACGCCATATATACCCATCACGAGAGCCTTGTAAATAGAAAACTCCTTTTGACTTTTCCGCACACAACCTCATCAACGCGAACGCGAACGCTCTTCAAAGTAACACCCCCGATTTTCACTTCACCCCCGCCCTCTCCAACACCTTCTCCCTCTCCATCACACTCTCCCCAAACCGCACCAAAAACACCGTTCGACTCGGCCACATCTCATTCCCCTGATTATGCGCCGTCACCTTGGCCTCGAACCCACACCCGTCACACACCCCCTCCACAATCCCCGCCACAAACGCCGCGCAGTTCAGCTGGCCCATCTCGCGCGGCACCGAGATGTACATGTTGGTCAGCGGGTCGTTGTCGGTGATCATGTATTCGTTGGGCGTGGCGGGGGAGACGGAGTGCTCGAGGGCGTCGGCGGGACGGGAGAAGAGCAGGCGCCAGAGGGGGCCGTGGATGAGTTGGAGGAGGGAGATGATGCGCAGCGGGCGGAGGGGCTGGTTCGAAGGCGTGCTGGAGGAGGAGGAGGTGAGGGTGCGGTAGAGGAGGAGGTCGAGGAGACGGAGGCCGAGGGGGTAGCCTTGTTCGTTGAGGCTGCGGGGAGGGGTGTTTGTCGGTTAGCAAGGAGAAAAACAATTTTTTGACTATGAAAGGATTTAATAATAAATAATATTCATACCGTCTTTCCAAATCCTGTACGCCGGTTACGCGTCTCTGTGCATATGTCACCATCTCTGCGAACAAGTACGCGAAGCTCGCCCGGCTCGATTCCGCATTGCGGCTGCGATTCAAGTTCCGGTCGTATATCGTCTTGCGATTCGAGGGGACCCGCAGCCCGGTGGATCGTTCCAGCGGTGGTTGGGATAGAGACTGTGACTGTGACTGATGTTGCTGCGCTTGCTGCTGCTTCTCTTCTCGGTTTTGGTTCGAGATCGCGCTGGTAGATGCGGCGTGGATGTGTGTGGGCAGGGATTTTGCGGGTGCTGCATTCATCGTTGGTGGGAAGGGAGCATGGGGTTGGATGATGCTTGAATCCGAATCTTATGGCTTGGTAGAGCCGAAGGAAGATCTATGTTGATAGATGCTGTTGCGGGTGAAGCGGTATAGCTCGTTGAACACTGTCGATGTTTCGTTTCTGGAGTAGATAACTATCGAACTCTAAACATCAATTGAGAATGGAGACCACCAAGCAGATTTCGGATGATTCCTACGCAGACACTTCTTACAGATGTTTTCTAAGTCTCTATATGAGTAAATGCATTCATTTTCATGTATTAGTGGAGCACTGTGTACAACTTGCAGTTAATTCACACCAAAAGCGTTAACAGAGGCGTCCTGGCATTGGTCATCACTGAATGAGGCCTGCCTACTCACTAGTGGATTAGCAGCGGTCAATTAATCCTCCCATAGAGTTTCAGGATCAATTTCACACTGTTAAAGAGGTTTGGATCCGTACTGTCGCTGAGCTAAATTCATATCCTACTCAGGGACCTGATTTGTATAATCCCAGGCATCAATCCAGCTCCATCAGGTGCGTCTTGTAGATCTGAACTCTCCACTGTTGAGGCAGAGACTGTTTGTTCATGCATTGCGTTCAAGAACAAACTCACTTTTTATTACTTTCACGGCATTGGTCACAACTTGTCGATTTCTGCCTTTTTCTGGTGTTCCAATTCAGAGTCCGAGAAATGCTGTCTATCCAGTCGTGGCTGCGATGGCTGGAGGTCATTACGTTTGCAAAAGGGAATCTCGAAGCTGAGACCGTAACATAGTCCCCAGGGAGTAGCTCCAGGCTATGCAGTCTCCGTCAGTTTCATTTTCGGAAAGAAGGGACAGTTTGGCTCACCGTTCACGGCCATCAAAACTCGCCCATGAGCTGGTCCTGGCATCATATGGCACACCGATTCTAAGCACAATTGTGTCTGGGAGTATAATTGGACGGAAACTAAGCGTATGTGCACAGATTGCCGTCAACAGGATCACAGGGTTCTCAGGGTGGCAGAGGGAGCCGCCTGCGGCCAGGTTGTAGGCTGTCGATCCAGTTGGGGTTGCGACACAAACACCATCTGCCTGTATCGATGTGAAATACTCATCATCTCCAAATATTTCCAAGGAGGACATAGCTGTTATTAGAAGAGGTAAGTATGACGCGGTCAGCTGGCAAAGAGGAAATTCCAACGTACTTGCGTTCGGTCCACGGTCGACGACAAGTTCATTCAAAATCTGAAATGTCTTCTCTGGTGTATGTGTTACATTATCCTCAGTTTCGTCTCCGAGAATTTCTTCCACAAGATCCCTCTGATTAGGGACTGAATCGCCAGATTTGCGTTTCTTACTTCGCATCACTGAACACTCAAACCGTAGCCTAAGGCTCAAAATGACACCTTCATGAAATGCTCTCCGCAGGGTATCTTGAAAATGCCCAAAGTCAAACTTGGTAAGAAAACCAAGAGAGCCCAAAGAAAAAGAAAGAACTGGTGGAACGATATGCTGGAATAACCAGCTAGCATAGAGAACAGTCCCATCACCTCCAAGAGTGATGACAAAATCGATTAACTGCGGACTCTGGCTGACGAGATCCAAATCCCAATATTTCAACCTCTCCTCAGCTGAGGGTTCTTCGGCAAATAGCCCAGCTGCATCAAATTCGCTGTCATTTTGTAGCTTCTTTTCCACGTAGACAACATAACGTGTCTCTCGATCTTTGGAAAGGAGCCACTGAGTCACCTCCCTGGTCAAACGCACTAGGCATTTGTCCTGCGGCTTCGTGAGGAGGAAGACACTTTTCACATTGAGCTTCAGTCTGAGATTTCCCAACTTCTTTGACAGCGTCCTCACATTCCACGCCATATCAGACAACTGCCTCTTTGTCAACAGCCTCGACTCCAGAACGGCACCAGCCGCAGCATTCGAGGCACATGGCACTTCAAGAATCGACTCCTGAAGCGGTTCCAGGTGTAACTCCTTTGGTTTTCCGAGGAGCGAGTGGACGAAACACGCCGAATTGCTTGGCTGTTCAGCATTGCGGTGCAGAAGCGGAGGGCCACCAGCTGAGACCCAGGAAGATCTCCGGCGATGCGCCGTATCCGTACAAAAGATCACCTGTAGCAGGAGAAAACAAAAAATCTCGTCAAGATGCGACGATCTCGTAGCCGTTTCGGGAGGGGGGCTGATCCCAGGTCGACCGACTCACCTCAAGCCGACGTTGAAAATCTGAATCATTTCCCGGGTCGGGCTGCGAGGCCTGTAGCGCGTCCTGCTAAAACAATGATAAGCGATCGTTTCTTCATAACGACGTGACCAGGATTTGAATGATAATCGACAGCACAGGGTTCAAGCACTCACCATTTCTGGGTGGAGTCCCGTATCAGCACCAACACTACTGCTCATCAAGGCGACCAACTAAGAATTCAGGTGGAATATTATATTGTACTCTCAAACAGTTTGTGATTAAATTTGGCATTGCTGGCGATGGAGTTGGATCACAGCTGTAAACTGAAGCTAGATAGTTGTACTTCATTGTGGTGTCGTCATCGCAAACATCTAGCTAGCTACATACAAACTCAATTCTCTGCTCCAGTATGAAGGTCTATCAATCTACAGATCTATTCACCAGAGGGTATTGAAATCTATGTCTGTAGCTAAAATATTCTAAATTCTAGGCACTTCTGGCAATGCTTCCTATACAGAATATTGAGAGTTGTAACCTATGAAGAGCGAAGTTGCGCCAGGGTTCGTCTGGCACAGCGCACACTCGGAATATACTAACCCTCGAGTTCATATTGAACTCATCGGAAAGAGCAGCGTAGCTGTTGGCTTTATTGCTGAATGAAAACTAGTATCACAGCAAAGGCAGTGCTGTGATAAACACCGGATTGAAGCCGAAGGCAAATATAACTTTGCAGATATCCACAAAGCTGAATCGCCCGACGGAAGCCGATAACCCACTTGTTTTATACCAAGAGGGGAGAGACCAGTTAGCAGTTGATCGTCTGCAAGATGAAACAAAAGGCCCTGTGGACAAATCACAAATATAATCCATGGACCATAACTCTCGTACCTAGTCGGTGTGAGGACATTTGATATTGGACTGCAGGGGCTTCTGGTGGCAATATCAACAAGCTCCATAAAGCTTTCAGCATGTCTAGTGCTGGGCACCCTTACAGCTGGATACTACTTCGTATAGAATAGATTCTGGGAGCTCTGAAGCTCCCTCCGCTAGGTAAGAGAGGTAACCAGGGGTCCTGGTGAAAGGAGTTCAGATGCCAGCTCACATCATAAAATGAGTTTGACAAGTCCTAGCCACCATAATAAGTGTCCTAAGATCCCCGTAGATGCAAATCGTGTGAACCAGGTGCCTCAAGTACCAGGCAGAGGTAAGGATAAAAAGGTAGGTTTGAATTTTCCCTTGCAAAAAGGTTCAAGCACACAAGTGTATGTACGGCTTCGAAACAACCTTGATGTCAGATTCAAAATGGTGCCTGGAGGTTGGTTCTTCCTTATTCCCCCAACAACAGGAAGATCTTAGTCCTGTAATTAGTTATCATAGTCTTTTCAGCAAATTCATCGATTCTCTGATAAGATTGAATATAATTTTCCAAGTTGTCAGCGCCTGCGAGATGTCGCCTTTCACCCCAAGTATAAGTAAGGCACACAGTAGAAACAAGTCTAATAGCTTTTGGGCTGGCACCGGACGAGAATTGCCCCCTTGTATGTCATTCATTGTGTCAGCGTGGTGCACTGCACTTGAATGGTTTTGGTATCATTGGGAGCAGGGTTTGGACTGCGCCTTGCCAGTCAAGTAACAGGTAGGAGGTTGGGCTCACCGCCTGGTTCCACGCAAGTCGTACGCAGCAGTCCACATGATAAACTGGCAAAGCCAACAAACAATCAAGGAGAAGACCTGATCTCTTGCCTCTTAAGGGTTGTGCGGAGTACTGTATATGCATTACATACCCGAAAGAACACCCATTATTGGACAGGCAGCCGCATCATAGAAATCAAAGTTAGTAGATCTGTGAGAAATCTAGCAAGGACTCAGCAGGCGAAACGATATTCTCTTTTCGCGAAATGATTCGGGCGGACCCTTTTCCAGGACCAGAAGAAAGTTGCACCGTGGTCAAATGCCATGTTTTGCACCAGCTTGTCCAAGGTCATTCACGAGAGAACAGTGATTGGCTGGGTCAGTGAGATTCGAGCAGTGTTCCTCTGTAAACAGTACTGGACAGTTTTCCGAAGTCCAGGCAAGCATGACAGAGGGTGATAGTATTAATCATGGAGCTCGTAGAACGGAACTCGGCTTCCAAAGAAACAAAAGAAGAAACGATTTCATCAAATTTCCGAACCGATCAATATGAAATAGTTAATCGGCTGGTCAAGCCCAGATTGCAAGAGGAGTTCTAGGCTCATGCATGTAGTTAAAACATTCGATTATCAACCTGGCATGGTGAACCGTCCTTTCAAAACGGGATGAACCGGCAAGTTGCCTGAGTGATACCTCTCACACTGTGACGTGTTTTCCCACCCGAACGATAATCCAGAACCACAGGACAGAGAATGTATAGCTGAGAATGAAGTCAGATTGCAGGGTTGCCTGGGCCTCCAACCTTCAAGCTTTCAAGGCCAGCTGGTCCACAAGCGTCATCGCACACCATGAGGAGGTGCATACTACACAGTAGTAGTAGTTTTCCAAGATAACCCTAACCTCCTGCTTGGTCCACTTTGATATGTAGAAACGCGCCATAACTAATGGTCGGGCTGCCAATAATATGGGATCCTGGTATTTAATAACGGCATGATGCTTGTCCGGCGGAGCGGAATTGATCTTCCGATCCATCCAGATGGGAAGATGTAACCAGTCAGTAACCAGCGTCGACATCTGCAAGATATCCCAAGGTTTCATTTGCTGTGCTTCGTACATACGAGCACGAGTTGGTCGCATTATCACTACACGAGTGTAGGAGATCTTTAGCCAGCAGATATCGGAAAGAGGCATACTGAGCTGATGCTGTGGCTGAAGGATCATTCAGTAGTTAACTACTAATGTACGATGGACTTCTTGGATTGACCCGTGATAACTTAGAAGGAAGGGAAGACAGATGGATGCCTGAAGCATAACAACAGAAGTTATTATATATACATACGAAACCGCTCTGTTTGACTCCCAATGGGTCCTTATGCATGATTAATGGGAAATCCTCCGCCTGGGAAAGATAGTGCAATATCTCAACTGGGAGACAATATGCACGAAGGATCCTCTGCTCTTGGTTTTGGCTTCTGCTTTGGTGGTTGGTTGGTCTGTCATACCGATGATACTCGTATACGATCAAAGGTGGAGAAATGATCAGTTGCTTCACGAAGCTAGCAAAGAAAAGAAAATGCCAATCAACGAGCAGGGACCCAGGAAAGCAGCATCCCAAACGATGTGGAGAGTTTCACTCGGATATGCGCTGTAATAGGATCAGCTTTAGGTGGTGAGTCACTTTTATAACTAGTAGTCTAGTTAACTACCTAGTTACCTAGTTGAGCCAGCCTCCATTCAACACCTTCTTGTCTCTGGCGGCTAATAGTTAGTTAAACCTCGCGTGTTCGATGCCTGCCTATGTATGCTTGAATGATCTGGCGCTGAGTTCTAATAATTAGTTAATGATCAGGCAAAAGGATCTTACAGTACGGAGTAGACTTGAATGGATTCAGTTGCAAGTCCTGGCTTATTTCATCTGCGTGGGGGTAGGATATACCTACATTAGTATACAGTACACACAACAATTCAACATATTATTAGAACTGCGTTCATTCGTAAGAATCTGTTAAATCTCTTGGAGGTTCTTGTGATCTGAGAATGATTCAAGGCCCAGTTTGTGGGGTCTACTGGGAACTCCCTGGGCGCTGTTGGGGGCTTATCAACCCAAATTCTTGTTAAGTGGCCTCGGCATACATGATACGGGTCACAGCATGCTCACCTCCAAGCTGCCCCTTGTCTCTATAATTATTATTACTTCCTCCTTCAGACATAGGGAGTCGTTATGTGGACACCGTATACATAGTTTATGGCGTATCCGAGATATTATACTTTCAAACGGCGCTTTCTTGTAATAATATGTGCCCATCTGGCATCACGGAGTGTCCCATAGATACATATACGTATATAATAGGCTACTAGGCCACATATGCTGTCGATCTCTGAGTCTCCGCTGAAGGCATCAATTTTATAGAACCTTCTGTCGTGATGATCTTTCCCGACCTTAGCCTGTTAACAAACTTTTGGTCGACATGTTGATCGGAAACACCTGTGATAAGTGGAGGAGTTGTTATTGAAGATGTGGCTAATAATTCCAGCATCAAATGCCAATTGGTCTCATGTATTTGCGCCATGCTACATGTGGAGAATGCGGATACTATTGTTGTATCTGTACTATCGTATTCCGTATCTGGTTCGAGAACTCCACTTGGTGATGGTTGTTGGGTGGTCAATAATCTAACTTATTTGATAGAGATTCTTGACTTCGAGAGTTGAGAGGCTGAAAGAAAAGCAAAGAACCAACAACCGGGATAACTGGTTAGCTTAGTAAACTCAAAGACTTTCCCAGCAAGCAAATGCGGCTTGACTCAATCAATCATCAGAGCATGCACTGGTGTCCATCCTGGGGATGATGCATCCTGGAAATGCACGAAACAACATGCATATGCATGTAAAAGGCCCTTGTGAATTTGGCTGCAGCATGCAGTGCCAGCAGCAACAATAGCCAATAGTGCAGATATGGATGATCTGAATTGATGCTCTGGAGTCTGTGCTCAGACAGAAATTTCATCAAGGCACGAAAACCCGCCCCCCTGGACCTTAGTTAACCAACTTGAGAACTATTTCGGCAGAACCGCCAAACGATCCCAAGTCTCGGACCCTTAGCCTTGTCAGTTGCATGCATTCTAGTCAAACAACTCGGCATCTAAGTATCATACATACGTTTATTATATGCTCTTCGGGTCACACTAGCCACCGCAGGATGATGGCGTTAGGCTTTTTGGCTCGATCTGACAAGCTTGAAACAGCGGGTCAGCAGGCAACTCCGTTATTGATGAACTGAACAGGTTAATTTCCGTCCTTAGTTGTGGCCCCGATTCTCCTGCCGAGTTCCACAGAAATGACTTGTTCTATATGTAAGCGCCGCTGAGATTTGCATAGACTTTCGCAATGACGTTCCTTTATGAAGTTCTGCAAATGCACTCAGAGGCCCATCCAACAATGATGTAACGGGCCCTTGTTAGTGCACAATTTATGAAGTATGTACATACTCCATGCTCCGTGTCTACAATCCTGTGGCGTCTCCGTAACCTTGGAACTTACACGAGAAAGTATGGTCTCGTGATGAAAAGAGGAAACCATTTCCTTTGCGCTGAATGAAGTTACTGTGGCTGCTTATGAGTAACCATCTAGGTGGTTATCTGCTGAACCAGGGAAAAGCCTTTATGCCTCGCGAACCAGGGAAGTCTAATCCGTCAAGAGGAATCAATGACCGGTAAAATAATGTCGCACCAAGGTGAATGAGAGCAGGACCATCCATCCTCTGCCAGACTGCCACACACTGATGCTGGCTTATTATAGAGAGGAGTCAGGACAGGTGCGGAGCCCCGGGATATAGGTATCGACCACGCGATCCAGGAGCAAAGAATGGCGTCGGGCGTTTCTCGGTTAGGCATCTGCATGGAGCTCTGCACGAGATATATACTTATTATTGTACAGGCAAGGCGGATTTCTGAGAAATGTATGTACTTACTTGGCTAGTTAAATACGTCTCAAACCATCGAGGTTCCCGCGGAATACACAAGTAATAGAGATGGTACTGAGATTGGCCAGACGCTAATAATGAGCATCCATACTAATCAGCTTTTCAAAGGCCTCCCTGCTGTCTAGTTCGAACCACAGAACAGGATAAGAACCGAGGATGATAAGATTCCTATACACAGTACGGAGTATATCTAGAGGATTAACCCCCACTTATAAGTTATTCCTCATCTGGACAAACACGGATTCGCTGACTTTTGTGTTCGGAGGATACTCCGGACCGTGTTTGAAAACTGTATTGCCGTATCGATTTGTATTGATGTGTAATTTACGGGAAGGGAGTCATCAAATCCCGAGCTGGAGGGGTCTAGCCCCAGCCATTTTAGTGAGGTGTTACTTGCACCTTGAGTCTTCCCCAGTGCTTTTTGGTGTCACTTTTAAGCTGTTAGTGTCACCTTGATCATGCAGCTATACAGTACAGTGCATGTACTGTACAGAGAGTGACCTCACAGATATAGGATCATTACCACACAGTAAGCTATCCCTCCAAAGTACTCATACTGTGTACACATTAGCACCCTAGGCAAAGTCGCATCAACACCTCAATAAATTGGCAAATCTGTCAGCATACCTGTGGTAGTGATGGAGTTATGGGACTGCCCAATGCGTCACCGACATCGTATCTTGAGACTTGCTGATACATACATATGTATGCCGGTGTCACTCACCAGCTATCTATCTATCTATTAATAATCTTTGGCGGTAAAGCCGGATGTACTGTAACTTACATAACGCAGATGTGATTATCCACTAGAAAACTCACAAGAACAACTACCAAATGATGCTTCGTGCTGTCTGCATGGAGACTTTTTTACGCCCCTGGTTTATCATCTTTCTCCAGCCAATACGGATGACTGAATGCTGTTATGCCACTTATATTACTTACCCCAGCGTCTGGTCAGACTATCCGTACTACATATGGATGTACGTAAGGTTTGCTGGGTCCGCGACTCTCGAAAAAGTCCAACCGCATCCCATTTTGGATATTCAAAATTCAAATGCTAAAATCTGTTACAACACCAACCACATCGCCATCGCTGGCTGGGGCCACCCATCCCCCATCCGGTCCCTGCAGGAATGCTCCCCCCAATAATCTGCTGCAAACCCAAACTTGGCGATTCAAAAAGGAATGAATCTTTGCTGGATCGCTCTTTTCTTGAACCTTGATCGGGTTTTGTGACTCTAATTTTCCTTCCTCATCACCTTGGAAACCCTTATTATTCGCCTGTCAGGGATAAGTACCATTCTGGAAGTCCGGCTTTGTCAAACAGATCCAACCCGCATTGTTAGTTAGCGCAAATAATGGGTTCACGATGCTAACTTCACCACAAAACGCCAGGTACACCACGCTCCACTACCAAACAAGGCCAGATGGACATGGTGTTCAGTCTCAAGCAAGCGTCTTCCATGTTACGCATGCAAGCCAGATGTGTTTATCCATAATCAAAAAGGCCAGCAAGGCTACATACAAGTAGGAGAACTGACTCAGGAATCCTACACACTTTCCTTTTCCCTTTTCGTTTTTCTCGAGTATAACCGCTTACGGTCTCCTCTACCTCTATTAGAGGAACACTTGACGTTGTTCCTCTTCTCTTCGTTCATATTTCTTTATCAATCATGTCCCATTTCGACAAGATGTCTCCTATCGACTTTGGCGGAAGCCATGGGTACTTAAACACGATACATCTCAGTGGCCTGGCAAGTAAGCACCCAGGTCGTATCACGAAGGCTGTCAGTGCTGGGCACAGTCCACGAAAAACTTTGAGAAGAGATACGATGTACCCAAGCGGAGCGTATCGTCGCACTTCCACCCGAAGCGATGAATTTGTCGCAAGCTTTTACGCCGCTCTTCAGAAAGCGACTGCATCACAACATTCATCCACAAGGCCCACGCCCACCTGTCAGTCTCATCGCCCATTCCAAACATACTTGGATAGAAAGGAGCTGCCAACCGACAATCAAGCTCCTGCTACATGCAAGAGTTTTGTTGACTGGGAAGTCAATGGAACGTTGATGTCTCCGTGTCAGCGACAATACAAAACTTATTCTACCGGGCCATCATTTCCCAGCTACTCCCCGCCTCAACGGACCCTGAGTCATGAAAAACCCGATTTCGACTGGCCGACCTACATCCCTATAATATCTTCAGACTCAGCCCTCCCATCACCACAACCAAGAATATCGAGAAACTATAACGCTTTTGCTTCTACCAACACGACCGCGGTTTCCTCACCAGAACTCTTTTCAGATCCGCAGTTTCCTGAACCGAAAACACCACCGTCGTATGCTTCAGATATCAGTGCGCCTGATGAAGTTCTTGTTGGAGTCGGATTATACGATGAGCCTGATTCCGTGTCTTGGGAAGAATCCTCAACGACAGGTCGGTTCAGGTTCGGAACTCTTGACAGACCTTTGTATCAATCTGAACGGACAACGGGAAAAGGGCTGAAATTGGAAGAGACTTTTAGTCCGCCACCTATCGACAGTGACTCAGATGGTGGTGTTTAAGGACATAATAACTTGTGTGCATCTGCTTGAATCACCCTGAGCCAGAGATGCGGTTTTGGATGTCTTGAGCTGGCTGTTAGCATTAACTTCATCACCAGCCTGTATCGCTACAATCTCTGAAGCTTCTCTTGCTTATCAGATAACAATAGTCGCTTTTGGCGTTGATCGATTAAGTATAATGACCTTTATGGAATCTAATGAATGGATGATTGAACTGCATCAAGCAAGGGAGCCTTATGGAAATTCTTTATCTTTCAGTCATTCCTATAATTTTACCTCTAAATAAATCCTGAACTTGTATTTCTAATTGCCATGACTGCTATATAAAAGCATTTATGTTAATACATGCTGTGTATTCCATCCAAATGTGCCTAGATGTAAACTTGACAACTAGCGGTTATCGAGGAATAGTTTGAGAGCAAAATAATTACATAGCTAACTTTAAACTAACCAACCAGCTAGTTATGATTGGTGCAAATGGAATGACACTTGGGCTAAGCATTTTGGCTTGAACTTAATTTCAACCTTTTGTTATCTGGTATCTCGAAATGTCAAAAATCGAGTTTGAAGCAGCATTTTACCTGTGAGGAGCAGGATTGGGAATTGTGCTGCTTCAATAAGAACAAATGAATGTGTTGATGTCTATTCCAAATGCAAAAATGCGATGACCAGGATAACTATATTCAGACCAAGCTTGGGAGAATATCCTTGAAGGTCACATCTCTCTGGTTCGATCCTTTAGCGTCAATACCTTGCTGAGAGTCAAGGATAACAGCTTTCTCTCTTGAGCATCTCGCACTGCATTACGATCGATATCGTATCTAAAAAGGTCAACCATGCCACGACTACAATTCACTCCTTGGAAGAATCACTCTCAGCTTGTCGCTGTACGAGACCAGTTCTATCCCCCGCCTGGCTATCAGGGGCCAGATATGCGAACTGAAGCTTCTGCACTTGTAAGTATCCTGTTTGTATCCGTTGAGCTATTAGAATTCTGCAACCGGTGTGGTGTAACCATTTGACGTGAGAATAGGTCTGGGTCTGGAAAGTTCGAGGGAATCTGCCGCATGCGGTGGAGGCTACGGCGCTTTTGACGGATGCTATTATTCACGACGATGCGAGCAAGAGTTCGATTTTTTCGATTCGCGCGACGTATGCATCGGCTTTTTGCAGGTATTTCTTTCTACCTGCTGTGTGTTGTTGGTTCATCGTCAAGGCTCTGTTTGCTTGCAGTGGTTCTATTTCAGGTGATTTTGCTTAGTTGGGTATGTTAACATCACTCCCAGGTTTGTCACCGGTCTGGTAGACTCCAAACTGCATGGAAGAAAGCAAACTATGTACCAAAAGGCCATGACCCTAGGTGTTCCTGCTTCATTTGTGGAGTTGCGCCATGAAGCGACTCATCGTGAGCTTCCCTCTCTCGTGGTCTTACGAAACGCGGCGCAAAGATCGCTTGAGTGGCTATGGGAATTTTACTGGGCGAAGATCGAAGACAGCGTGCAAGCTGATAGTGACCCACTTGAAATTGCTCAGTCGAGCAAACAGGTGCTAAACGACGAGATATGGAATATTTTACAGTCTCTTACGGTTAGGGGGGTTGAATTGAATGGAAGTAGTAAGGACAAGAAAAGAGCTGAGAGTCGACGTTCAGCCGCAATCATACGTGAGCTTGCGATGATTTGTGAACGTGAGAACCAAGGAAGTGTGCTTGTTGCGCGGGCTCTTCTACGTCCAGGTGTTTTAATACCGGAGTCCAGGAGGTGAGAGCCGAGTCGCACATTGATGCTGGTTTTTGTATTCTATGCTAACAACTTGGTCCATGCTAAGTTTCGGAGATCCGATG
The DNA here is from genome assembly GCA_029449355.1 of Emydomyces testavorans. Classification (NCBI taxonomy): domain Eukaryota; kingdom Fungi; phylum Ascomycota; class Eurotiomycetes; order Onygenales; family Nannizziopsiaceae; genus Emydomyces; species Emydomyces testavorans. Next base: position 3,338,371 of record CP120630.1, on the reverse strand, counting down.
GACCATTCCATGTCGACATGGAACGAGTTTCTGAAGGGAATATGCCGACATCACACCCCGTTTCTGACGCAACTCGCTGAAGAAATGGCAAATGCATTAGTAGAGTCTTCATCGACAGACGTTGAAAAGGATCCGTACAGAGAAGGAGTCTACGTCTGGCTTGAACATGTCTTGAAATCGAGTACTTGGGCTGTTCTTCGGAGTCAATATCTGCTTCTATCTTATATCCAAGCAGTTTGTGCAGATGGAGCAGATTATTGGGGTGGTCGACTACGTGGTCTAGTTGCGAGTTATAAAGGCGGACCAGAGTTTTCTGCAAGAATGGAAGTGAGCAAGATATCCGAGGATGAGCTGGGGCAAACTTCTCTCGCAGTCACAGAAGGCGAATCCGAAATTGGATCAGAGATGGCTGCTCTTCAAGCTTATGGGTGGAATATGAACAGGAGGCGCACATTTAAGCCTATAGGCGTAATATAGAGCGCAGTTCTATTTCTCTTCTGACCCCTATGGAGTACTTCAGGGAGCAATGGAGATACATGCTTACAGAGTATTAAGTGGCCATCGCAAAGGTGTTGTGTGAAGAAGCAACCCAACCACTGCACCAAAGGAGCGAGCTGCGCCACGAGCATCCATGGACACTCCATACATGATATTAGCAATGCTTGAAGCGATATCTTCCTCTAGTTGCCCCCTTCTTACTTTCCTATACTCATCCAGATTCTGTCTGCATCGCTAAATCGAACAAAGCTAGAAAACAAAATCTAAGGCAGTCTGCACAATCTTCTCTGGGTCTTTTAGGGTCTCCGGTCTAGTACGCGAGTTTTTCATTTAGCGGTTATCGCTACTTATCCTTTATGACACGGACAGAAATCTGAAAATTAGCTTGAGGTGAAAGTGGTATCTATGAGTGCTTAGGTCCATTTGTCAACCCATAATGACATGGTTGTTCTGGAGCATCTCCAGTTCCATTCTGCAAGCGACTTTGTACGGCAGCCTATAGAGGCCAATCCGCCAAAATTCGTATTTTACGAAAATGACAAAAGGACACACCAGTTAATGTATATGACCACCAGGGTCCAGGTTGCTTAGTACTAAATGCATTCCATCAACTAATTAATTTTTATTATTTTCAAATAATATTTAATCATAATGTAATATATACCAATATGTGTCTAATTTTATGTAGAATTTTATAAAAATATTTAAAAAATAAAATCCTCAAGATTTTAAGTAAAAATTTCACTTTTAAGTTTTTTTATAGTTTAAAATTAAAGTTAAACAGTGAATTATAATAAATTGAATTGAATTAAAAAATATATATTTATTTTAAAATACTTTATCATTGTGTAATGTATATAAAATAATAAAGTTAATTTTTTTTACATATTTTATACATATTTTATATATATTAATGAATAATTTATTATTTAATTATATACAAAAGATTATTAATTAATAATTATAAATCAAAATTAAATAAAAATTTTTAAAATTTTTTGATAATTTTCAGTAAAATTTTTGATTATATATTAAAATTATATAAATACAAATCTAAATTATATTTTTCTATTAACATGAATTTCAATTTATATTTATATTGTTAGTATTATTACTGATACTACTACTTAAGACTACTATTTAATATATTATTATTTTTATCTTTAAAAATCAAAATTCAAATATATTTTTAAAAAAAAATTAAAGTAAATACAAATTATAAATCTGCTGATTTTCAACTTGATGAAGTTAATTTTTTTTATATATTTTCAAATATAATTTATTTACAAAAACTTTTTGTGTATATAAAAAAATAAAAAAAAAGTTTTAATTAAGTATAATTATAAAAAGTATAATTATTTTTTTATTATATAACTACTATATAACTGCTTGTTATTTTCTATCTGAAGTTCTGAACTTGCTTGTTCATTTATCACTACATGAATAATCATTTAAAATAGTTAAAACAGTTGATTGCTAAACTCATTGTTACAGTTCTGATCACTTTTTTTATATAACTAATTTGAAGTTATGTCATCATTATCTGAAAGAAATATATCAGAAAAAAAATAATTTTCTAAAACAGCAATTCAATCTGAGAAAAATCTTGATTACATACAAGAATTACAAAAAAAATTTACTGTTCTGAAAAATATTTCTGAACTGAATAATTTAAAATTAGTCAGTTCAATATCAGAATTTATAATTATGAGTTTATTTAATCAAAAACAGTTTAATCAATTGATTAATGCTTTAATGCTGACACATCACAGCAAGAAATTTTTTTTTTCTGAATCTGAGTTATATCATAGCAAAAATCACAAAAAATATCAACAATGAATATATTTAATAAAAAATTATTTTAATGATAAATTAAATATATATATTACAGAAAAAAATATAATTTAATACACAGCAGCAAGATTACAGAAAAATATTCAATCAGCTTGATTTTTTAAACAAAAATTAATTAATATAAACAGTTATACATGAACTTAGTTCAAATTATTTTTGTTGAATCAGATTGAAGTGTCAGAAAATCACAACATGTTAGTAAATGAAAAATGATTGAAACTACATCAATGTTTTACACAATCAATTATTAATTTTGAACATGTTTACATTAATAAATGAAATGAGATGAAGTTTTTTATCTCATTACATCAGAAAAATGAATTTTAAAATCAATGTTTTTTTAATAAATTAATTTCAAAGCTTCACAGTGCTATCATGTCACATCAGCAAATATCTCACAAAGTAATTAAAATAACTTCACTGAAAGCTTACATGAAACAAGTATAAAGTAAAATCATTAAAAATCAATAAATTTTTAAACATCAACAGCAACAAAAATCAAGATGATGTAATTTTGATAAAAAGCAAAAAAATAATTAAAAAAATTAAAATCAAGCAGCAAAAAAATCACAATTTACATTACATTATACTGCAGAAGAAAAGCAAAAATATAAAAAAAAATAAAAAAAAAATCATTGTTTTATTTGTAATGAAATAAATTATATGAGTTTAAAATGCTCAAAACAGCAGCAAAAAAAATTTAATCAATCAAAAAAAAATTAATTCATTATTAAATTCACAAAAATCAGCAGTAAATATGCTGCAAGATGACAGAAAATTGAAATGACAAATAAACAAAAAAGAATTTGCTTTAATTGTATTTATTTAATTCAAAAAACATTTTGTATTTTCAAATGCATTATTGAATTCTGAAGCTACTCATGAATTTATCTCATATCACAAATTATTAAAAAATGACTGAAAATTTGCTGCTGAGTTGCAGAAATCAGCTGAAATGATAAATGAAACAAAAACAACTTGTTATGATGAAATTAATATTTTATTTAAAATTTTTGATTTATTTGAAACACTCAAGTTATTTAATAAACATTTTTTGATTATTGATTTGTTGCATTACAATATAATATTAAATAATTATTGATTAGCTGAGATTAATTTTCTAATTGATTGAATTACTGCTTTTTGATATTATCACATTGAAAAATCTGCAAAGTTGTGAATTAAATCTTCAAAAATTTTTTTAAAATTATCAAACATGACATGATTTATTTATTATTAATGAATATTATTAATTTACAAAAAAATTCAACAAAAATGCTAGAGCTGTCAGAAATTTATTCAGATTTTAAACACATGTTTTCTAAAAACAAAGCAAATATTCTTTCAGATATTTTCATGAAACATGTTATTAATTTTCAAGAAGACAAGATGTTTTCATGAAAGCAGTTATATTTTCTCTCAGCAGTGAAGCTTAATACTTTGCAGAAATATTTAAAAAATAATTAATAAAAAAATTAAATACAACTGTCAATTAATTCAGCAAATGCATCAGTTCTTTTCTTCAAAAAAACAAACAAATCACTACAATTATGTGTTGATTATCAAGAATTGAATGCAATTATAATTAAAAATCACTATTTTTTATCTCAAATAAACAAGCTATTGAATCAGTTGAATGATGCAAAATATCTTACTAAATTTGATCTACATGACACATATCATCAACTTTGAATTAAAAAAAATGAATGAAAAACTGTTTTTCAAATCTAATATAAATATTTTAAATACATAATGTTATTATTTAATTTCTGCAATGTTTCTGTAATCTTTCAGACATATATCAATGATGCTTTTTAAAATATTTTGAATATATTTATTATTATTTATCTCAATAATATTTTGATTTATTTTCAAACTGAAGAAAAGCATATTCATTATATTCAAAAAGTTTTTTTGTAATTATCTTGCTACAAGTTTTATGCTAAATTATTTAAGTGTGAATTTCATAAAACAGAAATTAAATTTTTGAGATTTATAATTAAAAGAAACAGCATTCATTTAAATGCTAATCAGCTGAATACTATTTGCAAATGATCAGAATTTACATTAGTTCATGATATTTAGATTTTTCTGAGCTTTACAAATTTTTTTTAAAAATTTATATATAATTATATTAAATTAACTGCTTTTCTGACTGATTTTTTACAAAACAATAATTAATCAAAGCAATTTATGTTGCTGCAAGAAATCAGTAAAACTTTTAAGAATTTAAAGCAAGCTTTCAAAAAATCATCATTGCTTATTCATTATGATTTAAATAAGAAAATTTTGATGATTACTAATACATCAAAATACATAATTGCTGTTATACTGTTTCAATCAGATAATAAATCAGAGAAACAAACTGCACATTGACATTCAGTTGTTTTTTATTCACAAAAAATAAATAATATCAAAAAACATTATGAAGTGCATAATCAAGAGTTTTTAATTATTATGAAATTTTTTCATCATTGAAGACACTATCTAGAAAATACTAAGCAATTATTTTACATTCAAACTGATCATGTCAATTTGCATTATTTCTTCATTATAAAATCATTAAATAACAAATAAATTCATTGAGCTAAAAAGCTTGTGACATTTGATTTTACATTGAAATATAAATCAGAAATACTGAATTTTGTTAACATTTTTTTACAGCAACAAAACTACAAATCTTCTAATATGCAAAAGTATAAAGTTGAATTACTTTCTACTTTACAACAGAAATTGAATCACAATTTAATAAAAAAAATCATGAATCTCAATACATTTATCTCAGCAAAAAAAAATTGTTTGAAAAATCTTGCTTCAAAATTATTAGTGATAAAAACAGTTAGTAAAAAAAATATTTATATTTCATTAAAATTAAACATGTGTGAACTGCTACAGAAAATTCAGAAAAAAAACATTTTTTTTTATTAATATTTTTGAAATTTTAAAAACTGTCAATAAAAAAGCAGCTTCTTTACAGCAAAAAAACTGAAAAATTTCTTTAAATTAAATTTTATTAATGCAAAATGAACAAATTTATGTGTTTCAGAATTTTACTTTACAACAAGAAATTTTACAAATTCATCACAATAACTCATATGCAGATTATAATAAAATTTAACAAATTTTAAAGTTTATACAGCAGAAATATTATTGAGATAAGATGAAAACTGACATAAAAAAATATATATTTATTTGTTACATCTGCAATTGTACACAGATACATTGTCACAAGTTTTACAATAAAATGATTATTATTTTCATTACTACAAAATTGTGAAAACACTTGATCATAAATTTTATTATTAATTTATCATCATCACTGCAAGATAATGTTGTTTATGATGCTATATTAATGATAACTGACAGATTTATTAAGATGATTAAGTATTTTTTAACAACAAAAAAAATCAAAGTTTCTGAGTTAGCAAATATATTTATTAACAAAATTATTAAATATTATGAATTTTTTGAGTTTATTATTTCTAACAGAAATTTACTATTTACTAGTCATTATTGAGCTGATTTTTGTTATCACTTGAATGTTATTCATTGATTGAGCACTGCTTTTCATTTTTAAACAAACAGTATAACAAAATGATTAAATCAAACATTAAAACAATATTTTTGTGTTTATAGCTTTTATCAGCAAGACAATTGAGCTAAATTATTATTAACTGCTGAGTTTGCATATAATAGCAGCAAGCATTCAGTTATAAATCAATTTTTTTTATGTTATATGATTATAATTTGCAGATTTTTACTGATTTTTTATTCAATTTATTCTTTCAAGTTTCAAAATCAAGTCAACAGCTTTAAAAACTTTATGATGCTTGAGAGCAAGCAGTGAAGTTACTACAATAAGTTCTCAAAACTTAAGCAATGTATTATAATAAAAAGCACAAACTGATACAATTTAATATCAGCAATATGATTTTATTAGTTAGAAAAAACTTAAAAATTTGAAAATCATTGAAAAAACTAAATAATCAATATCTAAAATTCTTTTCAATAATTGCTATTCACAGTTCACAAGCTTATACATTGTGATTTTTTAAAAATTATGATTAAATTAATTGAACATTTCATGTTTTTTTACTTGAATTTTATTCATAATATAGCAGCAAACAATCTTCTGAATCACAGTCAATTATTATTAATAACAAGAAAAAATGAGAAGTTGAGAAAATTTTGAATAAATGAATTTTTTGTAACAGAATTCAATATTTAATCAAGTGAAAAGAATATTCTTCATATGAAAATCAATGATTATTATTAATTAATTTAACAAATGCTACTGAGTTATTACAGAAATTTGAAATCAAACAAAATTTTCAGACAACAATTAAGAAACAGCAAACTAGAAAACAAAAAGCTGCTATGCAATAACTGCATTTAATTTAAATAATTGAATTCAATTCAAACTGTAACAAAAACTGATTTTTATTCATAAAAATAAACTGAAAACAATTAAATATCAGACTGAAGTCACATCATGAAGAAACAGCAGTTAAATAATTATAAAAATTTTTCACTGTCAAATTCAACATCATTTTTGTTATATGATATTTTTTTAAACTTTTTTTCCAAAATGCTCACTCAACAATTCATTTAAAATGTACACATTATTAACAAAAACAATAATAATATTGCAATGCTTCATTGTGATATTTTAATTAATTGCAATTTTATTGCTGCTAGTTTTTTTACTGAAAATCAATTTGATATCAGTCACACAAAAAATTCATTTATTTTTAATTTGAATTTTCTGCACATCTTCTCATAAATTTCAGTATTTTTTAAAATTAAAAGCACAAACTTTTATATAACAGCAAGATTTTTGTTTAATTGCAGCAAAAATGATGTACATTTTTTTTCATTTTTTTGACAGCAATCACATTTACTGTAATTATATAAGTGAATACATCAAAATCTCAACTTTTTTTTAATTATTTGATACATCAAACACACATGAAATGCAGCACAGTAATTTTTTCACTGCTATTCAACAGCTTTTCATTAAATATTTCAACAAAAACAGCATTGATTGCTGTAAATTCTGAAGTCAACAAAGCAACAAATAAATCAGTCAATGTCAATGATACAAACAAAATATTTTCTTTTTCTAAACATCAAATTGTAAAAAATTATTAACAGTTAAGCAAATTAAAAACAGCATACTCATCAGCAATAACAATCTCAAAAATAATAACAAGCAAATTCAAAGTTTTAAAAGCAATATTTTTTTCTGAAACACTATCTTTAACAACAGTAAATGTCTCAGCAGCAATTTCATTGCAGTTTTTTTGCTCAAAAACAAAATGCATCATTTGCTATACTCAATATTAATCAAAAAAAATATTGATTGAAAATTTTACAAAAATTTTCTTGAAAAGTGAATTTTTCTCAGCTGACAAAACAAAATGTTTAGCAAACATTTATTCAGAAAATTGTATTGAAGAACAAAACAAATTTTTTGTTATATTAACAGCAATTAACAATAAATTTTCTTTTATCTGATAACAACTTATCTGATGATGTGAGCATTTTTACAAGAAAATAAACTTGAAGAAGAGAAAAAAAAAATTGAACTGCTTGAAGAGCAATTGAGATTTTATATTACTTTATAAACACATGTTTATGAACACATTGAAATTTTAAACATCTTATTTTTTAGTTATATTGCTGCTATTTTATTGTTTGTTGTTTCTTTATGTGTATTGCAAAAATTATTCAAATATTTAAAATTAATATCTCTAAACTCAAGATTGAGCTTCAAATAAAAAAAAATAATTGTCATATCAACTTAAAGCTTCTTAGCACATGAGCTGCTAGTTAGCAGCTAAGTTATGCTTTGCTTATGATGTATTTTATATTGACTTTCATCTTCATGTATATTATATAAAGAATATATTGTCTTGCTTTTTGAGAAGAGCAAGCAATCAGTTCAATACAACTTGAATTATAAACTGATACTTTTTTTTATTATATAATTATTATATAGCTGCTTGTTATCTTCTATCTGAAGTTCTGAACTTGCTTGTTCATCTATCACTATGTGAATAATTGTTTAAAATAATCAAGATGATTGGTTGCTAAACTCATCATTACACATATATATAAATATTACACTGATTTTTTTCTTCATTAAAAAAATCAGTAACAATTTCTTTAATTTAAACTTAATTTTCAATATTTATACTAATATTATATAAAAATAAAGTAATAAAATTTATTCAATTTAATATATAAGAGAGTATAAAATGACTACAATTCATTTAATCAATATTCAATAAGAAAATCAACAAGCAAAAAAAATTCTTATTAGATAAAGAAAATTGTCACTGATTTTTTCAATAAATAAAAAAATTGATGTAGTATTTATATATAACAATATGTTAGATCAACTCAAAGCTTTTAATATTGTCATATCAACTCAAAGCTTCTTAGTATGTGAGCTGCTAGTTAGCAGTTATGTTATGCTTTGCTTATGATGTATTCTATATTGACTTTTGCCTGCATGTATATTATAAAAAATATGTTATCTTGCTTTTTGAAAAGAGCAAGCAATCAGTTCAATACAACTTGAACTATAAGCTGAAATCTTCTTTTTATCATATAACTACTATACAGCTGCTTGTTATCATTCATCTGAAGCTTTGAACTTGCTTGTTCATTTATCACTACATGAATAATTATCTAAAATAATTAAAATGATTAATTGTTAAACTCACTGTTACAGTTCTGATCATTTTTTTTATATAACTAGTTTGAAGCTATATCATCACTATCTGAAAAAAATATATCAGAGAAGAAACAATTCTCTAGAACAACAACTTAATTAAAAAAATTTTTTAATTATGTACAAAAATCACAGAAAGAGTTTACTGTTCTAAAAAATATTTCTGAACTGAATGATTTTAAATTAGCAAATTCAACATCTGAATTTATTGTTACAAGTTTATTTAATCAAAAATAATTTAATTAATTAATTGATGCTTTGACACTGACACATTGCAGTGAGAAAAATTTTTTTTCTGAATTTGAGTTATATTATAACAAGAATTACAAGAAATATTGACAATGAACACATTTGATAGAAAATTATCTTGATGATAAATTGAATATATATGTTATGAAAAAGAATAAAATTCAATACACAACAGCAAGATTATGAAGAAATGTTCAATCAGCTTGATTTTTTAAACAAAAATTGATTGATTTGAACAATTATATGTAAATTTAATTTAAATTATTTCTTCTGAATCAGATTGAGATGCTGAAAAATCACAACATGTTAATTAATAAAAAATGACTGAAACTACATCAACATTCTACATAATCAATTATTAATTTTAAACATGTTTACATTAATAAATGAAATGAGATGAAGCTTTCTATCTCATTACATCAGAAGAATGAGTTTTAAAATCAATATTTTTTTAATAAATTAATTTTAAAGCTTCACAGTGCTATCATGTCACATCAGCAGATATCTTGCAAAGTAACTGAAATAACTTTGCTGAAAACTTGTATGAAACAAGTACAGAATAAAATTGTTAAAAATCAATAAAATTTTGAATATCAACAGCAACAAAAATCAAAATAATGTAATTTTAATAAGAAATGAAAAAATAATTTAAAAAATCAGAATCAAGCAGTAAAGAAGCCACAATTTACATCATATTATATTGTAAAAAAAAAGCAAAAATATAAAAAAAACAAAAAAAAATTGTTGTTTTATTTATAATGAAATAAATCACATGAGTTTAAAATGTTCAAAACAGCAGCAAAAAGAATTTAATCAATCAAAAAAAAATTAATTCATCACTGAATTCACAAAAGCCAGCAGTAAATATGCTGCAAGATGATGAAGAATTGAAATGACAAACAAACAGAAAAAAATTTGCTTTAATTGTATTTATTCAATTTGAAAAGTATTCTGTATTTTCAAATGTGTTATTAAATTTTGAAGTTATTTGTGAATTCATCTTATATTGCAAGTTATTGCAAAGTGACTGAAAATCTGCTGCTGAGTTGCAGAAATCAGCTGAAATGACAGATGAAACAAAAACAACTTGCTATGATGAAATTGATATTTTATTTAAAATTTTTGGTTCATTCAGAACAGTTAAATTATTTAATAAACATTTTCTGATTATTAATTTATTGCATTACAATATGATATTAAATAATTACTGATTAGCTGAGATTAATTTTCTAGTTGATTGAACTACTGCTTCTTGATGTTATCATATTGAAAAGTTTGTAAAGTTGTGAATTGAATTTTCAAAAATTTTTTTCAAAACTATCAGACATAACATGATTTATTTTTTATTAACTGAAACAGTGAATCTGCAGAAAAATTTGATAAAAATGTCAGAATTATCAGATATTTATTCTGATTTTGAACATGTGTTTTCTAAAAAAAAAACAAATATTCTTTCAGATATTTCTGTGAAACATGCTATTAATCTTCAAGAAGATAAGATGTCTTCATGAAAGCAGTTATATTTTTTCTTGACAATAAAGCTTGATACTTTGTGAAAATATTTGAAAAATAATTAATAAAAAAGTTGAATACAATCATCAACTAGTCTGGCAGATGCATCAGTTCTTTTCTTCAAAAAAGCAGATGAATTGCTATAACTATGCATCAATTACTGAGAATTAAATGCAATTACAATTAAAAATCACTATCTCTTATTCTGAATAAACAAGTTATTAAATTGATTAAATGACACAAAATATCTTACTAAATTTGATCTACATGATACATATCATTGACTTTGAATTAAAAGAGAAGATGAATAAAAAACTGCTTTTCAAACTTAATATAAACATTTTGAATATATGATATTATCATTTAATCTCTGCAATGCCTCTGCAACTTTTCAGACATATATCAATAATGCTTTTCAAGATATTCTGAATATGTTTGTTATTATTTACTTTGATGATATTTTAATTTATTTCTAGACTAAAAAAAAATATATTCATCATGTTTGAAAAGTTTTTTTGCAGTTATCTCATTACAAGCTTTATGCTAAGTTATCTAAGTGTGAATTTCATAAAACAAAAGTTAAATTCTTGAGATTTATAATTAAAAAAAAACAGCATTCATCTAGATGCTAGTTGATTAAATATTATTCATAAATGATCAGAATTTATATTAATTCATGATATTCAGATTTTTCTGAACTTCATGAGTTTTTTTTGAAAATTTAAATATAATTATGCTAAATTAACTGCTTTTCTGACTGATTTTTTATGAAGCAGTAATTGATTAAAACAATTTATATTGCCACAAAAAGCTCACAAAGCTTTTGAAAATCTGAAGTAAGCTTTTGAGAAATCATTACTGCTTATTCATTATGATTTGAATAAAAAAACTTTGATGATTACTGATGTGTCAAAATATGCAATTGCTGTTATACTGCTTCAATCAGACAGTAAATCAGAAAAATGAACTACACATTAACATTCAGTTGCTTTTTATTCATGAAAAATGAATGATACTGAATGATGTTATGAAATACATAATTAAGAATTTTTGACTATTATGAAATTTTTTTGTTATTGAAAACATTATCTAAAAAATACTAAGCAGTCATTTCACATTCAAACTGATCATGTTAATTTGTGTTATTTCTTCATCACAAAATTGTTGAATAACAAACAAATTTGCTGAGCTGAAAAGCTTATGACATTTGATTTCACATTAAAATATAAACTGAAGATACTGAATTTTGTTAACACTTTTTCATGATGATGAAATTACAAATTTTCTAATATGCAAGAGCATAAAGTTGAATTACTTTCTACTTTACAATGAAAATTGAATCTTGATTTAATGAAAGAAGTTGTGAATCTCAACATGTTTATCTTAATAGAAAAAAATTGTTCAGAAAGTCTTGCTTTAAGATTGCTAGTGATAAAAAGTTTAAAAATAATTAGTAAAAAAAATGTTTATATCTTGCTGAAATTAAGCATGTGTGAACTGTTACAGAAAATTCAGAAAAAAAATATTTTTTTTATTAATATTTTTGAAACTTTAAGAACTGCTGATGAGAAAGCAGTTTTTTTACAGCAAAAAAATTGAAAAATTTCTTCAAATCAAATTTTATTAATGTAAAATGAATAAATTTATGTGTCTCAGAATTCTGCTTTATGACAAAAAATTTTATGAATTTATCATGATAATTTGTATGCAGATCAGAATGAAATTCAACAAATCTTGAAGCTTATACAGTGAAAATATTATTGAGATAAAATGAAAACTAATATAAAAAAGTATATATTTATTTACTATGTTTGTAATTATATGCAGATATGTTGCCACAAGTTTTATGACAAAATGATTATTATTCTCATTGTTACAAAATCATGAAAACACTTGATTATGAATTTTATCATCAGTTTATCATTATTGCTGTGAGATGATGTTGTTTATGATGCTATATTGATGATGACTGATAAATTTACTAAAATGACTAAGTATTTCTCAACAACAGAAAAGATCAAAGTTTCTGAGTTAGCAGATATATTTATTGATAAAATTGTTAAATATTATGAATTTTTTGAGTTTATTGTTTCTGACAAAAATTCATTATTTATTAGTTGCTACTGAACTGATTTTTGCTATCATCTGAATGTTATTTGTTGATTAAATACTGCTTTTCATTTTCAAATAGATGGTATAATGAAATGATTAAATCAAACATTAAAGCAATATTTTTGTGTTTATAGCTTCTATCAGCAAGATAATTGAACTAAGCTATTACTGACTGCTGAGTTTGTGTACAATAACAACAAGCATTTAATTATAAATCAATTTTTTTTATGTTATATAATTATAACTCACAAATTTCTATCAATTTTTTACTCAATTCATTTTTTCAAGTTTCAGAATCAAGTCAATAATTTCAAAAACTTTATGATGCTCAAGAACAAGCAGTGAAATTGTTGTAACAAGTTTTTGAGATACAAGTTATATATTATAATAAAAAGCACAAATCAATGCAATTTAATATCAGCAATATGATTTTATTATCTAGAAAAAACTTGAAAATCTGAAGATTTTCAGAAAAGCTAAATGATTGATATCTAGAATTTTTTTCAGTGATTGCTATTCACAAATCACAAGCTTATATACTGCAGCTTCTCAAAAGCTACAGACAAATTAATCTGACATTTCATGTTTTTTTACTTGAGTTTTATTCACAACATAACAGCAAACAATTTTCTGAATCACAGTCAATTATTGTTAATGACAACAAAAAATAAAAAATTGAAAAAATCTTGAATAAACAAATTTTTCATAACAAAATTTAATATTTAATCAAGTGAAAAGAATATTCTTCATATAAAAATCAATGATTATCATTGATTAATTTGACAAATGCTACTGAGCTATTACAGAAATTTGAAATCAAACAAAATTTTCAAATGACAGTTAAAAAATGACAAACTAGAAGACAAAAAACTGCTATGCAATAACTGCATTTAATTTAAATAACTGAATTTGATTTAAACTGTAACAAAAATTAAATCAATTTTTATTCATAAAAACAAATTGAAAACAATTAAATATCAGACTGAAGTCACATCACAGAAAAACAGCAGTTAAATAATTATAAAATTTTTTCATCATTAAATTTAACATCATCTTCATTATATGATGCTTTCTTAAACTTTTTTTCAAAATGCTCACTCAGCAATTCATTTAAAGCATACATGTTATTAGCAAAAGCAATGATAGCATTGCAATGCTTCACTGCAATATTTTAATCAATTGCAGTTTTATTGCTGCTAGTTTTTTTATTGAAAATCAATTTAATGTCAGTCACACAAAAAAACTCATTTATTTTTGATTTGAATTTTCTGCACATTTTTTTATAAATTTCAGTATTTTTTAAAATTGAAAGCACAAACTTTTGTATAGCTGCAAGATTCTTGTTTAATTGCAGCAGAAATAACATGCATTTTTTTTTTGTTTTTTTAACAATAATCACATTTATCATAATTATGCAAACAAATACATTGAAGTCTCAAATTTTTCTTCAATCACTTGATACATCAGACACACATGAGACACAGCATAATAATTTTTTCACTGCTATTCAGCAGCTCTTCATTAAACATTTCAACAAAAACAGCATTAATTATCATAAATTCTGAAGTTAACAAAGCAACAAACAAATTGATTAATGACACAAACAAAACATTTTTTTTTTCTAAAATTAAATGACAATATGTTATTAACAGTTAAGCAGATAAAAAACAGCATACTCACTGATAACAACAATTTCAGAAACAGCAGCAAGAAAATTCAAATTTTCAACAGTAATATTTTTTTTCAGAATGATATTTTCTTCAACAATGATAAATAATTCAGCAGCAGTTTCATTATGATTTTTTTGCTCAGAAACAGAATGCATCATGCATTATATTTTATATTAGTCAAAAAAAATTAATTGAAAATTTTACAAGAATTTTTTTTGAAAGTGAACTTTTTTCAGTTAGCAGAGCAGAACATTTAGCAGTCATTTGTTCAGAAAATCAAGTTAAACAACAGAACAAGTTATCTGCTATATGATTAACAATTAGCAAGAAATTTTTTTTTATTTAATAACAACTTATCTGATGATGCAGGCATTTCTATGAGAAAATAAGCTTGAAAAAGAAAAGAAGAAAAGTTGAACTGCTTGAGAGGCAACTGAAATTTTATATTATTTTACAAGCACATGTTTATGAACACATTGAAATTTTAAACATTTTACTTTTTAGTTATATTGCTGCTATCTTATTGTTTATTATTTCTTTACACATATTGCAAAAATTACTCAAGTGTTCAAAATTAATATCTCTAAGCTCAAGATCAAGCTTCAAATAAAAGAAAAATAATTGTCATATCAATTCAAAACTTCTTAGCACATGAGCTGCTAGTTAGCAGCTATGTTATGCTTTGCTTATGATATATTTTATATTGACTTTTGCCTGCATGTATATTATAAAAAATACATTGTTTTGCTTTTTGAAAAGAGCAAGCAATCAGTTCAATACAACTTGAACTATAAGCTGAAATCTTCTTCCTATCATATAATTACTATACAGCTGCTTGTTATCATTCATCTGAAGCTCTGAACTTGCTTGTTTGTCTATTGCTACATGAATAGTCATCTAAAATAATCAAGACAGTTGGTTGTTAAACTCACTGTTACAAATATGTGAGCTGCTAGTTAGCAGTTATATTATACTTTGCTTATGATATATTTTATATTGATTTTTGTTTTTGTGTATATTATATAAAAAATATATTGTCTTGTTCTTGAAGAAGAGTAAGTGTTTAATTTAATACAACTTGAACTATAAGCTGAAATTTTCTTTTTATTATATAGCTACTATATAGCTGCTTATTATCATTTATTTGAAGTTCTGAACTTGCTTGTTTGTCTATTGCTATATAAATAATTATCTAAAATAATTAAAATGATTGATTGATAAACTCACTGTTATACAATGTATGTTATACTCACTAAAGCTAACTTAATTTTAACTAATTATATTTGAGAAAAAGAGTTGTAATAAATTTCATGAAGTTTATAACTAAGATTTTATATATTATTTATTATTAAAAATTAATCAAAACTATATTAAAATATATTAAATTTAATTTAATTTCATTTTATAATTAATAAATTAGAAATATCTTATTTTTAAATATTATATCATTTTAAAAATTTATAATCTATAAGTTATTACTAATTAGTTAGTAACTGTCAATTATGTTATATTATATTTTATTTATAATATATTTTATATTGATCTTTATTTGAATGTATAGTATATTATATAAAAAATTCATTATTTTATTTTTCTAAAAAAGTGAATGATCATTAATTAATTTAATACTACAACTTGAACTATAACCTTATATTTTTTTTATTATATAGTAATTATTATATAATAGTTTTTTTACTATCATCTGAACTTCTGAAATTCTAAACTTGTATATTTTTCTAATATTATAAGAATAACTATTTAACATAGTTAAAATGATAAATTGTAAATTTATCAATATATTAAAATATTATAATTATTTAAAAAACAGAAATTCAGATATTTTTTGTTATATTAACTTTTACTCAATTCAGTGAGAAGTAAATTAATTTAATTTTATTTATAAATAAATAAATATATCTATGAATGAAAATTTTTATTTGCTGTAATCAAAAATCATTATATCATTAAT
Source organism: Emydomyces testavorans (assembly GCA_029449355.1). Lineage (NCBI taxonomy): Eukaryota > Fungi > Ascomycota > Eurotiomycetes > Onygenales > Nannizziopsiaceae > Emydomyces > Emydomyces testavorans. The sequence continues at coordinate 3,321,768 of CP120630.1, read as the reverse complement.
ATTATATATCAACTATCATGTATTTTATATTTATTACTAACTTCAGATAAATCAGTCTTATATGAATTATGTAAATAAGTTTTTAATTATTTTATCATCAAAATTATATATTATTTTTTATATATTTAAAATCTGCTAATAATCTGAAGTAAGAATATATGTAAAAAATTATATTAGTAAGATTATATTATTATATCAGTAAGATTATATATTAATGTTTATATATTTTAAATTTACTATTGATTTCAAACAAATATATATATAACAGTTTATATCAAAAAGTTTATATCAAAATAGCATCATAATTATATATTAATTTTTATATATTTTACATTCATGAATTATCACTGATTTTGAATAAATATACATGTAAGAAATTATATCAGAAAATATGCAAGTATCATACTAGTATCAATATTGTAAGTTAATTAGTATATAATTTAAATATATTATTGATTTCAAACAAATTCAACTTCATATATATTTCAATTATGATATCAGTAAGCTTACAATAACTGCATTATTAAAATAAATTTTTAGTTTTTATATATTTATAATCTGTTATTAATTTTCAGTAACTCTCATTTGTATATATATAGAAATATTATTATATAATTAATCTTCTAATTAAGCAGTATATTAAATAATTTGCTAAAGATAAATTGTTAAATGCTTGTATATATAATGAAATAATATTCTTAAAAAAAATCCTAAAAAACTTAAATTTATTAATAATTTTTCAATTATACTAAATATTTGACTATTTTTTAATTAGCATATATTTTTGAAAAGAACTATTTATTACATTAATGAAAATTGATATTTGTATTTATATTTATTAGATATTAAATTTTTAAGAAACAAGTATTTATAATTTTATTTTAGTTATAACTTAAAAATTTTGCAAAAATTAATATACTTTATTAATTTTTTTTCTTTATGTAATTAGTCTCAATTAAATTAATATCTTTAGTGAGTATAACATATATAAGATATATATAAATATTACACTAATTTTTCTCTTTATTGAGAGAATCAGTAATTTTTTTTATTTACAATTAATTTTTTTGTATATTAATTTATTTTATTAATTAAAATAAACAGCTTTACCAATTTATATTTATTTATATTAAATTAATTAAAGTTTTTTATTTTATTTTTATATTTACTTAACTGTTTAATATTTTAATCAATTAATTGTTTAGCTGTGTAATTATTTAATTATTTGATTATTTAACTTTTTGAATTTTTGTTTGTTTAATTCTTTAATATTATAATTAATAATTGAATAAAATTAGTCTTTATTTAATAAAATTGAAATATTATATTTTTACTTTTTAATCAGTGATTTTTTTAATTTTTTAATTTTATTTATTAGTAAATTGTTTGAATTTTTAATATTTATTTATATTTTATAATTTTGCTATATATTATAAATGTTTTAATAATAAATGAAAATTTAAATTTTTTAAAATTTTTTAATTATTTTTTTTAATTATATTTAGTTAATTTTAATAAAATATCTCAGCAAAAAGTAAAGTTATTCAAATTCTGAAAAAAGATTTGAAATCAGCACAAAAAATGAAGTATATTGATATATATTACATAAGCATAGCTATACTCAAATGATTTGATTTGGTAAGCACACTGATTATGTCTTGGCTTGATCATGATATTTGATGTGGCATTAGCATTTACTAGTCAATTACGAATTTTAGCGGATTGGCCTCTATAGGCTGCCGTACTTTGAGACCTGCACGGTCACCAGAGTTTGACACTTTCTTGCAAAGGGACAGCTGGTATTTACAGCAGAAAGTGTGTCTAGTTCCAAGTTGCTAGTTACTGAAGCGATGATTGTGGAAAAACAGAAGTGATCATTAACCTGCTGACTACATATTTTATTAAAATTGTTTCCTTTGATCCATCAGTATTTGATGGATTATTTCTTTTCCTGCATTCACTGACAAACCCCCCCCGAGGCGATTTTGCAACATTTATAAGAACTTGCTGCCTTTCCCTTTAACCCCTCCCCTCAAAGGCCAAATTTGACCTAGGCCGGCATCAGCACCAGCACAGCTATAGCTTATGAACTTGGGTCACTATTCAAAATTGCAATATGTTCAACTGATGTGTCTCATTTATTATGAGAATTTCTCACTTCAACCGCTACAGTTTTCTTTTACCGACACAGATCTCACCTATCCCCTACCTGAACTGGAATATACAAAAGGTCAAATAGTTTATCTGATGGCATACTGATCGCGAGGTTACCTAGGAAGTGGTCAAGTTCAATGAATAATGAATCTCTATACTATCCAGTGGTCATCCTGGTGGTGATATACTGAAAGATGAAACATGACTGAAAGTCCAACAGCTGAGGTGATAAACTCTTACAAATTCTGCAAAGCTACTCCAAGATAGGAAGCAAGGCTTCCTATCTATTTATCTCTTATTTCTGGTCAAATTTACCCTCTGAATCAAATGTCAAGGGGCTGAAACAACCAGCATATAACCTGTCCGAACACGATCGGAAAGCAATGGATGGCATTCTGGATGAACTGTTAGTGCAGGATAGAATTGAGAAGGTTTCATTAGAAAGTCCCTCATCAGCCTCATCTCCAGCTTTTGTTGTCTGGTGAGGAGGGAAACCTTGACTTGTTGTTGATCTACAGTGGATTAACAGGCGACTACGGCCTGATGCATATCCACTACCTAAACAGGATACTATTCTCATGGCCCTAGGAGGATCTCAAATATTTTCATCACTTGATATAACTCATGAATTTTTCAATATGCCAATTGCTGTAAAGGATCGTTGGAAGACTGCTTTTGTGACACCTCACCATGAACATGAACAAATGAAAGTTGCAACAATGGGACTTGGAAATTCTCCAGGGTTCTTTCAACATTACATGAAACAGAGCCTTGCACAGTATCTATGAAAAATATCTCTTGGTATACATTGATGATATCATTGTATACTCTCCCACACTAGAAGACCATCTCAAACACCTTGACAATGTACTTGGGACACTGGAAGAAACCGGAATTCGACTGTCAATAGCAAAATGTCATTTTGCTTATCCATCAGTTGATCTTTTAGGGCACCATGTATCGCAACTTGGATTATCAACTCAGGAATCCAAAACTGCTGCGAGATATCTTACCTGAGAATGAGAACTTCCTCAAGCTGAGGCTAAGCCTGAGGCTCTGGGGTTCAGGACGACGATGATAATATGCTGTTTTTCTTTGATGAATCACTTCAAATTCCCAATTTGCAAAAAAATATGAACCAATAAAGGCACAAATCACAGCAAATGTGCCGGCATTGGCTCTATTTATGACGGCTGGTGTGGTTGTTTTGAGCTAATCCCATCATAATAATGCTCATTGAAAGATGCACTACAAAGAGCTACTCCACCAAACAAGCCTTTTACAGTTGATGTGAAGGCCAAGGGAGAGCAGATAAGAAGGAATCAATCAGCAAAGAATCATTTGCCTCTGTTTAACTAAACCCATCCGAGGTTTATGCAGCCTTGGATGCTATCAAATATATTGGCAAATTGAGCAAAGCCCTTAATTACTCTACCTAATGATGCGTACCGATCAACAACTTTACACGGCACTCTTCCTTATCCAGTCTTGATGCAATCTGCAGACACTGCTCTTGAAGCTTTGAGGTTGGGCAACTCCGACACCTCATCCAAGATATTTTTTGTAGAGCCCACTATCAGAGGTTCTCTACTTCCTTGACGGTTGCGTTCCGACGAGGTAGCGGGGATTATGTGGAGATCGACAGAGTATTCGATGGCAGTCAATGCAAAGTCTTTGTAAAAATGGCTGTCAGTATTGACTCCTGCTAAAAGCCTTCTGTTAACTAGATACAGGAACACGTCAAAAACGCCAAAGCAAAGGATCGGGAGAGAATCCTGAAAATGGAATGCATTGCTGTACAGACTAAGGCAAGCGCATGACTTATTTCAAAAAGAGTTCCTCTCCGGAGAAGTTCTTCGGGATCTTCTATTGCCCAGAGCCGATCATAGGTTTTGAAATCCACTGACGGTGGGAAATAATACATGAAACTCATGCTTCAAATGCTCGAAGATACATGACAAATGAATAACATTAACTGTTCTGTTAGACATATATGCCAATCTGGCTGTTAAAATAAACAGGAAACATGGGAGACGGAATCATCTGCCCAAGCCCATTGGGTTTTAGAGATGGGGAACCCAACGGCAGTCGCAACAGTCAGCAAGTCACGCCCTAGAATTCAGCGCAGTTCATACGCAAAATAAAAAGTTCTGCTGCCGGATTGAATCGCTTGATGCCGATGATGCTATCTTTGGTCCACCATCCCGTTCGAGATCCATTAGTTTTAATTCAATCCTTTCCGTAATAGTCCGGTACAAGCACCACGGCTGCGACAGCACATGAGCAAGACTTTCAGATCTGGAACTCTGGGATTCCCACAAGAAAGACTGATCTTCCTTTCATGAAATCAAACAGCAGAATGGGGGCTCTGAGGAGGGATGGTTACTTCCTTTGCGGCAACAACGCGAAGCTTTGCCTCTAGGAAGGCTAAGTATGGACAAAAGGAATTCGAATCATCCAATCATTCACCAATCCTGCTGTTACTACTCGAATCTTCTGTAATTCAACTGGGAAAGAGACGTTAAATCTGCCTTTCTTCATTTTATCGATTCCGAGACAGAATTTCTTGACAGAGTTGAAGACGGATCTCAACTCGCAAACAGCGACATGACCAATAGAAGAAATCAACTCTTATATAGTTCTTTCTTGTTGATTCTCTTATTCTCTATTTGAGCAGCTGGTCAGACGTTTGTAGTTGTAGAGTACCTAGATGGAGGAGTGACGTAAGGAAAAGCTACTGTGTACAGTGTTTAGTTAGTTAACTAGCGCCTGATGATTTTAGTGGGGTTAGCTGCTTAGTCATGTGGGGTTACATCCACCTCCCCGCATCTACACATTGCATCTCCATCAACGACTTTGGAGACATACAAAAAGCTCCAACTCTCATACATCGCATAGCCAACAACAGACAATCTCATGCTGGCAAGAAGGTCTTTCATACGCCTGATATCATATCCTGGTGTATTCAATTCTGCATCCAAACGCAAAATGCATATCGAATCAATTCCCATGTGTACGTCTCTTGCTCCCCAAATATAGCCTGAATACATACAACGCGGAGTCTGTTATTCGCCTTCACTGATAGTGATATAACAGGGACTGGAAAAGGCAATAATTATGCCTATTTAATATCTGATGAGCCGACAAAAGATGCCATGGTCATTGACCCTGCCAATCCGCCAGAGTATGTTTTTCTGTTGGCTGAATAACTCGTATTTGATTTGTTATTGATGGCATTTAATGGGCAATGAAAATGCTGACAGAGAGGGAGATCAGGGTGATACCGGTATTGAAGTCTCACATTGATGCAGGAAAAATCAATCTGAAAGCCATCATAAACACGCATCAGTGAGTACACACTATGCATTAGCTCGATACAATGATGTATTGATGCCCTTAGCCACTGGGACCATGCTGGTGGCAATGATGGAATTGTAGGTTCTATAGGCGTCCAACAAACCCCTTTTTCACCTTCTATATTAAGGTGAACTGCACATTGACAAACCCTGATTGATGATTCTAGCTCGAGAAATTCAACAAGCTTGCCGTGATTGGTGGCAAGGACTGCAAAATGGTCACGAAGACCCCAGCTCATGGAGAAAAATTCAAGATCGGGAATCGGATAACGGTGACTGCGCTGCATACCCCCTGCCATACGCAGGACAGTATCTGCTACTTTGCTGAAGATGGAGACCAACGAGCGGTGTTTAGTGGAGACACTCTTTTTATAGCTGGTGGGCTTTCTTGAGACTACGCGCGGTCGGCGAGATGACTCACTCTCAACAAATTCTTAGGATGTGGAAGATTTTTCGAGGGTAATGCACAAGAGATGCATAAGGCTCTCAACGAAGTTCTTGCTTCATTGCCACATGATACTAAGGTCTATGTAAGTTTATGCCGCCTCCGCACGACATGCCTATAAAAACGGGCTCGAATAGTGGCAACATGCCGAATACAAACTAATGTAATCTCCTTGTCGCAGCCCGGCCATGAGTATACCAAATCAAATGTGAAATTCTGTCTCTCAGTTTCTCAATCAGAACCGATCAGAAGGCTTCAGGCATATTGCGAAAGCAATCAACGAACTGAGGGCAAATTTACCATTGGAGACGAAAAGGTAAAGTACATATGCATGTCTACTTCCAGCTGCGTCGGAAAAATGATTAACCTCGAAGTTTTATAGTTGCATAACGTTTTTATGAGAGTTACCGTGCGTAGCTAGGATCTCCCATGTGAGTTTGGTGATTTGAATTCGACGACTGACGTAGTATGCTTTCTAGGATCCTGAAATACAGAAAGCTACAGGGTTGACTGATCCCGTGGATGTCATGAACGCTCTGAGGGAAATGAAGAACGCTATGTAAAAACGCACAGCTAAAGAGGGTGGCCAATTCTACCATATAGGTCCTTTGATAAGGAATAGGGAAAATGTCAGGGAGGTGCTGCATTCACAGTAAATGTGGACTTGTGTTTGGGTACTTCAGGGAATAGGTGGGACCTATGTTTGCCTTGATATCTGTTTTTTGTACTTGATTCTCATCATCCGCTGTATCAACAATATCAGAAGAAATGAAGTTTTTCAAGTGACGAGCCGGGGAACTATGACGTCAAACTGGCATCTAAGGAAATCGACAAAAGTGAACTTTGGCATATAAAACGAAGAGGGTGCGGCAATGTCAAAACATCTATAAAGCAATATCAACTTATATCCCTCAACACCTAATCATATATATTCATTCATCACAACCATCATGTCTTCGACAGGCGCAGCAGACATTCCAGGCGAACCTAAGACGCTCGAAGACAAAGCGCTTGAAACCGGAGCATCCATGGTCCAGAATTACAACCCTGTCAAGCAGATCTGCGCCCATCTACACGCATATCACGTATACGCGGACGATCCCACGCGGTGCGTGGAAGCCAACCACTACTGCAGCCATATAAACGCAGGTACAGCAGCGATCCCAATTAATGTCGCCTTGAAAAAACAAACCAAACTTAGAACCTAGGCTGAACTTCTTCAAAATTCTTCGTAGACTTCAGACAGTGCCTCATCTACGATTCTGCGGAGAAGAACGCCCGCCTGATCGGCGTCGAATACATGGTCACACCCAAGATATACGAAACCCTCCCCGAAGAAGAGCGCAAACTATGGCATTCTCATGAATTCGAAGTGAAGAGCGGGATGCTGGTAATGCCAGCTCCAAAAGGTTGTTCCCACGCCCTTCTTCTTTCTCTGTTCTTCCTGCATTGCAGAATAGAAAACAAAAGAAAAGCTAACATAGCAATCACACTTGTTTTTTTAAAATCCAGGTATGCTCTCGACGGCATGGGACAAAGCCGAACTCGCAGAGATGGAGAACGTCGTGCCCCTCTACGGGAAAACATATCACATGTGGCAAGTCGATCGCGGTGACGCGGTTCCCATGGGTGCGCCCCAGCTCATGGGCAGTTTCACGTCCGAAGAAGCGGTTAAAAAGGCGTGTCCTGGTGGCATGCAGCAGCTGGCGGACAGTACGATGAAGAGTCATGGAATAGATATTATGAAAAAGAAAGAGGAGAGAGTCGGTGTGAGGCCGGGGTGGAAGATCCATCCTGATGCGGATGCATTTTGGAAGAAATAAAAGAAGAAAATTCTTTCTCTTTTCCTCCCAAAATGATGGGAATGTTTTTGAAGAGCAGAGGTCTGGCTGAGGAAGAAAACATTCCCTCTGAGAATATGATAAAATTGAAAATTTATTTTTTCTTCCTTTCTCCATTCATATTATCTCAACAAGCACCACCACAACCATCAATAGCCCAAAATTTGTCATTTCCATCAGAGCCCCCCCGATATAACCGCATGTCTCCCACACAACCACACCCAGTTTCTCATTGTCTATACTGAAATAAACCCAGAAACCAGCTTGGCCGCTCCGGGTAAAAGACCACTCCACCCACGATTCGTGTGTCTTGTGACCTTCCGAGTATATTCTTGCTTCTTTGTCCACACTCGCGCGCTCTGGAGATTTGGGCAACGGCGAGCTCTAGCATTAGTAGAAGCGTATTTGGAGGGGGAGCATTGGGTGCAGAAGGAAAGGAAAGGTCGTGCAAAAGGACAAACAGAGATAGGAGAGTGATTGCAGCTGAGAAACTAAAGTGCTGTCTTTGATAGTAGATACTATCTTCCGACTGTTATTGTCTGTTTTGACAATCTGTTCAGAGCATGGTGGATCACCACAATAGTGTCAGGCGTCATGAATCCTGAACAAGTCAAGTCCAGAGGCCATCGTGAGGATGTTGGCATATTATTGCCAACTGTTAAGTTGCTGAGTGTTTGAAGTTGAAGGACTGCGATGTTGTCTGTTGCTGGTGTTGTGACCTGAATGTCAAGAAAATCTTTGCATTTTATCGGACGGTATTCTGGCGTGCCACAGCCACCATGTGCGTAATCACGGGCCAAGTGCAAACACGACAAACATTGAAAGAGAACTTGGGATGGAATAAAACACAGTGTTTGTATACAGAAATATATGTGCGAAACGATCTATTCATCTTCATTTCTCTCAGTAGTATTAATGATACATGACAAACATCATTCCTCAATCCACTCTCTTCCCCCGTCTTCCTTGGCCACCGTCTTCCTGGCAAGGACTTCAGAGACCTTCGACTTAACTCCCTCTTTTTCTCCCCATCTCTTGTTGAATTCTTTTATAGTTAGCGTCTTGGACGCTTTAGACTCTTGCACGAATCTTCGAATTTCTTGTTCAGAAGGTAGCGCAAACCGCCTGTGTGGATATTCCATATAATCTATCTCGGGGTTCAAAAGTGGCATACGCGTTTCGCCTGGTGGAATACGGAAGAACTCATCAACGTCCTCATCGATAACTTCTTCCAAAGTAGCCGGTTTCCAGTTGGGCTCGGTTGGGGGCTTGTTGATAAGACGCGCCGTGACACCCTCAACAAAATCTGGATGCGCCATGAAATGGCCCGCGATCTTCTCTTCACGTTGGAAGGTTTCTGTGATCGACCATGTGCGTCCAACACGGAGTTGGCGGAGAGTGACCTTGAGTGCTGTAGGTGATCGTGACTTCAAAGTCTCAATTGTGTTTTGCGCCCATTCTTTGTTCTCCGTTTCGGCTTCAATGGCAGCAATGATTTCCTCAACCGTAGACTTGGAGAAGCAACGGTCAATCGCCTGGCGGACGCTGCCAGCAAGTAAGATGTTCTCCTCTGGTAAGCCAGTAGTGAATTCTGCAATCGTACTATTGACTAGTGTGAGACGCTCATCCAGAGGAGCATAATCCTTAAAGACCAGCTCGGAAAGACGTTGTATGAGATGGCTGAGAGAGCTTGAGTGGAGATAATGTGTTGCGATCCCACTGTAAAATGCTTGAACACCTGAAAGTCGCGCCGAGGTCAATGCCAGATAAGTTCCGATTTCCCCATCAAGACGAGGTAGGAAAAACGATCCTCCAACGTCAGGGAAGAAACCAATCGTGGTTTCTGGCATTGCAAACAAAGTCCTTTCAGTGGCTATCCGGAAAGGAGCATGCACACTGAGCCCAACACCGCCACCCATTGTAATACCATCTAGAATCGCAATATATGGTTTCGAGTACGTTGCGATAAGGTGGTCGAGTTTGTATTCGAGGGAAAAGAAATCTTTGGATTTTTGCTGCCCTTTCTCTCCTTCCTTATTCTGCGCAGCGAGCTTAGCAACATCGCCTCCAGCGCAAAAGGCCTTTTCCCCAGCTCCAGAGATCACAATTATGTTCGCCAGGTGTGATTTCTCCCATTCCTAGCATTATCATTTCAGTACGGTGTCGTTTCCCAATATTTCGTACCTTTACATACCTTCAGTCTGGGAGCAATCTTTCGCGCCATAGAGCCATTTAGAGAATTGAGCTTCTTTGGTCTGTTAAGTTCGATCGATCGAATACCGTAAAGATTGTGGAATAGGACGTCGTCTTGCTCGTCCCCAGGGAGTTCCTTTGGGATCTCTGCCGCAGTAGCCACCATCTTGACGAATAAGCCGCAGGTTAGCAAGACCAAACAGATACCATTGAAAAGGCCAGCAATATGTAACAATGACTTACTCTTGCTTGCGCCGTAAAGATTGGGTTCACCACCTTTGACCTCAAGGGCATCTTGCCCGAAGAAGCCCGCGAGAACCAGCTCAGCGGTGATGACCGGCTGCAACTAGATCGGAGGAACATTAATGACAATGAATTGACTGTAGTTAAGGAGATCAATGGTGCTGTGTGGTATTGTCTCGAGCTGAAATGGAGTAGACATCACAATTTGGTGGTGATGGTGAAAAGTCGAGGAACTGGCGCTTCTCCACTCGGTTGACCTCGGAGAATGTCCCATCTGTTTTCTACGAAGAATAACTCAGACAAATGAGCTGGAAAAGAATACAATGGAAGGCCGATATGGATTAAATACTCAAGATCAAAGCATTTCTTCACTTATGTAGGTATCTCTTGAGATACTCCGTCTATCGCGTCCCATTTGCTCGCCAAAACATCGCTCCGCGAAGCAAAAATCGCAAGACATGGACATTGCAATCAAATTCTATTATACAGATAAATATATCCCCATCAAGCCTTCCTCGGCCCGTTCTTCAAGTCGCTAGAATGAAAGGCAAGCATTCGATCCAGCGCCTGCTTCTCAATGATCAGTCGTCCCGTCTCAAGCAAATCTTTCACGTCAACATCCGCGCGATCCAATGCCCTTGCATCCTTGCTAATCTCAGCTACAGACGTAAAGAGCTTTTCTTTCTTTATCTCCGTAATCAGCAGTGACCGCCCAAACTTTTGTCCCCAGTTATGCGTGTCGAAAACCTCTTTCAAGTAATGCACGCTAGATTCTTTGGGCATGGAAATGTTGTCGTTGACGATAATCAACTGTCCTCGTCGGTATCGGTAGCTTAGCGCAGTCCGCCAGGCTTTGTCGTATATCTTTCGTGGAAGCTCTGTCGAAAAGTCTCGCGGGTGCGGGCCAAATGCGACTCCACCTCCTCTTAACATGGGCGACTTCTTGTCACCTAAACGAGCTCTTCCAGTTCCCTTTTGCGGGCGAATCTTCTTGCTACTGCCTCGTACGTCGTCTCTCCATTTTGTGCTTGCGGTGCCCTGGCGTGTCATGTCGCCCTCGTAGATCACAGCACGGTGTAATAAGTCTCGGCGGAGAGGAAGAAGAAGATGTTCGTTTCTATATTCGAGGAATCGAAGTGGTTCCATCGTAGGAAAGTCGTAGAGAGTGGCAATTGCAGAAGGACGGCTCCATGTTGGGGTGGGAATGTCATCAACGGCTGGGGAGTTTGAAGTTAGGTGAGCATCTGCGAAAGTTGTCGAAGGAGTACTGCATAGAATCTGTGATTCCGTCGCCATCGATCGTGACAATTGTTTAGGCATGCATTGCTAGATTTTTGTCAGCTCTTGAACGGAATAGAGATGAGCATGGCGTACTTTGGACGGCTCGAGGGCGCCAGCCCAATTACAACTGCGACTTAACCATTTCAATGTCCCGAGAGCTTTGCTGCCAGTCATCCTTATCTTGACGCAAACGAGACTTTGGTATGTTCAGTCAATTGGAAGATTCTTCAGTGGATCAATCAATGTCGATGTCTTCGCGGCTTTTTCGAGGATTTGAGATTTGACGCTAGTGAACCCAATTCCGCTAACGAGAAAAAAGCCTTTTGGGCATTTCAACGGATTCAACACCATTCGCTTCAACCAATTCTCCCAGCCTTTGCTATTCTAGACGCCATGGCACCTTGTGAATTGGCGTCGAAACCGTTGTTACAATGCCTCCGCCTACCTTATAGAAATAGCTTCGCTGTGTTGCAGCTCCAATCTGTCTGTTCTTTCTCATCCACGCCCTCGCGGCTTGAAGAAACCCAAGCCGAACCTGCGAAGCCACAGCCTTTCTACCGAGCACCAGACCCTGCTTTAGTGACAAGTCCTCGACTAGAACGAAGACTTATTCGAGCCGGAAAGTTTCCAATCGGTTCCCGAAGGCGAAGAGCCGCTTTGCAGGGTTCCCTTAACCTGCCTTTCGAGCAGTTGCCATACCAATGTTTTCAAGAAGCGCGAAAGATCCTCCTGGAAGACAGAGCGAAAAAGTTAAAGCAGATTGAAACAGAGCGGGGAAGGCTGGAGAGGCTACGTGCGGCAAAACCTGAGGATGTGGGCGGCGAAGTTCAGAAACAAACGAGAATCAAGAGCATGGAAAAGTATCTAGAGAAGATGAAGATTCTTGCGGATATCAACGACCCCATGATTAAGAAGAGATTTGAAGATGGAATGGGTAAGCTACTCTTCTGGGAGTAAATCGAATTAGGAATTCTAACAAAGCCTGATAGGCGATATGACCAAGCCTATCTATCGGTTCCTCGCCGACAAAAAATGGCGGGAGTACCGGCGACTGATCCTCATGCAGCGAATTACTCAGATGAAAGTTGTGCCAGACGTGCTAGCTCACGTAAACCCAGTCGTTGACGTGACGTTGTCATTCGGCAGGAAGATTGTACAGCCTGGCGAATTCGTCAATTCCCGCGTTAGCTCTATGGCGCCATCTCTTGGGATCCAACCGTTTACTAAGGGGGAAAAACTGGTCACCATTGCGGTTGTAGATTCTGATGTGCCAAACCTCGAAACAGACAGCTTTGACTACCGTTGTCATTTCCTTGCTATCAATGTGCCAATCTCACCTACCAATACCTCTGTTTCTCTAGACAAATTATCGACAGAATCTCAGATTCTCCTTCCGTGGTTCCCTCCATTTGCGCAGAAGGGAAGTCCCTACCACCGACTCTCAATTTTTATCATGGAGCAGAAGGACCAGAAGCCTTTGGAATATAAGGCTGTCGCTGAGAAAGTCCAAAGAGAAGATTTCCGCCTTCGAAGTCTGGAGACCAGGCATCAGCTCAAGCCAATTGGCGCCCACTTGTTCCGGACACAGTGGGACGAGGACATGGATGACACGATGCATAAGTTGGGAATACAGGGAGCAGATATCGAGTTGAAGCGAAAGAGGATCGAGCCTTTGCCATACAAACGCAGAAACCCAGCTTCGTTCAGATAATTTGATGTGTTATTTTAAACTCATTTCGACCGATTCTATACTGTACAATAGAGCTAGTTATACATGGAGGTTCTCACGATAGCTGTACTATAGAGGGATATTCTGCAGTTTTACATCCTTCTAGATCATTTCCAATCGGGATCCCAATTCAATATCAGCTTCTTCACGTATCCAACACAGGTTTCAGCGAATTTTCCATCCGCTGATACTTGAGCGGCCACCACACCTTTCCAATCACTTTTCCTGTTACCAATCCCATCGGCAGTGGCCCGAAATCTCTCGAGTCTCTTGACCACGGTAAATTGTCTCCAACCACCATGATATGACCTTCAGGAACCTACCCCAACCATACCAACACATCATCAGTCAATGCATTCCGCAAGCTTAGACAACTCAAGACGCGCCTCACCTGAATCATCTTCGCCAACCCACCACCACGATCCTCCGGATCCACCAGCACATAATCTCCAGCCATCCCGACGACCCTCTTCGCCGCCATCATCAAATACGACGGGTGCTTGAAAGTCACAATATCACCAACCTCAATTCCCCTTCCATACTTGTAGTATTTTGAAATCAGGAGGTAGTCGCCCTTGAAGTGGATGGTCGGGTACATTGATGGGCCTGAAGACAGTTGGAGCTCGTAGGCGTGCTCGTTGAAGACTTTACAGGCGCAAAACGTGCCTGTCACCCAGAGAGCGAGGCGGAAGGGCCTAAGCCGTGAGGTGCCATTTTTGCCGCCGGGGCGGAAAAGGCGGCTGAGGAAGGGACGGGTCATGGAGGTATTGGGAGTAGCGGTTCCGGCATTGTATTTTGACTCCGGTGAGGGCTTTAAGGGGATGCTTCTCGCGATGGAGGTTCTTTAATTCCTATGATAGTTCGTAGGTGTATCTGGTACTCTGAAATGTCTAAGTCAGATGGATGAGCTCGGTCGGGCGTGGATTATCTCTTTTCCGGCGACTCGATCAACCACAGTATGGAGTACTCTTAATACTACATACACTACTCCGTACTGAACGAAGGAAAGGACTGATCATTGTCCAGAAATTCTAATATATACCCACCCCCCCCCGGATATAGACCCTAGAGCGTGCCCCCCAACTATTGGCGATAAACGCTTCATATAACGCTTCCGTACTTCGTAAAAGTCATCTCTCCTCCGTCACCAAACGCCATCGCTTTTGAACTTCCAACGCCAACTAGAACCTGAATGTACCAGCGAAAGAGAAGGCTCGGAATACTTCACTCAAAACACACCTGCTCTCCTCATGACATCTCTGAACTGCTCAATATTCACCCCCGCATGCAATCCTTCTCCGCCATTCGCCTCCCGAATCATATCCCGCAACAGCTCCTCACTCACATCTTCCTTCAAGTCTCTTGCAACACGTCTTAAATGAGACAATAGGATGGGTCCGTCTGTACCTCGTGTAAAAAGCTGATATGCGTGTTCGACTTCTTCTGATATGGCATCTTCAGTGCGCGAGTGTAGTTTGAGCGCACATACAGAGAGAAACGGTTCGTAGCAGACGTATCCAGTGCGCGAGGGATCGACGGCGGAGAGGATGGAACTGAGCTCGGATTGAGAAGCGGGAGGTAGACCGAGGGCTCTACTCATAGGAACGCATTAGCTCAGGAACCGTAGCTCGCGTAGTCAATGATTTCGCATACGCCAGCGCCCGCCGCACATCTTGGGTCTTGATCACCCCCTCCTTCTCAGATGCGTATTCTTCGTTGTCGTCGCTGACTTCCGTGGCAGCAAAGAGATGGAAGGCTTCTTTGATTTCGGTTTCTTGTTCTGCGGTGATATCATTTTCTTTCGCGAGTCGGGAAAGTCGGGTCCTCTTTGGTTGGGGCTGAGATGCGGACGATGAGGTCGCGCCGCGACGTTTTTGGGGCTGCTCACCGGGAATTAGTACCCACGACTCGTCTCTTGTGTACTTATGAAAAGGACTAGTATTGCAAAAAAAAATATGCCCGTTCGTAAAAGAAAACTTTTCGAGTGACTTACCATGACGAAGGAGAATTTGCAGGAGAATGGGAGTGGAGTTTGGATTCCGTGCTCTGGTGCCTCGGGGATTAACTAGCGTTGACGTAAGGGGATCGAAGCCTGGATCACCATCACCACCAGTAAATCTACATATATGAAGGACTCTTTCACACGAATCCATCAAGGAATATATTGCGGTTGTTGATGTCCTTAGTATGATCGCTAGTGCATATTAAATACATTAGTACTGAGATTTTTGCATTTCAACCCCGTATGTCATTCGATATCGATCATTGCTCATCTCCCAAACCTCCATGATGGATGTGATGCTTTATGTCTACGATCTGTCAAATGTGAGCTCTGAGCTTTCCCGCAGCATTGAATTGCTTTTTCAGAATAGACTGACATAACTAGGGCCTTGCTCGGACGGTATGTTCTCGAATTGACGTCCATGGTTTCTCTGCTACAAAACATCTATCCGTAACTGGGGCCTTGGGCTGACTGCGATTTCTCTCCAGCTATCCCTTCAAATCACAGGGACGCAAATAGATGCTATATACCATACTTCACTCGTTTTCGGCGGAGTGGAATACTACTTTGGCCGGGGAATTCAGCAAGCTGCCCCTGGGACAACCCATCATGGCCAACCTATAGAGACCCTCCTCCTCGGAAGGTCAGAGCTTCCGATCGAAGTGATCATCGAGTACATGGATTCTTTAGCAAGGACTTATACAGAAGATGTATGGATCACTTCGCATTTGCTCTCTTTCAATTTATGAATGCGTCATCTGATGTGAACCCAGTCCTATGACTTGTTTTTGCGGAACTGCAACAACTTCACTCATGATTTGGCCATGTTCCTAGTTGGCAAAGGCATTCCGGAACACATTAGGAACCTTCCAGAGACATTTTTGAACTCGCCCTTTGGCCAGATGATGAAGCCATATATTGACAATATGTTTCAAGAGCGGGCGCAAGGTCCTCCAGCCCAATCCAGTCAAACAGTTCCCCCATCAGCATTCAAAACCGATTACGGTGGGCGAGTCCACAATGTTACAACCATTAAAGAAGTTGAAGAATTGCTCTCGCAAGCTCAGAAGTCATGCGCTGTCATATTTTTCACATCTTCGACGTGCCCACCTTGCAAAACTGTGTACCCAGTTTACGATCTACTCGCGGAAGAAGCTGGTGAGAAAGCTATCCTCATTAAGGTGGATATTAATTACGCTTATGATGTTTCATCGAAATACAATATCAGGGCCACGCCGACATTTATGGCTTTCCTTAAAGGACAAAAGGACAATGAATGGAGTGGTGCTGACGAGGTTCAGCTTCGAAGCAATGTCCGAATGCTGATTCAAATGGCTTGGCCATCCCATCCGCATAGCGACCTGAGGCTTCCGAGCCTGCAGCGGATGATCGATTCATATGTATGTTATCGCAAAATTCCGCCGTTGGATAAACTGGTTCAAAAGATTGGACCCGCCGGGAATGAACCTATCCTGACAGACTTGGTTACTTTCATTCGGGAGGAAAATGGACCCAGTTCTGCAAAGCCACCAATACCAGATTTAGCAAGTCTTGCAGTTTTCATTCAGACCAGATTTCCTCAGCTGCCCCCAGAGATCCACTTTGCCGTGATAGATTTGGTTCGAACCGCTTTCATTGATTCGAGGGTGAGCGGATTTTATGCAGAAGAAAAGGACCACAAGACATTATTGACCTTGCTGGCTGGTGCCAAAGAACCGTCTAATTGTTCTTACGGTCATCAACTTGTCATGACACAGCTGATGTGCAACCTATTCAGCACACAGCTCTACCCGGATCAAATCCTGTCTCACAACGTCCTTCGCGACACTTGCATCAGCTTTGTAACCACTTCTTTGCTCGACTCGCACGGAAACCTTCGCGTAGCGGCCGCCTCGTTCATCTACAACTTAGCGGCACTCAATCATAATGAAAGGTTACAGGACCATCCTGACAAGTTGGCCGAGGCAATCCAGGTAGAACTTGTCGCATCACTTCTGGAGGCCATACAGAACGAGTCAGAAAGTTTAGACAACTTACGTGGCTTGCTTCTTTCGCTAGGACTTTTAGTATATTGTGCGCCAATGGACGGAGAAGTGCTGGATTTGTGCCGGGTGACAGAAGCCAAGAAGACTGTATTGGAAAAATTGAAGATCGAGTCGTTTTCTTCGGAGAAGCTTATCAAGGAGATTGGAGAGGAGCTTTTGGGGAAGGGGCTGGCATAGTAAGCTCATATGAACCACGCGAGCCGCATCCAGAGACATTTACCCAAGTACGCACTTATGAACGGTAAATGCATACAAACGTTCATCAAAAGCTCATGTAGCATTGTAGCTCCAGCGAAGAATATCGTGGAATCAAACAAGGCAAACTCATCTCTGTGGTTGCTATGGCAACATAAGGCTAACTCTAATTGCATCATTGATTGGCTGGATTGACTAGCTCAGACACAATATAACGTGGTAATGAATGTTATAGATCAATTGAATTTACTAAAGAGAATCACTGGTTACATACTATTACAGCTACTACTAACAGTAATGTAATTAGCAGCAACTCTGGAACTCTACAAAAGCAGGTGGGTGAGGTCAAGCATGCACACTTTCCATAACTTGTATGAGTCTGAACAGTAGAGTGGCTAGCAAAGAAAGATCGCACCTCAAGATTCATGTAGATAGTACTCTGTATCTTTCCATCTCTCCTCTCTTTTTTTTAACCCTGTCTTAGGGAAAAATGGAGTCTGCATTTAACATATTGATTGAAACACCGTGGCATTACCTTCTTCCTGTGATCATCACTGTCTTGTGAGTAATGGCATTCATCAGAAACAACTAGAGTCATTTTAATAACCACATCCATACTAGAGTTTCAAGCATCAGCGAATATTGCATTTACAGTGAGAACTTCCACTCTAAACCGCACTCAAGCTAGCAAGGGCTAGATCCATAGGGCTCAGGGCACACGCTAACCTTTTCAAGGAGTTTCACAACAACGCCCCCAGCAGCAGACAGACGACCGCCTTCACCTCCACGAATTCCAGCAGTTCTTGGTTGAACTTGCAGAAGAGCTTACACGAAAGATCGAGAGACTTACAGAGAGAATTGAGCGTCTTGAGGCAGCGTCAGTCTTGGACCACAACGAGAGACTGGATGAGCCAGAGTTCAGCGAGCAGTGGATGATGAACCCTTAGTCTTTTCCCCTTGCTTTATCGTTCGTATGTTTTTTAATTATCTCTGTCGACAACGCGACATTGCCTCGCAGATTGACTGGATACTAAGAAACTCAAAGAATATGTCCTTGGATCCACGGTTTTACAATAGTATCGGCCATCTCCCACCGAGACCGTCCTTATCGCATTCCTCATCGAATCACCCGACTGAATATGGAAATTTCGCACCGAGCATGGCATCGTTTACGTCCGCGTCTGTTGCTGGAGTCAGATCTACCGCGTCAAGCCCATCGTTGCGAGCGAAAGAAAGAATCATAGCCCCCGCGACGACTAGGCCTGGTACCCCGATAAATGGTGGAGGCAATGTCAAGGTTGTGGTGAGAGTGAGAGGGTTTTTGCCTAGAGGTAGGTCCAGACCAAAGTCTGAGGATGTAATGGAGTGAATATCTAACAGTTCCGTCATCTATAGAAATCCAACGTGGAGCGCAATGTCTAATTTCCATGAATCCCGCTATACAAAGCACCACATTGATGGCTCAGCCCTCGTCCGCAAACCAAGACCAAAATAACAAGGCGCAAAGTCGGAGTAAAGTTGCTGAAGATAAGACTTTTACGTTTGATAATTCTTTCTGGTCTCATGATGTAGATGATCCTCACTATGCAACTCAAGAAGACGTGTACAATTGTTTGGGCGAGGAGTTTCTCGATCACAACTTTGAGGGCTATCATACGTGCATATTTGCTTATGGGCAGACAGGATCGGGAAAGAGTTATACGATGATGGGAACTCCAGAGAATCCTGGTCTGATCCCGCGAACGTGCGAAGATCTATTTCAACGAATCGAAAACTCGGAATCCCCTGACGTAACATACCATGTGCGGGTGTCATATTTTGAGGTTTACAATGAACATGTTCGCGACTTACTCGTCCCTAGAACGGACCCACCATATTATTTGAAAATCCGAGAATCACCAACAGATGGCCCCTATGTGAAGGATCTAACTGACGTTCCTGTTCGAAACTTTGCAGAAGTCATGAGATATATGCGGAAAGGAGATGCATCTCGCACGATTGCTAGCACGAAAATGAACGATACCAGCTCACGGTCCCATGCAGTTTTTACCATTATGCTGAAGCAAATACATCATGATCTGGCAACCGATGAAACTATTGAGCGTACCGCACGAATTCGATTAGTAGACCTTGCAGGTTCGGAACGAGCAAAAGCTACTGAAGCAACAGGACAGCGTTTACGAGAAGGGTCGAATATCAACAAGTCACTGACTACTCTCGGCCGTGTGATAGCCGCACTCGCAGACAATAAGCCTGGACGCGTTCGGAAAAACAAAGATATCGTCCCGTATCGTGATTCGATCTTGACCTGGCTGCTCAAGGACAGTTTGGGAGGAAACTCTAAAACCGCTATGATCGCTTGTATCGCTCCATGCGATTACGAGGAGACTTTGTCGACGCTTCGCTATGCTGACCAGGCGAAACGCATCCGCACTCGGGCGGTTATCAATCAGGATCACGTTTCGGCCGCAGAGAGAGACGCACAGATTGCGGAAATGGCTGAGACCATTCGCACTCTCCAGCTAAGTGTCAGCCAGCAAGCAGTCAGCAAACGGGATATGGAAATGCAAAACGAGAAACTTGAAGAGTACCAGAAGCAAGTAACCAAGCTACAGCGATTGATGGAGGAGACCAAGATGGTTAGCGAAAACAAGATTCGGCAGCTTCAGACCGAAAACGAAGCCCTCAGGCTTCATCTACGGCTTGCATTGGACAGCTTGAAAAACCCGATACCACCGGTTGAAGTAGTCAAACGGCGGAATAGGAATAGCAGTCTCACTTTGGCATCAAATAAAGAGGATATACAAGGTGAAATCAGCTTTGACAAAGAGAATACGGCACCACAGGAACCGCCAGAATGCATTTGGGAGGACTCCTTTGATGAGTTCGATGTCGGAGTTCAAGCTGAAATGGAAGACCTTCTCTCGGATTTAAGCTTCTTCCGCCGTAAGCTGGCCGACGATTGTGAGAGATTCGGAGTAAAACGGCGACGTCGAGGAGACAGAAACACCCTCTCGGAGGTGTCAATCAATAGATGATCGATGAGCATGAATTTTCAATGGAGTCCTGGAGGCTTGGGGGTCCGGCGGAAAGTCTGAGAACACGCGGTTCTGTGTTTTTGGTGTATAATTGCCTTTTAATCACATTTTATGGACGAGATGAGAACGCGGTGCTTTTATTCTTCGAGGAGGTCCCTATGGATCAGATTGTTGGTGTAGCAATTGAAGTTTTTGTATGATCAGAGATATCTTTACTGCTACGAACAATGACCAATGCTTGTATGGCTGATGTTGGCTTCACCAATGCTAGAGTCTCTTGTGGTCCAGTCTAAGCTGGTTCCTGCACTTATGCATCGAGTGCAGCTGGTTGCATATGTGCCCAAACAGGAGGAGCCTCAAAATGGGTTTGCAATCTGTCCAGCTCATTGGAGAGCAACAGTGAGAACTAGACTGGCGTAGAATCAAAGTAGCCAATACCAGCATGCCTGGTTATGAGTATGAATCATTCTGATATCCAGTAAAGGTGCTCAGATAATGAAACTTCAATGAAAAGCATGAACAGTATGTAGCTGAGGAAAAGCAAGCAGGTGAAAGAAACAAGACAAGATGGCAGCTATATTTGGAACAAATGCGATATATCTCTTCTTGATTCTGGGGACGGTTTGGCTGCTCTCGCTTCTGTTTCTGCAGCTCAAAATGGCGGAATCAGTGAAGAAAAGGGGAATCGGCAGCAGGGTGGTTGAAGTGTCGCGGCGATGTTGGAGATGGCAGAGGAAGAAGAAGATGAAGAAGTTGTGGGCGATTTTCTTCTTCAGAAAGTCACCTCCACCTCCTCCACCACCACCGCATGTGACTCATCAACCAGACCTGATCAACAACAAAACTACTACTATTACTGCGAAGAAGAAGAAGAACGCTAATGGCAGAGAGATCGATAAGGCACTTTTCCATTGTACAGATCTTATCATGTCGGCTTCGCTGGACAATACTGCAAATTCATCTGCACCCTCGAGTGAGCTCGCGCAGCAGCAATTGAATACGAGTGAGTCATCGACCGCTCACGCGAGCTCTGCAGCGATGAACGGTGGAGTTGAGAAGAAGGAGAAGGAAGCGGTGGATACGAAACAAGCTGCAGAGAAGAAAGGTCAAGTTGAAAGTGCGCCGAAGTTGTCGAATGCGGAGTTGAAAAAGAAAGCAAAGGCCGATAAGGCTGCGAGGCGCGCGAGAGAGAAGCAGGAGCGGGAAGATCAGCAACAAGGTGGCAGAGATACAGTATCTGCTCAGACGCAGGCGAGCCAACAACAAGCCGGAGGAGCGAAGAAAGGAGGAGGAGGAGGAGGTGGTGGTGGGGCTGGAAAACAGGATGCGAAACAGCCGCAGAAGAAGGGGGAGAATGCAGCAAAGGGGCAGAGACAAGGAGGGACGACGACTGTCAAGCAGGCTGCGGGCCAACGGGGAGGATCGATACATGTCCCCGCTGCAGAGGTGAAGAGGAAGAAGAAGACTGAGAACGAGAACATTGTAGCGGTGTTTGGACATTTGCCGTGGCATTCGCGACGGGCGGGGATCACGGGGGTGGGTAAGGAGATTCATCCGGCTGTGGTGGCGCTGGGGATGCAGTTGAGGGATTATGTGATCTGTGGGAGCAGTGCGAGAAGCGTTGCGACGTTGTTGGCCTTGAGGCGGGTATGTTGTTTTCCGATCTGCGTTGTTTTCAATTTAATCGCTGGTGGAAAACAGGGTGGTGTGCTAAATGTCTTTGGTTGATAGGTTGTCCAAGCATACATTACTCCAGTCGGAACCTCTCTCTCGCGCCATCTGACGACGTATCTTTCGCATCAGATCAACTACCTGACCACATGCCGGCCTCTTTCGATTAGCCAGGGAAATGCCATTCGTGCGCTGAAATTGGAGATTACGACAATTGACCCTGGTGATTCCGAAGACGAGGCAAAGCAAAGGATATACGACTATATCGATAGCTATATTCGTGAAAAATACACTGTTGCGTCTCAAGTGATTGCCAATAGCGCTGCAGAGAAAATCAAGGACGGAGACGTTATTCTTTGCTATGCGAGCAGCAGCGTCGTCCAAAAGGCGCTGCTTACAGCTCATGTACAGGGAAAGAAGTTTCGTGTTTCTATAATTGATACCAGGCCGCTTTTCGAGGGGAAGAATCTTGCGCGTACCCTATCCAAGGCTGGTGTGGAGGTGCAGTATTCACTTATCAATGGAATCACATATGCGATTAGAGAAGCGACGAAGGTGTTTCTGGGTGCTCACGCCATGACTAGCAACGGATGCCTCTTCTCGCGGGTCGGGACCGCACTCGTCGCGATGTCAGCCAAAGAGAGAGCCGGAGGCATTAACGTTCCTGTTATCGTCTGTTGTGAAACAGCCAAATTCACTGATCGCGTAGCCCTCGATAGTATTGTTGTGAACGAAATCGCGGATGCAGACGAATTAGTCGCTGTCGAGTCCTCCGAACAAGTGACAGACCTATCACCACCCGCGCTACCCGTGCCTCCGTCAAAGGGCAAATTTACTCCTGTCGCATCTACAGGGGCACAAAATGCAGAGACCAGTTCCATAGCTTCGTCACTTGGCCCGACTTCGCTTGTGACTGATCCCAATCGACCCTTGCAAAATTGGCGAGAGATGAAGAACCTTCAACTGCTGAATATCATGCACGATGTCACACCTGCACAGTATATTGATATGGTTATTACGGAGATGGGGAGCTTACCTCCTAGTGCGGTGCCAATCGTGCATCGGATGAGTACTGATTCTGAAGGCAAGTGATTCTGTTTCTGTGCTGGCTCTATTCGAGGCTGTAAACGCATACAATAACTATATGCTGACTTGGGGTGTCTGTGCAGAAAAGGACACGAAATACCACTGATACACGAGGCAGGATAGACCATTTTAGGCTTCCTTCCCAACTTCAGAATGTTGCAGCACTTTCTCCTTAGTGACTTCCTTTTCCCCTTTCCTGTTGATCTGTGGCCAGTAAGGGGCTCGAATCATTGGTATTTCTTTATGCATGTATGTACTTTATTGCAATTCTTTTAAAAGCCCGGCGTTAGTGAAAGGCCTGATTATTCCTGGGTTTCTTCTAGACACAAATGACCATGGGCATATTTCGACTGTTAGCATTTGGTGAACGTTGAGAGATTGACTGAAAACGGAGTTTATTTTCCCCTGAATTGCAACTTCCAGAGCCCTGAGATTTCCTCATAAGGCTGTTTTAGAGAGCGATATTGAACTCTTTTAAGAAACAGCGACGTTGAAACTGTCATCCTCTTGCCCTCAACATGATAGTGCTTGCTTTTCCTATTCAGCCTGACATGCTGGGCGGATAGCGCCTTCTTGCCATTCTCTCGCTGCTTCCCTGAGATCCTCTGGCCACGAAGTCAATACAAATACCGCTCTCATCCCTCTTCCTCCTTTTTTTTTCTCTTCTCTCTTCCAACTCTTACACGGCCCACTAGCCACAGAAGACGCACTTCTATTCTTTTTAAGAACTCATTTATAGCAGTCTTACCAACGCTACTTTTGATCACTAGAAAATCTGCATATCTCTTAGCTGCAGTATACTCCAGACTTTACCTCGCTGTCCAACTATCACTTCTTTTTTCAGTTTTCAAGATGACTGTCTTCGACACTATTGCAGTGTTTCTGGGCATTATTGCCATCAGCTCAATCTTCATTGCCATTGGGGCCATATGTGGCATCACAACAGCGGCAATGGCAGTCCTAGTCCAAGTGAACCCCCGAATTCGTGCATTCTTGGGCGGGCGCCCGGACTTTGAAGAAGCTAGGCTAGAAGCTGGATTAGCAAGTGACGGAGATCGAGTATCCCACCAGGATGCACGAGTTGCACACATTGAGTAGGTACTGCTTTCTGTAATTGATGCCAAAGTGGAACGTCACTGATGAAATCGGATTTAGAACGGCGAGACTTAACTGGTCGACGGCATACCCAGCATTTGCAAGAGGAAAGAAGCTCACCAAGAAAGTGGAGATTGTGGCTTGTGGAAAGGGATTGGGTCCTTCGATGATCAAACTCGCACCTTTACTCCAGGAATCTGTGATGGCAGGTTAGTCTTTGAAGCCATATCGAATAACCACATAATCCCTGCAGCACATAGCTAACAATGTGGCACGTAGTCTTCGATTCTTGTCCAATCGCCGTGGGAGAAACCAACTCTCGTATTGCGAAGCTCCGCGACCAGTTTGCAAGATCTGGGAATGCAACCGCCGGCTGTCCCTACCAGAATATTAGCGCCTTCCTTGTCACTCAACACACAGCCACGCCTACCTATTTTTCGAGCAATCAGCTCTCCAGAGTCTTCTTCTCAGTTCCCAGTCAGCAATCTACCTCAGAAAAGAACACCGGTGTATCAGACACAGCAAGAAAATACGCCCCTGTCGTCCAGTCTGGTGGTACTTTCTGCGCTCTTGCTGAGTCTGAGGATGTTTTGCAGCAGCTCACTAGAGATTTTGATGCTGCCGGTCATCTATGGTGCCGTGTTCCCGAAAATGAGTGGAAGCAAGACTCTGTCATGACAGTAATTGCAGACAGAACAAGGGAAGGAGTGTCTTCCGAGACCAGAATTGCTGTCTGGAGACGAAAATAGCGTTCATTGCTCACGGTTCTTTGTATTTATGTTCTGGCATTAGGACAGCTGGTCAGCGTATGAGCGCGCGAATCGCTATCATTAATCATCGTTAGTTGATACAAATCAAACTCTTTATTCTCTTTCTTTCAACTCAAATCTAGAGTCCATTATGATATTCTGTTGCTCCTCAAGAGCTTGTAGAAGTCGTAACAGGGAAGACGGAATACGGAGTATTAAATCATCCGGTAGTTAACTAATACGGAATTTTGTAGTCCCGACCGTAGATTAACTCTGTGTGTTGATGATGTTTTGCATCCAGACTCAACAACCAGCTTGTTACTTGAACACCAAGCAGAGTCTGTCATGCTCATAAAGATCAGAGAGTGATGTGCAAGAGAAATAAAAGGAAGAATTAATTGCTATTTCGAATTTTACCAAAACTATAATGGTAATAACTCTCCATGTACTTCTTCATGAGCAATGGATGGAGCAAACAAACTAAGAAGCAAACAGTCCAAAGACTCTTCCCCAACATACATCCACTTTCACCACCCCCGCCTCGCCGACCTCTTTGAAGATTTCAACCGGCCACACACTTCAACTGCAGCCAGCACGACCACCAATAATACCACCAACAACCCCTCTTCCTCCATCACCAACCCACCCCACACCACCGGCGCGCACAACCATCCCCTCTCCCCACCCGCCCACGCCCCTTCCTTCCTCCCCATCGAAGACATCCTCGTGCTGCCGCAGTACCAGCCCGTGAACCCGGAAGACGAAGACGATGTGGTGCCGGATCAGCATGCGGCGTTTGGGATTGCGAGGGCGATGGATGGAAGGAGGGAGGTGGTTTGGAGGGATTTGGGGCTGGAGGAGTTGATGAGGGGGATGAGGTTGGGGAGGGGAGGGGGAGTGGGGTTGGGAGTGGGAAGGGGGCTAGGGGAGGGGGAGTTAGTGGGGAGTAGGGCTAGGAGGATGAGGAGGGTGGTTTGTTTGAGGTAGGGGGGGGAGGAAGTTTTTGGTGGTTTGTGTCGTGTGGGTTTGGAGTATAGTGGTAATTTGGGGAGGGCGTCGTGGATGGCGTATGGGAGTGTGGTTTTATATAGCTTTTCGGCGGGACTGTTGATTAGAATGTATATATTCAAGGCGTGTACGTGTGTGGTTTCATCGTGACGAATAATGAATACGAGCGCGTGTGACTCTGCACACACGTTGAATCTAACCTGACTGTCGCGGAAAAATGACAAGATCCCAAAAATTTGACTTTCTGCGACTAGATCTTGATAACGTCGACTCTGGCTCTTTCAAACACTTTATGGCTGACGTGTTTTGCGCTCTGCTCTTGGTCTGTAAGCGTTCGCGGATGCATTGCAATCTGCGCGTATGTTCCCGGTCCTTTTCTTTTGGACAAGGTGCCTGGATTAATTATCAAAACGCCTTCAACAACCTAAACACTAGATCAGCTTCAATTTTTCAAACACAAAGCCGAAACAAGAGAGAAAAGCCGTACTCTGACGAATGGAGCTAAGACACTCGGAGTAACCATGACATCCGGCCGCACGTTCCACCACTCCCCTAGTTTCAGATACCTAAGGTCCAGAACAGCGCCTGTAGCAGTTCCATCGTCAGTCCCAGATCTCGGCAAATTCTCTCTCGCGGACGGCGGAAAGACAGGAGAAAAGTGTCGTTGTTCAATCAGATATCGTGGCAATCTCGTCAATATATTCTCTTCCGTCGTCCCACCAAGCACCTCTTCTTGTCTTAGCTCGTATAACACATCATATGAGCAGAGCCCAAAGACAGATTCATTCAGAGATATTGTCACCGGATTGGGCACCATGCGCACTTGCTTTGGCAAGCCAAGTTCGCGCTTCAATAGCATTTCTTGAGGCCAAGAAACGTGTTTGCTCACAGCGTCGCGCACGGAGGGAATCAAGACAATGATGATGCTGGGAACAGCCATGGCAAGTTGATGCAACGGACGAGAGATGCAGTATTTGAAAAGGGTTGAGAGTGTTGCAGTGTCGGGATCCACGCCATTGAGCTCTGGAAGCTCAAAGTCACCATTTGCGAGTAGAGGATGTTCAATGTCTAGAAAAGGGCCCATTAAGATTAGTATGTCAGCAGACTGCTCTGCTGCTTTCACGCAAAGTGCATTCAGGGGTTCAAATTCCAAATTGTCATCAGTGGTATATGGCCCTGAGGTTATAAGTATGTTTAGAGGCTCAGTTCCACAGAGTTGTTGATTTGTAGAATTTATGACAGCAGGGGCAGATACCGGGGGTGGAAGAAGGGGAGGAGGCAGTACTTCAGACACAGAGAAATATTCTCCAGAAGCATTAATTCCTTTGACTGCCACAATTTGGCCAGGGAAGAATTGCACTGAGGGTATTGAGTCGGTTTTGAGTGGCACACGGAAGCCAGCGCCTGTACGTCGAGACATCTCAAGAACCAAAGAGGCTGTATTCAGTCTTCCTTCTAAACTATCAGACGCGATCCTACCCACAGCAATTATTGTCCTTGTGCTTTGGTTGGCTGCATTGCCAAATGGCGTCTCATCCTGACCATATTCCTTTTGATAAATGGCGGCAAACTCATCTATCCTGTCATCTAGGACTTCGGAGGCTTCAGACAGTTTCATAGCCATTGGCTTGTACACAAATTTCTTTATATCTGTATTGGCTGTCAGTTTTATGCGAGATTCTGAGTAGGGTGCCATGGGAGGTTTGGCTGTTGAAAGGTCTGAATTGAGTGTTTCTAATATCTGTCCGCTGTTCTGCCGGCCTGAAAAAGGGGTAGAGCTGTGCCATCATCAGAAGTTTTCGGGATACAGAAGGACACGGTTCGACTCATACACAAGCATATCTGATGATTCACCAGACGGTTTCATGGGTGTGCGTGTGTTCATCGGTGAACTCAACTTTCCAGTATCGAACCCAGCCTTTCGCTTTACGGATTTTCCATTTGCGGGTGTATTTGGGACTAGATCTCCTAGCCTGCTCCACGGTAAGCAATTGATCATAACCAAATACCAGATCATCAAGCATACATGTCAAAAACGTCCTGGTTGTTCCCAACAGCCCGAGGAGTCGCAGTTATTGCATTCCTCTTCTCTGACAGTTTTAAATGCATTTTCCCCCTTGACTCCCGCTCCAGAGTGTCCTGAATATCCCGCTTCAATGCGCGCGCAGTCTCCAGATTTAATTTCATCTCTTCTGCTCCCATTTTTATGCAATATGATTCCCACTTGTAGAATAATTCCTGCACGGATAGCGCGTGAAGGTTCATGATGGATCGAAGCTCTGCGAGGATGTCCGGAGGGAGTCCATCGGGATTTCCTCCCGCAAAATGCTCATTGAGCTCATCTGCAAAGTCGGCCATACTTCAAACTGCCAATGGTTAAAAAGGATTTGACAGAGTGTGAAGCTATTCGGTTCTCCATCCAGCAGCACTGAGTTGACATTTGTCGCGTTTCAACGCGTTGAGTGGTTTGGGTCGGAAAAACAGTTTTTGCGAACAGCGCGTTTTCTGCCGCCAAGCTCAGAGAGCGATGAGTTTCTATTGGTCAATGATATTTTTCTGACCGCTTCGAATGAGCTGACGGACTGCAACAACACCCGTCCTTGTTCAGCTGGCGTGGAAAGCTTTGGGGAATATCTACGGTGTGTGCTCTTTTGCTTTCTTTTTTGTTTTCTTGATTGTCGCTTCTTACAGTGCAGGATTTTGCTCCGTTTTAGCATCACTTATCATTTAACTAATAGCTTTGAATGTCAGCAATGGAAAAAACCAAGGAAGACTCCGCTCTCCCTGCCACACCTCCACAGCACGAGGAAGAAAAGGCTGAGGATCGAAAGGAGGAAGAGGTTGTGGTTGAAAGCAAATCTACAGAAGAGAAATCAGCTGAGAAGCAACCGTTCGCTGATACCCTTCCCTTATCCGCTGCCGATGGCCCCATCAAGACTCTCTTCCCACGACCCCTCGACCACTGCAAACCACCACCACCCCCTGAATTGACCTCCGAGCAGCAGACGAAGTATGAGGCCGTCTTGAAAGCTGTTTCTGAATGGACCTCAGTTCCCACTACATCTGCGAAAAACGCACCTACTGAACCCATTACAAATGACGAGCGTATGTTCCTTACTCGAGAATGCTTGCTCCGGTATCTCCGGGCGACAAGATGGAATGTCGCGCATGCCACTCAACGGCTTCAGGCAACTCTCACATGGCGACGGGAATACGGTGTAAAGGAGCATACTCCAGAATATATCTCGGTTGAAAATGAGACCGGCAAACAGCTTATTCTTGGCTATGACAACAGCGGACGACCTTGCCTATACTTGAACCCAGCACAACAGAATACTGAACACAGTGATCGCCAGATACAGCATTTGGTTTTTATGCTTGAACGTGTCCTTGATTTAATGGGACCAGATCAGGAATCATTAGCCTTGATAGTCAATTTCAAGCAAACCAGATCTGGGCAGAGTGCAACGCTCAGCCAAGGCAGGCAGACTTTACATATTCTTCAGAATCACTATCCAGAACGTCTTGGGAGGGCCATGGTAATTAACAGTGAGTCTGCCTATGTCCTGCAAGATTTGGCCGGCCAGCGGAATTGCTAATATTTTCACTCAGTGCCTCTTGTCATTCTGGGATTCATGAAATTGATTACGCCATTTATCGATCCACAAACGAGAGAAAAGCTCAAATTCAACGAGGACCTCCGACAGCACGTTCCTCCTGCTCAACTCTGGAAGACCGTTAACGGAGACGTAGAGTTTGAATATGACCATTCCCTTTACTGGCCCGCCCTGAATGCCTTAGCTGCCCAGCGAAGAGAAGAGTATCGCGAAAGATGGATCAAGGGCGGCAAGCTTGTGGGTGAGCATGAAAACTATCTTAAAGGAGGTTCGGGCAAGTGTCGTGCAGAGACTGAAGCAGCAACTACCGGCGAAATTACGGAGAAAGTGGAGCAGTTGGAGGTTGAAAACGCAATTGTCCAGCCTCAGACAGCGACAGCCTGAAAAACAACATCATCAGCCAGTCACTTACGGTTCTCTTTTTCGGGGTTTCTTTGAGAATGACTTCATTTCCATGCCTTTCAATTTTACTCCTTGTAATACATGCTGTCTTAGATTTTCAGGGCGTTGACATTGCTCAGCACACAGATGTCGATATAGATACCCGTTAGAACATTAGCGCAGACTTCATACTCAGACATAATTTAGGCTTTTCTTTCTTTTATCTTTGATTGTGTCGAATTGAGCTCTCAGATGCTCTCATCATCCTTGTAGAGCGGCAATGAGTCAGATCACTTCGACGTAGCGGAGGGTTACACGGCATGTCACCATTGAAGAGGGCGACGATCATCAGGTTCTAGCCACATCTAATCCCCCATTTCATCCATCCCCGGATCCCTTTTGGCAGAAAGATTATAGGCCGGAGACCGAGCAATATTCATTTGTGATTGCGTTCACAGCCAGCACGCAATCGATATTGGAAAACAGACACTTTGCTCGGAATAATCCACGGGCCGAGTGGGATAACATCCATCCCACCTTAACTGCCTGAAGCGAGAATGATCACCAACGCCGCATCTTCTCGTCAACACGGTGGAGGGGTCGAGAAACCGTTGATGTTGCGGGTGAACATTGCCCAGCTGTCGATGACATTGATTCACTGCGACTCTCGCCCTTTCTGCAGATGAATTGATACACGACAGTCAGTGCCTGGCCTGCTTACATAACTAACAAACTACATAGCGAGCGATATTGGATTTCCTTTCCACATCATTCAGGGTTGGATGGCTGTCTGGATCCATGCGAAGAAGCTCTTGAGCTACGAACTTGGATTGGAATTCGAGCCGTGCCTGTGGCCCGTTCATGTTTCCGCCACAGCCAAAATCTCAATCGCTTAAACACTGCTCAACAAGCTGATAATTCTTTCTGTTTAAGCCCGCCCCCCTCCACCAAATATACTCTTCGTTTATGCAGCCGCCGTCCCCAGAGCCAACTGGTTCCTGCCGACAACTACAATGGCGCCAGATGACTCCCTGACCAGACCACACGGAACAACGTCAAGATCCTCGAATTCCTCTTCAAATCCGGGCTCACCACCCTACGGCGCATCGAGAAGCGGTCACGAGGCTGGCTTTGTGCAGCCGTCGTCCTACCTCCGACCAAGGGGGATTTCTCGACCAATTGTTTCTCATGACAGACCCGTTGACCGCGATGAAAGGGAAGCATTGGTAAGCTGTTGCAGTCTGTTTTAGCCCTATCGTCTTCCGATTGAATTGAATTGGACTGTCATTTCTCAGTGGAGAGGTATCCCTGACGCATTTTTTGGGAGCTACACTTTTATTTATTTATTTTTCTTCAGCGTTATTCTCTGCTATCCCGTTTTAAATACCTCTGAAGCAATTAACTCGTCCTTTTAGTGGCATATCCGAGAATTCCTGAAGCACCGTACCAGCTACGATGTTTTGCCCCTCAGCTTTCGTCTCATCGTATTTGACACTTCATTATCTGTCAAAGAGAGCCTAAACATCCTTATACAGAATGGTAAGTTCGCCTTGACCTGTTGCAATCGGAGTGGCAGCTTCGGAGCCTGAAAAGCCCATTAGCTAACTGTATGTCCTTCTCCTGATAGGAATTGTTTCTGCTCCTCTGTGGGATTCAAATACGTCAACATTTGCTGGTTTGTTAACGACGTCTGATTACATCAATGTAATCCAATACTATTTTCAGAATCCAGCAGCGCTCTCGAAAATAGATCAGTTTCGCCTGAGCAGTCTTCGAGGTATGACTGGTCTTTTCCATGGGATTTTATCGCAGGGGATAGACGATTAACGGAGGCTGATATGATATCTCCAGAAATTGAGAGGGCCCTTGGCGTGCCTCCACCAGAGACGATTTCAATTGATCCTGAAAGGCCTCTCTATGAAGCGTGTCGAAATATGTTATCCTCGAGGGCTCGTAGGATACCATTATTATCATACGACAGCCAGACGGACAGACCACTAGTTGTTAGCGTTGTCACACAGTATCGAATCTTGAAGTTTATGGCTGTCAACGTGCCACAGACACAGAATTTGCGCAAGCCGCTCAAGGAAATTAATCTAGGGACATATAAAAATATCGTTACGGCATCAATTGATACACCAGTTATCGATATTATCCATAAGCTGGTCGAGCGCAGCATCTCTAGCGTTCCTATTGTTAACTCGGAGGGTACGTACAAGGAAGACGTCACCATTTAACTTGTAGGGATTGTGACTTGCTCACCTGTTGTTTTCTTAGGCGTCGTTTATAATGTATTCGAAGCCGTTGACGTCATCACATTGATAAAAGGGGGTGTCTACGATGACCTTAGCCTGCCAGTTGGAGAGGCACTTAAGAAGCGATTACCAGTACGTTTAACTGTCAACATTTTGTCCGGGCGCAAGCTAATAGCTGGGTAGGACTTTCCTGGTATTTATACGTGCTCTGTTGAAGATGGCCTTGACACCATTCTCGATACTCTTCGAAAATCTCGAGTTCACCGATTCATAGTAGTAGACGAATTCTTTCGACTAAAAGGCGTTCTTACACTCAGCGACATTCTTCACTATCTCATCCTAGAGGGTGAGCACGATGAGCCTTGATGGGAAAATTCATGGACAAAATACAGGTGTTAAAGAAGGATGGCGTTAGCTTTGGAGCATGCATGATATAGGTGGCATTGGATCTGGGCTTTGGCTTTCGTACACCTCTTGTTATCGTAGAATAAGGCTAATTGGGTCAGGAAGAGGTTTGTCAAGCCTTTTTCTTTTTTCTTTTTTGGAATACTGGATTTCTTCATGCGCAAAAATAGAAGAGACCATGGTGGTCGTTTGTGTTTCAATCGCATTTTATCTTTGCGGTGCTGTGCACTCCAAATTGTTTGATATGCACTCTATTCTCTCCTCTCATTCCGATTGTATATCCTAAATAATTGTCTTTTAATCAGTGTTTATAGTTCATCGCACAGATCAGCTAATAATACGCAGACAAAACATGGTAAATTTGAGTCTTCGATACATCTGGGCCAAGATGTAAGATGATAGTCGCAACTGGCCCGTCTATACAAGAGGAGATGTCGGTTAGAACAGCTCGATGGTCACATTCTCGAGGAGTAGCGGTCTCGAGCACGGAGTTGAGCTTTCCCCTGCATTGCTGGCGGAGAATGTCCTTTCCTACCGAGTTTTAATCGTGAGACTCGTGATTGCCTTTTCCCAAAGATGCTTCTTGTGCATCATTCACGACGCTCATTTACTTTTTACCAGCAGAGACATTTGTTGCAGCGAGTGCTCTTCCAGGAAGCAGATCGATACACACTATATTGAACGATGGGACTAGCTCAGGCCCGTCAGTACTTGTCCCGACTTTATAGAAGAGCTCCAAAAGGCGCAGCACTTGGTGAAAGAAAGTCAGATGGATCAGAAATCCCTCTAACTATCCCGCCAGTGACCCTCACTTTGGCCGAGAGGACAAAGAACTCTTCCACTGTTCCAGAATCTCTTGACCTAGACGTTGCAGACCAGCTACTAGTCCAACGATCGCGACAAAACAGCAATCATTCCAATCCGAGCGTAGGAAATCGGGAGACTCCAAAAAAGGGCGACTCGACGACACCTCGCAATGTCCGACTTGATATACCAAGTCCTGACCATGCAGCTTCGAATCTTTCAATCTCGCAAACGCCCAGATCGCATGGACTAGTGCCCGCCAAAAAGCTCAGACCGTCACCCAAAGCAGAAGCCCTTCTGCTCGATGCGAAGAAGAAAGAGGATACTGTGGCAGCGAGGAATCCAAGCAATCAAAGTGTTCTTTCGGAGAAGTCTAACACCACTGTTCATCATGATCCGTCAAAGCGATGCCAGAGTCCGATTGCTGTGCTAGATACAATACTCTCCGAATCGACTGGTGATCCGTTCTCTGATAGCCACGAAATCGGGCAGGATTCGAAGGATTCGTCGCATCGTCGATCTTTGCAAACAACAGCTTGCGGGGACAATAGCACCGAGTTGGGAAGCTCTGAAGAATTCCCTGAAGCTGGAGCTAAGCGTGACGTGCGACGACTTGCTGTCGTGCCAGCTGCATCTAGCCGGAATCGCGTGGACTTTAGGCTAGTCAGTAACTCTTCTGATAGGGCGTTACGCAGAATTCTGGAGGGCACAGACATTGCGCGTCGGGAATTCGCACGATCCAAGGCATTTCTGGCATTCAATTCTTCTGCTCCATACTTTGACTTGGAAACGCTGTCTCCGCCTAGAAACAACATGCATACTATGCGTATGTTAGACAACCCCTTAAGTAGCAGTGATCAATCTTCTAACCAGTTTCTGGCGCAGATCCTCCGATTTTAAGACAACGCAGTTCTTTCCTGCATCGAATTCGAACCGCAAGATCCACCCTAACGATAAGAAAAAAGAACAGCGTCAAGGGAAAATTGCGACATATGAAAACTTTGGCGAGCCTTGCCAGTCAGTATCGCCCGGGTTCGCTGAGAGGCAAAAGCCTCGAGGATCTTTCACGGCTTGGGGGAGAGAGCATATTGTCAAAGCTTCCTCCTCGATACTTCCCAGGAGCTTTAAAACTCCCGACATGCATTGCAGCAACTGTCAGTGCCTTGTTAAATCATGGTAAACCAAACCATACTCCATCTGTCCTTTCTTTTAGTATATTTGTCAGTAACTGAGAAGCAGGCACCGCTATTCCTTTCATACATAGTGAGCTGGGAAACGAAGAGTTTGTCAATACCCTCTACAGTTATTATGCTGGCCAAGTATTAGGTGCTGAGAAACTTAAGGAAAAGATAAACAAAACAATGAGGCCAATTGACCTTCCACTGGAACACATAAATGCACGTGGATGTGGCGGAGGCAATGATTATATGCATGTCATTTCTACCGTCCTCAGACAGTTCCTCGACGAAATCCCGGGAGGCATATTGGGATCCATGCGTCTATATCATGCGCTAGAGACAATTTATGAAAACGGGTTTTCTCCTATCAATAGCCGCCACGACCCAGGTCAAAAGGATTACTTGCCAAATTTACCACCTTCTCCAGCAGCAAAAGTTAGGATGATTGCCCTGGCAATCATGGCCATGACAACAGATGCACAGTTTGAGCTCGTTTGCTCCATTTTCGGCCTGCTTGCTGTGACAGCAGATGAATCCCATGTACTGAAGGAATTTCACTGGAACCATCTCCACCCCAAAACTGAATGTGATCGCTGTGAAGGACTTACTAATTCTATCCAGTTGGGAGAAGATTTTGGGCATCTCTTGTACGGAGTTAGAGACCCCGAGCCTGCACCAGAGTTCAAAATGGGACAAGCAGCCCACGCTGCGGGTGTCATCACAATGCTAATCGATCTGTGGAAGGACATCTCGCAGCAGTTCTGGCGATGGGAGGTGATCGATTCTTAAATGTCATGAAAGCGGTGAAAGTCTTTTGTGTTAAGAGAGCGACGCATCTGTCTCCTGGCATATGTTTATCAAGGACAATATATCCATAAATTGGTATTCCAAAGAACAGTGCTCTTTTTTTTATCGAGCCACAACAGTAAATAACATTAAGTGGCAGACTTTTCAGGAACAATCTTGATATACGTCTTCCCTAAATAGTAAGTGAAAAGTGTGTCTTCACTTGCATTCATGAGGCGCATTCCCTCGTTCTTCTCTCAACCGCTTTTCTCCAAGTCAGGGCGGGGCGCACCAGCATAAAGCTGATCTGGGAGACTTTCTTCTCCTACTTCGCACCACTGAGCCCACCAGGTCACACACTTTTTGCCGTAGAACCTCGGTTTTGAGTTTAATAGCACTCACACATCGGGTGGGATACTCATGGTTATACACTTGTTTATTCAAAGTAAGCCCTTTGGTGGATGATTGGTGCCATTGCTCTCTGATGGTTGATGTGCTGTCAGTCTGTCGATATTGTCTCTTCGCAACGGAAGAACCTGATTGAGAACTTGGGAACAAGCTAGTATTCTTTTGGTCTAGATTGATTGAGCTTAATTCGAGCCTCACTCTTGGCAAGCTTGGACCATCCAAATAGTTACCTAAGCAGAACATAAACTTAGTTATGTAAGCTAGTTAACCCACAATACTCCATGCTGTGACTTGCTCAATCTTATCAAGAATTATCAGAAAGCAATAAAACTGAATTGCTGGAATTCAGTTGTTCAAGAGGGAGCTGATTACATAGTTAACACTATGAAAACCCCAAAATTAAAATCCAACACCGGTAGGTTTTAAGTTGGTCCTTTTTCCGTCCATGTTCCAATTACGTACATACTAGCTCACAAACCCATCTCCAGCAAGGTCCGTCCGGTCTCGCGCAGGCAGGCGAGAAGCTTCCCCGGGTCTCGATGTCGACAAATCCATAACGTCGCTGCCGCGTGCGGAACGAACGAGTACAAGCAAGCCCTTCATTCTCAGCGTGCAGCACAGCTCGGCTGTATCGAAAAAGAAACAAAAGCGCCCAACGCGCGCACAACGGCTGCGACAGGAGAAAGGGCTGGAACGGGCGGAGGTGGTGATGGATAAGACGGAGAAGAAGGTTGCGAAGAGTATACAGAGGGGGAAGCTTACGAAAGCACGGAAGGTGAGGGAGTAGTCTTTTTTTTCTTTGTTTTTACGATTTTGTGTTTCTTTTTTTTCCCAGAAGGGGCTAATTGGTATGATAGGCTACGTGGGACGATTTGAATAATAAACGCAGGACAAATGCGTACAAGATTTTGCAGGACCAAGCTGTTGAATCCATGGATACGAGTGAAAAAGGGCAACTGGAAGAGCCAAAGACAGTAGGTTCTTCGGCACCTTCAGTGCTACCGGCCCTGCCTGCGCAAAACGACAAGTTCGAGCATGAGCTTGACGGAGAAATCACCTAAGTCTGAACAATGCTCTTCAAATATATACCTTCATGGCAGATCCTATTTCTTAGGCCTAAGCTGGACAATCATGCGGTCTATTTCCGCCACTCCACTACCAGAAGCGCGAGTTCTAAGCCGTTCGAGGCTGCTGATATCTTTCGCTTTGAGGGCTTCCTCTGCGGCCTTAATTACCATTCCGCACTTCACCCACATTTCCATTCTCTCGGACACGCTCAATGTGGTGCATTTGGGAATAAAATTAGAAGCAAGCTTCGTGTTTCCGGCCCCGAGAATTTCGTTGTAAAAAGGCTATGAAACTTTAGCTAACGCCTCTTATAAAGAATAAAAAGATACGCATTCGAACTTTCGGGGTCAAAGAACTTACCTCCCATCCAATCGGGGATTTTTTTGCTTTCCCTATTTCTTCAAGTTCCCCCCAATCTCGTTTTGCGACCAAACCTCGCAATCGTAGCCACCAATAAGTTTTCTCTGGTACTTTAAATTCGCTCTGGATTTTGCTAGCGCGCTTCGCATAGCCAGTTTGAATCAATCTGTATATGGTTTCGTTAACACTTAGTCCAACAAAGTTTGTGCCATCAGAAAGGTCTTTGTCCAGCCCTTCCTGAATTTTCAGGAGCTGCGACGCCTCATTCAGTGACTTTAGGTGCAATTGAGCGTTTGCATCTTTCGAATCTAAGAGTAATCGAGACGCAACACGTATTTTATCAACTTTCCCTTGCAAGCTAGGCTGCTTCAGAGCCTCTCTAAAAAGCAAGTTTGATCCGTCGATTGTCCTGTCATCTTGGTAAAAGAGGTCTTTCAACAGTTCGACGTCTTGGTCCCAAGCGGACGCCTCAACCAGCGCTGAAGCTACTGGTCGACTGTTTATGGTCCGAAAAAACGTAGCGAGCGGGAGTTTTCGTTTCAGGTGAAGCAAAACGAAGAAAATTAAATCTGTATCCCCGCTTTCAATGGCTTTGTCTAGGGCAACTGTATCTTCTTCCATGCTCAGAAGCAATGGCACCTGTTTCCCTGCCCGAGGTTCGAAATTTAGCAGTTGCGTTGCTAGGTGTGCACGGCCTTCGTCATAAGCGGCTCGTGCAATGGACTCAAAGGATATTCCGTGCTTTCCATGAAGTTTGTGAACTATTAATTGACAAATCGTGTCATCGTCTTCACTAGATATCTTCACTTTCTGACTCGCCCAATGGACATAAATTTTGTCAGCGGGCAGTCGGAGATACTCAGATACACGAATGGCAAGCAGATATTCATGTCGATTGATCAAGCGTTCAATTAGCTTTTCAGGGGTAAGTCGCAGGTACTGCTCGTATGAAATAGGGAATCCGATTCGATAATCCCGAACCGCATTGAGAACACGCAGTTTCTCGCACATATCTACAAAGTCGTCACTATTGTAGAGGTCAAGAATCGACTTGCCAAAAGATGCGGCTTTGAGTAGTTGTTTCTGCCAGTATGAGTGAAATTCTTGGCCTGCTGCCTTGACACAGGTATCCACCGCCTCAACAAGATTTGGTCGGATACGCTGGACATTTTCATCCGCTGCAGGGGATTTCTTTTCAAGCTGCTCCACGGAATCAAGCAAAACGGCAGCTGGTGAACTGGAACCAAGTCTGAATACTTCTTCAGTAACATCTAGTCCGGAGTCAGATATACTCCGAACCCGTGGGAATGTGTACTAAACGTTACCTGGTACTTTCTGTAGAAACTCGCAGGCTTCGTTAGTGAACAGCCTCGCGCCATCAAGGTCGGCTATAATATGGATATGGCCGTCATAGAAATACCTCCAGCAACACGTTAGTCCTGATACTATTATTCGCGAACAGGGAACAAATGTACTTCGCGGAAGCCCCATTTGGGCCGACATTATGCACTTCATCCTCCCATGACAGTATCACAGAGTCATTACCACACCATATCATGCCCTTTGGGGGAGTTTTTGCACCAGAGTCATATTCACTGAATTTATTCTGAAAGTCGCTGCTGACAACCCAGAGCTTTCCGTCTCGAGTGAACAAAGCGACAAAACGGCCATTCGGGGAGACACCAATATGTTGGAAGGGGCCGTTTTGCAGTATGCGATCCTCAGCATCAGTAGCATCTACTACATAAATCGTCTGGCCAATTGAAAGCAGTACCTCCACTGAACGGGAAAGCGTGTAACTTGGCGGTATTAATGACCATGAGTGAATTTCCCCTTCCGGTGGAGACGCAAGTAATTTTGGCCGTGGCTCGTCGTATCTGGCAACCGAAATAAGCTGATTGTTATGTAAAAGAGCAACAAATCCGGCCGACCAGAAACGACACTCCTTTACGCCATGCTCTTCTGCAGCCTAGAGCCAAGTTAATTCAAACACCATAGGAAGTACAAATAGTTTCGTACGCTTCCTAGGGAAAATGGAGAAAAAT
This sequence comes from Emydomyces testavorans, assembly GCA_029449355.1. NCBI lineage: Eukaryota > Fungi > Ascomycota > Eurotiomycetes > Onygenales > Nannizziopsiaceae > Emydomyces > Emydomyces testavorans. The sequence continues at coordinate 3,282,330 of CP120630.1, read as the reverse complement.
CTCCATTTAAGCCATAGTAACATCGCACGGTACCATCTTCAGTCACCACTAATAGTTTCTCATCCTCTGACCAACCGAGCCCTCGGATAGATCCATGATCCCACTTGGAAATGTTAGCATGTTCCAAAAAAATATCACGAGTAAAACAAACATTGATTCGACTTATCCGCTGTCCAGAATATGAGTAAATATCTATACTGGATTTGGCCGTCTGCGGATCTCGATATCTTTGGAGCTTGCTTTCATCACGATAGAGGGCTAATAATTGACGGGTTAGCTCAACTCCGCGGCAAATGGTAACATGCTCACCTATTGCACCACCATACGGGGCGCCAACCGCTATATAATTTTCTAATTCTAAATCTTCATCAAAAACAGCATCGTAGATTCGGATTTTTCGGTAGAGCTGATCGCCGACCTTCTCCCAATCAGCACGGGGGTTTACAGGAGCCATGGAAAACCATAGGGGTCGAAGTCCCTGTCTTCATTGCATCAGCAAAGGTGAGTGATGGTCTATGAGCCACAGCTAATAATTACACCTGCAGGGTCTCAATGCTCTTCACTGACCGTTCTTCCATGTCCAGCATCGAAATGAAAGTGAAGGTTGATGAAGGTCGTCGTGGATAAGTTACTAGTGGTAAGTTATGTCGTTTTGTTACGAAACTAGTAGTTACTCCATATCGTTCCTTGACATCCAGCCTATTCTCACACGACGACGACAACATTGATGCCGTATATTCACCAGGTTTATCGTCTCTACATACGTTAGAATGCACGGTTTTGGATAGCCATGGTGGACCATAGCGCATTATATGATAAGCTTGAAGACCTAACGGACCTTGAAGTTGCAATCTTACTCTGCCTCATTGCGCAGGAACATGGCATCATCGATACTGACCTCGAGACAATTGATGATCTAGGCAACGAGTTGAGCTTGGTATGATTTGTTCACTATCATGGCACTTTTTTTCTTTATTAGAGCACAGCTGATGAATTATCAGGTTGTTGAGAACACCTTTGGGCTATCAAACGTTGTTCTAGACTGCTCTCCTCATACTTCCCTCGAGGAATTCAGTAATGCTATTTTGACTCACGACAGGGACAAAAGTGAAGGCCGGCGGTCTCGACATTCCCAATCAAGTGCCGATGCAGATGGCGTAAGTTTCTTTTTGTTGACAGCCTCTCAACCCAACTCCGCTAGCTCTAATGATGGCCTGGTCTGAGTGGTCGGTTCCCATTGCTCTTCCATATCTAACAAGTTTATAGTATCTTGAATCTATCTCTTTTCATAGCAATAACACATCGAGAGAAAAACAGAAACTGCGACTAAGCCAGAGCCGTCAGGATGACAGGAAAGTTGTCAATGTGATCATTGCGAAAAATTTCAACCTGACTCCAGAGGAGGTCCAGATTCAAGCTTTAGAGGTGAGTTGGGACGAACTCCTCCTCCGTCTAGCATTGCCATTAACAGAGAAACGTAGCTTATACGGTTGAAACGTATTTTTACTAGAACTGCAGTTCATAGGACCCCAAAGTCGTTTCTTTTCATCCCATTACTTGTGGCCGACGGAAAGCCTTTATCAACACTACTGAATAAACACTTGGTATATACGCTGTTACAAATTTTGTCAAGTGCGAGTTACTAACCGTTTGACAGAATGATCACATCTTTCTTTCGCATTTCCACGATAGAGCAGATGGGTTTGCAAACCTTGAAGATGACTCTGGTTGGATATCCGATGATACAGGTTCCCTTTCATCAGTTGTACGACCTCCTGCTCGCATATCACCAACGCCAAACTCACCGCTTGTACTCGAAGAAGTATGATGAGATCCAAAAGCACCCCCAGAACGACTGCGACTTCCATGCACTGACTGTCCTCTAGGATATAAACGTACTTCAACAACTAAGTAATAGCATAACTGTTTCCACTGATGCAAAATGTTATTCGCACAACCTTATCGTGTTTTCTAGGCTGCATCGGGGAGTTGCTGGTGGGATATCAGCTACGGCAACTCGCCATTTTCAACTACTAGCCAGGTAGAGTTGGTGAGCCTGCAAGCTGTATGCATTTCTCACACAGTTTATAGGTGTTTAGCTCCCCTTCAACGCTTGGATTACTTGGTTCCTTCGTTGATCGCCATTGCTGCGAAAAAGGCGTACCGCCATCGTATTGTTGTTGCTAGCCCAAAAGATGACCGCAGTCTTCTTTACGGGAGTAACTTGGAGGCGGCTAAATTGGCTCTAGCTGATCTCACTCCAGAGCGCATCATTGAAGAAGTGCTGGTAGAAGTCGAGGCACCCCTATAACTCTAATTGTTTCCTCCCGATTTGGCGATCCGATCAATCTTTCAGTTAATTGGACATTGGAACTCCTAGGATGATACAAAAGAGCTGCTTACTTTTGACATTCGAGATGAATGTGCAGAACATTATCTTATGTACGCTCGGTACTTGCCTAATATGATGTTCACGTACCTCGGCTGAGGCCTAAGGGAAAGCGTGTGGAAGCTAGAACCAATATTTATACTAGTAAGAGCCCAAATGTGACTCTTGCGAACATCGTGATATTGACAATCTAAAAAAAAGGAGAAGAATAGGCCACGTTTGATACCCTATTGCGATGGACTAATTGGAGCCCCGAATCTTGAGGATCGCTGACCGCTTTCCTCCAATTTTATAGGAAGGAACCATAACTGAAGAGGAGCTGGGTTCCGATTGTGATTGCTTTCTTGCTTGTTACCCAAGCTCACTCCTTTCCTTCTTGTCGTCTGGAGAATGAATAGAAATATTCGATACCCGAGACCTCTGATGTCTTGCTCTCTTATCATTCTTTCGGATCGTTTTTTTCGAGCGCATTTTCTCTACCTATTTAATTATCACTTACAGACACTATCGACATAGAGGAACACCAAATTCAGGATTAATCCATTGACATTAGCATAGCTCTTTCAAATCGCATGGCCAAAACCGAGCGGATATCATCGAGTTTGGAGAAGTGATTTCTAACTAGCACTCCTACCGCGTCTCTTAACTCAATTTTAAAATGGCAAGACCAAGATACGACAGAGACGGAGAGCCAATCTTCGAGGTAAACTATTATTCAAGAATTCAAAAACCCCTTAATAATGCCAATGGAACGATGCTTTGTGTAGCAAAATGTCCGGGCCGAATACTAATTGTGATCTAGATTCCGTACATTTCTTTGCCAGACGCTCTCCCTTATGGTCTCAATCCAAATTTAGTGCCCAAGTTCCGTTACATGCTCCGACTGTACCTTCTTCTCGAAGAGCTATGGACCGTTCAGCTTGGAACAATATACATGCGGAATTCCAGGAATATCAGACGTGCCCACACGTTTTGGTGTGAATATGGCCCGCGTACTTGGGCAGGAAATCGCTTTGGTTTTACAGAAACTTGGATTACCGATGCCATGTTGAAGACAAAACATGAATTGATCAATTTAGTTCGCTCATCTAGACTATGCAATATCTTTGATGCTCGGGGATACGAAGCAGTGGCTAACACACCTGGGCAAAGCCTATCGCAAGTCGATGGATCGGGGCAGGAATCTAGCCTCGAACCAGACTCAAAAGGAAAAGCGAAACAGAAACAAATCGAAGGCGCAACGTTATCAGAGGAGTCTCCAATCTGGGACGATCAGCTCGATCCGAGCCCTGGAGAAGAGGAAGCCTCTGCTCAAGTCTCATCAATGGGGTCTGGACTTGGAAGTGTGAGTTCGATAGCACTGGGCTCCCCTCTTCTCGAGGGCCAACCCTCTGAATCACCGGAGGACCTAGCTTCAGCATCAACAAGTCAGTGGCAGGAGAGAAGCATACATTCACAGATAGCGGAACAAGAAGATCCCGTCCCGAGCCGCATTGCCGAGCTAGTCAAGAAAATGGACGATGCAGATCCCGATCTGGCAAAACGGGAAAGGGCGCAGTTCAAAAGAGCGAAGAAAAGGAAGCGGGAAGAGAACCCCACTTTTGGAAGTGGGCCATCGTCTGACAGAAACATCATCGAAGATATTTCAGACCTAGCCGGTGAGCCACCGTTAAAGCTCCGACCAATACGCAAGGGTCAGCCACCAGTGCCGACGCCCCTTAGAAGGTCACAAAGAATTCAAGAACGAGAAGAGGCCCCGTCTGGCCCGCCGAATCGACCTGAAGAGGGCCCAACAGACACTCCTGGTGTTGGGAGAAGTAGAGGTGTGAGAAGGAAGCCGGGCAGGATTTTCAATCCCAAGTAAGGAAGATTGTCAACTCCTCGAAAGCCGTGGTTGGATAATGAGCATAAGGACTTTTATCGGGGATGAAGGTTAAAAGTAAACCATCTTGATCCTGCAACTAACGGACGCATGGTTGCCCATTATTAGTTATTTCTTTGCCTTGGGGCGGACATTGGGGAAAAAAAAAGAAAGACATGCAAGCGTTCTATGTATAGATAAACCATTGATGGAATACAGTGATAGATTGAGTATGTAGTAGGCTTTTTGATAGCTTCTAGATCGTAACCTGTAATGGTTCGTGGGTTTACTGAACTGCGGAATCTGAGCGTATCAAAAAGGGAGGGGTAGGAGGCTTCAGTATTGGTTCTATCAATGTGCTTCATTGACATAAGGATAGAAAAGTCCAGCAGTAGGGGCCAATCTGAGGTTCGATGGGAGAATGCTACATGTAATGCCTGCTTTTAACAATCTCGCTGAAGCCCGCACCGACAGGCAGCTGATGATTGACTTTTTCTTAAAGTTGATGGGATGGCTTTGATGTGGATGGTTTGATATTAGAGTACTCTACTCTGTCCATGCAAACTGGGTTAAATCTCTGAGCTGCATACATAACTATGTAATAAAAAGGCGTCGTTGAGAGGACGTTGAGGGGGTGCGTATTCATTATTGAAGGCTCAGAGGATATGGGCATATCAGTTGTCATTGCTGTGGTATTTTCAAAAGCTTGAACTGTGTGTGTGTGCTCTGTGTAGAGTGAAACTTAGATTGTTCTTAAATCTGGTGAAGCGGAATATCTTACGGACAGAAAGGGTAGAAGACAACAAGGCATGGAAGCAAAAGAACACACACAAAAGGGACCACCATGTCGTTGATTCAAGGCAAGGCAGTATTCGTATGTGAGTAGACATCATGCAAAAGAGGAATGTGAAAAGCGTCGAAACCAACTTCCACAGGATAGTTACTCCAGAGTCCCCACAAAATCCAAAGGCTTTCCCTCAAATATGTATGCATATGAGGCTTTGCGTAGCTCATCTTCTGAAAATCACAGGCTTTGGACAAACATCTCTTTTCTGCTGAATGCGCCGCTAGTCCTGACCTCAGCGCTCTCGCCGTTGACATCAACTGCTTCATCGGAAACCTCCGTAACCCTGTTCCACTCATTCAGAACGGCTTCAATTTCGACTCTCCCGTCCTCCACGATCGCGTCCATCTTGATATCATTCCTGTCATACCCGAAGGGGTCTTCGAGCTGGGAGCCAATGCCTTCGATACCGTAAAGCGTGAAGATGACGAGGCTGACGATGGGAACGGCCCACCAGCCCATGTCATCGACCATGGCGAAGGGAAGGACGCAGCCAAATAGGGCTAGAACTTGTTTTTGATGAATGCTGTGATCATGTTAGCTGTTTTAGGCTTCACGACGTAAATTGCGAAGAAACAGGAAAAGGGCGTTGAAAAAAAAAAAAAAAAAAAAAAAAAAAAAACATACAGATGGGCAATGGGAATAGGCGTCAACTTAATCGTTTCCATTTTCCCATACGCATCAACGAGCATAGACACCTGATTTCCCATCTGACTCGCCCCCGGCGCATCATACCACCCTCTCTCAACACCACGCCGGATAAACCCCTCAACGAAATAGCTCAATTGCACCGGAATCGACAACCCATCATCTTCCAGACACTCGAAGCCCGTGGGCAGCAAGCCCGCATACTCCTGCGTCGACGACCAACCGTCCATTCCGTTGCCATTTTCCATGTTACCCAGAAACGGCTGCTCCGACCATCCCGCACTCCATTCAGTGCGTAAGTAGTGCTTCACGGCGTACGGAAACGCAACGAGAACGCGAATCGTCCGCTCGATATCCTGTCTTTCCGCCGCCGTGAGCGGGCGGTTTTGATTGTAGGAATTAACGAGGATTGTTCGCGTCAGGTTGCGGGCGGCAGTGTAGACGGTGGTGAGGGCGTTGCGGCCGTCCCAGAAGCGATTGTAGGAAGTTTGGTTGCGGAAGACGAGAATGAGGCCGACGACGATGGAGAGCGAGGGGATCTAGATGAGGTAAAGAAAGTAATATCTGCGTAAGAGAATGTCGAGTGTTCATACATAGTATCTTTTTTGTTTTTTTCGCCGCTGTCTGGGCTGGGAGAAGGCGAGGAATTGGGAGAGGGGGGAGGAAGAGTCGTTTATCTCACGATTGTTGGTGGTAAGCCCAAGCTATCATAGACATATTTATCCAAGCAGACAACCAGCACAGTGAACAGGGCGTGGCAGACCAGTGGGATGAGAATGGCGCTGTGCACTGCGCCCTTGATGAAGCGGAGGACAAGCGGCCATCTGGATGTTGCAATTGCAGAACCAAAGTTAGTTAACTCAATCGAGAATCAAAACATGCAAATGGCTGTGTGTATGGACATACCTTCGAGGCTTTGATCTGTGAGATTTGCTAAACGGATAAGTCCCTCGTCGGTGGTGATGATGCTGGCCGTTGACCGTCAAACTATCATCGTCACCAGAAATAGGGCCGGATTGCTCAAAGGGATGCATCGTGTGTGACATGCTGGCGACACACAGACACACGATAGAAAGACGCAGATAGATTCGTCCTTATATGGAGTTCATCAGAGAAGAGGAATGCTAGGAATGTGGCTCTGCTGTTTCTTGCGGGAAAAGAAAAGAAAAGCGCCTCTTATATTAACCTCCAACAGCGTCTTACTTTACTTTAGCCTCGCGTGCCGTGTGATAGAAGTGAAACTGCGGGCTTAAAAACAAGTGGAGAAGTGGAGGGCGATCGATCTTTAGTCTCTCCACAGTCGGAGGTTTGTGAGAAGCCAATTAATGAATCAGAAAAGATAGCCTGGAAGTGATATTGACTAGTCTAATATTAACTCAAGTCTCCAACAGCCATACTGATCAGTTGAGTATCAATCATGGCCAATAATGCCGTCCAGATCTCTCCACATCGTGAAACTATTATTATGTATCATTCCAACAACCGCCGAAACGCCCGCATGTGAGAATGTTCAGCCGTTGCTCGAACGCTGTCAGTGCTAAACCGCTTCAGAAGAGAAAGAACATAATGCACCACCCGTCAATTAACTACCCAAAAAAGATGTAGAGCTGTGTCGGATGCACAAGCCAGAGAAAGCGAGGGTCCGATAAGGCATCATGGTCTAGTTTCGTACATCGAAGCATTGCGTAGAAAGCGAAAGTCTATAATCGACCCGCACGACCATCCAAAGCCAAGGGACCTAAATCGTTCCTTGGAGTCAAAGGACAATCCTCAAAAGTATCTCGAACCACGGGTGATCCGTCAATCGAGGCCGCTAAGCGACTTTGCGTCGCCTCGTCTATCGTACGTGCCGGTCCGCGATGAGGAATGTCAATGTTTGAACTGCGGGAGACTTCGTCTGTAGATGTACTATGCGTGTTTCCAGGAAAAGAATCATCGGACTCTTGATTTGCTTCTTCGTTAGCCACAATTACGACTTCAGGAGATAAACCCTGAGTTGTATGTACGATGTCCAAACTGTCAGATTGGCGATTCCCGGGTAGACACTGGCCATTTGTTTGACGGTGTTCAGGATTTGAATCCCGGTTCGTACCAGAGTGTATCAAAGCAAAAGGATCTTCTGTAGCCGGCTGGTCTCGACAGTTTCTAGGACCATTGTCGATCTCGTCGCACATTTCGACCGAGTCATCTACATCGGCGCTCAAGTCTGTATAGGCACGGCAATTCGGGCATTGGAACATAGGATATTCTGGAGTATGGATCAACCGGCGGATGCACTTGTAATGCCATACATGGGCGCAAGCCGCCATGAAAAGACACTGATAAGGCCTCTGTCGATCAGTCAGTCGCAATGGCCCCAGTTCATATTGGAATGAATCAAGAAGGCAGATAGAAACGGACCAAAACGGAGTTCAGACAAATAGAACATTCTCCGCAACCTTTGTAATCGGCGTTGGAGCCCTTCCCAAGGTTGTTAATAAGGCTTTCGGTGTTTTTGCTGGCATCCATCCATTGTTAGCAAAGGAACACTTCCTTGTTGTTAGAGCACAGCTTACTTGAATTCGTTCGGTCTCCGCTGCCACATCCGGTTGCACTCAATGCGAATTCGTACGCATCTAAAAATCATCTCTTCTCCGCCCTTAAAATCGATTCCAAGCTGCACGACGTCACCATCTCGCACGGCATACAGTCTGGACGGGGTATTTGGTTGACTCAAGCGCATGTGGTTGAGGAATGTTCCCGAAGAACTACCAACATCTTTGATGTGCCATTGGCCATTGGCAAATGAAAATTCGCAGTGCTTCCTGCTCACCACTTTGGATTTGAAACCCACGGGCGCAGCTGACGGTTTGGATGGGTTTGCAACTGGGACGCCGTCGCGTTCGGAATAACGGCCCACCTTAATAACGCAATCTTCATCCGGCAACGTGCGTGTGATCGGAGTAAATGATAGGGATGGTCGGGATAACTGTGCATAATGGGGAAACAATCGGATCGTGGGCCGTGCGTGAGGCTTGATGGATTCCGCGCTGCCAGGACTGGAGTCGATTATTGTGCGCGAGGGATCTCTCTGCGCAGCGCCGTTGGAATGAGATTCTGACGTAGCCAGGGTGTTTGACTCAACGACCAGCTCTGAACCGTCGCGTTGTGAGGAAGGCAGCGGCGCCGTAGACGGCTCGGTGGACGATACATTCCGTAATCGCATCACGTCGGACGACTGAGCTTCCACCTCGTTCGCTTGGGTCGATCTAGAAGAATGTGATGCAACGTCAGAGGGCTCGTCGGAAGAGCTCAACGATCCACTTCCACTCGTTTCGGGATGGCCTATGGCAACGCTACTCTGCAGGCGAGGCCTGTTCGCATTGGACCCGCGAGATTCCGGGGCTGACTGGATTGAGATCGTCGGGTGGAGGTCGTGGTGAAGATGGTCAGAGGCGTTATCGAACACCGGGGAGTGAGGTGAAAGGGCCAGTCCCACAGCACGGGTCAGACTATACCGGTTTGATCGGGGTTGCGTCGGAGACGGACTGTGAGTGTGATGCGTTCGAAGCTGGCTCAAACGTCGCAGTCGGCTAGCGAAAGACGAACCAGACGGTGGAGACTCGGGAGTGAAGGCAGGAGAACAAGAAGTCGTGGTAGTCATCGACGTAGCGTCTCAACAATTTGGGCTCGCTGCTGGAGGGGTTGGTGTAGTTAGTTATGTGGATTCTGGACGAGAGAGAGAGAGAGAGAGAGGGAGAGAGAGATTTGTTGCCTTACGTGACTGAGCTTAAAAAAACGGTTAACCAGGTCAACGAGAAGCAACCGTTTTCCAAGTTTCGAGGATCTCTCTAGCTTTGGAGAAAAGTAGAATACCGGAGAATAGATTTGTTAGCAGACGTCAGGGAGGGAGGGCTGATCAGCCTGGTGAACCCGGCCAGCACTTGGGGAAATCTTCCGGTTTTTCGTTAACTATTATGCGATCTGCCTCGGAGAGCTTTGATGATTCTAATTATATGACTGGAGTCGCGAGAGATAAGAAAACCCCGACAGGGATTGTGGCAGCGAAGATAGTCAAATTGCTGCTTTCGAGAACAGTGCCAGCCACAGGCAAATCGAGCGAAAGAGCAGGACGAGGGTAATCTTTAACTAGCAGATAACGAGGACTGTCAGGCAGGGAGGAGCAAGGACGAGGGACTATGGATGTGATGATCACGAAGAGTGAGATGAGAACTGATACAAAGTCGAGAGAGGGATGAGGATTGCTTTTATCGAAGAATCGCTTGGAGGAGAGCAGAAAGTCACTAACAAGCATCTAGTTATCCATGTCACGAGCAGAAGAAACTCAAGCAAACCAAAGCCTTTTGATTTCTTTTCGCCGCAAACAATGGGCTGTGAGATATATGAGAAATACATCCATCAATTCTGAGTGGTGAGATATCATTCTGCCCATCTATCTATCTAATTAATCAAGTCAGAGTGAAGCCAAACAGGCTGATCGATTTCTTTAGCTATACTAGTTATTTACTCTACCCACTGAGATAATCGAGAGAAATGCCACTATACATATATTTCCTCCATCGCACCAGGTCCTGTAGGATTGATTCAAGAGCAGCTATTCTACCGTCTCTCCTATGACAAAACACACTGTCAAGTCTTCTCTCCACTCCGATCCCCTGAAAACGAAGAAACAATAACAATTTAAAAACAAAAAAAAATGAATGAAACTGAGCCCACATCTTCCTCCCTCCCCATCCCGAGGGCCCTCTGCCTCTACTGGGATTTGGCCACCCCTGCTAATCTCGGCGAACCGAGTCTCTGCTGGAGTTATCGACCAGTCTTGCCAGAGTCTTCAGTCAAGGAGAAGGTAAGGATCATTACCAGGTAACTAGTTAGTAATTGGCTGAACAACAAGGGAGGCCAACCTGGCAACAAACCACAAAGCACAAACACAGTCTGTTTACCAGGCCAGTAATGTTTGTGTTGCTTGCTTGTCATTTTCTCTCTCTTAAATGAAATGGAGAGAATGGAGTCACTGTAAGATGCCTAGTACACTCCCTTTCCTCCCTTGTTGAGATGGAACTTTGCATTGCTGTTCTCGCAAGCACACTGGATTTGGGAATAATGCGCCATTGGGCCACAGGTGGAAGGCCTGCATTGGGAATCTATCAGGGCTTATCAGCTCTCTTCAAAGTGACTCAAAGCACTGAACGCAACATCCGTACTCTACTGTGCAATCAGAGTCTATGTACCCGTTCAGCCGTTGTTGAATGAGACCAGGTGCAACAGCCGCAGTGTCAGCTCCAGCAACTCTTCTTGACCTTACACATTGCAATCTGAATCGGGGATATGATCACTAGACAGTTCTCTCTCTCCAAGTATGTACATATTACCTCCCATTCATCCTGAAGCTCCTTTCTAAGTTCCCTCTTCACAAGCTGCTCATCCAGGCATAACTTCATATTACTTCTCTGATTTCTTCTAAGCTATATATCTTCCTCATCTGAATTCGAACAACGCCATAGACTGGCGACCAGATAGGCTTTGACGCGGTTCCAAGCTTGTGCAAGAAGCTTCCAAGGACGCCAGGCTTTACAAGCAACAAGTTCAAGAAGGATTCTGAACTTGTAGAAACAGATTGGGGAAAAAAATTCGTCTTGGAGAAACAGGCATACATAATGATACTCTGCACTTGCTGGGAGATGAATTATGGAAAACAGGCTCATATATAGAACATACTCTATCTCATGAGATCATCATCTCTCATCATAGGAAGATTATGATACAAAGACTCGTCAAAAGATGACAGCATCATGATGAGCACCGATGTCACGACTGAACTTTGAAGCAGTCCATGGATGAGGGAAAATGTGCAGAGTCTAGAGTAGTTAGTTACATATTTATTGAGTTTTTCTAGGATGTAGAATGAACGCAGCAATATGCCTGAGCATCCTACAGAGAAGTTTCAGGGTGTAAGTATGTATGTAGATTCATAGTTAATCTTGAAAGGTTGACCTTGTTGCTGCTGACACCATCCATCATAGCAGGAATGGGTGAAAAGAGACTAATAAAAAGAGAGAACAAGTCATAGATGAAAAGGAATCGATGCTAAATGCCTCCTTTGCAGAGGATGAAGTGATAGTAAACGACCCCTAACTACTCCGTAACTAGTAACTAATAACCATCATAGTGGGCCTAATTAAGCACCTCGCTAGCCTGTCTTCAACTGCTTTTGGTGTTCTTCATCTCTCATTTCTCCCTGAAATCTCCTCCCTCAAGCCCATCCAATTCAACTGACAGTCATTATTCCTTTTTAACACATTTTTGATTCTATCCTTCTTTCATCCTCTCCTCTGTTTTTCCCTTTTTTCCTTTCTAGCCTTTCCTTACGCTTCGATCGCTTTGCAATAATAAGAGGGAGGACAGTGTTCCAAATTCGCCCCATTCCAATGTGGGACAATCGCTAGCGATGTCTCTGAATGGATTAGATGATCCCAGTATCATTGAGTCCTACCAGACTGCGCTGGCGGAAGCTGGAGGATGGTGAGTTGGGCGATCTTGCTTGGTTCAGAGAAAAAAAAAAAAAAATGCCGATTGAATACGTGCTCTACTCGAGTTTCGATGATCCGAAGCGTCACTTCTACCGATGAAGGGAGGGGATGAAAAATTGCGCGAAATAATCACGGCTCTACGCATTCCATTGACTCAGGAGCTGATCTATCGTATATGCAGGTTCCTTCTCAAATATGTCTCGAGAGACGTGGTCGCGCTTCTGGCTAGAGGCACTGGAGGAGTAGCTGAAACTCGGATTACTATCGATAACTACGAAGAGAAGTCGCCGCTCTATGGTTTCTTGCATTATCGGCGAAGAAAAGTCATATTAAGATATGTTCCGGAGGGGATTTCAAGGCTGCTACAAGGTAATTTTCGCTACGTGGTGGCCTCGTTCCTTTTCGTTGTTGCTCTCTCGCGCACCGCAGCGACGTTTTGCTTTTCAGACGAACACTGACAATTCGACTCCCTAGCTCGAATTTCGGTTCAATTTCAATCAATCCTAGATACGTTCTCACCACACGATACCATATTTTCTCTCGCCGTTTCCTCTGAGCTTACCGAAAATGCGCTCTCCTCCGCTTGTTTGCTTCACGCCGCATCGCGGTCTATGACCTCCTCGTCCAGTTCCTTACGACGTTGTCAATTGGGAGAGATCACAGAAGATGCTGAAGTGGAGGAGAGCGCTTCCATCGCCGATAGGTCGATAGCGGAGAGTGCTCTGGGTGTTGATAATCGGAGAGAAAGTGTTTTGAGCCGAACGTCTGAAGCGACAGCTGTGCCGGCTCATTACAGGTCAGAAGGATCACAAGCTCCTTCAATAGCAGAGACTGCGTCAATCCGTTCGAGGGTCTACTCGGAGCAACGATCCGATAAGCCACTGCCTTCAGTGCCACGAGATTATACGAGGAGTCATCCGAATGGAGTGGCTCAAAGACACCTATTGGACCAACTCGCTCAACCCGTGAGCGAGCCCCGAAACTCAACTCAGTCGTCAAGGCCATCAGCTAAAGATCTGGATCAGGTAAGCTTGCGTCCACCAAAAGTGAAACTGGGACCTCGTCCGTCAGTCGACATCAATGGCCGGCCACGCACCGCAGGGTCAATGGGTAGATCACGCGATCTACGCCCAGTTGCCGTACTGCCTGCTGGCATTCGATTGACTACGAGAAGAGTTCACGCCTCTCGGCCAAAGTCTCAACCTGATCTTGTTCCTCCAATTCTCCCCTTGGACGTCCCTCCAGTTCCTACACTCCTACATCCTCCCCCCGTCATAAGTTCATTTTCCAGAAACCCACCAACCTCCCCTAAATCTGTAAGAAGCATTGCGTCATCAGTTGGCGTAACACCAGAAAAGCAGCGGTTAATGAAGGCGCTAGAATTGCGCAAAAGACAGATGGAAAAGCTGGCTCAGGAAGCGGGAAAATGCCAAAAGGAAGCAGTAACACCTGAAAGAGCGGATACAACCGATTCTCAAGAAGGTTTAATAGATCCAGATATGAAAGGGCTAAGTGTGACGACAACAACTTGTGGAGAGACTGCTGGTGTGCTGCCAATGCAACTGGACGAGCGGACAATACCTTCCCAAAGCCATGAAGAATCCTCTTTGGATGTTGCCGATAAGGCTAAGGCGCCAATCACTGACCCATCCAAACTTGATTCAGCGGTCGATCTCTCTATCGCGGAACAGTCCTCTCAAAAGGGTGCGTCCGTACTGGCTTCAGTATCAGATACCGATGTCACAGAGCTGCCCGAAGTTGACGGGGACAATACTTCTACATCTAACCTTGAGAATGTTGGCAACGTACAGGGCTCAATGGATGGCCCGGGCGAATCAAATGCATCCGCAAATCCAAGTGATCCAGAGGACGTAAGTGTTTGCGAGATCGAGATACGGTCTGGACTCCAATCTGCGGATACTCCTACTCCGCGAGCCATCTCCGTTGGATTTCTGCAGAGTACAGAGTCTGAATTTGAAGGCGCTGCTGTCCAGCAAGATGAAGTTGTTTCCATGAGCGAAAATACATCGCAGCATGATACGGAATTTTCTCAGCCTGAAGCAGAACAAGTCTTGGACCATCCAAGTGATAACCAGAGGACCTTTACTTTCAAGGAGCGCAAAGAGAAAAGGCGTCCTTTGCTCAACCCTATCCGTATTCCGCCCCGTCATGATGATCTGGATGAAGAGAATCTGCTCTCGGATGATTCGTTTATGGAAGAACTGAAATCAGCCACAGTTGAGCAAGCTAAACCAGTTGCTGTCCCAAGAACCCCTCTCACCACATTCTCTAATGGCGGAGATATTACCTCATCGGAGAGATGGAAAGGATCCCGAGTTGTATCAAATCCTAGTGCTGGTGGTCTAGACGTGCAAGCACTTCCTGTCGGCAGGTCTACGTCGGGAACTTACTTTGGTGACCAGGATGCAGTCCCTGTTCTTGTGGCTAAGAAAGTCAATGTTTCTTCTGGCATTTCTAAACGCATTAGAGCATTAGAGAGGTTTTCTAGTCGTGATTCTGGCTCGAGTCAGGCACCAGTGCTTCCTTCGCCATCCGCATCAACGTCTCCATTTGAGAAATTCAGAAAACGAGCCTCAATGACGCAGAACAATGTACTTTCACCAAGCAACACGTCTAAGGGTAGTAAATCGCCGCTGCCGCCAGAAGCATCTACCCAAATGCCCAAACGACGTGAGTCACTCTCGGCCGCCAGCTCAATGAAGGGCAAGTCCAATTCTGTGTGCGTAACTGCCAGGATTGTTCGTGACCCTTCCGTCCCTCCTCCGGACCCTGCTGCCGATCCATCTGAGCCTAGTGTTTTGAATCTTCAACGCAGCCAACTAATTGTCGAGCATGATGGAAATGGTGAACTGAATTTGCCAACGTCCCCAACTTCACCACCAGCGAAACAGGAAAGAAAACGTTGGTCTATATCGTCTATTAGCTCAAAACACGTCCCAGATCCGACACCACTGCGACGGTCTGATTCGTCTATGAGCAAGCTTTCTATATCATCACGCTCGAAGCCTGATGGGACACTTTCCCGTTCATCTACTGATACTCATGGTCACCTCGACAGCGTTGACGAGGTCCTCGAAGAAAAGAAAGAATCCAGAAAATCGCGACTAATGCGCCGTATGTCAACGATTACATCGAATTCTCGCTGGGGAATAATGAATGCTTTGGGCCCAACTTTGAATGAGGAAGACCCACCGACACCGCCACCAAAAGATGAAGAGGAGCAGACACCGGAAGCGCCGCAAGTTGTTGACATTGGCGAAGTCAACGTGCAATTTCCAGACACTCTCCTCTGGAAGCGCCGGTTTCTGCGTATTGACGATAACGGATACCTCATTTTGACTCCAGGCACAATAGATGGGACCGCACGGAATAGCGTTAAACGATATCACCTCTCTGAGTTTCAGACGCCCTGCCTACCAGATCAAGATAGGCAGGAATTGCCTAATAGTATTGTATTTGACTTCAAGAACGGTAGCACTCTGCAATGTGCGTGCGAGTCGAGGCAGGACCAGAGGGCGGTTCTTCAGAGTAAGTTCAGATTTCGAGCCTGGTACCAGTCCATTCGCCTGATTGCTAATCTGGTTACTAGCACTTCTCGAAGCTCATAACGCATATCAACATCGATAATTGGCAACGATGAATTCGTGCTCATCTTTGCGCTCTATTCTACTTTCTCTCTGTACAGAATACCACAAGTTTCCGTCTCGCAGTTTTCTTTTTCGGTTTTGACTTCTAAGATACCACCGACTTTTGACCTATTTCTTTTTGATATCCTGTCTATACATTATGAAGATATGTAATTTATTCCGTGTCTGCGCCGTGCGCACCCTCACAGCGACAATGTCACTACAATGTAACATTTTCCAATCCACTCTCTCTCTCTCCACATATATACCCCCTCTTAGATTTGGAATATTTTATGGATAGTTATATTCACCCAACTCCCAGCTTTTCTGGATGAATGTAATTTCTCTATGGAGCTGCCAGCGGAAATGCTCTCTGACGCCCTGAAAACCAGTGGGCATGATCATTTTTTATTTTTTTTAGAGTAGTGTACCATTCGGTACTCTGTAGAAAGAGATATATGTTCCGTATATCCCCATGTCAAGGAGCACCTTAGTTTGCTCTGTTTACGGAGTAGTTATTTTTCTATTCAACTGTTTTCCATCTTTTCACACCACTCATCAAGGAACTTTTGCACTTTCGGACCCCACACTTCCTCTCCCGCCTTTAAATCTTGATACTCTAGTGTTTTGTCGGGCGAAAGCTCAAAATCGCCTTGGCGCGTACGCACCAGAGAAGTCATGATGGCATTGCTGTCCAATGCTAAGCCGAGATCGTGCGCGAGAGAGCGGACGTAGAAGCCGGAGGAGACTGTCATTGTGAGTTTTACAGCGGGTGGAGGTGGGTGCGAGGAATCGGGGTTGAGGTGAGGTTCTTTGGAGTCGGGAATGGGTTTGGAGAGAGGCTGCTCTGCTGCTGCTGCTGCTGCTGCTGCTGCTGCGGCTGTTGTTGTTGACTCCGGGGCCATTTCGGATTGGGCGTTGGAGGGTTCTGTTTTCTGTCGCTTTGATGAAAGGTCTTCCTGGTCTGGGTTAAACTCATGCGGTTGTTCATCTGCGGGTGGCGGTGTCTTTCGCTTCAGATTCTTAGCGTCTTGCTCATGTCTTTGTTCCTTGTCAATAAAATCTTTCTCTTCTGCGATCATTTTCTTCGCGACATCCTTCTCCGTCGGCCCCGCCTCCTCGGTTGGCCACTTCCACTCATGCGTCCCAGGCTCGTACCATTCCACAATCTCCAAATTCGACACTTCAACCGGCCTCTCCGCAATCTCTACCGGCGGCTCTTTTCCCTCTCTGGCATATTCATAAAGTTTCTTCCCCTGGACCTTTAACGCAGAAAAGATCGAAGGCCGCTGCATGATCTTCCCTCTGAATCCCTGCAGCGCCGCCTCCACCTTCTCCTTCGTAACATGGCCGTACGGCGCACGACTAACCACCTTCCCCACTCGATCGTACGAATCCGTCGCAACGCCAAACAGAACCACCGCCTCGTATGTTTTCGTGCACGCGAGGAAATTGTTCAATTGTTTCGTGCCTTTGCCCACGCCCGTGATCAGCACGCCCGTGGCGATGGGATCAAGTGTGCCTCCATGCCCCAGTTTCACCTGCACGCGCTTATCTCTGCGCCTGCGCCGCTGGTTGTGTGATTCCCGTTGGCGGCGTTCGCGCTCGGCGTGGAGCCAGGGCTGGAAAAATTTGGATGGGTTGAAGTGGTGCTGAAGATCGCGCAGGACGTCTGCGGAGGAGATGCCGCTTGGTTTGTGGACGGCTGGGAATATGTATGTCCATTAATCAGTTTTCTTTCCTTTCTTTTATCATCAGGGATCGCCTCAACTTAATTGAGGAATTTTTTGGGTGCTGGAAAGGTACTCAGGTTTGTAGGAGAGTAGAGGACTGACCGAAAACACCCTCGAGATTTCTTGCCTGTGACATGACGCGTGAAAGGTTGGCAGGCCACCGGGGGATTGACATGAGAATAGAATCTTTCCAGAGGATACAGATTCAGCTCCACCAACACCAATATTGACAAGCAAAGGGTTGTAATGTATATAAGTCAGTATTGATCCCAGCAGAAGGTTAGCTAGTCGTGGCCATGGACTTAGTGAGTTTATGTAAGCACTCATGAGCAGAGCCGCAGCCAGGCAAGAATGATGAAATCCGCTATCAAGATCGATCGCAGGCAACTTCACCATGACAATGTCTCTTCTCTCACGGTGTTCTGCTTTCCTTGCTCTCGATTTCTCCATCATGACCATTCCTGAGATATGACTGCACGAATCGAAAACGTTCTCGCTGCCAAAAGTCCCTCCCTGACAGACGAAAATGACTGGGAAGAGTTCGCTTTGACGGATGTCAGGGTGCGATTCCCAGGAAAGACGCGTTACGCAAATCTGTTATCAGCATCCCCCCGGAATCCAGTCTCTGTGACCGGACAGCTAGAATTGGTCGAAGAAAATCAAGAATGTCTTGGTATGTCACCAACTGGCTTGAAGCGTCCTCAAAATATTAGTATTTTCACTAACCATTTGGTCTCTAGTATTGGATGAAAACTATCGCTCGAAACGCATTATCATTGAAAATGTAACGCACTATGCCTACGGACAACAGAATGATGGTGAAATCGGAATTTGGGTCGCAGGCGAACCAGGATGGTTTTACGTCACTCCCGCAAGGAACTACAGGCAAATATACAACGAGATGGTTGAGGCCGTGGATCTTTTATATTTTATAACAGACAAACACCAACAGAAAGGCCGAAGGAGGAAGCAATGGAACCCGAAAGTAGATTACCTTTTGGATCAAGTGAGCTCCATGTGCTTGTCAGTTGGATCGTACGTGAGCACTTACTTTTGAACAGTATGTAAATCATACCCACGGGGCCTGCGAGGATGCAGACGACGCTATAGACGTGTTTGACAAGCATCACGCATTTTTAATTAAGCAGATGGTTCACGGCGAAGAAGGTATTGACTGGAGTACCACACCCATCTACAAATATTTCCGGGAAAAGTATGAGGTATGACAAAAATTTGTTCTCGAACAATGTGAGTAATAGGGGTATCCTAATACTTTTTCAGGAATTATTCGAGCAATTAGAGGGGCTAGAAGATTCAGATGTCGGGGACAACCATAGTGATGTCACTGAGGATGAAGACGCTGAAGATGAGAATCCTGAATCTCCGGATGCCGTCACCGTTGAAAAGGCTCAAGCAGATACGATATTTGAGACAGTTCTAGATATGAAAGAGTTAAGTCGACCGTCAAAACAGCAATTGACGTTAAAGAGCGCGGCGGAGTACCTAACAAAGCGCTATGAAATAGATTCATTAGATTATGCTGTGAACTTGATAAAAGCACGGGCAGGCCATCTAATTGAGATGATGGATAATGCGAAGAGCTTGTCGTCGATTGACTGGTCTCGAAAAACAATTTACAGACAACTAAAAGCAGCGGAACGTTCAGCAAGCACTCAAGAGGTCCACAGTGCTCCCTTACATCCTCGACCGTCCGGGGACCAAGATAGTTCGTCATCCTCACCCGAAGAAAGCGAAGAGGAGGATCAACGGAGGGGCCCCAAAAGGCGAGCACGCATGTCAATTCTCCGACCGAAATTAAGCTCTGGCTCTGCAAACCGTGCTGGTAAATCCGGAAAACAACCACCAACCGAAACGTCCGATTCAGAGCCAGAGCCGGAGAACCTGGAGCCATGCGAAGAAACTCCAACGAGGTTTGGAGGCCATCGCTTAATACAGGAAGCTACTCCGGCCAGGGTGAATGGAGCTGCACGGGCTGTCATTTCTGTGTCAGAGTCAGACAGCTGGTCTTCTAAGAAGGCATCTGTACAAGAGACTATTGACCTAGCGGACGCAGTTAGTCCTCCTATTAATGGCGACTTTATCTTGCCACCATCACCGCCTCTACAGCCCGATATCGATCTTCCTCCCGACACATGGATGTGCCCTGTCCAGGGATGCGGGAAAACGGTATACAAAGCTAGTACCAAGCGATCTCGGGACGTGATCTTTGACCACTCACTGGTCCACGCGGATGATACTCAGACAAAATTGAATTTGGTGTTTGCTGAACAACGCCTTAATGTCAATGCATCGGTTGATTATCTCCTAACTAAAATTCGAGATTTCGGGGCGCTTCAGGAAGGTTCTAGCGACGCGATTATAGATCCTGACTCGAAGAGGGCCAAACTTTCGAAGTGAGGCTTTACTATTGGGAGCACCCAGAGCGGGCAAGTTTTCGTCGATGGGCCTGTTGGAAAATCGCGAACTTCTGGTTTAATGGGCCCCTGCCACATTAGCAATGGCTATGGTGCCAGGGCCGTGTTTGAATCTCCTTGGTTATCCCCTGTTATACTTAGGGGCCCTTCGAAAACAAAAGATTCTCATCTGGCTAGGGCTTTTGAGGCGATACTGCCAGATAAGTGTGGCAATGGGAATTACTCGTTATGAATGGAAACATCTCGCCATACCAAAAATATATATGCGACCTGAATCTGTCGCACTGGATGCTTTGCACTTTTCTCTACCATCAGTAAGGGACTTGTCCATGCCAACCTCCTTGTTTTGGTCTGATATACCACATCAATAATAACACGCAAAAAATGGATATGATGTGATCCTGCATTCCCAACCACAGCGACGTTGAGTTCTGAAAAGGCTGATAACTTCTCAATAGGTCCTACTCTTGAAAATCTGTCAAAAGAATTTTTGTGGTATTGAATTCAATTTCACAGCCATGATCAAGAGATTACTGTTCAGAGGGAAGCATTCTACTAAAGTGAGAGTACGAGCAGGAATGCCATATAGGTCAGCACCTCGTAGTCAGGCGGAGTTGCTCAATGGCAGAAGCGTTACTATGTATATTAATTATATTTTACTCCATAGATTGGACCAAAATGCTACTTCGAGCTGAGCATATCTGTTATGCTGTTGAAATATTCTATTATCTCGCACATATGCCACTTAAGTTGATCCCTATTGCAGAAATCTAGGTGTACAGTCCCATGAAGAGAACAACAAGCCATAGCCTGCGCACAAGGACAACAGACAAGACTATCTTGTCGCCAAAAAAGCACACATAAAATAAAAAGAAAAATAAACAATCTCATCTCTTCGCCGCGGCCCTTCTACTTTTCCCAGGCCTTTTCGCCGCCCCACCGGGTTTCTTCTTCCCTTTCATCTTATTAACAGAGAATCCTCTCAAATCACCACTCGAAACGGCATCACCGCTTTTCGCAAACCGCTTCTTGCCGCCAAATCCGTACTTTTCATTCTTCTTCTGTCGTTTGGGATTGGGTCCGCCGCCGGAGGCGCGGCGGTTCTGTGTTTTGCGGTCGGATTTACTGGCGTCTTCGAGAGCGACGTCGAAGAGCTCTTCGTCTTCGGTGGGAGCTCCGCCGTTGGCTTTGCGTTCTGTATGGAATTTGAGTTGGTTAGTTACACTTACGATTTGGAAGGGAGGAGAAGAGAGAGAAATTTAAAAGGCAATCTTGAACAACATGCGTCAAAGAGAAAGGTTAGAAAAAAGAAAAGTAAGTCGTACTTCTTTTCAAGCTACTAATCTTCTCCAGCGTCTCTCTCTTCTCTTTCTGTCGCTGTTGCAGCTTCGCAATCTGCACCTGCTTTCCAAACTTCTTCAAGTCACGTTGCTTCTTCGCTTCCGCACTGGCCTTCTTGGCTGCGGCTTCGTCGAATAGTTTCTTTTTAATCTTGCCCATGTGTTCATCGCTCTTGACCATCTCTGCGAAGTAATCGGTGGGTCTGCAGAACGGGATGCCTTCGGTTTTTAATAAGCTTCGCGCCGTGGTGGCTGCGGACAGGCAGACTTTGTAGAATGCTAGTTCGCGATTGAGATCGTCGTTGGGGTCGGGAATGTCCATGTGTTCGGTGGAGATGAGAGAGTTGTGTTCTGAGAATGGGGTGGTTTCGGAGATGAAGGATATCCGTTTGAGAGAGGCGCGTATGGCGGCGGAGTTGTTGATTGTGAGTCGTTGGTGGGGGATTACGTCTGCTCTGTCTTCTTCGGAGAGCTCTGAGAGGGGAATATCATCGTCGGAATCTGGTTCTTCTTCTTCTTCTTGTTCCGTGTCATCTTCGGCTTCGTCGTCGTCGTCCTCATTTTCGCTGTCACTTTCCTCATCGTCGTCTTTGGGATTCGCGGTGCCATTCTGTGACTGTTCTGCTTCCTTCTTCTTCTCCTTATGAGAGGTTGTAGACTTTTGTTTTCCTTTCCCGTTCACATTGTTCAATTCCGCGGGCACATTCTCTTCCTGCTATAGCCAGGACGTTAACACGCATGATGGGTTCGCGCGAACGTAAAACAGGGTAATACCTCTTCGTCTTCCCCCTCGTTTTCTCCCGCTTGCTTTTCCGCCTTCAGCCTTTTCCTTTTCGCTGCTGCTTTTTGTAACTTTTTCTGACGCTCTTTGTCGTAATCGCGGCCCTTGTGAGCGTCAAGGGCATTGAACAACTTGCTCTTCTTAACCATTTCGAACCTAAGTGTAAAAGTAAAGGAGATTTAAATCAACTTTTAGTAACTTATTGTATGACATTTTCCGCACACATGAAGCTCTTTGATATCTCCATTCGAGTTTTTGGAAGATTAAACGCTAGTCCAAAGAGGGATTAGCACCTAATCCTTGTAGCTTATGTAATGAAAATAAACCTTAAATTGCAGCAACACGTGAGAGATAATCTTATCTGATCAGATATGACAACCCGCCAATCAGCATCGCCAGAACTGTTGCGGAGTATTCTGTGTTTGCACTCCCTCCCCAATGCCGACTCAACCAGCAAAACATTGTTTCTCAAGCTGGCTGTTCCAGCTCTCCCCCCTTTCCATAAAGAAAATACCTCTATCCAAATCGTCTGACACTTCAATCCATCGCCGAAAAAGACATATCAACCTTGCATTCGAGTTTCTGAAAAATGAGCGGCCCTCCAAGCCGACCTGCAAGCCAAGTCACTTCCCCCAGCACCATAAAGCAAGCGACACAAACGGAGGTAAGTTTTTCGAGGTCCCCCTTCCCTCATTCTTCTTTTCAAAAAGGACCCTGAGAAGAAAAAGAGAAAAAAAAATTCAGCAGTCTAACAGAACTTGTATGTGTGATAGGCATCCAAGGAAGACAATAGCGCCCAAAACCTCGCTGTGGCAGTTGATGATCTTCTCGACCAACTGCAGCACCGCTTTACGAACGTCTCGAATGAGATATTTGGAAAATGTGAGGAAAAAGATGCTTCTCCTTTCTCCTGCACTATGCCTGTTTATACAACACTTTATCTCCCTTGGATGCTATGGGGCCGACATAAAATTAATTTACACTTGCTGATAGTGGACGATATGGCTCGAAGGCTTGATGAATTAGAAGCGTCTCTCACAAACACCAGCGAAACAGAACGTGGAACTTGAGCATTAACGACTTTCCCAAAGCGCTTGCTGAACTTCACTTTTCTATTGATACCCCCCAAAGGCCCAACTACTCGCGAAAGCGCCAAATTGCAAAATACTGTGTGGAGAGTGCGTCAAGTTCATTGATACCCTATCCTTTCACGAATTCAAGAACAATTTCTTTTAAGACATAGCGATTTTTACTTAGTTAGGTGTTCGATTAAGTCAAAAGAATACGTCTATATGAATTGGCGTACCCTGTGCCCGTGTATAAGTGATCTTCTCTGTCATGAAACGGTGTATCGAGATTCTTTTGCTTTCTGGAGGTAGTAGCAGGCCTAAACGGCCTATGTAACCACTAGGTGGTCGTACAATAATATATCAGATGGTAGTCCTCGAGGGCACTCAAGATCAATCACCCTTCTGCACTCACGTTAGCCACTCTAACGATGGTTATATAACGTTTCAATATGGGAATACAAAGCCATATATATCTTTTAAAGCTCATCCTTCGCCTCTTTCTTTTCCTCCTTGCCCAAGAATCTTCTCAAAATATTAGACCTCGAAATCAAATCGTCCAACTTCTCCGGCGCCAGGCTACCCTTGCCCATCATTTTCTCCAATCTTGCCAGCTCCTTTGTAGCATATTCAGCGTTCTCAGACAGCTTAGTGGCGACCTTGACATAATACGCAGCATATTTCTGCTTCAAATTTCCAGCAGAGCCCTTGATATCCGTTGCAATCTTCGCAATGGCTTCTCCAGAGACGTATTTTGTTACAATGGAATCGAGGGCTTCGATAGTGCCACCCTTGGTGTTTAATTTCCCACCGACGGCACGGTTTGTTCCGCATTTTTCATTCAGGAAGTCGACAAACGCTTCTTCTGAGCGGGCTCCCTCGTACACCACGCCCTCCTTAGAACCCTTGGGGAAAAATTTAATGGTTGGGTATCCGGTGATCTTTTGTTCCTGGGCAGTGATCTTCGATTGTTCAGCGTCAGCGTCGACTTTTGCGACGAGCACATCAGGTTCGCGGATAAAATCCTCGGCGAGTGTTTCCCATATAGGAGCTAGGTTTTTGCAGTCTAGAAAAAAAGATGTCAATGACGGCGCCGTAATTGTAAAGAGGGACTCATAGAAAGGAAAATATGGTACGCACGACCACACCACGGAGCCGTAAAAGCCACAAAAACGTTCTTATCACCTCCCACTTCCTTCGAGAACGACTGATCCGTCAACATTTTCACCAAACTATCTCCACTCTTCTTCATTCCCTTCGGCTTCACACCGGTCTTATCCGAAACAAACTTCACCAACGCCTCCAAATCCCTTCCGCCATCATACTCTTCACCCTCTGGCTTCTTCCCATCAAACCACTTCAACGTCGGGAATCCCTGCACCTTGTGGGCTTTCCCTAACGACTTGTGCTCATCCGCATCGACTTTGCTGATATGCACCTTGTCACTGGCGTGGGCGAAAGCCTGACCGAGCTGTTCGTAGATCGGGGCCAGGTTGCGGCAGTGTCCGCACCAGGGCGCAAAGAATTCGACCAGTCCGGGCTTGCCGGAATTGACGACCTTGTCAAAGTTGGAGGGGATCAGGTCGAGAACAGCGGAGTCGGCGCGGACGACATTGGCAAGGAGGGTCAGGGAGGCCACGAGGAGGGTGCTCAATCGAGCCATTTTGAAGAGAAGCGTTGCTCTGCACTGCTGAAATTCAAATAAGGGGGAAAGATTACAAAGCTTCCTTTGGAAAATATACAGAAAAAATATAAATGTAAATGCTTTAACTAGTAGTCATAAGTCAAGGGGATGTGACGTTGAAATGATGTATAGATTCCAAGATGATGCAGTGACCTGCTTATTATCAGTTCAGATCAGGACACCTTAGCTTCCCAGCCAGGATACCTAGCTCCAGATGTATTTAGTCCCACATAGCATTCATCTCCATTAATAGAGAATTTCACCTGGATTTTCCTGAAATACCTTATTATGATTATTACTGTAACTAAGCTGCGTGATTGGTACTGGTCTGACTGTATTTACATCCTGGAAGTGTTATCTGGCAACAGTTTGTGTTGGTATTGCTATGCTCCGTCTGCCAAAGCTCTCTTTTCCGAAATAAATGGTACATTAATAGAGGATTTAACTATGGTTGGTAATGTACAGTACATATAGTAATAGGTACTCTGTAGATTTTATAGCAGAAAGAGGTCATATTACCTCCTTGCTCCCAGCCACTTATTTGTGTCTTCCCATATTTTGGCGTCCTTGAGCTCCTCTGGAGGAACATTTTGAGATACTTTATAGACCTAAGGCGATACTCAGCAATGCATTCGTATAAAACCCACAAGAAACTTACAGCATCCCAAAGCTGAAAAGCCATGTCCAAGTTTTCAACAAGGCTGTGACTATGCTGGAACCATTCTTTGCCTTTGGCCTTGACGTCAGCCCGCACACTCTGCGATGTAGGCTCATCTTGTTGTAGCAAGTCGTCAAGATACGTGCGCACAGCAATTCCAAGACCGCAATCGTTGTCATCAATGAAAGGCAAGCTATGCACTCCCATCAGCGCCAGACATCCACTCCACAAGTGCATTAACGTACCTAAGACTCAAACTGGACCAGTCGCTGCGATCCCGGTCTGCTTCTCCGCTAAGAAGAAGGCCGGCGAGCACAGCCTCTATTAAATCTCGGAGGGTCCAACGGACAGCATAGATCAATGAATGGAAAGACAGAAGCTGCCTGCTCAACGGCCCTGAGTATCCAATGGACTTGTGGCGAATCTTGCCGAAACAAGCGACGCGAGAGACAAGCAGGTTCAGTACTTTGTCTTCCGCTATCAAAGGAAGTCTTTCGTCAATAAAGCTAAACATCAATAAGTAGGACGTTCAGCCTTACCTGTACCTCTCATCGGACCTCCAGAAACGTTCACAAAGAGATCCTTCGAGCTCAGGACTCCTAGGCGGAGCATCTCTACGGCAAGGAAAACCGACTCCTCTAAATTTTGAGATGGATTCAACGATGACAAAGCTGATTCTAGTGCTCGACCCCATGCTGTGAGCTTATGCTTCTCGTCAATATAGCCTCGAAGTTGCAGGAACCGCCAAGTGACGTTGGCAAGAATTTCAGCCTTCGAGGACAGCGGCTTTGTCAAGTCAGCAGATTGAATAGTAAAGGGGTACGAAAAGCCTACCGGGGCATCTTTCGCGGCGAAAGACTTGGAAACAAAGGCCGAATCTTTTACAATCGTCAAGGAGGAAGTTAGAAGCGGGCAAGAACCCTACGGGGTGCGTTAGAATGCAAGGTGTACGGTAGTTCCTGGAATATTAAGTTGATAATACCTGAAGTTCCCGAAGATTCTCAGGAAGCTGAGCCTTTGAAAGGCGCCAAGAGTTGATCGTTTCCTTGACAGACGGCAAGGACTTTAGGTTGATCAGTCGGTCGGATGTAATATCATACCAGGGGCGAATGTGAATAGCTTTGGTCTGATAGAACCGGTGAAGTGAGTTGGAGAGGAGGCAAAGCGATTGAGTTCGGATGGGAGTAAGCATATCGGATACGAGACGACGATAGATATCGGAATCCTCCGTACCAAGTGGAAGCGTAATTAGAATTTCACCGGATGTCAGCCAATTAGGAACGTTGGGCCCAAGAACGCCCTTGGAAATGTAAAAGTAGAGCTCTTCCGGGAGGCGTTGTCCAATTAACTCGTGCAAGTCCGACGACGCATTTTCGGGGTCCAATGGCCCGACTTTGCCGTCGACATCCATGATGATATGGTGCTTTATAACCATAAACGCCCGCTTAAAGCGATCTAGATATTGTAAATCGTGGACTCTCTGATCTTCTTCAAATTGTGCGCAAAGCGCAAGAGCGTTCCTGCCTGAGCTATTGAACAAATTCAGCGCATCGCGAAAGTTTAGTGCCTTCCCTGGGTACGAGTGGTTCTCGAATGGCGGAAACGTGCGAAGATAAGGAGAGCCTAAAAGAAGGCAAAAGTCGACGAATTGCTCGTTAGACAGGTGGCTCAAATCATTCGCACAGACTTGTCTCGTGACCCAATGGAAATGGAATAGATCTGTATCCAGCTTGGTGATAACTTTGTCGACGTCGAACAGAAAGAGGTCTGATGGCCCGAAGATCGCATCCACAAATCGTTTCGGCCCTCTTTCAAGATAGGCCAGCTTCGAAGAAATCCTAAAGTAAGCCAAGAACACAAAGTATTATTTGGCGTGATGCAGGATTTACCTGAGGTGCCGCAGAGTATGGCGCAACCATAAAATCAACTCCTTCTGCAAGGAGGATTCTTTGAAGAAATTTATAGAGTGATTCTGGCTTTGCGCTTCCTGAGAGGCATAACATTAGTTCAGTCTACCTTGATTTTTCAACTACGGCAGTCAGACTTACCAGCATTGCTGAATGCATCCACGACTTGCTCAGCCTGTTGCTGGTCATAGTAATTCCAGGCCTGCTCTAGAGCTCTAGTAGACTGATTCTGAGCTACAATATCTGGCTCTGGCCTGCCAATTTCCAATCCATCAAACACGAACACACATGTGATTCCAGCATTCTTGAGGGCTTGGAGTTCTCTTTCGATATGTGACTTTAATGCAAATGGGAACCCTCCCAGAGCGATCAGCAAAGGCTCTTTTGTAACGTGGTGGTTTAAATGGAGGTCGAGGTAATGAGAAGCATGGACACCAATAACCGCGCCCTTCAATGCAGAGAGGGACAAGGCCTGGCTGCGGCTGCCAGCCCACTCATCAAACCCGCGAACTATGCAAAGGAAGAATCATCAGTAAACGCTCAAGAGGGCACAGTAAATCGGAATGACACTTACTCGGCATTGCTAGCGTAATTGGTAACTAGTCAAACTGCAGAGATAGCTCAGCTCATTGGAATTTCAAACGTGGACTGTGTGCGATATCAATGCCCACCAAGTAACTAAAGGAGGAGACCCAAGGCAACGCAGGACTTGAATGAGCTCCTGAAAAGCTCAGTAACAACGCTGAGTGTGGTTCTCAGCCAGTAGGGCACACCTGGTGAGGTGAATGGAGAGGAACAGCAAAGAAGAGTCCCGGCCAGGCTGGAGAACGTGCCATTAAGCTTTCATCTGTGACACCCTACAGTAGCTACTAACTTTATAGGTGTTTAGTCATCAGCAAGCTAAGGTGCCCTACAGTACATACTGTGAGCAGGTGGATGCTTGACCCCACTAAACAGCCTGGGAACGGCATGGCTGAGACGCTAGACTGCTTTTGGAATAGACAGACATGGCCCTCTGATAAGATCCGATAGCTGACTTGATCTCTCAACTCCGGATATAAAGATGTGGAAGCATCTCTGAACAGTCCTCCACTACTATATACATTCACTAACCATTCAGAATCCCTTCAAAAGAATCCGTCTGCAATTCATTGACTAGCCATGTCAGATCCAACATTGCCACGTACCGCTCGAACAAATCTACCCATTCAGCTCCCCATCATCGACATCTCAAATGAGACTCCGGAAGCGGGGATGGCGATGATAGATGCGGCAACCAAATATGGTTTTCTATATGTTGATAGTACTAGCAGCGATTTCTCAAACGAAGATGTGGAATTGGCGTTTGCACTGGTAGTTACTTCAATTTTGTCGGCTTTGTTCTCCAGGTTATTGGAGAATCCTTTACCAGCATGGCAGTATATTTTTTTGGCTGACAGCTATAAACCAGGCACGGAAGTTCTTTGCATCGCCTTATGAAGAAAAAGCAGAGATCAAAATTGGAACAGGTGTATGCACCAATGATTCAGTTATCCCGTCACTTTTTCTTACCCTAATGAGTGCAGAATAGAGGCTGGACCGGCATGCACATCGAGACCCTAGATCCAGAGAATCAGCAGGTATGGGGTAGAAAGGCATACAAATAAGCTCCGAAGCTGATTGCGAATATCTGTCCAGAGAGGTGATTTCAAGGAGTACGTTCAGTCGCGTCGCACTCCCCCATATCGGATCTGAACCTGTTTCACAAACAGAGCCTTGAATTTCGGCGAGTTCAAAAACAATAAAGCACAGCAGCCACTGCCTCCCTCCCTCATTCCACACGAGGCAGAAATATCCCACTTCATGAATCTATGCCGAACCACATGTGATCGTATCCTGACGCTCCTCGCCCTTGGATTAGGCGTACGTACCCCACCAGCAGTCAACTCCCAACGTCCCCCCCACTAATCACCATATACGGAGTCCCTAGATCCCATCAGACTGGTTCACATCCCGCCACGACCCTTCCAAAGGCCCATCCGGCGTCACTTTCCGCTTCCTCTACTACCCATCCATCCACTCGCCCTCCACCACCACATTCCAGCACAACATCGAAGTCCGCGCCGGCGCCCACAGCGACTACGGCAGCATCACCCTCCTCTTCCAACGCGACGGAGAACCCGGTCTCGAAATCCAGACTCCAACCGGAGAATGGGCACCGGTACCTGTGCGGCCGCCGACGCACGAGGAGGATTCCAGCAGCTCGCATTTCCCGCCGATATTGGTCAATATCGGCGATCTGCTCAGCTATTGGACGAATGGGCTTTTAAAGTCCACCGTGCATCGAGTTGTGTTTCCCGTGGAAGAGCGGTTGGGCACTTCTGCTGGAAAGGATAGGTATAGCATGGCGTATTTCTGTCATCCGGTGCACGATACACAACTTGTTCCTGTGCCCAGCAAGCTAGTTGAGCAGCGGACACGGGAGATTTCCGGCAAAGGACCCGCCAGTGCCGAAATTGTGACGGCTCGAGAACATCTTGCGGGTAGATTGGCGGCGACGTATGGGGGAACACCAAGTGAGTATCAACAAGATTGAAAAAGATGCCTGGAAATGGCAAAATCTGCTGTTGCCTGTAATCAGGAGCTGTTTGTATGTACATCCCATCCAACTTAAAATTCTTGAAACCAAAGGGCTATTCACAATCTACAATTCTCATTTAGGATGTCCATAATTTAAGCTATTATGTTTGATGCTAACAGGCCAATTCAAACCAAGTTTGGTATATGGTTGGCTTAAAACAAACCAAATGATGAAATATGTCAGTGATAATGTACTAAGGTATCAAGCGGATAGAGCAGCAAAGTGCAGCCGCACATAAAGGAAAAACAAATGAAAATATATGTCAAGAGGTTATCTGAACGCTATCAGCCAATGCCTGGATTCTGTAAGAATAGCAAAATCTGCACAGTCAGAGTAGGCTCGACCTTCTAGAGCGATGTGAGGTGTTGATATGTAGGGAGAAGTAATTCAATATGCAAAGCTGTAAGTCGAGGTAGAGAATCCAAAAAGAAAAATCGCAAGCTTTGCAGTAAAAGTCATTATACCGTGGCAGACATGGACTGATATCACAAAGGAGACTCGTGAAACGCGACTTTTCGGTCATGGTATAATAAGGAGTTCAAGCCTTCCTCACGCAATTGCCCAGATATAATTAGTGTGCAAGCATAACCGGCTAAAAGCACGATGTGAATGCGAAGCTGAATGCAAAAGCAGAAGATGTCGGATAAGACTGGTAATTATGAAAAAGCTGTGTAAGCTATAGATCAGGGAGAAGTGTGACACCAGTGCCGATGGAATACCCAGGCGTTCTTCTGGCATTCCTTGCTGCAATATTTCGTCCGGCGGCAGCGACGGCATTTGGCAAACTGCCTTTGAAATTCTTCCCATTTGCCGCACTTGTAATAAGCACATTGCCGGATGCCACCTCGCGCATCATCTTTCCGGCACAGATTTCTCATCACCACGCAAGCCCAATATTGCATATCCTTGGTATAATGTCGGACGGTGAACCTCTCAACGAGAGGAAAGATATTGAAATCATCAGGCAGTAGGTACTCTTCTGCTTCTTCGCGGGATTCGCTCTGGCCAGTTGGGTTATTCGGATCGTCTGAAATATGAAGATCCTTGTCAATCTTCAATTTAGGAACGAGATGCGTATTTTGAAAGTACGACCGTAGGCTACAATATTTGGAAACATATGCCAAAAGCTGAAGGGCCATGAGCACATCCTCGTCACGAGGCATCGCCGCCAAAACGGCCGGTGGCACAGGCCGGTCACGAAGATACATGGGATAGAGTCGTTGCTGAAATGCTGGTGCTGTGGGAGCAACAGCGGTACGAGGAGAAAGGGCAATCGCATCGTTTACTTGCTGCGTTGCCAGGTTCATTAGGCTACCATCTGGGACAGAACGATGTGTGATATTAAATGTTTCGGCGTCGGTTTGCTCAGATGGGTTTGGAAGCGTAATTCCATGCGATTCTGTACCGTCGTTCATAATCGTATCTTGGTCTCCAACATTTTCGATCTCCATGCCAGTCTGAAGTCCAACTATTGCTTCAGTGACATTCGGCTCCGAAGGGCCACTCATAACAATATCTTCACCATTTCCATCGTCAGACTCACCCGATGTAGATCGTTGTTGGCGAACAGACGGCCGTCGCCTCGCTCTTCCGTCGAATTGGGGAATCGATCGTGGTTCACCGGTGGTATGAGGAGTGGTAGGAGATTCTGGCTGAGAAGTAAGCCCGTTTTGCAAACCTGGAACCTGCGAGGGTAATCGATCTACGTCACGAACGGGCCGAAGAGTGAAGCCATCAATAGCATCCATGGACGGAACTGCAGTTGCAAGAGGTTGCATGATTCGCTGACGATAGTCACCTGGTTGAAGTGTGCGATGAGAAGGCGCATCACGAGCAAAAGCGGTTCGCTCTGGGGGAGAAGTTAAAACCATTTGTGGAGAAGGAGTGATCTCCATTGCTCCATTATCGGCGTGAGAGGCATCTTGAGAGAATGGATGGGGTATTTCTATAGATGGTGGAGGTGCTTGTCGTCGGGTCGTACGGTGATCGGAAATCGAAGTAGCTGCGCGTTCAAAGGACGGGCGGCTGGCCTGTTCCCGAGAACGAGATTGAGATTTGTGAATTTTGGAAGAGTTTCGCTGACTTTCCGGTCCACTCGAAGTCCGTAGCTTATCCAGAGCTTGGATGTAATTGTCAAGTATTGTGGCAATAACTGGGACCATGTCGGCTTCTACGACTCGTGTCCTCACGTTCTCGGAACCTCGTACACCAATATTCACAATACATTGAAAAGCAAGGTTCCACTTCCACATTTCCATCAAATCCTTGCTGCGCCCTTCCTTGAGGATGCAGACCAAACGCTCGATCCCTCCATCGACGGTGAGGATATCACGAATACGAGCGGAAGACGTTGTAAGGTATGCCAGATGGTTCAACGAATTTATAAGCGGTAGCGTTGATGTGCAGTCAAGTGCACGTCGGTCATAAAGGGTAGTTGTTATGCTAACGGCCGCCTTGTTGACGCTCGGAATACTGAAATTGACTTCCCGCATGGTCACTAAAATATTCACGTCGCTATCGTCGAGAAGCTGCTGTCTAGGGAAATGTATACTGAACCTATTTAGCTTTGAGGATTCCAATCAAATGTGCTGCCACAGATCTCACCTTTAATGAAGCTGAACAGACTCTGGACAAACGAATCCACAGGCCAAAGACAGAAGACCCCAATAAGAAGTAGGGGGTAGAGGAAGGAATCTAGCTGCCAAACTAATAAAATCAAGGGTATATATCGATGAGGATATGTCTATGGTTGCAGGGGTATTGTTCCACAGAACTGTAAGGCTTGAATCAAATTTGGCGGTAAAGCAGATTCCGAGAAGTATCGTACACTCAAATCTCGCTGTAAAAGGGCATATTAAACGGAGAACGGCGCACGAAGAAGGAGACGGATCGATTAGATGTTTTCGGAATTGATGCCAATAGAAACCGCTGCGAGAACGGACTGGGCTGCACTCAGAGGCACATCACAAGGGTGGCAGGCTGGCTGGAGAAGAGTGACTGCGGAGGAGCAAACTTGAAACGGAGACAAGAATGCCACTAATCACCAAAATATATATTAAACGAGATGCAGAGGCCGAATTTGCAGGCAAAAGTGATTGTTGAAACTCCAGGAGATAGTACTAGGTCGATGAGAAGGCGGCTGGGGCGACAGTCGTAGCGAGCGGAGAGGAAGAGGCAAAGAATCCGACGAGGGCGGCTGGGAGCACGGTTACGTGCGAAGGGAGAGGGGAGAAAGAAGAGAGATTCGAGAATGCGGTTCAAGAAGCAAAGAAATGTGAAAAAAGAGAGACAAAGAGGAAACAGTGTGGTCTTGTCAGGGACTGGAGAGGAGAACCTGGTGAGGATTGTCACAAAACACTCGACCAGCGTGGATGGTGTTACAGGGGAAGTTCGCTGGAGAGGAAAAGGCTGTAATAGTTACCATCCAATGCCCTTTTTTTGCCCCCAAGCCAAGACAACTCACCCAACTCTCTTAATTAGCAACATGGGATGACAGTCAAGAATATATCAGTCAGTGAGGAGACGATTTCACACACATATGAGCAAGCTGCAAATCTGCTTCCCCGTGTTATTATTCTGAAGATATTTTAGAATAGCTACATAACTACATACTGTAGTAATGCCTGAAGGCTGAAGGTTTCCTCTAGTTGATCTATTGTTTTAAACAGATAATCTCCAGTTTAAGCTACAGTTACATAGTGACAACTACAAGAAACTGATCTGGAACACTCCTCCGTACCTGGATGTAATCAAAATGCTGGAGGGCGACATTTATGATGATATGTAACCATACAAACATCCCGCTCTGCCTCTGCTGGACTTTCTCTGGAGAGAAGATGACAACAAGTAGGCGCAGTGTTATCACTATTCTGTGTGTTCCGTATTGTCTCAGGAGCCCAGTACATACTGGCAGTTGGACGCTCTCAATGAAGGATTGAGACACATTTCCAGATATCCCCAGCTTCTGTGAATCTTTATCGAGACTCAGTTTGGCACAACTCTTTGTCACGGCTTCAGAACAGCTTCCTTTCATCTTGGCCTTAATGCAACCCAATCAGTTGAGCAGGCTGATATGTTTTATCAAATTACTGCACCTGAATCTTGGGTGGAAATATCATGATGAGTCAAAGAAGAGGAAGTGAATCGTCCTGAACAACAACCATTCAAATAGGTAACCGTCTGATAACTAACCACACCCATACTATGTAGTTATTCCCTGGTCACAAAAACTGATCGAATTTCTGCTTCCTGGGGTCCTTATTTGAAGCCTCGCGTTCTGTTCTGCGCTTCACACTTCCAAAAATCCTAACCAATTGACTTTTTCCGAGATTTCTGCAAAAATTGCCAACATACAGATGTCAGCAACCCAGCAAAGTTCTCATCTTGTATGTTCGGGTCGCCGATCTGTGGATAATTCATCCAGGTACGGAGTAACGTCCTTGGACTGTCGTCCGCCCGGAGAGCGTCTCCGAGACTGAGGATATGATCTGCGATGACATGCGTGTGAAGGACTTTCCGGAGAAATGTTTTGACCCGCATAACCAGTTATAAGTTATAACTGAAAGTAATATCAAGCAAACATGAATGCCGTGCTTCCCTTCCGCAGCAATGGATACAGTTACTGCCCATAGTGCACGGTACTTATCGTTAATAATGGAATCCGAAGTGATACTGCTCTGTAAGTCTGAAGCATCATTTGAGGCCGCGGAGATGCCTTGGCAGTCT
The DNA here is from genome assembly GCA_029449355.1 of Emydomyces testavorans. Classification (NCBI taxonomy): domain Eukaryota; kingdom Fungi; phylum Ascomycota; class Eurotiomycetes; order Onygenales; family Nannizziopsiaceae; genus Emydomyces; species Emydomyces testavorans. Next base: position 3,247,461 of record CP120630.1, on the reverse strand, counting down.
TAGGGAGGGAGCTCGGGTCCAATCATCTGGAGTCCGCTCGTCTTATGCAGCAATTCTGTCAGAGTGAGCTATCAGTAAGCCTGGATTCTTCGGAGTTGATTGGATAGCAGTTCATTCTCGGAGGACTTTGTCACAGCCAATCAGATCAGAAGAGACTCGGTTACTTTTAGTAATGTATGTCTAGTTATGCGTGTACGCAGTATGTGTATGTACTGTACCGTACAGTATCATCAGGTACAAACATGGCCAAAGCTTCATGGAGGCAAATCTACCTGTCTGATTAAAATTTGATTGTGGGCCACTCACTCTCATATGAGATTTGTCTCTTACTCCATCACATATGTTATGTTAGGTATGTGCAGGATATGAAGTTTCGGATCACTGACAGAAGAGTAAATACAAGCTAGAAATCTGTTTCCTCTGCAGCGGATGATATGCTTCATGCTAGTGCTATATAACTATATACATATGTACCTAGGTAGGTACTTACATACATTTTGTAGTTCGATGATATCGAGGAAAAAGAGTAGCGACAGAGTGACAGTCGTCTAGTTGCCTGAAGTCCATCCCCCCAATGTAGTACAATTGCAAAAACGGAACACAAAGAAAATAATGTATTGGCGTAAATCAAAATACTCAGTCATAATTGCTCCTGAGACCGATTCAAGTTCTATGTCACCGTTAATCCTTAAAATCTAAATATCGACCCTTCGATGGCGGTGCTCGCAGTGGGATTTGATACAGGGAGTTTCAAGCGCATGAATCGAGTATTTTGTCAGCTCATCGCAGTTGGTAGGGATGGAAGGGGTATAACTACATATTTTGTACTCCGTATTCAACATTATTATAGGGAGTACCTACAGAATACATGCATATTGTACTCCGTATGTAGACCAGATATCGCAGTATTTGAAAGTGCTCCATACATAGGGGATGCGATCCTTCGTTTCTATTCAGTAAACCCTAATCATTACTATGGACTGTACTCCGTACCTACATATAGGGTATTGTGTATGGATGTACAGTACGAAGTACATACATTCATAATGTATCAGGGTACTCCATTGTGGCCCGCTATCTTAGTATAAAAGCTTGCATCTACAGAACTTGGCTTGTATCTTGAAGGACTAGAAGAAGCATACTACATACCTAATAATGTATGTACCTATGTAGTATGGGGGACAATTCTGTGAAAATTGGGGAGAAAAAGGCAAGGGAAAAAAGTGCAGACACCAAACAGTTACCTGGACTGTGGATCACTAACTACCTACTCCGTAACTAACAAACTAACTCATAGATAACTGCATAGTTACGGAGTACATACATAGTAGTTACTACCTCCAAGTTAACTAGTACCTAGGTAGTCCCCTACTGTAGCTGTAAGTTCATTATCAACTTTTGCTGGACTTCAATCTCCATATGAACTAGATCGTTCTCTGTTCTTCAAATCCAAAGGACTGGACTTTGATATATCAAAAGTATTTACATTCATGTAAACACTGCATGAAGAGCATATGTCCTCCCTGACTGTCTTTGATCAAGCAAGCAATGATTCGCAATACGCTGTACACCGTATATGTATGTATTTTCTTCCTTGGTACCGTAAATAATTTCGGTTTTGTCATTTTCGCGTATTATTAACCTGACTGCTTAACCCCAAAAAGGGATACCACCCAGCCAATACGTCTCTGGTAACATTGAGCAAAAGGACCTGCTCTCACCTGTTCTTCATTCGCCCTCCACTCCAATTAGACCCTTTGCATTCTGTTTTCAAGTCATCATTGTTGAAACAGGAGGAACAGGTAGTCGAACTTCGTCTTCGCTCACCAGCCTTGTGAGAGTAAGCCCCCTCCGAAACAGCCCGTGGGTGAATAGCTAGTCTCCTTCAGTTCTAACCCCCCGGCTCAGTCTATCGATCTGAACAGCAAAAAAGTAACCCCCCTGATCAAGATTCGACAATCAATCGTCTTTTGGCCCCGTCTCTAGCCAATTAATCTGGCTCTACGCCTTGTCGCCACCTGACGTCGTCAATCATGGATAGTGAGCAGCTACAGGCGAAGATAACGGCAGCCAGGCGCGAGGCAGAGGGTCTGAAAGATCGCATCAAGCGCAGGAAAGATGAACTGGCTGACACTACTCGTGAGACTCCCCTTTTCCTGCGATGGTCTGATGTCCTTTTGCTTTCGTCCTCACAAAACCTGCTTCGCTTCAATTCAAATGATCTGTTGCGAGAGTTTATCGCCCATCTCTCCGATGGCACCACTTGATAACATGGCCCATTTGATTTTAACAAATTCTTCGATATACCAGTTCGTCAAGTCGCCCAAAATAATACAGACCCGCTACCGCGCATTGGCATGAGACCCCGACGGAATCTGAAAGGTCATCTCTCCAAAATCTATGCCATGCACTGGTCAACCGACCGACGCCATTTGGTCTCCGCTTCTCAAGACGGAAAGCTCATAATCTGGGATGCTTACACAACCAATAAAGTCCACGCCATTCCTCTTCGATCCTCCTGGGTTATGACCTGCGCATACGCTCCCAGCGGCAACTACGTTGCATGTGGTGGACTTGATAACATTTGCTCCATCTACAATCTTTCCTCGCGAGAAGGTCCTACTCGTGTTGCCAGAGAATTGTCTGGGCACTCAGGTTATCTGTCGTGCTGTAGATTTATCAACGACCGCCGAATCATCACATCCTCGGGAGACATGACGTGTATGCTGTGGGATATTGAATCAGGAACAAAGGTCACGGAATTTGCCGACCATCTGGGCGATGTCATGAGCATCAGCATCAACCCAACGAACAACAATATCTTTGTCTCTGGCGCATGTGATGCCTTCGCCAAATTGTGGGATATTAGAATGGGCAAAGCCGTGCAAACGTTTTCTGGCCATGAATCCGACATCAACGCTATTCAATTCTTTCCAGACGGAAACGCATTCGGCTCTGGATCAGACGACACTTCTTGCCGATTGTTTGATATCCGTGCAGACCGAGAACTCAACATTTACCAGGTTTGTGAATATCCTTTATGCTCATTAATTTCTTACGCGATTCGCTACGAGCTCATTCGGCCAAGATCTTACATGAAACTAACGTTAATCCTTCTGTAGAGCGACCAAGTCCTCTGTGGAATCACATCTGTTGCTTTTTCGGTGTCTGGACGACTCTTATTTGCAGGCTATGATGATTTCGAATGCAAAGTAAGATGGGACTTTGAGATTTCCCCGTTTCTCTTTAACTATTTCGGCTAATGATGTGCTTTTAGGTCTGGGATGTCCTACGAGGCGACAAAGTTGGCTCATTAAGTGGCCATGAAAATCGTGTCAGCTGCTTGGGTGTAAGCAATGACGGGATAAGTTTATGCACAGGTTCTTGGGACTCTCTCGTAAGTGTTGATAATCTGTTCCCAAACAGCGGTCCTATGCTTACATTGCTTTCATTAGCTCAAAATCTGGGCCTGGTAGAACCCAAGTGTTGCGAGAATTTATCCTCGAGACAGTCAAGGATTCTCCTTGTACAATACGCCTTTCATTATTTGATCCTCGCTTTCTCTCTGACTTGCACTGCGCGTATGTTTTTACCCAATGTTTCCGTTTCTTGAACGTTTGAGATGCAAACAGGCGGGTTGGTTATATCCTTGCGCATCTCATCAGCGGTTGAGGAGCTTGGCTCATTTGGACAAGTGAGCCTGTTGTGAATGTTACAATCCGACGATGGTATGACAGTGTTTGTTGGCCCCAAGCACCCTGGATTAATCTGCTCAACATTTACTGAAAAAGATGAACAATGTTTTTTGAATACACAGAGATGTGGGAAATTGAAAAGTTCTCCCAAAGCTGGCGAGAATGGAGAAGAATTTAGATGGAATCGCGCATGCCTGGCTTTTTTATCTGTTGCTGGTTGATTGATACATGTTGGCATCTTTCACCTAAAAAACTCTCTTGACTGCTTTTGCAGACTGACCTTTCCGCACCCTCTCTGTCACACTCTTTCGCATGTACCAAGTTTCCTGCTCTCTCTTTCTCCATTTCCGCGTCGCATGTGGCTCTATCCGTTATCAGATCTCCTTTTTGTTTGTGTTTGGAGTGATAATGCAATTCGCTTTCTCTCTGACTCTTTTTCTCATGGTGCTCTGTTTACTTATTTCTTTTGATTTTGCACAGTTTCCCCTTTATTACTATCCGATTTCTCCAGTCCTCTCCCGTTTCTTTCATGCAATTCAGTTCTCGAACTAATTTTTTTTTTCTATATTTTATCTTATTGTCAACCACGGCTCCCGCATCTCGATTCGCCATGCCCTCTATGTCGGTGTTCCATTTTCTCTCATTTCTGCGGAATTCATTCTATTCGGCTATTCTCATATTATTTTTTCTGATTTTCAGGGTATTATAGTTATCCTGAAACCTCACTTCTTGGGCAAATGGCATCACCTGGTTCATCGTGAGTTGGGCAGTCATATATTTTTAATGCCTTCCTTTCTTTTTCCCTTTCTTTTTGTATGTAGGTTTAAAATGAGAAGGATGTATGGTGTGTATGTGCGAGGACAGAGAATTGGGTGAAATGTTTTATAGCTCGAAAAAATATTTACTTTTATTTTTGCTATTTGAGGTTTTCTCATGTTGGTTCACCTTTTTCTACCCGCTAGTTAACCATACAGTGGACTGATTTGATAACACCTAACATCATGGAGGCTGGAAGCGTGGTGAGCCCATCTACAGTGGTGGTTGGGGGATCTTCACTTGTTCTTGATATTTGAAAGTTTACGAATGGATTCTGCTGCATATTTCTCTAACAATAGGAGGACCAGTTTGACGGGATACGCTGCTATCAGAACTATCGGCCGAATGGCACGCCATTCTCCATTGTCATCGGGAGGTTGGATCCTTATGTTTTTTTTACGTTCCCCATTTTATCTTCATTATTTGAGATAGCTTGCTGGCATGTACGAAGTTCGCCGGCATCAGGGTTGTCGTCCTTGATGCTGAGCCATGGGAGAACCTTCACGTTCCAAATTTCCCACGACTAGAGCATGCTGAGTATCAAGCAACTTCTTCGGTTCATTCGAGTTGACGGGAGGAAGAAGGGGTTGCTTGAAGCCAAGCAAGCTTTGATGCTTTCTAAGCGCTTCCATTTTCTGAGAGCATGCATCCCCTGTTGTGTGTCCGTCCTGAGTGGGATCCAATTATGCGCCTGTTGCTGGTTAGGGCGTACTTGATCTCCATGTAGCGCTGCAGCGAAAAAAATATTTGATCCTGCCATGCTCACTTTTCTAGGTTCCATAGCTTCGACTGATGCTTCTTCGTCGATTGTTTGACTCAAGGCGTGTTAACTCATTTGGCGAGATCATTTTGGCCTATCAGCCCTGTTGTTTCTCTGTCTAAGGCGGTAGTTATTGGTACGATGTCGGAAGTTGCGAGGAGCTAGTCGAGTGTTGGGCAGTATGTTGCACTGTGTTGGGATGCGATATCCAACGGAAGCTGGTTCAAGTTGCAGTATTTGATCCCAAGATTGAATGCGGGTGTCTTTTTCGCTGAAAGCTGTCCTTCAATTTATATTGGAGACGGTTTCTTTTTTGTTTTAACTGACAATACGTCCACCGCTTGGCTGGCTCTTATCAAGCGAATCCCAAAAAAAAAAAGGGGGAATCTCTGCCATGGATGGCACAGGCCTTCTGTCCCTTTGGCCACAATCCCAACGTCAAATCTCTCGAATCCCTGAGTCAGACCAAGAATCAAATCTGTCCTGTCTTCTCTCGCCAACCACTCTGCGAAGGTCGCATTTTTCAGTGTCAAGAACATGCTCATATCTTCGTCAGCCGCATTTCAAGTGTTATAAAACGAGATTTTATTTCTGGTCAGCCAGCTCATGTCGAGTGCGTTAAGAAACTAGCTGGCACTGTGGCGATGACCTTTTCGATGCAGGGGCAAGGAATGAAAAAAAAGAGCTCTGTATTGAACGGCTTGAAAAGGGAAATTTTGGTCTGGACCTCTGCCAAAAAGTCCATGGGATGACATCAGTCAGGCCGCGCCAGAGATTGTACCAGCGCATTCAGTGAATTTCAGAATCTGACAGTATGATTAATAGGTAACCCTCCGTGTAATCTGGAAGAGACAGCGTACATGGAGCTCAACTTATGTCTTCTCAGCGTACTTTGGCTAAATCAGGGCCAGAACTGTGGGCTTGGGGGACGGTGTTGACGAGGATATTGTACCCAGAGAAATAGATTTCAACTGGCGATTGATGATGTTCCACGTTATTGAACACAGGATCAATGGGACGATGCTTTCTTCCTTGCAACTATCTCGACCGATCGACTCTCACGCTCAAGGCCGTGATAAACAACAGTGTCACACGCCCTACCTTGGTCAACTGTAGTCCGAGATTTTGAGTAGAGCTACCAATCTTCGCACCGCCTTTATGAATGGGGCCTACTCAGCCTCAAGCCTTTGGCAGGTTCTAATTATAAGTAACCTGCGACAAGGCTGTATGAGGTACTCCGTATGTATGTACAGAGCAGCACCAAATAAGTACCTACTATTACTATGTAGTTAACTTATGCATGGAGTAGCTCTCACAATTATGCATTGCCTCCTTTGGCTGTCTAAACTCTCATTAGTTGTTGAGATACATAATTAATTCTTCATCTCTGGAATGTTGAGATTGAAATACTTTGTCCACTAGATATATCATATGGAAAAGTGGTCTCTAGTCCATGACCTCTGTTTGCCTCTTGTCCGGTGCTAAGGCTCTATCAGGAATAGGGGCAAGCTATACATAGTACACAGTATACATAACTACATACTCCGTACACAGTACGGAGTACGGAGTACTCTGTACACAGTACATACATACCCATGTTCCGGAGTTAGGCTCCAAGTATAACTAATAAGCTTACGGGAAGATCAGCCATTAGCTCAATAGTGAGACTCAAAACTGATGACTGAAAAGTGCCTTCTTTTGCTAGATGTCCAGATGTTTCATTTGTCTAGCTATATGTACTATTTCTCTCACAAATCTGGAAAAGCAGAACATACATAGGATTCTCTGTAGGTACTTTAACTGTGTGATTTAAGCCAAATGAGTATTGTGAGAGTCTAGAACTTTGTCCTCTCTTCTTCTTATTTTTATTTTTATTTTATTTTTTTAATTGTTTGAGTGTTCACTCTTCATCAGGAGAATATTCTGAATATTACGAGCTTTATAAATAACTGTAGTACAGGGATCTGTAGGGATTGATGCTACGACTGTAGGTATTGACAGCTTGATTAGTTAAGGTACCGCCTTCGAGGTCCCTTTGTCCCTGAAGGCTGAGGGCGGTATTGGCGGTTTGAAGTTGAAACTTGGCTGGCATCGCTGCCTCCACCCCAGCAATCAAGCTTTGCATTGAAGGCCCAGCTTACGTAGTTACACAGTTATATAAGAGGAGATCCAAATTATAATCACACACGCAAAAAGGAAAATGCAATAATCAAATGGCTAGGCAGGATGCTATTCCTTCGCTTCCTTGCTTCCTCCCATCTGGAAAATGACTGCTTGTTGTCGTCGCCCGTTCACCAGCCAATATGTCGCGATCGTCCTCCCCTGAGCCCGTTCTACGAGATTCGATAGGCACGATAAACTCTTTAGAGCTCGAAGACCAGACTGCTCTCCTTCCCAAGAATTCCGATGAATCTCGCAAGGCTAGACCCACAACCACAACATGGTTTGGATCCTGCATTCGATGCGGTAGCTTATTGATTTCCTTCCTGAGCCTGTGCTTGAGAACACGAAGCACCAAGAAGAGGAGATACTGTGGTCGACGCGTCTTCAGGAATACATTCTTACTGATTGGAGCTTTCGTCTTGATCTCAGCCCTGGAAGCCCTCTTCTGTCCGTCGTATCAGACCCCTCCTGAACATTATCATGACCTGCGCCGTGCAATACTCAATTCAACACAACCAGGTCGAGGCAATCGAAAAGGCGAGAAGATCTTCATTGCCGCTAATATCGTCAATGAAGACTTGATTCGTGGCGCATGGGGGAAGGCAGTCCTAGACTTGGTCCATATACTTGGAGAAGAGAATGTCTTTGTCAGCATCTATGAGAATGATAGCGGAGTTGGGACGCAAAATGCTCTTCAGGAGCTGCAAGCTAAGCTACCATGTTAGACCTATGTTCTAGTTCCATACATAATGGTACTCCAGCTGACTCTGTAGCTTGCAGGCAATTCGTCCATTGTCACAGGTGGTCACATATCCCTATCAGAAGTGCCCACGATATCCCTCCCCTCCGGCGAACAGCGGACGAAACGGATAGCATATCTCGCTGAAGTACGCAACCGCGCTCTCAGACCTTTAGACCGGAGTTACGTACCCAGTGATAACCAAACGGGATTTCGTCATGTCAGTATGAAATTTGACCGGGTTTTATTCCTGAATGACATCTTTTTCTCCGCAATTGATGCCACTCATTTGCTGTTCTCAACAAACAACAGCAAATACCGCGCTGCGTGTGCTATCGACTTTGTGTCAAATGTGATGTTCTACGACTCATTTGTTGTCAGAGACACCGATGGATATGGAATGGGATTGATGTTCTTTCCATGGTTCCCGCCAACGGGAAGTGCTAAGAGTCGAAACGCAGTACTAGCCGGCAAAGACGCAGTGCCTGTTCGCAGCTGCTGGGGCGGCATGGCAGCATTCGATGCTACAGTCTTTCAAAGTACGTCAATCCGAAATTCTTCCTCATTGGTAACGCGTTTTCGCTACGAGCCCGAGCCCTTTTGGGAAGCCGCTGAATGCTGCTTGATCTTCGCGGACGTGGAGGACGCTTTTGGTGAACCAGACCTCGAGCAAGGCACAAGCGTCTTCGTAAACCCATTCGTCAGGGTATCATACACAAAGCACACATGGGACTGGCTGCCTTTTTTCCAGAGATATGAGCGCATTTTTCGTAACCTGCAGTATATCGTTAGCAAAATCGGCTACCCTGAATACAACCCCCGTCGGTTAGACGGATCGGGCCAGTTGGTGAAACAGAAAGTATGGGTGAATACTGACGACGGCGCAGTCACTGGCGGGTCGTTTCGGATGGTTGAAAGGAGGGCAACTCCTGGAGGGTTTTGTGGCCAAAGACGCATGTTTTTGATGAAACGTGATATAGAATTGGCCAATCGGAGGGGCGATAAGAATTGGGAGAAGATACCCGTGCCCTGGTAAATCCTGGTGTTCAAGTCTTTTGGTACATGGAAAAAAATCGGTCTAGATGGCGCTTTTGGAGTTTTCCACGGATTAAGTGGGCAGTATCACTCCTTGATGAGTGACGATAGACCTGTTGCTCCTGTCAAGCATACGAATAATAATTGGATATACATAATAGCTAATATACAGAGTACTGCAGATACTGCAGATGCCAACACACCCATACTTTTGTGAAGATGGCTGGACAGTTGACTTTGAAGTCAGTTTGGGCCAGGCGTTACTCGAAAGTGTCAATCATTGGAGTCCCAAAGCAGCAAAGCACACAGCTTATTGGCATACGTTGTTTTGCACTTGAATCACGTACCTTCATGGTCACACTGGTTTCCATTCTTTTTTTCCTTCTTATTTTTGGCTGTTGAGCAGTCTCTGCCGTTCCGGGTATTTGTTTCAATCTCAACTGCTATGGGATGTTCTCTGTTTGGGTTACCATTTTGATACTGTTGGACTGTGCCATGGCCTTGGCACCGTCAAGCTCACTTCACCGAAAAGGGTTGTCCAAGCCTTCCGTCAGGACCTTAGGGACTAATGCACATACATACCACTGGAGAGTATGCAGTAATACCTAAGGTACCTCTGGAGAGTCCCAAACCTCCCGTCTATCACCAAATCCTCACGTGGCCACCCCACGTCTCCAGATGGATGGCTAGAACTGGCCTTTCAAGAGACTGAGACGTGGGTGGAAACAGTCGGTGACCTAATGGAAATAGTGCAAGTCACCAGGGGCATTATTGGCATGGCTACCCTTGGTCGCTGTTTTGATCCTTTGACAGCAAGAAGTGCCTGCGACGTACATATGTTGCTCGACAGGCATTTGTACACCTAGCATATGTGCAGATATATGCATGCAGTCCAGAGGTTGGCTTTTCTTTGGGGAGGATGCTCCAAACATATTTGGTCATTATTCCCTAATATGCACTTCCCAGATCAATATGTGCGACGGCTCATCCTGGAGGCAAAAAGAGCAAGCGTTGGCAAGTTGGGAAGTATGCAAAATAGAGGGCTGGATTTGTGTGCAACTCGAGTAATACAAGCATATGACTAATCGCTCCTACGGTCGCTAAAGAAGTGATATTGAGCTGCTTAATACCCACATAGTCATAGGGCAGTTCACTGCTAAGGGGGCGCGACCGGAGGCAGTGAAGTCTGATATATTTACTGAAAGAATACTAGGAAGGTGGAGGTGCTTCAGAGAACTAGTCCATATGTTGTAGAATCGCAATAGGCTAAACTTATGCGGAGTATTTCAACAACTCCTAGCGTCCGGAACTTTCTATAAGACTACGTAGGTATGTACATACAAGATGAACCAGCATCATGGAAAAGAACAGTAATAAATGTCAGACAAGAAAGAATCACCTATATGCAAGCTAGTCGCGGGAGGCCCTAGTCACCGCAGCGCAGTACTGTGTATAATATCATAGGGATATTTCTTTTTTTTTAACCCCCTCATTCCTCCCCAGGCTTCCATGCTACCATCCTCGGCAAATGCGCATACCACTCCGCGAGTTACCCCGGATGTCCGACAACGATGGATGGATGTCCAGGGAAATCGTGAAGAAAGCGGCGCCACGTGGCAAACACGACGCTGCAGCCTTTCTTCCCAATTATAAATGCGGTCATCCGGATGGACAAGCAGAGTTGTATGGAGTAGTTATATTTGCCATCGCACCATTCATAGTCGAATCATGGGGTGGTTTGTCTCATCTTGAGCACAGTTAAGACATCTAGACGGTTTCATCTTTCTTTCCAGAACCCTTTGCCCATTGTTGGGATGCAAACATGGAGCCCGTCCTGGTCTCTCGACGAATCAGGAAAATAGGCGACGTGCTACTGTTATTCTCGAACAGGGTACTCCATACTTTGTTCTGCACGGAGTAAAGAACCGTTAGCCTTATGGAGCCTCAAGTCAATAGTTTGTCCAATATTGCCACAAACCCAGAGCCACTTTCCGCACTTTTCAACCTGAAACAGGGGGTTATCGAACGTTAGACGCTAGGAAATGGAAAAGGCTTGAACAGCCCAATGCCGTGTGACGATCTCCAAACTTTTTCTTTTTTTCCCTTCTCTTTTTTCTCAGCCTTCTTTAACCCCCTCAGGCTAGCAGAACAGCCACGACACTCTGCGCTAACTTCTATGTAAGACTGTCTATCACGATAGTCTGCGAGCTTATTGGCTCGGAAAGCAAGCCCAAGTCAACAACATCCCCATCGCTTTTGCCATTTGGAGAACTGTTGAAGAGGATGTCACGTCACGCAACCATTCCCATTCCTGTTGTTTCAAGAATACGGAGAAGATTCTCCATCCCAAGTCAGAAAGTAAATTACATGATCGCGTTGATCTTGGCTGAAATTAGTTTACACGCAAATAAATTACCTTGCCAAAAAGCGTCACTAACCGTGGTTAGGCTTTCGGGCTTGCTGGGGGGGCTGAGATGCTTAATCTTAACTGGAAGTCTAGTTAAAGGTTGTATTCAGATTTCGGCAGTGCCTTGCTAGTGTACTGTAATCTATTTCGAGGGGAGAAAAGATAGGCACTTCTGACGGTGACCTCCATGCTTTGTTTAGCCCTGGTCAAATTATTTTGGCATATATACCCCGATCCCACTCCCATATTTAGTTACAAGGCTTCTCCTTTGCTTCCTTCCTTCAGCATGTCAGCAGCCCAGGACGAAGTGGATCGTCTCCTCAGCAGCGAGAAAGCACAAGTCACTTGCCATCCCGCAGACCGACTCCATCAGGATTCACACGCAGAAAGTGAAGAAGACGAAAGAATATCATCTCACGAAAAGCCCGCGACCAGGCTGAGATACTTCCCCTCTGACTCTGATTCAGACGACGACGACGAACACTCCTCCAACATGATTGCCTCCAAAAATTCCAACTACCACGTACCCACGACCACCTTCGACGCGAACACTGGCCCCAAAGGTGTCATTGCTGACGCGCAGGCCTATGAGCGTGCCAAGAAGAGATCATTCCGCCGCACCCTGATGAACGTCGCCAGTGGGGATTATCAACTTTTCAACAAACCTGAAACAAGTCAACGAGGCAGATCAAGTCCAACGGGCTCTCGAACACCTGAGGAAAGTGAGGATGAGAGATTCATGCGTGAGTGGCGGGAGGCGCGGATGCGAGAATTGCAGAATAAAAGTATTAGGCGTGCAAGTCCCAGCAAGAGGAGATATGGAACTGTGGATGTCGTTGGCGCCAATGGCTACCTTGATGCGGTGGAAAAGGTTACTGCAGACACAGTGGTGGTCGTTTGCATATATGACTCCGAAGTTGGTTGATCCTATTCTCCCTATTCCCACTCCTTTTTTTTTTTTTGCGGATTGCTCTGACGTTTTCTTTTCCAATGTTACAGTCATCGGAAAGTTCTATTGTTGAGGATTGTCTCAGCACGCTTGCGCGCAAACATAATACAACACGGTTCATTAAACTACACCATGAAATCGCAGAGATGGACCATATCCAAGCTCCTGCCTTACTTGCCTACCGTAATGGCGACGTCTTTGCGACCATAGTGGATATATTCAAACAACTCCCTGACGGGCGGGATTGCAGCTCGTCCAGCCTAGAAGCCCTCCTGATGCAGTAGGTTTTTTCGATCGATATCACAACACTAGGATTGCTAACATTTAGCACTCTATAGGCATCGCGTCATTTAATTTCCGAGACTATCCGCTCCTTCTAATTTTTTTTATCGGCTGCTCTCCTCTCTCTTTTCATGCTATGCCAACCCTGGACCACCCTCAATATAGACTTCTAATGGCCGCCCATCCACATCTAGTTTCTTTAATATGATACCACGCCGCGGGAATCGGCGATTACATGAGCTGAGCAGTTTGCGCCGGCCGCTACGTCCATTATCGTTTCGTTTGTCTAGCATTTACGTGGTACTTCTGTCTGTATAGATGCGTTTTGGTTTTATGCATTTGGGCTGCGTTGTTTTTGGAACATTGGATCGGCGGATAATGGGTATACAACACTACAAATTAATAGGTACCATGCTTGATGAGCCTGGACAAGCATTGCAATTTGGCTGTTGTCTTGGATCTTTGTTGCATGTCATTCTTTCTACTCCAGATCTCCGTCTTGGACCGTTTTACCCCTGTACTATAAGTCTTCAACATGCAAGTCTTTTTTTTTTTTTTTTTTCTGGAAAATACTGATCTCCTCCTTGGCTCTCACTTGCCATGCATTGCATTCGCCTCTTTTTCCTGGGAAGATCCAACTTTACCCCAGACCATCAGGATTTAGTGGGAAGATAACAGCGCGATTCTTTTTTAAGACAAGGGAAATCTTGGTTCCCGGTGGTCTGGGAGGCAAGCCCTTGGTTGTTTTGCAGTCATCCTTGCGTTGAAAACCCCGGAGAATTACATACACCACTCGCAGGAGGTCCGGAATTACGATCTCTGAAGATGAAACCAGGGGAAACGCCACAACGTGGCAGACGTGTGCAAGATGCATGCTTTTCCTGCTATTATCTATCTATACTATGATCAGGGATTTCTGATTGGAACCTGTATGCAACCTGTTCTCTCTGCGGGAAACCGGCGCATGGAGAGAGATGCTCGGTAACTTTTTGAGAATCTCTGGTTCATATCTCAATTCTCACGAAAGATGGAATGCCTAAATACACATTCCTTTCTTTCTTTCTTTCTTTCTTTCTTTTCTTTTCTTTTTTTTTTTTTTTGGAACGTTTCCTGGGGCAGATCCCAAAAATTCAATCGGTATCGAAACCCTCCCAGGTCTCATCCGATCCGTCACTGTCTCCACCGTCATCCATTTCCACCCCATCGGAACTCCTTTGGATATTAGTTTCAACAACCAAGCTGGTATCGTTTTCTCTCACGAACCCCGCAACGAAAAATCCACCAGTCCCTTCTTCATCTCCAGGCAAACACCTCAAACACGCATCGCTTTCCGTTGCCGTCAATTCCCACATCTCCTCACCGTCAGCAAGTCTATGCTCACTTTTCAACCAGCCGCGATGCTTCCACTTTCTCAGGCCTTCCACCTGCTCTACCCTCCGCAAGATCTTCCAGCCCCGTTCCCTGGCTATGGGCGATTTTAAGGCGCGATAGACTACGTTTTCATTTTCTTGAGCGTGTATGGAGCACGTGCTGTAAGTGACTCTGATCGCGGACGGGAACCGGAATGCATGTTCGATAATCTGCACTTGGAGGTTGGAAAGTCTGGTGAGACGGCGAATATCGATCTCCCCGTTTGAAGGCTCGTTTTCGGAACTGTCCAACACTGATGATTGCGTGATCGAAAGTGCTGGAGCATCTGGCTTTCTTTTCCTCTTGCGATTGCTAGATCCACTCGTACCGGGTCCCGGAGCGTTTCGAGCCTTGGCTTGCGGTAAATCCAGCTGAGGGACATCTTCTCGCTTTACAATGCCGCTCCCGGAGCAACTGGGGTCTAGGAGAAGGCCGGTGACCCCTTTGAATCGAGGATCGTGTGGGTCCAGAGCCAGAAAATCTTGTCCGGCCAGGACGGTCACGCGATCATCAACTCTGGCAATTCCAACCATTTTTTGGAGGGTTTTGGATCGGGCATGGGACGCATCAAGGGAATATATCTTGCTCTTCTTCTGGCCTGCTACGCATAACAGGGACGCTAGATGTGTTGTCTTGTTTCCCGGGGCCGCACAACTGTCCATGAGGTCGCCACGCCACGAAGCTGCCTGATCCCCGAGTAATAAGTAGGCAGGGAAGCAGGATGCTTTGTCTTGGAGGATTATTTTCCCCTCCTTGTATGCCCTGGTTGAGAGTAATTGCGAAGTAGATGCAGTGGCAAGCAAGTCGGGAATATGCTCATCAAGATAATATCCTTTTCCTTCGTGCGTTGGAAGCTCGGTAAGCGACACGACAGGGGCATAGCTGGCGAATGTGGTTTTCAGTTCTTGGGCCAGCGTCGTGCAAGCATTATTAATTCGTACCCACCGAGGGTCGAAGGGTGCACCATTTCCAGAGGCTTGATCAGTAGCTGCGGCTAGTCTTGAGCGTAGCTCTTCCACAGAAGCACAACCACGACGTATTCGAGATTTTGTCAACTCTGCATTCAACCGTGTCTTGTGTCGCTCGACCGCGAGCCGGAGCGGATGACTAGCAGGAGCGGCAATTCCCTTTTTCGATAGGAGGTAGTCATGGACGAGGAGGAGCGAGAGGAGTGGAGTGAGCTATTCCGCCTAGGTCGCTTCGGTTAGAACTAGTCCGTGCTGTTCTTCTCTGCTCCCCATTCAAAACTCGAGAGAGGCTTCCAGCGTTTGTCTCGAAGGCTGGGAAAGCCGGGTAACATCGAGAAAGGAGCCTACCTTCGCCTCATGAGCAAGAATATTTGAGTTGTCGACTACTTCCTTCAGCACGGCGTTCCATTTGGTGACTTCAGTGATGAGCGCGTATATTTGAGGCGGCGACGATTTTAAATGGGAGTTGTAGATTCGAGACTTCAATGAGCCGCCTGCGTCAGACGGTGCTGTTAGAATTGAGACCGCATCGAAGTATAACGACATTTCAGATTCTCCTGAAGACGGCTGAATTGCTGCTTGTGACGCGCTGTTCTGCTCTGCTCTGGTCTGTTTCTGCTTTTGGTTGCTTTTTGCGCTGGAGAATGAAGATTGGATGATCTTAGTAATCAGATCTTATCTTATCTAACTAGTTGCCCGATCCAACTAGCCCTAAACGAGACTAGCGCCCGGCTGCCTAGTCACGTGCTACTGATGCGCCAAGTGCGATTTTCTCATTTCAACTTCACGCCGTCGTTTCTCGTTGCGACCTCTGTGGATTCGACGTGGATGAAGCTCGAGTCGCAACCTATCTCTCTCAATTGCGCCAGAAACAAACTGCTTTGGTCTGCAATCAATGGCGATATGTCTGATGAGTTACTTTCAAGTGGTATATGGAAGACTTGACATGCACTCTTCGTCCACGAGCACACACCTCGTTCACTCACGAAGATCCGTTAGCCCACTTTCACTGTGCAATCCTTGAGTGAGAGCAACGCTGGAATATGAGGAGCAAACTGCTCTGCCAAGTCCCTCACAGATTCCCCCTGATTCAAATCCGTGCACATGGATGAAGCCATTGGAATTTGTTTTCTCTCCACCTTGGAGGTGCTATCCTATGCTGGTTTGGGCAATGATCAAGCCTGTGCGTGTTTTCTAGCGGCCGATCAAAACTTCTTGTTTACGCCCTCTTTGTCATAGATCCGATGGAAGCATGTGTTGGGCCTCGGGTGCCTGGATTGGTGATGCTCCCCAAACGAACTCCCGTTCTCCACGAACAAGGATTCTGCGCCGATCGCCCAATGGGAAGAAAGCGGAGAGCTACAAAGCGGGATCCTTTGCAGACTCCTTCCGAGCGCCAAGTGTGTCGCTTGTTTCAAGCCGCCAGAATGTTACATAGTATCGTGGCTAGTCTTGTTGGGAAGACATGACAAGTGCAAAACTATGCGTTTTAGGTCACGTCCAGGTCGATATCGGCACGGCTGTCAGTGAGCCGTTATGATGTATAAACATCGAAACAATGGCTCTTCCCTGAGCTGCTGATTCTCTAGCCCGGGTGATATTGAGGACTTTTCCGGGCTGAGGATCTCCTGAGGACAAGTATATAATGCACTTTATGCGTTCTTGTCCGTCAGCTTCTTTTATCCTTCTTTTCCCGAGCGTTCTCAGCCCAAGTCACTCTTTTCATTAAATCATTCGTTTTTGCATTAAGACGCACTGTTTGAACATGCGTTCGTTATTTTACGCTGCTATTGTCGCGGTGTTGACCGCTGCCACAGTTGCCGTTCCTTTTCCAGGCCCAGTAGCCACTCAAAAGCGAGCAGCCTTTCATGAACCCACTACTCCTCATTTCTTACGGCCGCTGAAGCGGTCTGACCTCGAACCTCCAGACAGCCGTCAGGCACGCACTTTGCCAGAGTTTTCTAGCTTCAAGCCGTTGCAAGATGCAAACATGCTTTTTGGCGGTCTCGCCGGTACGGTTTCTTGGCTCTATCCATTGTTTATAGATTAATCGTAAGTTCTGACCCGTCTTTCAAGAACCCGGGAAACTCTTTCTTGCGAACATGACACTCTACGCGCCGGAAAACCTTCCCATTGTTATGATGGAAGCCTTCGAAGGCTTGACGTCTGCAGTTGACTGTATGGGTGACGACGGAGAAATGTCGCTCACATTCAAATCCAAGATGGCATATGAACATGCTCTCAGAATGTGGAGCTATATCAATGCCAAAGAGGAAACAGAGTTTGTTATGATTGCCAACCATGATAGCTGTGGCCCCAAAGGACAGCGCCAAGGGTACAAGTAAGTTTCAAAGAGGCCTTATATCACCAATCCGGACTAATAACTACATATCTATTCAGAATTGCCAATGTTGTCAATGATGCCGCCAAGCTCATTGTCACTCTCAAGGCTGCGGCGGTCGCCTGGAACGAATTTGCTGGCTCTTTCGACCTTGACTTTGGTCACCACAAGATGGCTCCCAAGGACCTCCTTTCTCTCGAGGCAAGTGGCGCCATTGGAGGGACTGGCGAGGCTATGGAGGGATTCAAGAGTGAACTCAAAGGAGCCTTTGAGGGTGGGAATGATACTAGCAAAGGTCGCAAAGGGGGCGTCTCCTTGCCAATCAATTTTCCCATTAGGATATTCAGACCAGACACAGAAATCCCTTTGTATAAGGGCCCTAGGTAAGTGGTCTTCCAAAAGATTCTACAAATGCGGGCCTAATTTGATCTTTACAGCTCTCCTGCAGAAGTTGAATTATCTTGCGAGAACTGCTACGTGTATGGTAATCTCCGAACAACTGGAACTTTGAAGGTACTCACGCCTTACTCTCTGCTACTAATAATACAAGGCTTACGTTTTCCAGGTTGAAAACTTCAAGACGACTTTATTGAAAATTGACGTTGAGCCGAGGGATTTCAGCGCTGCTGCTGTATTCAGACTTGACTTGGTGAACATTCAGAGGGAGCTCCCGTATTCTAGGACTATCTTCGACACTGTTATTCCTTACACTGGAATTGAGATCCCCGGTATTTTGTCTGTTGGCGCCAAAGCTGGCTTTGTGATCCATGGCGCCATTACGTTCACGGGCAGCGCCACATTTCATTTCGGTTACACATCCAGTCTTCCGAATGGCGGCAAAATGACACTTGTTATAGTCGGTGAGGAAAAGACCGGCGTCACAGGTCTTAACAAGATTGAAACCAAGCCGATCATCAGTTTTGATAAAGGACAAGTTGATCTTGGCGTCACTACTGTTCCTGACGCCAGTATCACTTATGGTTTCCACGTTCTCAACAAGTATGGCATAGAGGGTGGCATCAAGATGGGTATTCCCGTTGGCCTCAATATCTCCGCTGGACGCAGTAAGTTTGCTCCCTCGTTGTCCATATTCACTCTTCTCCTTTCATCCTTTGACTGAGTCTGTCTTTCCGAACGATGCAGATCCAGAGGGTTGGTGTCCAGGTAGCAATATTACGACTGGAGTGGCTGTTAGCGCCGGTGCAGCTTTCAAGATGGACTTTGGTTTCTGGCAGAACAAGCAGACCCCCCTCTTCAAGGTCCCTCTCTTGGTAAGCCCTCTATCCTTCGAATACAATTGCTATGATAGTCGAAAAATGAGCCATTTTACTAACCCCCATCCCCACCATCGGGGTGAGTAGAATCTCCCAATTCAGACTCCTTCGTACTGTAGGCCGATCCCTGGACTTGTGCCTGGTATGCCTGGCAACGGTACACGCGCCAGGACCGAAACCCCAAAGAAATTGCGATAAGTGTGGTTAGTGTAAATAACAACCAGTTGCAGAGACAGCAAATACCCTCCCAGCATGACACACGTCTTTGAATCCGGATCAACGAGATCCAAGTCCTTGAAATTGCTTCATTCACATATCTTTCACATTTCCACATCGCCTGTGATCATTTGGCTGATTGTGATTTCTGAAAAAGCAGGTTCCATGACGATTTCAATAAAGGGAAAAAAATGACTTTTTTTCTCACTAGAATCTTTTAGGAGTCTAGGACAGGTTCCCCAGCAAACATCCATCCACCCTTGTATGAGTGAAGCTAGAAAATGCCGAGATCCCGATGTGCAGCAACGCCTTTCTTTTTCTCTTTCTCCCCGGTGTTGTCAAGTCAGTAATGACTTGTTCCGAGTCCTCTTCTACTCCTTCACTCATGATATATTTCTTCTTGAAAAGGCCCTTTTTTTCAACCCCCTTCGACGTTTTGTTGTTTGATGGTGATCTATCGTCCCAACCTGGTTTTGGGAGTATGTACTGCATATATGTACGTGGCCATCGGCACCATCTAGTATCTAATTTCTATTGCATATATTACCATTATTTTCAAAAAAAAGGAGACCTCTTTTTATCTTTTTCTGCTTTAAATTTTGTTTCTATAATTCAAAAAAAAAAGTAAAACCTACCATGACTTTCAAAGAGCTACCTACATACTGACAAGTCCATACATATAATCACCTAGGAGCCAGATGAAAAAAATCAAAGCACGATCAACTCCATATAGATGCCATTCATAGATATGTAGTTACAATACATACAAGAATCAGAACGAAAGCTGTGAGTTACACCAGAAGAAAAGATATCTGATGCAACTATCATTAAGTCACTACTTAAAGCAGAAATATTCTCAATAATACCGCCAGGCAAAATATTAGTTGCCGGAAATACATGCTTAAAAAGAGAGAAATCCACATCTCCATCTTACTCCATGGCCACCAAAGGATAAAACAAGACAGTTGAAATGACCAGCGGTTACAAAAAAAGAAAAAACAGAGACAGAGAGAGAGAGAGACCCAGAGTCGGGACACAAGCAAAAGGAGACATGGCCTAATTTGCATCTGCATCGGTACGCAAGATAGCCTGGTCTCTTTTCCCAAATTAGACGATGTTTAATTATTTTCCATGCTGTTTTCATGTATTGAGTGCAGTTGGTAGTATGAGAGATGTAGACATAATTGTTTTACACGACTCCTTTCTCTTGGGAAAAGTCCCAGAGCATCTTGATAAGGCTGTCGGGCAGGGTGTAGAGATCGACGTGAAATTCGCCTTCTGTGCAATTTTGTTAGGATATTTCTGCAAAGATATATCCAGTAATAGGTACTCGTGCGAGCCAGAATACTCACGTTCAATGTCATTCTTAGTATAAGAGTCTGGAGACTTGTGATCATGGACCATCTGGACAACTTGAAGCAGATCATCTTCTTGAAGTTTCTGCAGGCCGTCGGCCAATCTCTCCATGTCGATCTGCAGAGGTTGTCAGTTATTATAGCCAACTTTTGCGCCGCTTAGCCTTCAACACAAAAGACAGACATACATTCTTATCAATGCGCTTCTTCTTCTTAGGCCCATCCTCCTGACCACGCTTTGACTTGAGACCATTTTCATCACCTGGAACGGGTCCAGACTCGCGGAGCGCAGCAAGTACAGCTGGTTTAGGGTTCTTGAATGTCTAATTGCCCAAATGTTAAAGAGTTGTTGCCCATATAGATGATCACCCACACGAAAACGAAAAAAAAGGTACACAACTCACAAGCGTATGTTTCGACTCGTATCTGTTCTGCTGGAAATTCAAATCATGAGTAATAACGTGCTCTTTGTCCGGTGCACTGAAGCCAATTTGCATATCGAACTCTCCCCATCCTTCCTCTTCGATTCTGAACGGCGGAGACTTGAAAACTAACAAAAGAGAACACAAACGAATCAGCACACATTAAATTCCTAAAAATCCCAATTGCACTTAAATCGGCTGCGACGATGGGGTTTCTTCGCCAACAGATTGTAGCAGCCAATCTGGTAAACCAAACAACTCACCCTGAACAGCTCTATCGCCAAAACTCGGATGCAGGTTATATGTCACCTTGCTAAACAGAGTCGCGGAAATCTGCTCTCCATGTTCATTCAGGAGGTAGACTTCAATGGACCACCGACGGACGGGAAGTCCTTCATACTCAGAAACTTCCTCCCTATTATAATCGAAGCGATATCATCCAGTTAGCGTCAAGGCCATCACGTAAAGCATTCTTCTCGCAATAATCGCCAGATAGTATCGCAGCGACGGTCTAACAAGTAAATCACGTCCGGACTCATTCCCTTTGGTTTGGGCAAAACATGCAGGAAGGGGTAGAACAGAGCGAAGCTCCGAGAAAACGCGAATTGACGACAGCTAGGGGACAGCAAGGATACGTACGTGGGGTTCTGCTCGGTGACAAGCTTGACAGTGCGTTTGACCTGAGTATAATACAACATTAGTACAGCTTTCTTCAGTTTGCGTGATGCTAGAGGCTTTCAGGATGCGATTGGAACACGGCAGTGACCAAGTTCGCCAGCGAGCATGAAAGGTGATGTTGTCGCGGTGCAGTGAAAAGGACTAACAAGGCACACCAATAGACTTACATCAGGCATCTTTGGCCGCTTATGTCGTCGTCCACCGTGTCTCTTCTGTGTGCGGGAGTCTTGTGCTTATGTCGTGCGGGGAGCTAGTGACGCGGGGTGGCAAGGTGGTGAGAATAGGATGGTAGTATGTGCAATCTAATGAGAGTATATTAGGAGAAGAGGAAAGATGAATGATATCAATGTTATCTCATTTCACTCTAAGAGCAGAGTGTCAACAATCCACATCAAAGCTCAAGTTGCAATTGTTGGAACTTGGTTGTCCCTGGGTGCAATTATCTTTGCCAACAACACTTCAACTCTACACTGAAAAAAAAAGAGAATTTGTGAGAGCAGCACAATGAACATTTACAACCAACAGAGAACAATTTCACTACATGTCAGAATCCACTCAATATTGGGGTGCTATCAACGGAATGCTCTATGTACTATCAATATTTCCTTCAAAATGAAGGGGGATGTCCTAGAAAGCAGAGCTTTTCCTCATATTCATCATCTGGGATTCACGATCAGCCCAAACCTCTCTCCCCCGAGACAAACAGAGTCAACAGAACATAACCACAGTGCTCAATGGTCGCAATGGGAATTCAAAAAGGATGATGGGGCAAGTGCATCAGGATGGGGTTTGTTTTTCAATGAATCTGGAGGCGAGGATGAAGGTGGAGCAAATCCAGCACAGGATGGCTATTAAAGAGGTAGCACATCTCGGTGAATTTTTGCGTGATGCATGACATCTAGTGGGCAGCTTTGGAGTAAACTTGACATTTACTGTTTGTTAAAGAGTTTTTCATTTTCCTGCTGAGCCTTTTCAAAGGCGTCCTTGAAGAGATTGGCGTCTGCAAACCAGATGCCGTTAGCCATGAATTATTCCACACTTATTGTTTCGCGAATGATTGCTAACTCACTTTCACTGTTGGCAAACCGAATTGCTAGAGTCTGTGCCTCTGGTTCACCTTCACTGACATCTGCAGCAGCATTCCAGACCCAACTTCGGTCGCTTCCAACATTGGGAGACAATTTCATATCAGGAACGACTAGAGAGTTGAAGCATCATATCAGTATTGACACTTTCAGTCCTCGACAGATTAAAGAACAAAGTGCGACGTACTGTAGTGATTCGCGCAGACTTTGAGAGTCTTGTCTCTTCGCATGACCAGGCGAGTCTTCAAGTTCTCCTTGTGTTTCAACAGTCTCACGTCACCGGTTCCACGCTCCTTCCACTCTCTAGTCTCGCGATCGAACTTGAAAAGCTTCGCACGCATCTTGAAAACCTGTTCCTCAAGCTCCTCGTTTGTCTTAACTTCAACCTTCTCGGTCAGACGGATGACGGGCTCGAAGTGGATATCAGGCTCGGCTTCGACATCCTATGAAAACGCATTCCCCATTAGCCCTTGAAAGTTACTCTTCATAATGGCAATCCAGTCAAAAGGTAAATTAAACGATGTACGCAGCAGCACAAGGGGGTAAAAATTTCGATTCCACAACATTTGTCCATCACGTTCTTAGATCGAAAAGTTCAACAGTCGAATCCAACCAGCAAAAAGTCAACTTACAGCCTCAGTGCCTTCCTTCTTCTTCGAAGCTCCAGACGGCTCTCCTTCGTCCTCCTCGACTTCTTCTCGCTTTTCCTTCTTAGGACCTCCACCAAACATCGCAAACATGCTATCAGAAGTGGCAGGTTTTGTTTCCTGTTGGGCGACAGGCGTCTCTACACTCTCTTTCTGTTTAGTTTCGGCCTCAGCGGGGGCGGTCTCCATGGTAGCAGCAGCGGCTTCCTTCTCTTCAGGAGGGGCAGTGGTGGTGGTGGGGGGGTCAGGTCTGGCCTCGGCGTCAGACATGGTACAGTGCAGTGTTGAAACTGTTAGGCGTAGCAAATATGTATTCAAAGAAAGTCGAAAACAACCTCTAAGAGTGACTATTTAGGCTGCAGAGTCTGTGTTTCAGTTTTGAAAGATAGAGAGTTGTTTTGTATGATTGTTGTTAGTCAGGTAAGGACATGTAACTAATGTGGGTTGTTAAAACTAGTATCTAACTTACGTTGCAGGTTAGGCCAGGTTATAACTAACTTACATGTTATGGAGTAGTGACTATGTTAATAAGTAACACCAATCTTCAGCAATCTCCTCATGATTGGACGTGTTTTTGATCCAACTTCACCTATGAAAGCTCTTCTCTTGAGAACGCATGCCTAGTTACAGGGTAGTCATCTGGCATAAATTGGAATTCAAGGAGAACACACTTCATCTGTCTGTGCATTCACGCCTCATGATACTTCTAAAGGTGAGGCTGTTTCTACCCAGTGCAAAGAAGATGAGGTACAACGTACATACAACAACTAAGATAACCAGCTAACTAACTAACTAATTAGCAGTAACTTGTTGATAACCAGTGATTGGCATATCTGCACCAAACCTGCAAACCAACCCCATTCGCCGTGTCATACAGGAAAAGACCAAATATCAACATGAATGGGAAAAGAAAGTGAGAATATGGGACTCTACCTCTGTTTGCCTCCCTTAATAGAACAGGTCTTTCCATTGCACGGAAACTTTGACTCTCTCCATCTACGTCGAGCATCCTGCTTCAATTGAAATGCCTGCTTCTGTGCTGAGGCTAAGGATTGCGACTTCTTAGCTCTTTCAACGGTGCGTCTAAACTGCGTCAGGTCCATGGGCTTGGCCGACTGGCGGATTCGCTCTGCGTGTAGCTGCATCTTAGCCCATAGCTCATTGACGAGTGCTGTTGCTTCCTTGTTGACACTTTGAGCTTGCTTCTGTAAAGTTCGAGAGGATGCCATTATTCGCTTAACTGTATCTCGTTTAACTAGTTCAGAAATGCGTTTCGACTTGCGCATCACCTCGTTGGCTGTCTCAAACATGTGTCGGATCAGATCTCGACGGGGAAAACCAGCTTCTCTTTTCAGAGCGTCACTCATCAATTGCAGATCAAGAGAAACCCGATGAAATGCCTCTGTGAGTCCGGTCTGTGCGGCATTCAAGTCTTCCCTCACCTGATATGAGAGAGACTGTGCTGCCCTTTTCCAGTTCGCAATTTTCAGCCATGGGGTGCCAAAGTCGACTTCAGTGATTTGCTCCACGAGTGGCTTTGTTTTTACAGAGATAGTGACATTCATAACGCCATGTGCGTCCTCTCGAGCCAGGCGTAAAATATACACCTTATCGAAAAGTTTCGAGACATGGAAGTCCAACTGCAGCTTTGCCTTCGTAACTTTTACTTCGAATTTCACGGACTTTCGTCTTGATGATAAGCGAGAAGGCACCTTGATAATCACGTGGCAGTCTCCCACGACATACACTTGAAATCTATCTGTGTTATTTGGCTTTTGAGCGGCTGGGGACGAGAATTTCAGGATGTCGTTATTGGTGCTCAGGGACTTCTCTTTCGTACAATCTGACAGAGCGACGGCATTCGGTTTCAACAGGAGTGATGTTTCGACCATATTCGTACTGGTGCTCGGAATAAATGTCGTGTTTGTCCCGGCCGACATATTCCTGCGTGCAATAGAAAGAGAAACACTAGCGAAGCCTGCAAAGACCTTAGCCATTGCGAAGATGATAGTTCCCAGGCCAGTACAGCAGAGAGAGATCAGAATAACGGTAATAATTATGCCTAGGATCTGGCTTTCTATGGGTCTTGAATCAGGCTCACGCTTCGAGAAGGGGTGGCAGGGAGGACTGATCCCGTATAGTTCAATATCTGAGCCTTTTTGAACGCTATCTGCCTTCTGTGCAGGGGAATTTGGCTCTACTTGGGCTTTGCCGTGTATTCTAGTGACGGAGGCCAGGTTGCGATTCAGTTGCGCAGGGGAAATGTTCTCAAATGTGTTTAAGTCGACGGGATACCTGCCTACAACTTTCGAAACGCCTGTATTTGGGTCGCAGGATTCCAAGCAAATATGTAGTGTGCGCGGATCAAGTGGAATCAAAGAAGATGGTCTATTCCAAAGGGCCGTTTCGGATATGAACATGGACGGTATCTTGTGCCTTGCCATAAACGCAAAGGCAAAATGGCGGGTAGCTCGGAGAGGAAAATCATCGTCATCGCCAATGAAGAAAATGGTAATATCTGGGTTAACCCAGCTCGAAGCAGAGATTAACTGAAAACCGAATTCTGTCCTAGTAGAAGTGACTGTCTGCTGTTCTTTCAGGGAGAGGCAAATTCCATCCTCAGTTTCAGTTAAATCCGTAGCAGAAACGCACTCATCCACAATGAGTTGGACGTGAATAGGGAGTAATTCGGCATAATTGGGTGTTGCATCTGGGCCGAAGGAAGCTGGGACAACATGGAATCGGGAAGAATTCGCGGAACCAGCATATAAACTGTTCCTAGGGCTGGCAACTAATACGTCTCCGAGTTTATCAAGGATGGTGGACTTGAACACCGGATTCCCGATAAAGAGGACTCGAAATGGTTGGTCCACATTGATAGGTTGTTGGACGATTGACTGCTGAAGAGACACAGTCAAGTTACCGTCACCGAGATCAAAAGGAAAACCAATTTGCGAAGCTTCAGTGTTGTCATGCACTTCAATAGTGCGTTTCAATTCCACAACTTCCGTAGATGGCCAATCGTCCGGTTCCTCGAAAACAATCGATTCAGATGTTGATACAAAACTCGCTTGCGTAATATGTTCATTCTCAAAATTGCCATCAGCCTCACGATAGATTGGCGGTAGGAAAGCTCGGGACTCGGAGCAGTGACTCTCGGTGTCCTCGCTGTTGACATCACTTTCTAGATCTCGACCGTCAAGACTTGTAACATCGTCCGCAACACTGACGCCGATTAAGGATATGTTATCTGTATGCTCAGAACGCCAGTCATCTTCGGAATGCGCGTCTGAATTGCTGAGTGTGGCCCAACTCTCGCTCAAGGAGCTCGCGGGCCGATCTGAAGAAGCTGACGTCATCGTACTGAATTCACACGGTTGGAAGAGGGTGAGAGTAGCGTCCCAATAATAGGTTAATGGAAGCGCAACGATGGAGGATGAGATTTTTAAGGTCTGTGTTTGGAGATTCAAGAGATTAGCTATCAAAGTGCCTTGCGTGGTAATGGGAATTCAAGGCGTGACTCTACCCTCCGTCAACAGCAAGTCAGTTTCGATATCGAACTCCTTTTCCAAATTTTCCAGGAATAAAGCTGTGAAGCGGCCTACTTACTGGAGAGAGCCTCGTAGTCACGATGAGGGGAAAAGAATAACGGATGTTGAATTCTATGTCGAAGAAGTTGTTGGACCAGGAAGGGAGAAGCACTCAGTAAAGACCAGGGTTGGTACGGAGGAGTCTAAGTCGTGAATGAAGCACAGTCTCTTGGGAGATAACAAGAAAGTAGTATCTCGCAGAGTCTCAACCCACAGCCACAGCAGCAGTGGCAGCAGCATCAACCTTGCATTCAGAGATGAAACGATGAGCTGGCAGCAGTCATTTGAAGTTGAACGGATAAGGTGGGGTTGGATTTGGTGTGCCAGCCTAGAGGTGGGCTGAACCGCTGCCTAAGACTGTTTGGGGCAAGGCTGACGTCCCTAGTGCGGTGCTTATTTGGTTCAAACTTCCAAAGCCACCCCCGTCACAGTCAGTGATGTACTATATGTATAGTATTGTCAACAGAGAACAGTGAAGACAAGTTCTCTACACCAGTTGCCTATAGCAATGTATCAGTCTATAAAGGAAACCCCTCTAATAGTTATGTAGTGGCAGATGCTTGTCTTCTACATCAACTGCTGAACTGGAAAATCGTTGAAACCTTCATTCCACATTTTGCTCCAGGCGGAATAACTAAATGATATCATGAGTCTAGACTTTCAAGCCCTTTGGGAAAACTTTCTGTCAGTTGAAGCCAAATCCTTCAAGCATGCAAACATGGATCTAGACATATAATTACTGCAGGAACTCACTCCAGTGATCAACCAAACATACATGAATATAAAAGGAATGGAATAGCCTGTATGTATTGCTGGCTATAGAATACATACATATCTTATGCTTAGAAAAGCCTGTAAATGCACCATTGAAACGAAACAGCTGCTTCCTAAGGATCAATGTATAGCAAAATTCATTTTTAAATCATCAGATCATTTCCAATAATATAATATGAACACAATCTACTTGACACTCTGTGTCTATGGATCTTTTCATAAAAAGAAACATTAGCTGGTTAAAAGGGGTAAAGGGCTTAAAGGGAAAAGAACAGAAAAACTTGTCTTTTTGAACACACAAGCATGAATAGAGGGAATACATCGCAACTGACAAACCTCAATGGAGAAAAGGGCAAAACCATCCTATGTACACCGAGACAATCGGACGAAACTGAAAATGAAAGATTAATATGAGGAGGAAATAGGATGTTGGGAACAGCAAGTGAACAGTGCTAAGTCGTTACAGATAGGGCGTTGAACCTGCTTTCCCCAAGGGCAAATTCTATATCATGATTCACTCGTCTCTCTGAGTATCACATTGTGATGATTCCTAAGACTGCCTTTGGTTTTGATGAGTACGCCAGGGAAAACTTGGCCGTCGTAAATGGAGACGAGGTCAGAAAAGGGGGTGATACCGGTTGTGGCAGAAAATGTTCTTCCCAGCTTCATCGTAATGGCGTCAAATTTCACACTGAAAGGCCGGTTGGATCAGTCATTAAATATTCGGTTATGAACGCTTCAGGGAAGAGGATACATAAGTGAAATCTAAGCACGACTTGCGGCAACGTACGAAAGGATGGTGATGGTCAAAGCATCGCCAGGAACAGCACTGTATAGCTATTGCTCATCCAAAAGAGAAAAAAAAAAAAAAGCGTAATTAGACACGTAAATTCCGAAGGAGTATTTGCCGTTTTTTGAATCACGAAGAAGTTGATGAAATATTCCTCACGAAACGCCGTCTTCCGATTATCCCATGGCCAACAGGTGATGCAGGCTAATAAACTGAAATATAAGATTTTGATGTGCCAGGCGGAGAAGCGGATATGAGAAGCTTCGAGACACCTTCGACGATCTAGCACGAAGGAATGAGCACGAGTAAAGGCGGCGCAGCAGCTATGGCGAGGCCCATCCTCCAGCGACTTTGACCCAGTCGGCTAAGCAACTGCCTTGTTTACCTTCGACATCAACAATGTCAGTGTCGCACCTGCATCTGCAGCCGACGCCATTTTCTTTTGGAGGATCTGGAGTGTCCCAGTACTCATCCTCCTCTTGGCGTTTCTTTTCATCTTCAGTGGTCATCTCCAACCATGGAATACGATCACGTTGACGAGCTGGAGCATTTGCAGGACAATGCTGAATTGTAGTATGTCGGTACCCGAAGTCTCTAAAATAATGTATGTCACTAGGGGACAACAGGGCCCCGGCAGCAAGCGAATGAATAGGAGCATCACCCCACTAATAACCGTCAGCGTATGTACCTACAGTTCAAAAGATGTATATCTTACTCTTTCCATCCAGAACCCTCCGCTCCGGTCCATCATTGTAAAGAAGTCTTCATATTCTTTACTTCGGAACCAATCAAGTCGGGCAATTTCAAAATTACTCCAGAAATGGCACATATTGTACTTTTCACCCTCCATGGCTTCCGGGTCAACTTCCTGAATACCGCTATCGCCGGGTGCTGTCTGTAGGATCTCGTCTGGTAATGGGTTCTCGCGGGGTTTTCCGTCGTTCTGCTTTTGTTCAGGCTCCTCCGGCTCTTCCAAGAACATTTCCCAAAGACCTTTAGACTCCAAGTTATTCAGTCTTTTGTAAGCAGAAGCATAACGGAAGATATTCGGAACAGTTTCTCGCAACTCCTTGACAGCAATAGTGAAGCCATAAGTTTTATTGTGCTCAATCATCTTCAGGAAAGGATCACTAAGAATACTAGTTAGTAACAGGAATCCGCCGAGGAGAAAGAGGCCACGAACTAGGTGATGTCACAGAAGTATTTGATATCGGGTTCAAGCCGCCAGTACCACTCGTAGTTCATCAATAAAGGATGTTTATAGAAGAACCTATTTCGTTATTAGCAAGGGCCATACGATTCAACAAATACACTGAATCGTACCCTGAATAAAACCTGCACATATGGTGATAGCTCTCCAGCCCGCCGTACATGATAGCAGCATCTCCTTGTTTTCGAATTCCTTCTTTTGCTACTTCATGGTCTATCCAGTCAGGATAACCCCACATGGTTGGCTCGATTTTACCAAATTCGACTGGGGCGCTGGTATAATTCCGCACTGTCGCTTTGAATTTCTCATCGAAGTCTCCATCATTTAGAAACACATAGGGATAATGCCAAAACCGATTGAAATGCCTCTCGATCGACTTGATTGATTGGATTACTCCCTCTATCTCCTTATTTCGGGCGAGGACGACGAACGCAGCGTTGGCTCTCGGTGTCGAGGTATCAATCTCAAGGCAACCAGTTGCGAAGACTTTGTCATATTTCTCGCTGATTTTTCTATTGTTCCATTGATAGTCACGGTAAGCAAGGAAGCCTGCAGAAAGCACCGCAGGTTGGAACATACCTTATCGACGGAGGCGTGCCTGCTGGCAACATGATCCCACCCGAGGAGGAAGGGTGAGTAACAATGAGAAGAACAATAAGAACAATTACAATACATGGAAATAACAGAACAAACCCCAAAGGAATTGAAATGGCAGAGTTTCTTCTCAATCGTATTCGCCGTCTGAAGAAAGCAAATCGTGGTAGGGCACCACCCTTTTCGTAGAACGCATTCTCCAGAGACGACGCAGCGGGCAAGTGTGATACTCGCTTAGCGAGACGATGTATGATGCCCATGGAAGCGGCGTAATCTTCGTGTTCTCCAGCCCGTGGATCAAAGACGGCGACTCAATAAGGGCCAAGAACCCCTTTATCGGATGAAGCAGTATCGACTGTCCAAAAACCGCGTAGGGGCGCCAGAATGACCGAGTCAGGTCACCAAAGGGCGACTGTCGACGTAAATATTGAACTGGAGAACCGTAAGACGTAACGAGCGACTAGCTAGTGAGATTCTGCTTCGATTTCGAGGTTGAGCTTCTCGATCAGTTTCTTTCGCGGAATCTCAGCCAACAACAGTCATCCAATGGACCGCGATCCGACCACGGAATGGTAGGGAGGCCGCCCAGCTAAGATCATCGATTTGAAGTAACAACAGAAGACACGACGTTGGTTTGATTTTGAGTGAAGAAAGATTGCGAGATCTGAGGTTTTTGCTTCTGGTGGTCTTGCTTGCGGATGAACTTTAGCAGAGGAGGACATTTGCCAAGACTGAATCTAACCACAACGGACGAAAACTGACCAACAAGAAACCTTCTGGAGCTGAACTCCTGAGAATTGCAAATTGGACTGGACAATCATCGACAACAGAAACAACCCTCCATGACAGTGTTCGAAACTGAGAGGGAACTATTACTTTCACTATCACTCCATATGTACAGAGTAGTTACTACTTGTGAGGTGGAGTATCAATGTCCTGCCACTATGCTACAGCAAGAATGAACATGATTGCTGCTTTCTTACACCCAAAAGGTAAGTTATTTTCTTGCTGGCAAATTAATCTCCTTGTTAATCAACTAGGAATTCAGTGAATTCAGATCTCCATCCCCACCATGTTGTACTGTTCCATGCTGTTCTTCCCAAAAAGGACGGACAGTTTCTTACCTGTCTCATTCAATGAAGAATATGGTCGAGCTGTCCTGAGTCAGTTGAATGCATTGCTGTGCTTAGGGAAAGCTAAAAGAATTTCTGCATCAAGTCACACTTTGTGTGTTTGGAGGCAACTATGCTACTTTTCTCTAGCTAGAATGGACATTCAATCAATCTTTCATGTCGTCCCCAATCTCTATGCCGATGAATTCTGTCTTTACCCTGAGCAGCCATTTATCCTAAATATTCAGGCATGTTAGAATGTTTCTTCTAAGTCACAGAGACTGTTCACTAGAGTTTCAAATGATCAATTTCAGATATTATCCACTTTCTATCTGGACACGGATTCAGTGCTCTCATCATCTTCAACTTTGCAAGAGTCACAGCAGGAGACCAGGTATGTGACGACATAGTGTACGCAGTAGGCAGTCTTGCAGATTATGCGGTAATCAGACCCTGCGTGACTGAACCCATCGAGTCCTACGCATGGGGTTGAGCCTGCGAGCCAATTCGAACCCTCCTTTGATCAGCTGTTCTTGAGGCTGGATATGAATATGGAGGATAATGGTTTCCCACTGCTGAAAGCGTATATTTCTCGAAGCTTTTCTTCACTTGTGATCCTGATTCAGTACCCCAGCTGTCGCATCATTAGCAACGCCCGCTAACTAAAAGTCAAGACTCGGAGCAATCTCTTGGGCATATCCTTTCACACGTCGGCTCATTGTTCCCGTGCGTTCATATTTCTGGTAGAAATATATAAATTGGAATGAAATCAGAATTGGAAATTAGCTTATAACTATAACTAGCAGTTAGTATGTAAGCCTTCCGGAGAAGCTCGCCAGCTTACATAGTTAGTTATGGCCAACTGACGTGTCACCGCGAGACGGAGTCGTAACTCTTCATTCAATTTCTTCCCTACTTTTGACCATAAGAGAGGCAATTTCAGATTCTATACTCTTAAATAACCCATCCCGATTTAGGAAACACACACAAGCAAAACGCTCATTTGCAATTCCATCCCCAATTGACTTGCTCCCTCCAGCCCTCACCAATCGTGACCTAACCTTCGCAGCGTATAATTGATAAGCCTGTACCATCAATGGCAGTAAATATCCATGATCGCTTGAAACGAAGGGTCTTGGAGAAGTTGTGTGGCAGTTGGACGCTCCTCAGGAAGATACCTGAAACATTTGTACATGATAGAGAGGACATGTTCTAGCTCTTCTGGGCTCGTTCCTTTAGGACCGAACCTCTTAATAACTCCTCTAAGGTCCCATCCAGGGGTGGGAGCGTTGATGTACCATCCGCTCTCTTCATCTTCCGGCCAGAGGTAATGGCCCCTGAATTGTCCCGGCAACGGGCCTAGTCTTTTCACCATAGTAGCCACTTCCGGAAACCCCGACCTAGTGTGGAAGGGACTAAGCTTGCAATAGAGCACTGAAAAGATACACATATAACTCCACATATCACAAGCTGTGCTGGGGCCTTTGTTGAAGTATCGGTCTGGAGAACAGAACCCCTCAGGTGGCCGGCCATTTTCAACTACTGGAGTGCCAAGTTTCATAGCTAGACCAAAATCACCCAGGTAGAAGTCAGTTGTACATAATTCCTCTGGAATTGAAACTGGTTTGACAATCTCTCCTGGTTTCCAGACTTCAGGATCGATGGCAAGCCTTTGCGGGCGACCAAGTTTTCTGTATTTGTCCTGTTTTCCAAGATGGGAAAGAGAAACCATTCCCCAGGTACAATTCTGTTCATTTAGATCTGTAGAATACATTAGTAGGTTCTCACTTGTGGGCTCACAGCTCCTACCTCGATGCACAATCCCAGCTTTATGTAGACTCTCCAGGGCCTGTAGTAATTGCCTAGCAGCAGACATGCGAGTAGCCATTGATTTGTCACTTATAGTGTGTGCAGAAAGTGCATGGCCATGCAGAGGGAACACAAGAACCTGGTGATTCTGCCCATGTCCAGGAAGCATAAAGGTATCAAGATATAGAGTAAGATGAGAAGTGTCTTTCACATACTTGAGAATTTCCTTCTGCATATGGTACTCATTCTCCCCTCTTCCCTCAGCAACAATCTTGAGTGCAACATCCACCTTTTTCTTAAGATCATGAGCCATCCAGACAGTTGAAAAGCCACCATGGCCAAGTTTGTGCTCAATGCGGTATTGTTGATTCAGAACTTCTCCAAGGCAAATAGGGTAGTATCTATGCTCAGTTTGTTTGGGATCATAATTTGAAGCATCCTCAACAAGGAATTCAAAGTCAAAGTCAGTGTGAGAATCATAGGGATCGCCGTAGTCGCTGTCGTCATCACCCATGGTGTGAATAAGTCAGCTGGGCTTAGGGATAGGAACCAAGATATATACAAAGCCACGGATAGGTAATAATGGAATAAAAGCTGAATGGAAATGAACTGCCCAAAAAAACACAGAAAGGCAAGAGTTTAGATACCTGGCCCCTGGGATTGTGTGGCTTAACACTTGTAACTAACTAGTGGTTAGTTACATAACTTAGGTAGTTAACTACATGTTAGGTAACTACAAAATACAACCCAAATAATGTTATTTAGGGGTAGGTGGGCTGTAGTCACATAACTACTAGTAACTAACTATTAAATAAATAACAAACTACATTAAGCAAAGTTTATGATTTGAAATAACAGTAGAAATTTGATTTCAAGACAGTTTGATTTAAAAAATTAAAATATCACAGTGAATTTTATTAAAATAATAAAATAACAGTTTTAAAATCAAAATAATTTTATATATTATAATGTTTATTTTATAAAATATTTAAATTTATTAATATTAAAAATTTATTAATTAAAACATATACAATTTATAATTGAAAATATTTTATAAAAAATTCATTATTATAAATTTGTTTAATAACAAATTAAAATAAAAAAAACATAATATATTTTAAAAATTATTTAATTATTATTTAATATTTAAAATATTATAATTAAAAAATACTTAAGAAAATAAAACTGTTTTATATTTGTAATTTTTAACTATTATTTAAATTGAAAAACTGTAGCTAAATAATTTAAATTATATTAATAATATTTTTTTAATAATTATTTTTTAATAATTGTATTATTTATAACAGTTTTATAATTATTTTTTAACTGTTTTTTAACTGTTGTATAACTGTGTTACTGTTTTTTAATTGTTGTATAATTATTTTTCAATCATTATATAATTGTTTTGTAATTATTTTAATTTTTAATTTTTATATAATATATTAATTATCAAATAATGTACATACTACACAATATTTGTGATTTAATTAAATATATATTTTAAACAAAAACTGATTTACTGAATTTAAAAATTAAATTAAAAATTTAAATTTTAAAATTAAGAAATAATTTCAGAAAATAATTATTAATTTATAATAAAAATAAAATAAAAAATTTTATTTTTAATATACAAGTAAATATAAAATGAGTTATGATTATTATTTACTTAATCAATAAAATAATTAATAAACAAAAAATATAATTATTAGACAAAAAAATTGTCACTGATTTTTTCAATAAAAAGAGAAATCAGTGAATTATTTATATGTATATTATATTCACTAAAGCTAACTAAATTAAGACTAGTTACATTTGAGAAAAAAAACTGTATCAGCTTTTATAAAATTTACAGCTAAAGTTGTACATTTACTAGATTTACAAACTAAATTCAAGAGCTGAGATACAAGAACTGAGTTCACAAGCTTAATGAAAAGTTAAACTCAGAGACTGACTGCTGATTTACTAGATTTGCAAGCTGAATTCAAGAGCTGAGATACAAGAGCTGAGTTCACAAATTTAATGACAAGTTAAACTCAGAAACTGACTGTTGATTTACTAGATTTGCAAGCTGAGTTTAAAAGCTGATGAAGACAAGAATTGAATACAAAAGCTGAAATACAAAAGTTGAGATACAAGAGCTGAGATACAAGAGCTGAGTTCACAAATCTAATGACAAGTTAAACTCAAAAACTGACTGTTAATTTACTAGATTTGCAAGCTGAGTTCAAAAGCTGATGAAGACAAGAATGTCATACCAACTCAAAGCTTCTTAGCATGTGAGCTGCTAGTTAGCAGCTATGTTATGCTTTGCTTATGACATATTCTATATTGGCTTTCATCTGCATGTATATTATAAAGAATATATTGTTTTGCTTTTTGAAAAAAGCAAGCAATCAGTTCAATACAACTTGAACTATAAGCTGATACTTTTTTTTTATTATATAATTATTATATAACTGCTTGTTATCTTCTATCTGAAGCTCTGAACTTGCTTGTTTGTTTATTGCTATGTGAATAATTGTTTAAAATAACTAAAATGATTAATTGCTAAACTCATCATTACAATTCTGATTGTTTTTTTTATATAACTAGTTTGAAGCTATTGTCATACCAACTCAAAGCTTTTTAATGCATGAGCTGCTAGTTAGCAGTTATGTTATACTTTGCTTATGACATATTCTATATTGACTCTCATCTTCATGTATATTATGAAGAATACAATGTCTTGCTTTTTGAGAAAAGCAAGCAATCAGTTCAATACAACTTGAACTATAAGCTGATACTTTTTTTTTATTATATAATTATTATATAACTGCTTGTTATCTTCTATCTGAAGCTCTGAACTTGCTTGTTTGTTTATTGCTATGTGAATAATTGTTTAAAATAACTAAAATGATTAATTGCTAAACTCATCATTACAATTCTGATTGTTTTTTTTATATAGCTAGTTTGAAGCTATTGTTATACCAACTCAAAGCTTTTTAGCACATGAGCTGCTAGTTAGCAGTTATGTTATACTTTGCTTATGACATATTCTATATTGACTCTCATCTTCATGTATATTATGAAGAATACATTGTCTTGCTTTTTGAGAAAAGCAAGCAATCAATTCAATACAACTTGAATTATAAGCTGATATCTTCTTTTCATTATATAACTATTGTATAACTGCTTGTTATTTTTTATTTGAAGCTCTGAACTTGCTTGTTCATTTATCACTACATAAATAATTATTTAAAATAATTAAAATAATTAATTGTTAAACTCATCATTACAGTTCTGATCACTTTTCTTTATATAACTAGTTTGAAGCTATGTCATCATTATTTGAAAGAAATATGTTGAAAAAAAAACAATTTTTTAAAACAGCAATTCAATCTGAAAAAAATTTTGATTACATATAAAAATTACAAAAAAAATTTACTGTTCTGAAAGATATTTCTGAATCAAACAATTTAAAATCAATTAATTTAACATCAGAATTTACAATTACAAGTTTATTTAATTAAAAGCAATTTAATCAATTGATTAATGCTTTAACACTGACACATCACAGCAAGAAAAAGAAGTTTTCTGAATTTAAGCTATATTATAACAAGAATCACAAAAAATATCAACAATGAACATATTCAGTAAAGAATTATCTTGATGATAAATCAAATATATATGTTACAAAAAAAAATAAAATTCAATATGCAGCAGTAAGATTATAAAATAATGTTTAATCAGCTTGATTTCTTGAACAAAAATCAGTTAATTTGAACAATTATACATAAATTTAATTTAAGTTATTTTTTCTGAATCAGATCAAGACATCAGAAAATCACAGCATGTTAGCTAATGAAAAATAATTGAAACTACATCAACATTTTACACAATCAGTTATCAATTTTGAACATGTTTACATTAATAAATGAAATGAGATGAAGCTTTCTATCTCATTACATCAAAAAAATGAATTTTAAAATCAATGTTTTTTTAATAAATTAATCTCAAAACTTTACAATGCTATCATGTTACATCAGCAAATATTTCACAGAATAATCAAAATAATTTTACTGAAAACTCACATGAAACAAATACAAAATAAAATTACTAAAAATTAATAAATTTTTGAACATCAACAACAACAAAAATCAAAATGATGTAATTCTGATAAAAAGCAAGAAAATAACTTAAAAAATCAAAATCAAGCAGCAAAAAAATCATGATTTACATCACATTATACTGCAGAAAAGAAGCAAAAATACAAAAAAAAACAAAAAAAAATCATTGTTTTATTTATAATGAAATAAATTACATGAGTTTAAAATGCTCAAAACAGCAGCAAAAAAAATTTGATTAATTAAAAAAAAAATTAATTTGTCATCAAATTCACAAAAATCAGCAGTAAATATGCTGCAAGATGATAAAAAATTAAAATAACAAACAAACAAAAAAAATTTTGCTTTAACTACATTTGTTCAATCTGAAAAATATTTTGTATTTTTAAATGCATTATTGAATTTTGAAGCTACTCATGAATTTGTCTCATATTACAAATTATTGCAAAGTGACTGAAAATTCACTGCTGAGTTACAAAATCAACTGAAATGACAGATGAAACAGAAACAACTTGTTATAATGAAATTAATATTTCATTTAAGATTTTTGATTCATTTGAAACATTTAAATTATTTAATAAACATTTCTTGATTATTGATTTATTGCAGTACAATATAATATTGAGTAATTATTGCTTAGCTGAGATTAATCTTCTAGTTGATTCAAGAACTACTGCTTCTTGACAGTATTGTGTTGAAAAATTTGCAAAGTTGCAGATTGAATCTTCAAGAAGATTTTTCAAAACTATCAAACATGACATGATTTATTTTTTATTGATTGAAACAGTGAATTCACAAAAAAATTCAACAAAAATGTCAGAATTATCAGATATTTATTCTGATTTTGAACACATGTTTTTTAAGAAAAAAGCAAATATTCTTTCAGATATTTTCATGAAACATATTATTGATTTTCAAGAAAACAAGATGTTTTCATGAAAGCAGCTATATTTTCTCTCAACAGTGAAGCTTGATACTTTGCAAAAATATTTGAAAAATAATCAATAAAACAATTGAATACAATTATCAACTAGCTCAGCAAACACATCAGTTCTTTTCTTCAAGAAAGTGAATGAATCACTACAATTATGCATCAATTATCAAAAATTAAATGCAATTACAATTAAAAATCATTATTTTTTACTTCAAATAGACAAACTATTGAATCAGTTGAATGATGCAAAATATCTTACTAAATTTAATCTACATGACACATATCATCAACTTCAGATTAAAAGAAAAGATAAATGAAAAACTGTCTTTCAAACTCAATATAAATATTTTGAATATTTAATATTGTCATTTAATTTCTGCAATGTTTCTGCAATGTTTCAGATATATATCAATGATGTTTTTCAAGATATTTTAAATATGTTTGTTATTATTTATCTTGATAATATTTTAATTTATTCTCAAATTGAGAAGAAGCACATTTGTCATGTTCAAAAAGTTTTTTTACAGTTATCTCACTACAAGCTTTATGCTAAATTATCTAAGTGTGAATTTCATAAAACAGAAGTTAAATTCTTGAGATTTATAATTGAAAAAAATGATATTCATCTAGATGCTAGTCAGTTGAATATTATTCATAAATGATCAGAATTTACATCAGTTCATGATATTCAGATTTTTCTGAGCTTCACAAATTTTTTTCAAAAATTTATATATAATTATGCTAAGTTGACTACTTTTCTGACTGATTTTTTACAAAACAATAATCAATTAAAGCAATTTATATTATCACAAGAAGCTCACAAAGCCTTTGAAAATTTGAAGCAAGCTTTCAAGAAATCATCACTGCTTATTCATTATGATTTAGATAAGAAAATTTTGATGATTACTGATGCATCAAAATACACAATTATTGCTATACTGCTTCAATCAGACAATGAATCAGAAAAACAAACTACACATTAATATTCAATTGCTTTTTATTCACAAAAAATGAATAACATCAAAAAACATTATAAAGTGCATGATCAAGAACTTTTGATTATTATGAAATTTTTTCATCATTGAAGACACTATCTAAAAAATACTAAGCAGTCATTTCACATTCAAATTAATCATGTTAATTTACATGATTTTTTTACTACAAAATCATTAAATAACAGACAAATTCACTGAGCTGAAAAGCTCACAGCATTTAATTTTACATTAAAATATAAGTCAGAAATATTAAATTTTGTCAACATTTCTTCACAGCAACAGAATTACAAATCTTCTGATATGCAAAAGCATAAAATTGAATTATTTTCTATTCTACAACAAAAATTGAATCTCAGTTTAATGAGAAAAGTTATTTGAAATTTTAACACATTTATCTCAACAAAAAAAAATTAGTCTTGCTTCAAAATTGCTAGTGATAAAAACAGCTAGCAAAAAAAATATTTATATTTCATCAAAATCCAGCATGTGTGAACTGCTACAAAAAATTCAGAAAAAAAATATTTTTTTTTATTAATATTTCTAAATTTTTAAAAATCATCAACATAAAAGCAGTTTTTTTACAGCAAAAAAACTGAAAAATCTCTTCAGATTAAATTTTATTAATGCAAAATAAGCAAATTTATGTATTTCAGAATTTCACTTTACAGCAGAAAATTTTACAAATTCATCACAATAATTTATATGCAAATCATAATAAAGTTCAACAGATTTTGAAGTTTATACAGCAGAAGTATTATTGAGATAAAATGAAAACTGACATGAAAAAGTATATATTTATCTGCTACATTTGTAATTGTACACAAATATATCATTACAAGTTTTACAGCAAAATGATTATTATTTTCATTGCTACAAAATCATGAAAACACTTGATCATGAATTTTATCATCAGTTTATTATCATCACTGCAAGACAGCATCATTTATGATGCTATATTAATAATGACTGATAAATTTATCAAAATGACTAAGTATTTTTCAACAACAAAAAAAATTAAAGTTTTTAAGTTAGTAAATATATTTATTAACAAAATTATTAAATATTATGAATTTTCTGAGTTTATAATTTCTGACAGAAATTCACTGTTTATTAGTCATTACTGAACTCATTTTTGCTATCACTTAAATGTTATTCATTAATTAAGCACTGCTTTTCATTCTCAAACAAACAGTATAACAAAACAGTTAAATCAAACATTGAAGCAATATTTTCATGTTTATAACTTTTATCAACAAGACAATTAAGCTAAGTTATTATCAGCTGCTGAGTTTGCATACAATAGCAGCAAGCATTCAGTTATAAATCAGTTTTTTTTCTTTATATTATATGATTATAATCCACAGATTTTTATTAATCTTCTATTCAATTCATTTTTTCAAGTTTCAGAATCAAGTCAACAGCTTTAAAGATTTTATAATACTTAAAAACAAGCAGTGAAATTGCTGCAACAAGTTTTTGAGACACAAACTATATACTACAATAAAAAACATAAATTAATGCAATTTAATCATATCAGCAATATGATTTTATTATCTAAAAAGAACTTGAAAATCTGAAAATCTTCAAAAAAGCTAAATGATTAATATTTAAAATTTTTTTCAGTGATTGTTATTCATGATTCACAAGCTTATACACTGCAGCTTTTCAAAAGCTACAGTTAAATTAATTCAACATTTCATGTTTCTTTACTTGAATTTTGTTCATAATATAACAGCAAACAATCTTCTGAACCACAGTCAATTATTGTTAATGATGAGAAAGAATGAAAAGTTGAAAAAATTTTGAATAAACAAATTTTTTATAACAAAATTCAATATTTAGTCAAGTAAAAAAAATATTCTTCATATGAAAATTAGTAATTATCATTGATTAATTTGACAAATGCTACTGAGTTATTACAAAAATTTGAAATCAAACAAAATTTTCAGACAACAGTTAAGAAACAACAAATTAGAAAACAAAAAGCTGCTACACAATAACTGCATTCAATTTAAATAACTGAATTCAATTCAAACTGTAACAAAAATCAAATCAATTTTTATTCATAAAAACAAATTGAAAACAACTAAATATCAAACTGAAGTTACATCACAGAAAAACAGCAGTTAAATAATTACAAAATTTCTTCATCATCAAATTCAACATTATTTTCATCATATGACACTTTCTTAAACTTTTTTTCAAAATGCTCACTCAGCAATTCATCTAGAGCATACATATTATTAGCAAAAGTAATAATAACATTGCAATGCTTCACTGCAATATCTCAATCAATTGCAGTTTTATTGCTGCTAGTTTTCTTACTGAAAATTAATTTAATATCAGCTGCATGAAAAAATTCATTTATTTTTAATTTAAATTTTCTGCACATTTTCTCATAAATTTCAGTATTTTTTAAAATCAAAAGCACAAATTTTTGTATAACTGCAAAATTCTTGTTTAATTGCAGCAAAAATGACATGCATTTTTTTTCATTTTTTTGACAACAATCACATTTATCATAATTATGCAAACAAATACATTAAAATTTCAGTTTTTTTTTCAATCACTTGATACATCAGACACACATGAGACACAGCACAGTAATTTTCTCACTGTTATTCAGCAGCTCTTCATTAAATATTTCAACAAAAACAGTATTGATTGTTATAAATTCTGAAGTTAACAAAGTAACAAATAAATCAATCAATGACACAAACAGAATATTCTTTTTTTTTAAATATCAGATTGCAAAAAGTTATTAACAATTAAGCAGATAAAAAGCAGCATATTCATCAGCAACAGCAATCTCAGTCACAGCAGCAAGCAAATTCAAAATTTCAAAAGCAACATTTTTTCTTGAAGCAACATTTTCTCTCAGAACAGTATTTTTCACAACAGTAAACAATTCAGCAGCAATTTCATTGCAGTTTTTCTGCTCAGAAACAAAATGCATCATTCATTATATTTAATATTAATCAGAAAAAGAAATATTGATTGAAGATTTTACAAAAATTCTCTTGAGAAGCAAATTCTTCTCAGTCAGCAGAACAGAACATTTAGCAAACATTTATTCAGAAAAACACATTGAACAACAAAGCAAATTTTTTGTTATATCAACAGTAATTAGCAATAAATTTTTTTTATTTCATAACAATTTATTTAATGATGCAGACATTTTTACAAGAAAATAAACTTGAAGAAAAGAAGAAAAAAAGTTGAATTGCTTGAGAAACAACTGAGATTTTATATTACTCTACAAGCACATGTTTATGAACACATTGAAATTTTGAATATCTCACTTTCTAGTTATATTGCTGCTAGCTTACTGTTTGTTGTTTCTTTACACATATTGCAAAAATTATTCAAATGTTCAAAATTGATATTTCTGAGCTCAAGATCAAGCTTCAAATAAAAGAAGAATAATTATCATATCAACTCAAAACTTCTTAGCACATAAGCTGCTAGTTAGCAGCTATGTTATACTTTGCTTATGACATATTTTATATTGACTCTTGTGACTTGTCTTCATGTATATTATAAAGAATACATTGTCTTGCTCTTTGAAAAGAGCAAGCAATCAGTTCAATACAACTTGAACTATAAATTGATATCTTTTTTTCATTATATAACTACTGTATAGCTGCTTGTTATTTTTTATCTGAAGCTCTGAACTTGCTTGTTCATCTATCACTACATAAATAATCATCTAAAATAATCAAGGCAGTTGATTGTTAAACTCATCATTACAGCTATGCTGCTGCTATCTGAAAGAAATATGTTGAAGAAAAAACAATTTTCTAGAACAATAACTCAATCTGAAAAAAATCTTGATTATTTACAAAAATTACAAAAAAAGTTTACTGTTTTGAAAAATATTTCTAAATTAAATGATTTTAAATCAGCAAATTCAATGTTTAAATTTACTATTATGAGTTTATTTAATCAAGAATAATTTAATCAGTTGATTGATGCTTTAATACTGATGCATTGCAGTGAGAAAAAAAAGTTTTTTAAATCTGAGCTATATTATAGCAAGAATTGCAAGAAATATTAACAATGAACATGTTCAGTAAAAAATTATTTTGATGATAAATTGAATATATATATTACAAAAAAAATAAAATTCAATATGCAGCAGCAAGATTATGAAGTAATATTCAATTAGTTTAATTTCTTAAACAAAAATCAAATGATTTGAACAATTATATATGAATTTAATTTAAGTTATTTCTTCTGAATTAGATCAAGACATCAGAAAATCACAACATGTTAGCTAATGAAAGATAATTAAAATTACATCAACATTTTATACAATCAATTATTGATTTTGAACATGTTTATGTTGATAAATAAAATGAGATGAAGCTTTTTATCTCATTATGTCAGAAAAATGAATTTTGAAATCAATGTTTTTTTAATAAATTAACTTCAAAATTTTGTGATGTTATTATGTCACATCAGCAAATATCTCACAGAGTAATTGAAATAATTTTGCTGAAAGCTCACATGAAATAAATACAAAATAAAATCACTAAAAATCAACAAATTTTTGAATGTCAACAGCAATAAAAACTGAGATGATGCAATTTTGATAAAAAACAAAAAAATGACTTGAAGAATCAAAATCAAGCAGCAAAAAAATTGTGATTTACATTATGTTATACTGCAGAAGAAAAGCAAAAATATAAAAAAAAATCAAAAAAAAATTGTTGTTTTATTTGTAATGAAATAAATTACATAAGTTTGAAATGTTTAAAACAGCAGCAAAAAAAATTTGATTAATCAAAAAAAAAAACTAATTTATCACTGAATTCACAAAAATCAGCAGTAAACATGTTGCAAAATGATGAAGAATTGA
The DNA here is from genome assembly GCA_029449355.1 of Emydomyces testavorans. Classification (NCBI taxonomy): domain Eukaryota; kingdom Fungi; phylum Ascomycota; class Eurotiomycetes; order Onygenales; family Nannizziopsiaceae; genus Emydomyces; species Emydomyces testavorans. The sequence goes on along the minus strand of CP120630.1, from coordinate 3,203,447 downwards.
AATGACAAATAAACAAAAAAAAATTTGCTTTAACTGTGTTTATTCAATCTGAAAAGTATTTTGTATTTTCAAATATGTTATTGAATTTTGAAGTTACTTGTGAATTTGTCTCATATTGCAAGTTATTGAAAAGTGACTGAAAATCTGCTGTTGAGTTGCAAAAATCAGCTGAAATGATGAATGAGATGAAAACAACTTGTTATGATGAAATTGATATTTTATTTAAGATTTTTGATTTGTTTGAAACATTCAAGTTATTTAATAAATATTTCTTGATTATTAATTTATTGTGTTATGATATAATATTGAGTAATTATTGATTGACTGAGATTAATTCTCTAGTTGATTGAATTACTGTTTCTTAATGTTATTGTGTTGAAAAGTTTGCAAAGTTGTGAATTGAATTTTCAAGAAGATTCTTCAAAACTATCAGACATAACATGATTTATTTTTTATTAACTGAAACAGTGAATCTGCAGAAAATTTTAACAAAAATGTCAGAATTATTAAATATTTATTTTGATTTCAAACATGTGTTTTCTAAGAAAAAAGCAGATATTTTTTCAAATATTCTTGTGAAACATGCTATTAATCTTCAAGAAAACAAGATGTTTCTGTGAAAACAGCTATATTTTTTCTTGACAATGAAGCTTGATATTTTGCAAAAATATTTGAAAGATAATCAACAAAAAAATTAAATATAACTGTCAACTAGTTTGACAGATGCATCAGTTTTTTTCTTCAAAAAAGCAAACAAATTACTATGATTATGTGTTGATTACTGAGAATTAAATGCAATTATGATTAAAAATTGTTACTCTCTATTCTGAATAAATGAGTTATTGAATTGATTGAATAATGTGAAATATCTTACTAAATTTGATTTATGTGACACATATCATTGACTTTGAATTAAAAAAAAAATAAATGAAAAACTGTTTTCTGAATTTGATATAAATATTTTAAATATTTAATATTACTGTTTGATTTCTGCAATGCTTCTGCAATCTTTCAAGTATATATCAATGATGCTTTTTGAGATATTCTGAATATGTTTGTTATTATTTATCTTGATGATATTTTGATTTATTTTCAAACTGAAGAAAAGCATATTTGTCATATTTGAGAAGTTTTTTTGTGATTATCTTGCTATAAGCTTTATGCTAAGTTATCTAAGTGTGAATTTCATAAGACAGAAGTTAAATTCTTGAGATTTATAATTAAAAAAAATAATATCTGACTAGATGCTAGTTGACTGAATATTATTTGTGAATGACTGAAATTTATATTAATTCATGATATTCAAATTTTTCTCAGCTTCACAGATTTTTTTTAAAGATTTATATATAATTATGCTTAGTTAACTGCTTTTCTGAATGATTTTTTATGAAGCAGTAATTGATTAAAGCAATTTATGTTGCTGCAAGAAGTTTGCAAAGTTTTTAAAAATCTGAAACAAGCTTTTAAAAAATCATCACTGTTTATTCATTATGATTTGAATAAAAAAACTTTAATGATTATTAATGTATTAAAATATGCAATTACTGCTATATTGCTTCAATCAGACAGTAAATCAAAAAAACAAATTATGCATTAACATTCAGTTGCTTTTTATTCACAAAAAATGAATGATGCTGAAAGATGTTATGAAGTGCATGATTAAAAATTTTTGATTATTATGAAATTTTTTTATCATTAAAAATATTATTTAAAAAATACTAAGCAATCATTCTGTGTTCAAATTAATCATGTTAATTTATATTACTTCTTTATGACAAAATTGTTGAATAACAAACAAATTTACTGAGCTGAAAAGCTTGTGACATTTGATTTTACATTGAAATATAAACTGAAAATACTAAACTTTGCTGACATTTTTTTGTGATGACAGAATTATAAATCTTCTGATATGCAAAAGCATAAAGTTGAATTACTTTTTATTTTACAATGAAAATTAAATTTTAATTTAATGAGAAAAGTTGTGAATTTCAACATGTCTATCTCAATAAAAAAAGATTGTTCAGAAAATCTTGCTTCAAAATTGCTAGTGATAAAAACAGCTAGTGAAGAAAATGCTTATATTTTGCTGAAATCAAACATGTGTGAATTGCTACAGAAAATTCAGGAAAAAAAATATTTTTTTTATTAATATTTCTAAAATTTTAAAAACTGCTGATGAAAAAACAGTTTTTTTACAACAAAAAAACTGAAAAATTTCTTCAAATCAAATTTTATTAATGTGAAATGAGTAAATTTATGTGTCTCAGAATTCTGCTTTATGACAAAAAATTTTATGAATTCATCATGATAATTTGTATGTAAATCATAATGAAATTCAATGAATTTTGAAGCTTATACAATGAAAATATTATTGAGATAAAATAATAACTGATGTGAAAAAGTATATATTTATTTGTTATGTCTGCAATTGTATGTAAATATGTTGTCACAAGTTTTATGATAAAATAACTATTATTTTCATTATTATGAAATTGTGAAAACACTTGATTATGAGTTTTATTGTTGATTTATCATCATTGCTGCAAGATGATGTTGTTTATGATGTTATATTGATGATGACTGATAAATTTATCAAGATGATTAAGTATTTCTCAATAACAGAAAAAATCAAAGCTTTTGAGTTAGTGAATATATTTATTAGTAAAATTATTAAATGTTATGAATTTTTTGAATTTATTGTTTTTGACAAAAATTTGTTATTTACTAGCTGCTATTGAACTGATTTTTACTATCATCTAAATGTTATTTATTGATTAAGCACTGTTTTTCATTTTCAGACAGACAGTATAACTGAATGATTGAATCAAACATTGAAGCAATATTTTTGTGTTTATAGCTTTTATCAGCAAAATGATTAAATTAAGTTATTATCAACTGCTGAATTTGTGTACAATAACAGCAAGTATTTGATTATAAATCAGTTTTTTTTTTTTTATTATATGATTATAATTCACAAATTCTTACTGATTTTTTACTCAATTCATCTTTTCAAGTTCTGAAATCAAGTCAATGACTTCAAAAACTTTATGATGTCTGAGAACAAGCAGTGAAATTGCTGCAATAAGTTTTTGAAACACAAGTTATATATTATGATAAAAAGCATAAATCAATGCAATTTAATATCAGCAATATGATTTTATTATTTAGAAAGAACTTGAAAATCTGAAGATTTTTGAAAAAATTAAATAATTAATATTTAAAATTCTTTTCAGTGATTGTTATTTGCAGATCACAAGCTTATATGCTACAGCTTTTTAAAAGTTATAATCAAATTAATCTAACATTTCATGTTTTTTTACTTGAGTTTTGTTCACAATGTAGCAGTAAAAAACCTTCTGAACTGCTGTCAATTATTGTCAATAATGAAAAAAAAATGAAAAGTTGAAAAAATTTTGAATAAATGAATTTTTTGTAATGAAGTTCAATATTTAGTCAAGTGAAAAGAATATTTTTTGTATGAAAATCAGTGATTATCATTGATCAATTTGACAAATGCTACTGAGTTATTACAGAAATTTGAAATTGAACAAAATCTTTGAATGACAGTTAAGAAATGACAAACTAAAAAACAAAAAGCTGCTATGCAATAGCTGAATTTGATTTAAACTGCAACTAAAACTGATTTCTATTCATAAAAAACAAATTGAAAACAACTAGACATTAAACTGAAATCACATCATCAAGAAACAGCAGTTTAAAAATTACAAAATTTCTTCATTGTTAAACTTAACATTATTTTTGTTGTATGAAGCTTTTTTAAATTCTTTTTCAAAATGTTCATTCAGCAATTTATTTAAAGCATACATGTTGTTGACAAGTGCAATTGTAATATTATATTGCTTCACTGCAATATTCTGATTGATTGCAGTTTTATTGCTGTTAGTTTTTTTACTGAAAATTAATTTAATATTAACTGCATGAAAAAATTCATTTATTTTTAATTTAAATTTTTTGCATGTTTTTTCATAAATTTCAATATTTTTTAAAATTAAAAATACAAATTTTTGTATAGTAATGAAATTTTTATTCAATTGCAGTGAGAATGATGTACATTTTTTTTTATTTTTTTAACAGCAATCACATTTACTGTAATTATGTAAGTGAATACATTGAAATTTTGATTTTTTCTTTAATCACTTGACACATCAAACACACATGAGATATGACACAGTAATTTTTTTGTTGTTATTCAGCAGTTTTTTGTTAAATATTTCAACAAAAATAACATTGATTGCTGTAAATTCAGAAGTTTTTAAAGTTAAAACAAGCAAGAAAGCAGACAAAACATTTTTTTTTCTAAAATCAGATGATAACATGTTATTAATAATTAAGCAGATAAAAAACAGTATACTTACTGACAACAGCAATTTTGATGACAGCAGCAAGAAAATTCAAAATTTTAACAATAACATTTTTCTTCAAAATGATATTTTTTTTAACAATAATAAACAGTTTGATAATGATTTTATTGTGATTTTTTTGCTCAGAGACAGAGTGCATTATTTGTTATACTCAATATTAATTACAAAAAAAAATATTGATTGAGAATTTTACAAAAATTTTTTTGAAAAGTGAACTTTTTTCAGTCAGTGAAACAAAATGTTTAGTAAATATTTGTTTGAAGAAATACATTAAATGATGAAGTAAATTTTTTGTTATATCAACAGCAATTAGAAATAAATTTTCTTTTATCTGATAACAACTTATCTGATGATGCAAACATTTTTATAAAAAAATAAATTTGAAAAAAAAAAAAATTAAACTGCTTGAAAAACAATTGAGATTTTATATTATTTTACAAGCACATGTTTATAAATATATTAAAATTTTAAACATTTCACTTTCTAGCTAACTTGCTGCTATCTTACTGTTTATTATTTTTTTATATGTATTGTGAAAATTACTCAAGTGTTCAAAATTGATACTTCTGAGCTCAAGATTGAGTTTCAAATTAAAAAAAATAATTATCATATCAACTCAAAGTTTTTTAGCATGTAAGCTGCTAGTTAGCAGTTATGTTATGCTTTGCTTATAATATATTTTATATTGACTTTTGCTTGCATGTATATTATAAAAAATATATTATCTTGTTTTTTAAAAAAAACAAGTAATCAGTTCAATACAACTTGAACTATAAATTGATATTTTTTTTTATTATATAACTACTATATAACTGCTTGTTATCTTCTATCTGAAGCTCTGAACTTGCTTGTTCATCTATCACTATGTGAATAGTTGTCTAAAATAACTGAGGCAGTTGGTTGCTAAACTCACCATTACAAAAAACTGAATACAAAAGCTGAAATACAAGAGCTGAAATACAAGAGCTGAGTTCACAAATCTAATGATAAGTTAAACTCAGAGACTGACTGCTGATTTACTAGATTTACAAGCTGAATTCACAAGCTGACAGCTCAAGACTCTGAGATGCAAGAGCTGAGATACAAGAGCTGAAATACAAAAGCTGAGATACAAGAACTGAGATACAAAAACTGAGATACAAAAACTGAGATACAAGAGCTGAGATACAAGAGTTGAGTTCACAAAATTAATGACAAGTTCAACTTAAAGACTGACTGCTGATTTACTAGATTTGCAAGCTGAATTCACAAGCTGACAGCTCAAGACTCTGAGATGCAAGAGCTGAGATGCAAGAGCTGAGATGCAAGAACTGAAATGCAAAAGCTGAGATACAAAAATTAAGATACAAGTAACAAGAGCTAAAATGCAAGAACTGAGATACAAAAATCAAGTTCAAGAACAATAAGCTGATGAATACAAAAACTGAATCAAGAATTAAATTCAAGAACTAACTGCTGATTTAGTAAATTAATACTTAATTTACAAACTGAATTTATAATTTAAAAACTGAATTTTATAGTTAAAAAATATAATTTTAACTGTTGATTATTAAATTAATAAAAAATTTAATAAAAAATTATTTTATTTTTTATAATTTATTATTATTATTAAATAATATATTTTATCAATTTAAATAATATAATTATATTTTTTTTAGTTTTTTATAAATTTTATAATTTTAAAACAGTTAGAAAACAGTTAAAAAACATTTAAAAAACAGTTTTAAAACAGTTTTTATATAAAATAAATATTATATATTTAATGAAACAAAATCATATACTGTTTTTATTTTATAAAATATAACAAAAATAAAAAATATTACATTAGATAAACAATGTGGCCACTGTTTTAGAAAGTAAAATATTAAGTATATCATAACTGTTCAAGAATATTATACTAATTGTTTTGCAAAGTTCTCATATACTTTGCTTAAGGTAATTATAATTAATCACTTCCTACGGAGTACTTGCTCCGTAGACTTTTCCGTCCCCAGTCACGTCGCCGCGGGGTTTCAAAGACATCTCCACGGTATTTCCCTGACTTCAGACCCTCGATATTCTTCTTCACGACCTCTCAATGCTTTGACGTGACGTTTATTTTTGCTTTCCCATTCCATCATTCTCGCTTCTCGTTGATTCTACTGAATGACCGATGTGATTGTGGAGGATTTCCCTGCCTGGATCGGGAAGCACGTCCTCAGTTTTAGATCTCCGCGGCTGCCATGCCGTTAACAACCCATCCGCAAAGCCTTGGAGATAATCTCCAAGCTCTTCGTAATGATCGACAGCCATTGAAGCCAAACGTGCCTCGTGGAGAGTTTTTAGGCCCTGACACATTTTCGCCAGTCAATCAGAACGGCAGCTTTGAGTTTGATCGAGTGCTAAGGAGGGGGAGAGTGTTGCAAAGGTCCAAAAATAAGCATGTGAGTGGCAGCACTATAGGTATGAAGAGATGGGCTCGTTGCACTCCTACTGACATTCTTCTTGCAGTCTTTCAAGGCATCATGGAAGCCCGGATACCTTGTCCTGCGGCCGAACCTTCTTTCGCTTTACAAAGACGAAGATGAAGCTCAACTCCGTCTGGCAATTACCTTGTCTGATATTTCTACTGTAGCTCACGTCAGAGCTCCAAGATCAAAGCGCCCCAATGTCTTTGGAATTTTTTCACCTTCGAAAAACTACAGGTTTCAAGCGCCATCGCAGGCTGAAGCTGATACTTGGGTGGATCAAATTCGTCGTGAATGTACCGCCGAATATCCAGATACAGTCCATGCACGTGAGCATGTTCATGACCGGAGGATGCCGACCATGGAGGGAGAGGAGAGTGGGTTTGAGATGTCTGATCACGATGGACAGAAAAGTGACCACGCGTGCTCTCTACCGCATAGCGCCACGGCACCCCGAAGGCCAAATTTTCTTGACATATCTGGCAATGATATTACCTCCTGCTCAGACTTTTCCGATGTTCCCCCCCGGGCAGTATCGCATCACTCCACGGGGTCCCTGGGTCACCACGAACGCGCTTCATTGTCTCCAGCAAGACACGCGGAGCGCCAACCACCATTGCGACGTTATACTAGTCGTCAGAGCGATGTGGAACCTAGAAACATAAATCTGGAACGCGTGATATTCGACGGGTATCTCTCATGTCTCAAAATCAAAAAGGGAGTTCGGCAGTGGAAAAGGCTTTGGGCCGTCCTTCGGCCGGAGAAACTTTCATTCTACAAGAACGAGCGGGAGTATTCTGCAATCAAGATCATCCCTCTAGATCAAGTAATCGATGCTGCGGAAGTGGACCCAATTTCTCGGTCCAAGGTCCATTGCTTTCAGCTAATCACGGAGGAGACCACTTACAGGTTTTGCGCTCCTGATGAAGAAGCCCTTGATAATTGGCTTGGCTCATTGAAAAGTGTGTTAACGAGAGCTCACGAAGGACCAAGCTATCAAACAGCTGGCCAGGCCATGGCAGGTTCATCTTCGGGAATGCGATGAGGCATTTTACCGTCGCTTAGAACGTTTCGGATGTCTTTCCATACATTACTTCTCTGCCTCCATTTCCGGAACTTTTGTACTTGCATTTTGAGAAGCGTTTTATCTACTCGATTAATGACCTTTTTGTTTTTTTGCAACTGCCTCTTTCTTTCCAGCATTTGCATTGGCATATTAGCGCACTCGGTTATACATAGTGCTTTACCTGGCCTCTACGAGCTGCCGATCAGCATTATCCTTTGGATTGGCATTTGTATCGTTTTGGGCGTGATTGGTTATGGGTTTTGGATGGTGGATTCTACGGTACATACATACCTTAGTACATACTGATACCCCTTTTTTGTGTGGTGAGAACATCGACACTACTGTGTACATACGCTTGTCTCTTTCGCTTCGTCCTTTCGCATCCAGGCTCTATTCTACCATTGGCTTTGGTTATATATAGCTGCAACTCGACCATTTCAAAGATGCTTGGGTCTTGCCTCTCGTCAAAGCTAACATAGAACGACGTGCAGCGTTCTTGGGTACATACCATAGTATGTCGTGATATGGCCCATCTTGCGGCTCTGCAGTGAAGGTCTTGGCAGCACCAATGCCGCTGTGCTATGCCGTACTGCACCATGTGGCTGTCGCATATCACCACCATCTTCTCTCGCAGCTTTTCGTGAACTGTGTTGAGCTGAAAGCAACATAGCTCTCTTGAATATACTTACATTCTTTTCCCTAAATTTATATTTCATTATTTATTCTTTTCACTCTTCTCTTTGGCTTCGAGTTATTTCTCATCTGCACCCTCGTTGCGCATTGTATTGTGTTATCACTCATGGGTTTTTTTGACCATCTTCAGAAAAAAGGAGTCGGAGCAATCCAGGCGCAAAAGGCTCAGATTCGGAAAGTAGAGTGTAAACCTTCTACCGTGAGATCTTCGTCCATTTTGAAGTCGAACCCTCTACGATCACGTCCGGAACGTACTCGAAAACCGACGGCCAACTCATCAACGGCTGTCCGCAGATCCCCAAGCTCCGCGAGCGCTGCTACCCTTCATCCTAATCCGAAGTCAAAGTCTGTCTCTCGTAAGAGAAATACCCCTGAATTGACGCTATGTAGTAGCAGTGACGAGAATGAAACAGATCCTCCATTGGATCTTCGGATAACGAAGCGGGCAAAGGTCAGCGTGAGCGTTGAGCCAGATCTCCAGCGTTGCGTTCGGGATTTAGACGCATTTTCAGAAAAGAAAGTTCCATTGGATATAGTACATGCTGCAGATATCACATCTTCAAAGCAAGAGTCGGACTTTAAAAATGCTTTTGAGACTGAGACACAGCCCGCCACTATCATGTTGCGGTATCCTGGAGCCGCGCAGAAGGAGAGGTGCGTTTGACTCAACGGAATGATGAACTCTTCGCCGTTTTGCGCTGCTAACATGTCTGTCATGAAGGTATCAGTTGGTAGTTCCTCGTGATAACGACGGATTCAAACCTCTCGACGATATAGTCCAGGTAATTGAGATTATCTCGCAGAACTATATTCCCAAAGAACGCTCAGCGCATTTTGAAGATGAGTCGACGGGTCTTCTCCGCCGCTTGCGACGTGCACTTGGCCATGCCTCCTTAACAGAGTTTCTTGATGGAATCGAGGCTTATAACGAAACCATTAAACGACTACGGCGGGATGGATCGATATCCCGACATTTAGACATGCAGCATGTGCTGGCGCTTCCTCTGGTGGAAAGAATATTGACGCAGGTTTATTCGCGGACCGTTTCGCCTCGAGTTGACTCGCTCCGCCAGTATGAAAACGGTACTGACAACGTTTACGGAGAGCTGTTACCGCGGCTAATTTCTGAGATTTTTGCTGAAACGCGCTTGAAATCGGATCAAATATTCGTCGATCTAGGCTCCGGCGTTGGAAATGTTGTTCTGCAAGCGGCTCTGGAAATTGGATGTGAGAGCTGGGGATGCGAGATGATGCAGAACGCCTGTGATTTGGCAGATCTCCAGCAGAAAGAGTTCAAAGCTCGGTGTCGCCTTTGGGGTCTTGCGCCTGGCAAGACACGGCTGATGAGGGGAGACTTTCTCGAGGTGGAGAGCATTGGCAAGATTCTCCGCAAGGCGGACGTGGTGCTGATCAACAATCAAGCCTTTACGCCAGAATTGAACAACAAACTGATCAACTATTTCCTCGACATGAAAGAGGGCTGTCAGATTGTATCGCTAAAGTCGTTTGTCCCCCCGGGACATCGGATACAGTCTCGGAACTTGAATTCGCCTATCAATTTACTCTCAGTCAAGCGAAAACATTACTGGTCCGACAGCGTCAGTTGGACTAATGCTGGAGGAACATACTACATTGCGATAAAGGATAGCTCCCGATTGAAGGCCTTTTCGGAGTCTATGACATGAGACACTATATTTTTATATGGAGAAGCTGAATACTTATTGCTACCTTTTCTTGATGTTTTATTGTGGGACCTTTTTTTTTTTTTTTTGGATTTCTCTGGATATATGTAGAGCAGTGGATACCCTCATGATTACTCCTGGTCGGGATTTTTTGTTAACAAGGTTGGATAGAGTCAGGTCGGTTCATTCCGTTTTCAGGTGCTTATAAGGACGGCGGATTTGAGCATGATAACAGTGGTAGTATCAGACACTCGGTTGATATTCTACGTTACTATGGTTAGCTATGATGCGACGCATAGCTGAACATAGTACAGAGTTCCGCAATAGGGAAATGGCTTTCATCGACTTTGGAGAATAGAATGCTATGTTTGTCTATATATCATGACATTTAATCATTTCAGTCATTCACCTTTTCGTTTTTTTAACTGCGCCAGATTAAGTTACGAGAATTTTGATGCCTTATTCATAGCTTCAGCTTCCTGGCCCACTCTGGCCATCCATCGATCGATCAGTTCTTTATTATCCTTTTCTAGTTTTTTCGCCCGGTCCTCGGACATATTAAACTGTAAATTGAGCGATACGAGTTCATCCTGGACGTCCTAAATATCCCCACCCAAAATATTGCAAAAGTAAGCATCATGTTGATATGCAGGGCTCCCTGCCTTCTGGGGCGTATACACTAGAAAGGGTGTAAAGGGGCATCTTACATCCAACAGCTTCGCCTTCCCCCGAAGCTCTTCGTCCCTGTCTTTCAGCCGCTGCTGCAACTGTGTTCGTTCTACCGATAAATCCAGAATCCTCCTGTTGTCTGCTGTTGCCTTTTTCTTCGCGGCTTCCAGCTCCTCAGTTGTCTTTTTCAATTGGGCCACGAGCTCTGTGCGTGACCGTTGCGCTTCGGCGAGTTCGTTGCGCGCGGTGGCGAGCGTGTCGGCGAGATTTGGAGGCTGCTGCGTGGGGAGTGTGTCGCGTTTACTTGCTCGCTTTGCTGAGGCGGCGGGGGCAGGAGAGTGTTGGGGATTTGGGGTTGCGGGGCCGGTAGGGACGGAGGGTTGGGCTTCTAGTTTGCTGGTGCGGTCGGCAAGGCGAGTGTCTGCAGAAGCTCAATGGTAAGCAGATAGTTCTGTGAAAACCTCATATCGAAAAGGGAAAATCTGTCGGCCCTGATAATCGTACAGGCGTTGTATAGTGACGTGTTTGCCTTTTCGCGTTGGTCGCGGACTCCAAGGGCTGCATAGTACTCTTCCCGCCAGGTCGACATATTGCCAGCGGTGCTTGTAGCTCTTCTTCAAGAGTGTCAACAAACAAGCAGTTGGACTGATAGATCAATAATCTTCATAGCCTAGAGACTGGCATGGGGTTGTAAGTGAACGTCAGCTGGCGATCCGCTGATTACTGAATTGAAGATATGGATATGTAAATATGAACGTGAGCTCCATCTGCCAAATCAAAGTCATAAATAGGACTCTTGCGCATTCTCACCGTACATCTTTTGTTCATGAGTAGTTCTGTTGCTCTGTGTGCTCTCGTTGAAGTGAGAGAATCCGATCGAGGTGACGGGTCTTGGCAATGATGATGATGATGCTAGAGTGAGACCTTGCTGCAGATGACCATCCACTGCTCTCTGCTTTCCGCCTCCTGATTCTACAGAGCAAAGCAGCGCTTTTTCATTGCACAGACTGTCATAGCTGGATTAAGTCAGTAAACCAGTCTGTCGTCCTTCCTCCCTCCTTCTTGTGTTTCCAAATAACAGGGTTCCCTACCAACAACCTTGAAGCGCGACCCGTCCATTGTTGAACTGGCCGTTGTCATCGCGCGCTGGCCCGAACGACACCCCGTCTATCTTCGCTTCTCAGAGTTTTACTGCAGTCATGGCTTCTCGGAAGAAGGTCCTTTTGAAGGTTGGTATGCCTTTGAAAGCTAGTCGTGCAAGCATCGGTGGCTAATGTCTCGCTGTTTCCAAGGTGATCATTCTTGGTGATAGCGGTGTCGGCAAGACGAGTCTTATGAATCAATATGTTGGTGACCTTCGAGCTATCCGTTACGCGAATAATACTCATTGCTTATTTGATGAATAGGTGAACAAGAAGTATAGCGCTAGCTACAAGGCCACGATCGGTGCCGACTATCTTACCAAGGAGGTTCTAGTCGATGATCGATTGGTAACTATGCAGGTACACATTGTTTATAGCTAATTTATCATGAGCTTGGACTCCACTGACCGTTTTCTAGCTATGGGATACTGCGGGCCAAGAAAGATTCCAGTCATTAGGGGTTGCCTTTTATCGAGGAGCAGACTGTTGCGTGTTGGTATATGATGTCAATAATTCGAAGAGTTTTGAGAATCTTGACAGTTGGCGGGATGAATTCCTTATCCAGGCTTCTCCCCGGGATCCAGAAAGCTTTCCATTTGTGAGTGCTCAAGTGTTGAAAGAAGCGCGAACAGTCCACTTACACGTAGTCAGGTTGTGTTGGGAAACAAAGTTGACGTTGACGAATCTAAACGGATGATATCCACGAAGCGCGCTTCAACGTATTGCCAATCCAAGGGAAACATTCCCTACTTTGAGACAAGCGCCAAAGAAGCGATTAATGTTGAGCAGGCATTTGAAGGTGTGTTGGCTCCCTTGGATTCCATTCCCATTGATGGCTTTTGCTAACATGGGGGTTAGTTATTGCAAAAGTTGCCCTCACACAGGAAGAATCGGAGGAATTCAACGGTGATTTTACGGATCCGATCAATATCCATCTTGACAGCGAGCGCGATGCCTGCGCATGTTAAGGGTATTATATCGCCTTCGGATTTCCAGCCAGCAGTGGGCGGTTATATTTTGGAACCGTGGATTGCTGGCAATGAGTACGTTGCAGAATCCTCTCGCATATGGCTGAAGTCGTTTCGTTTCGTGGTTGGGAAGGCCGTTCGGCGTTAGCTCTCGTTTCTTTGATTGGACTTATGATTTATCTGGATATCAATTATGGTCCATTACTTACATCGTTGGGACCTTTTGTGAGTTGTCTGTTTCGTGGCAATATCTTGACTGTTAGGGCGTAGTTCATTCTTGTCCTCATGGTTGCAGCACATAGGGTCGGGAACTTGTTTGACAAGTGTTTACTTTGGTCTGATATGCATGCCTTTTCTCTACCATGAGTTCCTGGGTGTTCATAGCACTTCATCGTGGATAGTAATTGATCGATAGAATGGAGCATGTTAATACCTTATGCTTTGCAAGATATACAGAAGGGAATATTCATGAATGGGAGTAAATTATGTGCTAAAGGAAAGCGATTCTTATTCTATATCGAAAATCCATACAGATTCCGTGAGACACAGCGTTACTCTGTAGATGCTAAAATTTGTCTCTGGTTGGATATGTACACATCTCGAGCTTATATATAACCTCTAATATTTTTTGCGGCGGAGTTGAAACCAAATCAGGTCATCCGCACGTCCCCGTATCTCCGTTTTGCAGCCCCAACAGCCAGCTTTCGAAATTTCGCCAGCTGGAGCATGATCTGCCGATAATTCCTCGATAGGCGCATTCCACTGTCGTTATGCTGTTCTATTCTTCGTTTGTAGGCCTCCTAAACTGCCCTGCCATCTCGGGATAACAGCACGCGGAATCGCAAGACAGTGACCATGTCTGCACAGACTGGAAGCTCTGGTGATGCCAACCTTGATGCTGCTGGAGTAGCACTCGGACAGAATGCTCCGCAAGTCTCGAATCCAGCCCTGACTGACCACGCGGCGCTGTACCAACGGCATGGGAAGCTTTCTGCTGAGGATTCCTCGCCGTTTGCAGGGATCGCAAGACGCACCTTGGGCATCTCGTTACTGCTGATCGTCGTGGTCTTATGGACAACGTCGAATTTCCTCGCGAGTGTATGTACAGTGTATCTTCACACTTCCATGTTCTTTCAAGAATACATTTTATACTCCAAAGAACATACAGCTGACAGTTGTCTGTAGACCATTTTCGCAGACAATACATACTCGAAACCCTTTTTCGTTACGTACATTAACACAGCGTTTTTCACATTACCACTCGTTCCATTTGCCTTGCGCAAGCTACTTCAGCGGTGGAAAGAAAGGAAATTGGGTGCAGGCGGGTCGCAGAGGACTGATACAGGCGGACAACTGGATGTGGAGGAGTCACACCCGTTTCTGGGTTTGCTGGGCGACGATGCAGATAACAGCAGGAACGGACACGGCCGTTTAGGTGTGGATCTAGGAATCTTGCCTTATGATGGCAAGGAGAATATTCCCGAGAAACTGGATTTCCGGGCGACTGCTCGATTGAGCTTTGAATTTTGTCTCTTGTGGGTGAGGACAATACTTATTCTCTAATTGTTAATTTTCTTCAGCTAGATGCAGGCGGGCTAACGTCAAGTTCTAGTTTTTTGTAAGTGTGTCTATGCTGATGGGCATGCTTAACCGCATCTACTTACTGTGTTGATCAAGGCAAATTACTTCGCTTTTGCCTGCCTACAATATACCACTGTTGGGAGCACTACTATATTAACGTCGACAAGTGGTTAGTCTAAATTGCCTATGTGCTCTATATAAGTATGTGGCTTACAATATATATAATCTGACGATTCCTTTAGGAGTATGGACACTGATTTTCGGCGCCATCCTCCACGTGGAGAAGTTCACCCTACGCAAACTCCTCGGGGTCATAGCATCTCTAACAGGGATCTTCATCATCTCGAGAGTCGACCTCTCTGGCTCCAGCGATGACACTCGCGGCTCATTTCCACACAAATCCCCCACCGAGATCGCTGTAGGCGATGCCATGGCCGCATTCAGCGCCATATTATACGGCGTTTACACCATCGTGATGAAGAAGCAAGCAGGCGACGAGACGAGAGTCAACATGCCTCTGTTCTTTGGTCTAGTCGGGCTGTGGAATACGTTTATAATGTGGCCTGGCTTTCTGATCTTGCATTTTACGGGGTTGGAAACGTTCGCGTGGCCAGATACGCAGCGGATATGGATCATCATTCTGGTGCGTATAGTTATATGGGAAAAAGCCTTGGAAACAGAATCTTATGCAGGTTGAAGAACGACTGCTAACTTGAAACTCTTGTCGCCAGGTCAACGCTATCACATCTCTGGTCTCGGATATTTGTTGGGCTTATGCTATGCTTCTTACCACGCCATTGGTCGTTACGGTAGGGCTCAGCCTGACGATTCCTCTATCTCTTGTTGTCCAGATATTCCTTCACGAACAATATTCGAGTGCCCTTTATTGGATTGGTGCGACTATCGTTTTTGTCTCTTTCATTATTGTAAATCACGAAAGTAAGACTGAGTCAGGGGAGTGATGATTTATCAAATGAAATATTAGCATGTATATTTTCATTTTATTTTTTTGCCTTTTTCGATTCAGTGATACCCTCATTATGATCTGGCTGATGAATTTAGCGGCGACTTAGCTATGGAAGATTGCTGTATGTTTCGGGGTTTACATTAATAGTTGACCACAAAACGAAAAAGACATATGGACAAAAGACCTTGTGTCTTCAAATGCTCACTGATATTTTTTTAATTTTATCTATCCGTACCTCCAGTGCAATAGGCTCTCCGAATGTGGGTATATATGCGCCCTAATTCCCCGATCCAACCATCCACTCAGCGTAGGATGATTACTTATTTCTTTTCTTCTTCAGCCTTTTCTGAGCTCTGACATCTTTCTTCAACCTCGCATCAACAATCTTATATTTCCCCTTGACACCTCGTGGCCTGCCTGAGATTCCTTTATTTCCTCCCTTTGCCACGACCAACTTCACATTCTGCTTGGGCTTCTTCTTCATCGCCCTCGCCATCATCCTCGCAATGCTCCGGGCCTTGTCTCTTTCGCTTACACCCTCGTCTTCAGCCAACAAGGCTGATTTCTTCTTCAGTTTCTCTAGTCGCTGCGCCTGCTTGACTTTCTTCCTGCTCTTTGCTTCGCGGACCTTTTTGATTGGTCGCGCGTTGATCGCCCGCATCTTTTCGCGAATTGCGGCCGCCGCAGCTGCTGTGATGGGCCGTTGGAGTCTAGAGTGCTTGCTTTCGTCATCGAGGAACCACTCGGGGAGCCCGTCGGTGTCACGGAAGGCGTATTTGTTGAAGCCGTCGTCGATGACGTCGGTAGAAGTTTTCTCGCCAGTGGCTATTTGTTGGGCGAGGGCCATGGCTTCTGCAGTAATAATGTCGATATCTAATCCATTGGTTAATGATTTGATCATTTTCTATATCAACGAAGGTTGATCACCCACCGAGTTTACCATCTTTTCTTCGAGGATCATCGTTCTGTTCTTCGTCGAAACCTTCTGAAGTTGTGTTGTTTGTCTGAGACGAACCCTTTTGGCCGTTAGCCACTGAGACTGAATCTATAGACATCTCGCTACCGGCGTCACTAGTCTCATTGGCGTCCGAATCGTCATCATTGGGCTCCTCATCTTGATCTGTAGGGTGTAAATTCTGGTCGCCCTTTTCTCCTTGTTGCTCTTCATCACCCATGTCTCCTAGATCATGGAATAGATCTTGATCAAAGAATAAAGCCGCTTTGTTAGAAAGGCCGTTAGCTTGTCCATCTTTCGAGATACTAGGTTGCGGCCGGCAGATGCCATCATCTCTGTCACTAGATTCATCGCCATCTCTGTTGGAGTCGGAAAAGCCTTCCCACTCTTCAGTTTCTAGCCCCTTACGAGCCTTCTTCACCCGTAGTTTTGAATCACGATCCTCACGATCTTCCTGATATCTCTCATACATCGCATCTAATTCTCGTTCGAGGCGGTCCTCTTCGTCATCGGTTTGTTCATCGTCTATTATCAAACTTTCTTCATCCTCGTCGCTTTCTACATTGGCCATTGTTCCACTGCCAATCTTCCTTGTTGCTCCTTCCCGAGTGACCGGTTTCAAAGAAAACATCGACTCTTCGCCTATCGGACCACTTTGCTCCATACCAATGTCCATAGGGGTAATCATATGCATCTGCAATCGTACGATCTCCTTATGCTTTCGTTCATTCTCCCTACGGCGTTCTTTCTTCTTTCTAGATGTTTCTTGATCCCGCAAGCGCTGCAGTTCTTCTTGGATCGCCAGCTCTTCATCCATGGGTTCGATTTCGGCGACCTCCTCTAGTTCCTCCGTTTTTTTGCCTCCTTTTTTGACTGCCAAACCAAACTGCTCTCTCACTTTCAGACGCCATCTCAGGAGAGTGCGGAATTCTTTCTTCCCTAAAATCTTAAGATCCTCACAGCAAGCTCGAATTTCATCTGTAGTCTCGGGCAGACGTTGCAGGGTTGCCAGGGCCAAATCGCCACTAGTGGATTGCTGAAAGCTCAGTTTATTATACGTTCCAAGAATCGCAATTGGGTCAGTGGTATTAATGAACTCTGTGGCAGAGATCTCTTTATGTTGAGTGTAGTCTCCTTCCTCGTAGCCTTCCCTCTTTCGCTTCTTTTTTTCTGGATTGAAGACCTTGGCTTCGTTGTTCGGCGTCGGGTCTTGCAACTCTGCAAAGACATGTCGGGCGTCTAAGAACTTTGGATCAATGCGCTTGGGTGATTTAAATCCCCGGCATACAACGAAAATTTCCGCAGAGACGTTTCTCGAAGAGGGTGGCTTTGTCGCTTCGACGGATGTAAATAGTTGCTTGAATACCCACAGCAATGAATTATAGTCCTTCGATCTGAAGACCTTTGTAACAAAAGTTCCTCCGGAAACCAAGAACTCCGTTGCGAGTTTCAGCGACTGTAACACCAGCTCGGCTTGAGAGAAGGCATCTTGAACCCACGCAGTGCCAACATTGGGTGCACCATCGTGGAGAACTGTATCCGCTTTCCAGGTTTTCAAATGCTGACGAATTGTCGCACGACACTTGTCCGTGGTTATGTCACTTTGAAATGTGATGACTCGAGGTATCGGCTTAATCGGCGAAAGATCGACTCCAACAATGAGGGATTCCGTTGGCATGCATTCTGCTGCGACTTGACACCATGACTAGAGACGAGCTTCCAGTCAGATATCAGCTAACACGAGCAAAGCGTAAATGTTCACTTACACCAGGGGCTGCGCACAGATCGAGAAGGACTTTGCTTTTCTCAAGAAAGCCATATTTTTTGTTTAGCTGGATCAATTTAAAGGCAGCACGAGCTCTGTAGCCCTTTTCCTTTGCTAGCTTATACCATTTGTCTAAGCGGCCTTTGCCATGCTATAGAGATTAGCACACACGATCAGCACGTAGACTCTTCGAGGATTGGAAGGAAAGGGAAATACCTTTTTCTGGATAGCCATATTTGAGTGACCACTAACGATCGAGGGAGCAGCCCCTGAGTGCGAGTTGAATGGAACAGTCACACCTCGTTGCCATCAATCTGGCTTCAAATATCAAGACTGACCGATGAGATGAGACGAACTTTCACATCTTCAAATGCCAAGACAATCACTAGCCACACTCTTCTCACCAGCCACAAGTCACATGATCTGAGGATATCTTGGCGCCAATGACATCACGTTACTGGCCCTGCGGCTCTGGGCCTATCAGATGACGGCACATGCTCCGTGCTTTCTCGGTGGCAGTGTGTGTGATGATGACATGACTGCCAATTCACCACTCTCGCAAAACAACCTCTTCAAACGCGTCCTTGCTATCAATTAACACCAGTTCAAGCTCTAGGTATCATTTTCGCGTTTCTTGTGATGCCTGTTCACAGATGCTTATGGCGCCTACGGAGCCTCGGAAGCAGGTGAACCAACAGAAAGACTGCCCGTCGGACCCACCCTCGAAAGGCGATTTAGACGAGGACTCTACGAAGAAAGGGAGAGAGAATGCGGCAGTATGAAGCGCTGCGATGTTGTTCAGTAGCAATACCATCTTTGGCTAATCTGTTTTGGTTAGACTTGGTATATGAAATCCTGGCCTCGAAAATCCAAGGCGCCAGCGGTAACGGAGGTTGCCCGCGAGAGCATTTCCGCAACGAATCCAATTCTATCTGAACGAACTCGATCGAGTACATCCGTGTCACGGCCGTCGAGAACCCAATCTATAGGCCTTATGAAGAAGGGCAGGTCGTCAACAAGGTCACTTCCTGCAGATGTCGCTACTACACGGATAAATATTGCCTCCAACACTGGATCGTCGCCCGCATCAAATACGGGCAACGGACTTTCACCGGTCGTAAAGCCTGAGAATGAGCAAGATGATGCTAAGCAAGGGTTTGCGGCCTCATTATCTGAGACGAAAGGCACGACAAAGACGGACGGGCATGACAGAGCAAAACAAACCCAGGATGCCGACGAAAAGCTGAAACCAGATCCTACAGCGGAGAGAGATGTTCAAAAAGATACCGTCAATAGATCTTCTGGATGGTTTGGTTGGTTATCACGTAGCAAAGATGATGCAGATAGTACTGTTCCTTCCGAAAACATCCAAAACAGCACTGCTGGCCCAACTCCAGACAAATCTCAAGCTGAGATTGACCACGTTCCAGAGACAGAGGCCGAAGTTCTCACTCGGCCAAGAGCTAACCCAGAGCAAGATGAAGAGCGAGCTTCAACCCTGGAGCCAACTAAAACTCCTGAGAAGCTTTCAACGACGGTACCCCAGAAAAGACCTTGGTTATATATGTGGACGGGCAGTCCTACTGTTCAACAAGAAGAACTCCCTGAAATTAGAAACTTCAATCAAGCACTTGATAAGGATTCGGCAAACTCCTCAGATCAAACGAATCCTAGTCAAGCTGAAAATATGCAACCCGCGAGGAACAATGTTAGTACTGCCGTGAACGACAATGTCCCAGAGAAAGACGTTTCCAAATCAACTACTTGGCTTTTTTGGCCTAGAGAAAGGCAAGAAACGGGAGCTGCGTCGCAAGAAACCCCAGAGGCGCCGTTGGATTCAGTACAACAAAAGGAGGTGGAGACGCTAGTTGACAAGATAGATTCTCAAGCGACTGGAGTCTTATCGAAAATCACACCTAAAAAATCTGCAAAAGGAGGTTCCATACGATCAACGAAAGGCGTCACTGTGGATCTGAGTACGTCTGAACCTTCGTCTGAATCAGCCAAGCAACAGCAGGTTTCTGGAGGTGTAAAAAGGAGTCAGGCTTTACCCAACCAATTATTACCTCCATTCGAAAACACATTTCCTCTCCAAGATCGTCCGGGTATCCTCCAACAACTTGGGCGCTTGATTTATTATGGGAGAGGCCCAGAACCCAGACACGTCCATCGTTTACAAGGCCGACCTCAGATTAGAAAAGCACTGGCAATTGGTATTCATGGCTACTTTCCTGCACCTCTGATACGAAACATCATTGGTCAACCCACAGGGACATCGGTAAAATTCGCCACGATGGCAGAAAAAGCCATCCTCCAATGGGCTGAAGCGCAGGATTCACCTTGCGAGGTCGAAAAGATCATCCTCGAAGGCGAAGGCCGTATATCCGAACGGGTAGATCTCTTATGGAAATTGCTTCTTAACTGGATCGATCATGTCAGGAGTGCGGATTTTATAATGATATCCTGCCATAGTCAGGGAGTGCCTGTGGCGACGATGTTGGTAGCCAAGCTAATTGCCTTTGGTTGCGTGAATTCCGCGCGAATAGGCATATGCGCAATGGCCGGGATTAATCTGGGCCCATTCCCAGATTACAGATCAAGATGGATCAGCGGTTCCGCTGGTGAACTTTTTGATTTTGCCGATTCGAAAAGCAGTGTCTCGCAGGATTATATGGCAGCTCTAGAAGTTTTACTTGATTATGGAGTGAGGATAACGTATGTCGGCAGTATTGACGATCAGCTGGTATCTTTAGAAGTATGTGATTTCACATCTATGTTTGTTTGGGCGCACGTTACTAACTATACGACAGTCTTCCGTTTTCGCAACGATATCCCATCCTTATATACATCGAGCCGTATTTGTTGATGGCAGGGTTCATGCCCCAAGTTTGTATGTGATGTCCTATTCTTCTTAGCCTGGGCTACAGCTTACCCAGCTTTCTATAGTGTATCCCACCTAGTTGGCTTCACCATGAAGCTCCGTAACCTCGGAATATCTGATCATGGCCTTATTCGCGAACTCAGCTCCCCCTTAGCAGGAAGTCTATACTCAGGGGAGGGACATTCTCGACTTTATGACGATCTAGCTGTTTACGAGTAAGCCCCACCCAACTTCACAAATCACTTCTCCTTTATGTCTTCGTTAACGGTAATCCCTCCAGACTAGCCGTTCGATTCACTCTCGAAACCACTTCCGTCCCCGCTACCAAACTCCAAGTTAGTAAACTTCGTACCTCATCTCCGACAAATCCTTATATCCTCCCGTTTGCCATGCGCGGTGTCCTTGAGGAAGACTACGTTCGGAGGGAATTATCCGAAGAAACAACCCAACTACTAAAGCAGTTCGATGATTGGAAGCCATCTACCAAGGTTTTGAAAGACGTAAAGTTTCGATTGGAGGGAATCCGGTCGAAGCTGTGATGTCAGTGTTGTACCTCCTGAAGGAAGTTAGCTCCTGTCATCTTCCCACGAAATCTAACGGAATCCTTGAGTCGCCTTGCTTGCCAAGCTATTATATACCTCCCATTTTTGTCCGATAGCAAGTGCTGGTAAACCAGAGTAAATACCTTCTTTTTATTTCCCTTCCTGGTAACTAGGCTTAGACATGGATAGAAGTCAGGAAATGATAGATTTGTTTGCTCAACATAGTCAGCATCCAGCTAGACATAAGGAGTAGCGATGTTGTTATAATTGTTTTAATGCTCCCAAAGCCAGAAAGCACAACAAGATATTCTGTGAAAAAATTTGTGCAATGCAGGTGGTCAGAACTGGCAGAAATCAAAATAATATACGACGGCCCGTACAAACGGGAAGGTGAACAAAAATAAATCACCATGAAAGCGTCAAAAGGTCCGTTAAAAAAAAAAAGGCCTGTAATATATCCCAGTCCAATTTCAGAATCAAAAGGGTAGTATGTCAGGGTCGGGAGGCAGATATGTATGGGCAACAATGTTAACTATCAAGTCTATTGATAGGTATATTGGATATGTTCCAGGCTGTACCGAAAAGATTGTTTATATGTGCATACGAAATGGTTTTTTGCACAACCACACTGGTTCTGAGAACAGATAATATTAGAAAGAATGCCGATATTTATTTGTAATGATGTGGATAGTCTCACGAGTCGCATTGTAAGCTTGGTGTCGTATTGCTCATAGTTAAGTAAATAGACACGGATTGTTGTGTTCGGGAGAAATAACCCTATGTCACGGCTGAGGAAAGGCAGTCATAAAGGCTCCCTCGATTTCATCTATGGAACGCGCCATTCGTCTTCTGTCAGCATAATTGGGTCTTCTAAAGGAGCGATGCTGGAGGATCCATAAGAAAAAATAAAGTACCAACCTCTCATTCCATCTAACGCTTCAAATGCGATAGCATAATTCCTAACCGCTGATATCACGCATTGCAAACCATGTTTGAGCTTCTCATGGGATTGATCGAGATTGGTTCCCGAGTTCTTATCTACCTCTTGCTTCGTAACACGAGATTTGTAATATAGCATGAGCATTGCATAAGTGCTTTGCATAGCGCAACAAGCAAACGATGGCATCGTGCGAGGCATGGGTTCACATGATGGGTGAAGAGCTGCAAAGCGGGCATCTTTATAGGTAGGACGTGGATACGGCAGACTATCGAACATCCGAGCAATCGTGAGCGCAGACTCCAAACAGATACCAGTCGATTCATGATTGGAAAACGGAAATGAATCTTCAGAGAGCCAGGAATATGCTGATGCATCCGAGACCGGAGAGGAGATGGAGGGAGAAGTTTCGTTGTGAGCCGGTATTTGAGATACGCTTGTGCTGCAACATGACAACTTGGAGATCTCTTGCGGTGCTTCAGTGTCCTTGCTTTCAGTATCTGTAGAGCCAATACTTGCACATGTGAGGTCACAGTGCTTTTTAATGAAGATAGGGATATCCATAAATGCCCGCAATCGATGAATTTTGATACGTGCACTACAATTTGTTAATACACAAAGTATCACCGCAGTGTTTAGGTGTTCATACAGACCTGCTTATTTTTATCCGCGAAATCGCTCTTATACTGTCTGCAGTTATAGCTTCGGAACGATACGTATCTACCAGTGAAGGCTGAATTGGAGGGAGAGTGTTGGCTTGGGATAACGCAGCCAAGGCCCAAGAATTCAGCTTGTCCACCCTCCCATAAACGTGAGACATATCAGCACGGCCTCGTAGGGCTCGGTTGAGGTCATATATGTATTGAGTAGCAGAAACGAGGACTTGCTGCGCTTGTATTAAAACCGGCCACGCCTGAAACATTGTTAGAAAACCTTAGAGACCAGGATGAAAGCAACAGCTTGAATACCTCAGAGTCAGCATCAAAATGGGGTAATGGGGTAGTGAAGCGGGGATCAGTGGCGAGAATCGCCGGAGGCTACGATTAAGAAGCATTAGTTGCAGGCTCGTCAGTGTGATCAGCTTCAGAACTTTAGTCTTACCGTCGTGCTGACAATCGAGCCCTGGCACACGCAGTAAAACTATGATATCCTTAGATATATCCATACAGCTCCCATCATGATCTAGAGGACATCACTTACTGTCATCCACCATGCTCTTCGCCTTGCTTCAGCAAATATGTCATCTTCCCTGCCAAGTGTGTGAAGCGACATGTTCATAGCCAAAACATATGCCTCCCCAGCACGATTACGCATCTTGGCAAGGTTACCACGCTGAGTGTATTCATAGATACTAAGAATGAGCAGTGCAAGAATGCTCTCCAGTTCAACTGGTGTGTGAGGATGGACAGGCAAACGTTTAGGAATTGGCTGAACGTTAAGAAGTGCTTCCGCAGGGCTAGAGCAAGATTCGATTAGTTCTGACTCCGCGTCCACACTTTCAAGAGCAACACGCGCAAATTTATGCGAATATGAACGTCTCAGGAGGACTGATTCTGGTGCAGATGGATCCGGATCTGCTGGGTGTGGGACACGTGAGAGGATTGCCGAAATAGCCAAAGTGACAGGTGATTTTGGGTGATAGACAAGGGGCGGATTATCAGAAGGTAGAATAGAGCTCGTCGGAAAGTCTAACGGGGAGTCGACGTGTTGAGGCGCATGGGGAGGTGGAAATATTGGGAAATAGTCATGGATAAAGGTGTAGTAGCCATTCAAACTGCTGTACGTGTTAGTGTGATATAGTTTGCATCAAGGAAAAATAACCGCTAACATGTCTTGTTCGCTCCCATAAACTCTCACCCGAGTCGAAGATGGAGGAGGAAGATGTACAGGAACGGCTTCCCCGACCAAAGATGGATAAGACGTCGTATTCTGAGGCACATATAAGTCTTCAAACATTGACTGGACTTCGGCGGGAAAATCGAGAACCCTCAAGCCAGCCCCCGGAACGGCAAGAGTGTCGACTTGGTTAAAGAGCTCTATTTTGTTTATCGTATCAATGCTATTCCACCAAAACGCTCTTCACCACCGCTCATACCTTCGTCAAGCCGTGGAATCGGATGGACAATGTTCCACATTTTACTTCCTGTAGTCTCCATCGCTACCGATGCCGCAGGAATGACCTTCTTCCTTCTCGGGCCTCCCCGTCTACTGGGCAAGTAACTGCAGTCTTTCCCTTTGAGAGCGCACTGAGCGAACATGATTGTTGAGCATGGACACCTTGGATTCTGCTCCACGACGGGGACAATATCAACATACGCTGGAACAAGGGTCTTTTCCGTCGCATCTTATTCTGGAAGCTCGGCTAGGATTGATTATGTTACTAATTGAAGCATTCAAATAGCACAACAGGCATTCTTGGGGTGGATGTATTCAAAACGAGGCCAAACACCAACGACTCCTCGAAACTGAATGCCATGAAGGGTGACTAGAAAAGAACATTATCACCCAATGGAGGAACAGTCAACTTACCAAGAAAGACAAGCTACTTTTACGGGCGGTTTCATAAACTTCTTTCGCGTTGCCTTGCCTGCTGGAGCTCTTTCTGGGTGTAAATCACCCCTGTCGTCAGCCATGTTCACCTGATATCCGGACTCGATTTGGTTTCGCGGTTAATGCGCAATTGCGCAGGCCAGCCATATAGCAACTTGCGCATAAGATAGACTGGTAGCTCGATAAGAAGATATTGACATTGAAAGGGCAATGGTGTTCTATCGACAGCAACCATCAAGCAGGCCGAGGAGATATCAGCCCAACGACCTCGAATGCCAGAGCTGCACGTTGAGAGCATGTGCCAAGAAACGACATGGATCTGACTTCCGCTGCTGAGTCAGCGAGGAATCTGAGATCGGACGAGTCACCCCACATCGGATCTGGCTCTTCTTGGCACATAAGGCGTTGAGCTCAAACAGTGTTTGTGTAGTACGGCTTCAAACAGCTCTACACACCACTCTAGCCATCGAGATTCAGTGTGGAAGTGAACATTCTTGCACTGTGTTCAGAAGAATATAACTCTGGAATTGCAAGGAGCTTAATATCCCACAATTCAATGGTGTATCTGTTGTACACAGTAATTTAGTACTTTACTGACTAGCTGTGGCTGGAAAGGAACAGTCAAGGTTTCCAAGATGAATCACATGACTGTTTTCCGAAATTGGAATAGTCAGGGCTGAGATCAGACATTTCACTTCAGGCAATCTGTTGAACCTATGGGGTTTGTTCCAGCTATCATCTGAACTTTCACTGAATAACCCCAACTTCACCTAATAAATCCTGCATATTGCCACTATCTCTCAACATCAGGTGACACAAGATACAAACTTTTCACCTCTCACTTAATTTCATGTGTTCAAGATTGCCATCAAATTTGCTGCTTTTTCACAATTTTTTTTATTATTCTTATGAACTCTAAGATGTATAAATAGTTCATAATTGTCTAAATAAATTAACAAAATTTTGACAAAATTTTTATTATTTACAGTATTTTTTAAGTTCAACAGTTATGAGTTTGAGTTTTTTCAAGATCATTTTTTTTGCTGAATTTTTATATATCAATCTGAATTTCACATACAGTTTTATATAACATATTTCATTAAAACTTATATTATTTCAATATATATTATCAGCATCTTAAGCTTTTGAGAGTTTTCAAGATTCATCTGAAATATTTTACAAGACAGATTTTTTTTATATAAAGTTTTTTTATATAAATCAGACACTATATTCACACATTATTGAGATTTCAAATGAAATCAATTTAATGTTGAATTATCACTCACAGTTATATACAGATTTGACTGTATATTTGTATGAATTTCATTCATATTTCAATTCTTCACAAGCTGCATCAGATACTACAGCTTTTTTTGTGCAAATTTCATTCATATTCAAGCATCAAATGATTTTATTTGAATTTTTTTCTACAAATTTCACTTATATTCAATCATCAAACATTTTTTTATTTAAGCTTTTTTTTCTGAATTCACTCAAAAGTTTTTTTTTCATTCAAATTTTTTCTTATAAACAATTTTAAAAAAATACAAAAAAATTTGTCAGTCAGTCAGCAAATATTCATTTTGATTTTTTCTGATTAATAAAAATGCAGAAAAGTTCATCAAGCAGTCATTAAATTGTCATTCTGATTTATTCTGATTGTAAGCTTCAACTGCAGAGTATTTTTGTCAATTTTTATCACAGTTCAACTTGTTAATGATATGAAATAAAATTCAACATCAGTTTTTTGCTATAAAACAACATGTTTAAACAAATTCTCAACATCAGCAATGACTGAAAAAACTGAATCACTGTTATTCAACAACAAATTTAAATTTATGATATTTGAAAGTATATCAATTTGTCAGTTGAAAAGCCTTCTGAACTGAAAAAGTTAATTTGCAAAATAATTAAAAATACAAAAAAAATGTTTTAAAATAAAAACTTGTCACATTAAACTTCAAACAAAAAAATAAAAAACTTCATTGAAAGAAGAAATATCATGAAGCAAATATAATTTTATATAAAAACACATTTTTATTTAAAATATTTTTTTGTGCTTTGCAATACTGTCATCATTTATGCTTTGTTGATTATTTTGAAAAAGAAGCTTGTCAAAATCACTGAGCAATAAGACTGAAAGTTCTTAAATCACTTCATGACTTTTTGAAAAAATTCTGATCATAGAACTTCACTTGAAGATTGACTCAATGACTGAAAACTCATCATGAAGTGACTTACTGAGCATAAAATTACAAACATGCTAGAAAACAGCAATGTTATCTTCAAATTTTTATATGTTGTTGAAAAATTCAATAAAAATTTCACAAATCATCATAACTTCAAATGCATGAAGCAAACTTGAAAAAATAAATCAGTAATTGACATTAAGAAACTGATTAAAGAATTTTATCAGCATTAAGCACAGCAAATTTCAAAAAAACAAAAATTTTCAGTATTTTTAATCTCAAAAAATAAATTGATTTTACAAAATAAAATACAATCAAAAAAATTAAAAATTAAGTATTTTTGTAACAAATGACACTGAATGTTTGTTTGTTACTATCTCAATTCAGAAATATGCTCAAACAATTGAAAATCAAATTTGAAAATCATAAAGCAGATAAAAAAAAAACTTAAAAATTTTGTTTTTAGAGCATGAGTCATAAAGCTCATTGAGAAAGCAAAAAAATTTAAAAAGAAAAAAATTAATAAAAAAAACAATGACTCATTACTAAAAAATAAAATTGAAAATCAGTTAAATAATCAGAACAATAATAATTCAATGCTAAAAATTGTTAATTTCATCATCACAATTTTCTTCAATTTCAATGAAGCAAAAGCACAATTTAATTATCATCTTCACAACAACTTCATAATTAATTTAAAAGCAGATATACACATTTGCAATGATAAATTGAAATTTCATAATTTTTATTCTGTTAAAAATAACTCAATTTTGACTGAAAATGAAGTTTCAAATGTGAAAAACTATGAAAATGTTAATGTAATTATTAATACTTTAAATGAAAAAATCACAATAAATTTCATTCAAACAGTTTACATTTCTGATTTTCATATTAATATAATAATTACATTTTTTTTACAAAAACAAAAAGTTAATCTGAACAAGCTTGATTTCATTCTGAAGAAAAATGAAAAAATTTTTGTGTACTTACAAGAAATAAAATTCAAACTGATTATTGAATACAATTTATATAATTCTGATCATGTCATGTTTACATCTCAAGCAATACATTCAATATTTACTACAAACAAGTTAAATACAGTCAAAAAAACTTTAAAAACAACTGAAAAAGAAGCTGCAATCTCAATCACAAAAATTGTGATTAAAAACAATTTAATTTTAGCAGCTGCAGCTTCAGCTCAGACAGTTGTGATTGAAAACAATTCAAACTTGTGACATTAATGTCTAGATTATTTAAATAAAAAATTCTTGAAGCACTTATTCTCTGCAGTTAATGACATCAATCAAAAAAATTCCAACAATTCATCAATTATTGAGTGTGAAATTTGTGTCTTAAGTAAAATACATCAGCATATTTTTAAAAAATTCATAAATTATGACAACAGATTTTTCATGAAACTTCATATTGATTTTATTTTCATGAATGAAATTTATAATGAAGATAAATACATTTTTTATGTTTATTATTTTTATTTGCATATTCACTTTATCAAAATCATGAGAGTCAAAATGAACAGTCTGAAATACTTATAAAAAATTATCAATCAAAATTATTAATTTTATGATTTTGAGATTCTAATTATACATCTAGATTGAGAAATGACATTGTGAAAGAATCTCACAAAATGAAAAAACAATGAAAAATATCATGTTGAGCATTCAGTTTCTAAAACTTCTCAACAAAACAATTTGACTAAATGCTCAGAAAATATAATATCAACAACATTTAAAATTATAATTATTGCAGCAAATTTACTCAAAAATTTATAAAACAAAAATGCAAGAACAATGACATATATTCTTAATCAAACTTTTGTTAAAACTTTCAATTGAAAGATGTTTCTTACAGCTCTCAAATGCTATATCAATCTCAATTTCAAATCTGAAAACTGTTTGAATGTCAGTCATATTTATGTGTTCAGCTGCAGAGCTTATTTTTTTATAAAAAATGCAAAATTTGAAAAATTTAAAAAAATAACTTCTAGAGCAGAAATCAGCTATTTAGTTGAATACAAATCAATCAATATATTTAGAATTTGAATTTTTCAATTCAGAAGAGTTATACTTACTAGAAATATCATTTTCAATGAAAAAATGTTTTTTAATTTCAAAAAAATTTCAAAAAGAATTTTGATTCTTCAGTTTGAATTTAAAATTAATTTTATATACTTTTTCAAGCTTACAATTAAAAAGCAACTTGAAATTGATGATGATACAAATGAGAAAGATTTTTCAATTGAAAAATCAAAAAAAAATCAGAATAAAAAAATAAAATCAGCTGAACAAATTACTTCAAAAACTGTTCAGTTTGATTTTACTAATTAATCTTCAATCAATGACATTAACTTGTTGACATCTGAAATGACATCAACTTCTGATTTTATATTTAAATTCATCAATAAAACATCAATGTCATTTTCTGAAGATTTTATAACAAATTCTGAAGATGAAAAATCAAGCAAAAAATCAGAAACTTACAAAAAAAGTGAAAATTTTGAAAAATCTAGTGATTTACAATCTCAAGCAGAACAAACTGCTTCAGAAACTGTCAAATCAATTAATTCATATCAAAGTTTTAAATTCTGAAAAATCAACACAAATTAAATTAACTTTGATAAGTTATATCATGTCAGACACTCAGCTTACACAAACATTTTAGCTAATAAATTCAAGTTTATAAAATTTCATTTCATGCTTGTTCAAAAACCAAAGCATTTATCTACAAATGTGATTTTTTGTTTACACTGTGACAAACTGCTCAAATTATCTAAAAACTGAAAGAAACTGAAAGAACATGCATTTTTAAATGAATTTGAAGAAGCAATAAAAATTAAAATGAAAAAACTAAACAAAAAAAATTGCTATAAAAAAATATTTATTTCAGTAAAATATCTCATTAAATCAGTTTTTTTAATGTAGATTTACAACTACAAATACAATACAAATGATTATTTCATCAAATTCAAAATTTATTTAATGATCAGAGAAGATTTACAGTCATTTACAAAAAAAAATACATACACAGCTACACTTGCAGTCAGAGTTTTCTGCTTTTTTATAATTTTAATAATGACATTTGATTTAGAAGCTTATTAATACAACATAATTAACATTTTCATCAATGTTAGTTTTGACAAAAATATATATGCTTTATCATCAGATAAATACAAAAAATCAGAAATTTGATGAAAGTTCTTACAAGTTTTATACAATATGTGCAAATTTTTTCATTTTTGAAATATTGAGTTTTTTATTACTCTGAAAAATTTAGAGCTCAAACAAATCAATGACAAATTTTATTTATTTATAAATGACATTTTTATATTGTTTTTTTATATTAACAATATAATGATATTATATCATCATGCAGATCAGAGTTTTTTTGAAGCTTTCATTCAACACTTACAAACTGCTTACAAATTGAAAAACATGAGAAGTTTTATTTGATTTTTAAACATATTTTATGAGATCAAACATTTTAAAAAACATGACTTTATCAAAATTTTTATATTGAAAAAATTGCAACACAATTTCATCTGATCAATTAAACATTTTCACAAAATTTTATAATCAAAAAACTTGCAAATTTAACATTTTATGAAAATCAGATTTCAGATTAAAAAATTTACATTTATCAGAGCAAAATAAATTTTACTTTTTACACAATTATTATAATTTAATTAAATATTGCTTTTTTTATTAGCAGATTGAGTGAGTTCATGAGCAATTTGAGCTCAAAACATTATACAGCAATAAAACAAATAATTAAATATTTATATATAATCTGAAATTATGCTCTTGAATATTTCACTGAAAAAAAAATAATCAATAAATTTTTTTTATTTTAAACAACATTTTGTTTGCAGATGATTTTGTAATTTGCTGAAGCTCACAAAACTTGTTAGTATTTTTTTTCAGCACATTTATTAACTGAAAAACATTTAAACAGCATTTTATAACAATTTTTTCAACAAAAGCAAAACTGCATGCATTTATTTATACTGAAAAAAAAATTATTTAATGAAAACAGTTGTTCAATGATTTGAGCTTCAAGTTTTACAGTCTGAATCAAATAAACAATTTTGTTATACATACAAATAATCAGCAGATTTTACAACTGCTGATCAGCTTCATTTTGTTTTTTGTAATCAAGCTTCATCACATTAATATTCATCAGCATTGACTTCACAAGCAGATTCAATGTAAGAAGCTTCTTGTTTACTGAATCTCAACTAGAAACATGCTTATCAACAGTTTGATCAAATTTTTAGAAAGTGAATTCTTTGAGAAATTCATTGAAAATCTCAATCTAGTTGATATTACAAACTTGCTGATCAAATTGAACAATTCAACCATCAAATCTGACTCAAATGAACAAGCAAAAAGCATTCAATAAGCTTGAGCTGAAGGGAGTGTGTTGAATTTATGAAGTTTGTTCCAGCTATCATTCAAACTTTCATCAAATAATTCTAACTTTGTCTAATAAATCTCACATATTGCCACTATCTCTCAACATTGAGTGACACAAGATACAAATTTTTCATCTCTTGCTTAATTTCATGTGTTCAAGATTGCCATCAAATTTGCTGCTTTTCCACAACTTTTCCTATTATCCTTATGGACCCTAAGATGTATAAATAGTCCATAGTTGTCTAGATAGATTGACAGAAATTTGATGAAGTCTTTACTATTCACAGTATTCCCTAAGTCCAACACAATCACAGAATACAAGCCAACAGCCAGCAAACAATGATATGGAGTTATATGCTGGAGTGTCCAATTCTTTAGGAGATCCTTCAGGTCACCTTAGCTAAATGCGTTGAATGGAAGATTAAGAGTACGGAGTACATTAGAAGCTGCTGATTCTGGCCAATTCTGAAATGTATATAAGAATTAGTACCAATAATTGAAACAGTCATTAAAGATTAGGCCACAGGGATAGGAATAAAATGGGCCCTTCTCATGGACTGTATTTTGGTGGCCGATGACAATCGGTAGATATCGGCGATAGAATTTTAGCACCTCCGTACTGCGTGCTGACTTCTCAGCTAAGAGGGTCCCTTGTCGCCGAAGCATACTGTTCGAACACTGTCCCACACGCTTTCAGATACTTTTGCAGGTAGCTTGTGGCCTTTCAAAGACTGATCAATAAGCCACATACCCACAACGAACTCTTCCCTCGATAGCATCCCTATGGCATCATGGCTAACCAGGTTCCAGATATCTTCCAGCACAACCCGCGGCAGTCGAGAACGTGACCATATATCACGCACCACAAGATTCAAAACCAAATCCTCAAATGCAACTGACTTCCTGATCCGCAGCTCTTCGATGTCAGGATCATCCATCATACCGAAGCGGGCGATGCCTTTATTGGCTGCCCAGACACCCTCATATCTTTTTCGTTCACTGTTGGTGATTCGGTCCTGCCATCGCTTTCGGTTGCCTTCTTGATGCTTGTGGGGATGTGGCTTTATCATCACTCGCTTTGGAGGCTTTTTCGACCCAGTCTCATTCTCAAATTTAGATTCATCGCGCATAGTCTTTTTCAATCCTTTGGTTGGACTCGGGGTTCGCGATTTGCTCTTGCTGCGACTGCGCGATGGTTGCAATAAGGAGCGAGAGCGAGAACGACGATGTCTTGGTGGTGGCGGTGGTGGTGGTGGTTTAGGGTCCCGTTGTGGAGGTGATGGGGCGCGCGAGGATGCCAGCGAAGAAGCAGCAAGTGCATCCGCCAAAGAGCTTTCTGACATGTAGGAATGCTGTGGGCGTATGGCATGTTTGGCGGCCGGGACCTTCTGAATTTTCAGTGGTTGCGATGAGCCAACCATTATTGACAGCTCCCTGTCTGTAGCTAGCGTAGACGATCGGGGAGGCACGGGGGGCGCCTCCCTCCTCCGGGGAGGAAGTGGCGGGTTGCTCTTCTGGACACTCATGTCAATGCGTAAAGTAGGGTCAGTTTGATTTCCAGCGGCGAGGGACTTCGAGTTCGCAAATCCCCGACTAGGTAATGACACAGCAGCTTCGTTCGAGACAGGTGACGATATGGTAGGTTCATCTCCATGGAATGCAGAGTCTGTAGAGAGCGAAGAAGACGTAATGCTGTGACCTACATCGTGTCGTTGAGGTTTACAAACGTCAGTCTCCATGGACATTTGTAACGTGGTTCCTGGTTTCGATCTGGCTTGCACTGCGGATCTCCCCACAGCCAGCTGTGCAGCAACATGCTGGGGTTCTGAGGTGATGGGCAGAATTTGGGTTGAGTTTCCTAGAGATAGAGTTGATGGTCCCGTGGGTCCGGCCGCAATAGACGAAAACTGCCTGATTTTGTCTCTCACTGTCGCATTCGGCTGCTGGTTCCCCTGAAGCTCACGTTTGTTCGCAAATTCGGCCCCAGCGATGACTGCCGCCTTGATGGCACTACCGCTTTTTGCCCCATAACTCGCTTTTGCCGTAGTTTTATCTGTTTGCGATGCAAAAGCTATCGTCGCCCCGCGCAGAGCTGTTGAGTGGGCATTTGCTCCAGCTTCCCGAGAGATCTCATGGTTGAGAGAGACCCCTTTCCGTTCATTTGGCATGGAATCGACATATATCTCGTCTGGGTCCGACCTGCTCTCTCGTTGGGATTAAACGTCAAAACATTTCGCATAATACCTCGCATCTACTGTGCGACTAATTATCTTGGAATTAGCACATCCCAAATGTGTGCTGATGGCAGATATTCACCGTCTTGCTGATGATTCTGCACTCAGAAACATTGGCATCATGATTGGCTAAAAGACCATACACAGTACTACTTGTAGAGTCGGGTTCTTGGATAATAATTGCTTATGTCATCACATAAACAGCTGGAAGGGACCGTGCATCGGGCTTAGGTTTTGCCGAAAGCCGAAAAGGTAGTTACCTAACTAGTGATGACATCATATCACATGGTCAAGCGCGACTTTCGCGTTTCGCTGCCTAGAGGCTGAGAATGTTCAGAATTCATTTCTTTGGAGCAGAGTGACCTGAGCCTTCCATCATTGCCAGTCTAGTTGAATTGGATAGAGTCAATTCTTCAAAATAGCTGGTGATAGACAAGTCGGCCGTTTGGTTGGCCGTACGGAGTAGCAGTTTGGATTTTTTGGCCATGGACGGATTTGATGGCACTGTGATCGGGGAGACTGAGAAGGAGCTCGATGAGAAGTATGTCGATTTTCAATTAATGGTCATTATTTTAAGGAAATTAATGAATTGGCGTTAGGTATCCCAACCGCCCACACAATAAGCATTCAACATTGCCTTTCCATGATCTCTTTCTTTCGCTCTTTAATCCCCTAAATGAGAACAAGAAAAGGCCTACAGGGCCCACAGTTGCCCGTAAAAAATTGGGACCTCATGGTATAGGCCAGCAGCATCTTTCTCCACAGGAAATACGGCGTGATATCATTCAGCGTTTTATCTCAAAATGGAGAAAGGAGGTGGGCGACGATATCTACCCGGCCTTTCGGTTGATCATCCCCGAGAAAGACCGGGATCGTGCAATATATGGGTTGAAAGAGAAGACAATTGGAAAGCTGCTAGTCAAGATTATGAAAATTGATAGAAATTCCGAGGATGGGTTCAACTTGTTAAATTGGAAACTGCCAGGTCAAACCATGGCCGCTCGAATGGCTGGAGATTTTGCTGGTCGTTGCTATGAAGTGATCTCTAAACGCCCTATGAGAACTAAGGTTGGTGACATGACAATTGAGGAAGTAAATGACAAGTTGGACAAACTGGCCGCCGCCAACAAAGAAGATGAACAGCTACCTATTCTCGAAGACTTCTACAGAAACATGAACCCTGAAGAACTGATGTGGCTCATCAGAATCATTTTACGTCAAATGAAAGTTGGCGCCACTGAGCGCACGTTTTTCGAGATCTGGCACCCAGATGCGGAGAGTTTGTTTAGCATATCCAGTAGCCTTCGACGCGTTTGTTGGGAACTATATGATCCAAATGTTCGCCTGGAAGCTGATGAAGCACGAGTAACGCTCATGCAATGTTTTCAACCACAGTTAGCACAGTTTCAAATGCACTCTTTCCAGCGAATGATTGAGAAGATGAGGCTATCTCCCGAGGATCCAACGTTTTGGATTGAAGAGAAGATGGATGGGGAACGAATGCAGCTGCACATGATATCAGACAGTTCCATTCCTGGTGGTAAAAAATTCAAATTCTGGTCGCGCAAGGCCAAAGACTATACATATTTGTATGGTAACGGTTTTTATGATGAGAACGGCGCGTTAACCCGACATCTTAAAGATGCTTTTGCTGATGGGGTTGAGAACATCATCCTCGACGGAGAGATGATTACTTGGGATCCAGAACAGGATGCGCCAGTGCCCTTTGGAACCCTTAAAACAGCCGCACTTTCTGAACAGAGAAATCCGTTTTCAACCACAGGCCAAAGACCTTTGTTTCGTGTTTTCGATATTTTGTACCTCAATGATAAACCGTTGACAAGGTACACTTTACGGGATAGAAGGCGAGCTCTTGAAGCTAGTGTAAAACCTGTTCATCGGCGGTTTGAAATTCACCCGTACGAGATTGGCCATTCTGCTGCTGACATTGAGCCTCAGCTCCGAAAGGTAGTGGCCGAAGCATCCGAGGGACTTGTTCTCAAGAATCCAAATTCTCCTTATCGGTTGAATGAGAGACATGATGACTGGATGAAAGTGAAACCAGAGTATATGACGGAATTTGGTGAATCCCTCGACTGCATCGTGATCGGTGGATACTATGGTTCAGGCAAGAGAGGTGGTGCATTGGCAACTTTTCTTTGTGGCCTGCGAGTTGACGAAGCTCAGGTTAGGCAAGGAGCCAATCCAATGAAATGTTACTCGTTCTGTAAAGTCGGTGGAGGGTTTACAGCCGCCGATTATGCAAATATTCGCCATCAAACTGATGGCAAATGGAAAGATTGGGATCCCAAGAAGCCCCCAACAGACTTTATTGAATTAGCTGGTGGAGACGCGCAATACGAACGTCCTGACGTGTGGATTAGGCCTGATGAATCTGTTGTCTTATGTGTTAAAGCGTCCTCCGTAACTCCTAG
The DNA here is from genome assembly GCA_029449355.1 of Emydomyces testavorans. Taxonomy (NCBI): domain Eukaryota; kingdom Fungi; phylum Ascomycota; class Eurotiomycetes; order Onygenales; family Nannizziopsiaceae; genus Emydomyces; species Emydomyces testavorans. The sequence continues at coordinate 3,166,932 of CP120630.1, read as the reverse complement.
TGACCAGTTTCGTCTCGGTCTGACTGTCCGCTTCCCACGATTTAAAAGGTTACGGATGGATAAGGATTGGCAGAGTGCCCTGTCAATTCAGGAGTTCATGGGCTTAAAGGCCAGCGCGGAACGAGAACAAAGAGAAAAGGAATTTAAGATCGATAACTCTCGGAAGAAAAGGCCTAAGAGAGCTACAAAGAAACCCCTTACCGTCGCTGGATATGACGAAGTGAAAAAGGCTGGATATGTAGGCCCGTCGGGGCATGTGTTTGAAGGAATGAATTTCTGTAAGTCCTTGTCAATGTTGGCTTATGAACATTCCTAGTAATCCATTTAGTTGTAATGACTGATGCCCTCGAGACGGAGAAGAAATCGAAACTCGAATTGGAACAACTAATAAAAGCTAATGGCGGGAGAATATATCAAACCAACACTGCAGCACCAAACACTATTTGCATTGCAGACAGAAGTATGCCGGTTAAAAAAGAAGAGAATCACCTTTCAAGGAGGATAAATCTGACAAACTCGTAGGGACTGTAAAGGTTGCTTCCGTGCAAAAGGCAGCAAAGGAAAACATCATTAGGCCTTCGTGGCTTTTCGACTGCATCAAGCAGAATGAAGTTGACACCGGACTACCGGATTTATTAATCCCCTTAGAGCCAAGGTCTGATCGTCATGGCAGTGCGTCTTGCAGGTTCAGTTTCTAACTTGCCTATTTTGCAGGCATATGTACTTTACTACAAAGGACCAGGAACGTGAGATAGCCGGAAATGTTGACAGATATTCAGATAGCTATGCTCGAGATATTACGACAGAAGAGTTCAAGGAGGTAATTGCCTGTTTCTGAATTGAACTTGCTGAAGGAGAAGAAAACCAAGGTCTAACATTTCAGCAGCTTCTAAATACAATATCCCCAATCTCTGATCTGTCAGCGTCCCGTATCTCCAAAATCGAGAGCCAATTAAAATCTCGATATGAACAAGAAGGCAAGTTTGATGGATTACCAGGCTGGTTATTGAAGCATGAAGTTCTATATTTCCCCAGGTCGCGATCGAGCCCAGATTCTCCGCTCCCATTTCCCCTTCATCTCGCCTCCAACCTTGCCAGATTCGCAGGAGCTTCGCTGGCAGACAAACTAGAAGACAAACGGATCACCCACATCGTCGTTGATCGGGATAGTGAATCGACTAGTATCTCTGAATTGCGGTCTAAATTGTCAAAGCGCGTGGGTGCAGGTCAGAAAATACCACATATCGTGACCGTTGACTGGGTGAAAGAGAGCTGGAAGGAGAAAACGTTATTGGATGAAGAACGTATGTTTCCTATTCTTTCTTTCGCCCTTCTTTTCTTTTCTTTTCTTTTCTTTTCTTCTTTTGTTGTTGTTGCTGTCGGGATCTCAAAACACAATCTGTCCCTAAAAGTTGCAAGAACGAAATCCTTTGCCCTTTTTCGAAGTACTGACAGCAGCTGTTAACAATTGATAACTAGGATTTGCAATGTCGAAATGATCGCAGATATGTCGCAGATGCTTTTGTCAATCTCTTTTCTTTTCTTTTCGTTGGTTGTTTGGAGCCAGGCCTGGCACTAAATCCGCGAAAGGTAGCATTTGTCCGTCTGGTTAGCACCCTTTCCTGCGCGTATTGAATAGTATACTGAAGTGCATTAGTTATGGCCATGCATGGGTATGAGGTCTCTTTGCAGTAGAGCAGCTTCAGCTCGATTCCCTTGATCAAAATCCAATGCCTATCGCCGCTACAACTCGGATAAAAAAAGATCCTAAGGAAAGGATCTTTGGAATTGTGGTAGATCGCCATTATATATTCAAAGCCAAGCCCATACAACGGGGCTTATACGTATCATGCAATTGAGCATGGTTCATCCTATATTTCTAACAGGCGCAACGGAGCCAATAACGTGCTCTGTTCGGGCATGGTATATATCCTTGCCTGTATCTCGGTCAAAAGTTGCATGAGGCTGCTTTTCGGGATTTCATAAAGGTAGCCCGCAGCCTCGTTATAAATATAGTAAACTCTGCCAATGCCTGGTTCCACGGTCACAACCAATGCACCCGACGACATTACTTCTGGTTCATGTCTCACAGGCACGCAATATACCCTCCCCTCTTTGGTTGAGGATGGCAACCAGAGTCGTTTACGAGGTGGATGGTAGTCCGATCGAGGTGGGAGAAAAATGCCACTGTCAGTCATAAAATTAATGGTCAAATTTCTGTTTTGTTGCAATCTCAGCTTCAAGAGTTGTCGTCGAAAAGATTCGCCGTCGTCTCGGCGTTTTCGTGGCCTCGCTTCGGATGTGATTCTTTCCGTTTGAACGTCCATATCAATCAGCGTACTCGTTACTAGATTTATGAGACCTGGGGAAATTTGAACCATTTTGCCGTCTTTACCATAGCCGACGATGGCTTTGACTATCAAGTTCGTTTCAGGATTCTTGCCCTCTTGAGGACTAGACATTGTTGCCCTTACCAGACTGTTCGCGTGAGGCATGGCATCTTTTCTGTCACCACTGTGACCGTGACAGATTCTCTGTTCAGTCAGAGAGGGAGTTTTGTTCCCAGTTTCAGATATTGGACGGAGTCTCCGTGCTTGGTAGGGCCTTATCGACGTCGTTTGCGTTGTCGATAATGTTCGCATTGGTAATCCTTCTCTATAAGGTGTATCTGTACCGGTGGATGCGCGGGATTCGCTGAGTGACTTGGCATAGGGAACTGGACTCAGGGAGCTCCCAGATGATGAAGATGAGTCCAAATCGTCGAGATTTGGTATCTCAGGGCAAGATGCCCTGCGCTCGGCAATATTTTCTGCAGTGTTTCGATTTGGACTACTTCTGGAGCTTGATCTGCAATTTGCAAAATTTCCAAGCTGCCATCCAGGATGATTGCCGCTATCTGGACTGCAGCTCCTTCTAGAGCTAAGATTCGTCTCAGAGAGGTTGCGAAAGTAGGTATCCATGGCGCTGTTGCGGTATAGGTAACTTTGGTGTGAGACAAGTCGTCGTGGGGAGCGCTTTTCAGAGCGCTCGAAAACGGAAGTCGTCGATTCTTGTGGCATGACCATTTTTATGAGACAGATATGCAGCAGGATGGAAAGGCAGGGCCTCAAGTTCCCTCGTTAGGAATTTGTGGTGTCTTTTGACCGGCTTTGATGGAGACTTGTTCAACACGTCTTGCTTTCTGCTCACGTCCACTGAAAAATATATCCAGTTTTCAGTATCCCCTTTGGAATGTCTGTTGCAATCGACGTGACATTTGAAAGGCAGTATTTCTTTTAATGGATTCACAACCCCTGCACTTGGAATGATCTTTCAAAATCGTTGGAATCGGTGAAGCATTATCGCTTTGTGCTTTTAGATATGAAGCAAAATCTAGGAGCTTCAGTGATGCTTTTCTTGGAGATGGAGGAAGAGCATGCTTTTGAAGTAATGGAAATATAGCAGATCGAGTTCTTTTCTCGAACCTTATACCTATTGCCAGCGGTGGGAAATAGGGACATCAGAATGACATATCCATGGTGCTGGGCCATATCAGAACCTTGAGGCTTCTCCATCTCGAAAGGCCACTGCAGAGAAGATCTGATTCCCACCATGGTTTCTGGTCTTTCTCGACCAAATTCCTCGCAAATGTGAAGCAGGGAAGACTAGAAGGAAACGTTTTATGAGCCTGTCCTGCGTATTGCTCGTGGAACTCCACAGCTGGATTGATGGATGTATACATCCAACAACCAGCCTCCAGTTCTGGCTTCACTGGACTCTTCAAGTGGTGTGATAAGTATGGGTCAATTTGCTGGTAGTTTAAGGATTGAAACTATGTATGTATGTATTTACTAAATTCCATGGATAGCACCAAAAGTATTTTGATTAGACCAAAGAATCACTCTCATCAAATCTTCAGATATTGTTTCAGATCGAACCAAAGATCACTAACCATACTCTGTTTGTGCAATGTTTTCCCCCTGATTCTCTTCCACTATATTGCTGATAATCAAAAACCATCCAGGTCCCAACTTGTAGCAGCAACGAGAGCTCCAGCAGGCGTGAATGACCACAGATGCAGTTTTGACCTCAACATCTTCACGGCTTCAAACTGTGAAGCTCTCATTACACTTGACCAACAAACATTCAAATGTCACCTCTGCACTATCTGCCTGTCACCTTTGACAATCACTGTTCAACAATCAAAATGACCAAGCTTATCAAAAATATGAACCGATCACCTTGTTGACCTTGGCCCGATGCAACTCCACGCACTCTGTCTTCTCCTCCTCCGCCGCCTGTCACCGTTCTCAAATCATGAACACATACTACCGTGAGGGTCTCTCTTACCCTTTCGACGCGGTAGGCACACGCAACCTTCATGATGACCTTGTTGCTCCGTGGACACCTTATCTACCAGCGATAGCGTACGCTCTCGCCTCGTCAGTCTTCGTCTACTTCCTGCTGATATATTTGAATATTTTACCGCCGTTCACCTTCTCCAAGATAGTCTGGAGGCTTATCGTCATGCTTTCTCCAGCTCCACTTGTTTTCGCTTTAGATAAGGATACAAAGGAACGAGGCGTCGCGAAAAATGCTAGAGAACTTCAGGAATCTTCAGATACGGCGGCGAAAGAGGAGGCGTTACGGAGAATATTCCATTTAGACCGAATGTCTTTCCTCCCCAAGACATCCATTGCTCAAGGAAATGCGAATGCGAGATCGACACATTTGCGTGCAGCAAGCCCGGCTCCTCCAGGGCTGGGAAATTTTAATAACTCCTGCTACCAAAACAGCGTTATCCAGGGCTTAGCATCACTGCGTCAGCTTGACTCTTTCCTGGAAAATAACCTCCAAATGCTAGGACACGGGCAGACGATGTCGACGCACGTTTCCCTTAAAGAAACGATAGTGCAACTAAATGACTTTTCGAATACTGGTCGCAGGCTGTGGTTACCAAGGGAACTCAAATCCATGAGTAGTTGGCAACAGCAAGATGCACAAGAATATTATTCGAAGGTTGTCGAGCAAATAGATAAGGAAATAAGTCACGCCTCAAAGTCGAGATCCACCAACAACGGGTTCAAGGTCGACGTGCCACGGCCTCCAAGTGCCCAGTCCTCATCGCCTGATGCTGTCCCAGAAAATGACATTTTCAGGAGGATCGGAGTTGATGATTTGGCTGGGCCTTTCGATAACCCTCTTGAAGGTCTCACTGCCCAACGGGTTGGGTGTATGGATTGCGGGTATTGCGAAGGACTGTCCCTTATTCCATTTACCTGTCTCACAGTTCCCCTTGCCCCGCGTGCAGAGTATGACGTGAGAGACTGTTTAGACGACTATACTGCCTTGGAACCAATCGAAGGGGTAGAATGTATGAAATGCACAGTTCTACGCATTGAAGCGGGTCTACTGGAGTTCCTGGACAAGCTGAGCTCTAACGATTGGTCGCAACTTGAACCAAACGAAAAAGCACAAAAGGAAACGTTGAGTTCGATCACCGCATCCAGGCTCAAGGCCGTCCAAGAGGCCCTCCGTAATGAAGACTTCTTTGAGAAAACACTTTCTGAGAAGTGCCGTCTCAACGCGAAGAATCGTGTTTCCTCAACGAAGTCGAGACAATCGGTCATTGCAAGAGCACCCAAATCATTGGCTATTCACATCAATCGAAGTATGTTTGACGAATTTACTGGAGTTCTGAGAAAGAATTATGCTAGAGTCATCTTCCCAGAAGTTCTAGATCTTGATGAGTGGTGTCTAGGAAGTAAACAAAACGACCAAACGGATGATGTTTCAATTGAAAATTGGGAAGCTGATCCAACCAAATCTATGCTTTCTTCCCCTAGGGCTGCGTTTCGATCTCTGAATAGGAAGTACGAGTTACGTGCTGTCATCACTCATTATGGTCAACATGATGATGGACACTATATTTGCTACCGAAAGTTTTTAACCGAGTCACTGCCTGCTGAAACAGCTCAGACCGAAAATGGCTTGAATAGAGAGGAGCGAGAGAAGGACCAGTGGTTCGAACTGAGTGACGCGGATGTCTATCCGGTCAGCAATGAGTATGTCCTGTCACAGGGTGGCGTATTCATGCTTTTCTACGAGTTGATAGAGACTGCTCCAGCTTCTCTAAAAGATTTCGTGGGCTTTTCCTCTCAAGATCTTCCTGAAGATACCTTTGGAAACTCTCCGGAAAGCCGAACTGACCTACCAGATTGAGGACAATTAAAGTTGCTTCTTTTCGTGGAAGTCACTGAAACACGCATCGTTACCGACCAGTACTCAAGGCTCCCTCGGTTGTTGAATAGACCCATAATTTTGCTCTCTTATGTCTAATTGGTATTATTGCCTTTTGACATCCATTGGCATCTTTTAGGTCTGGGTTGTGTGCTAGGGGGGCGTGAATGAGACAGAAATATCTGAGTATATCAGCGAGTGTCCTTCCTCCTGCTCCATGGAGAGCAAAACATCAGTGCTTAGGTGCTAAGTGTCTGCTCAATGAGATGCCACTGCCTTGCTGTATGTGCAGTACATAATGCATACATATCCTGGATGTTTAGCAGATTAGACAGTGTGTATAGACAGCTGATTGTTGCATTTACCTCCAATTGTTTCCCGTCGCGCAGAATTATAGATGATTGGAATGGTTCTTTTTATTTCTTTTTCTTTTCCGCAAATACCAAGGAGAAGTTGAAGCCTGCTGAGCGCAAAAAGTGAGTCAGATTGTGTTTCCTTCTACTATTATCAGTAAATAATAGTTCCAAAGTAGTAGCACCTACCTGAAGCTCGGAAAAGGAGTTGCAATTGGGGGAAGTGCAGACCAAAGAATATCCACAGAACTCAGAGGCAGAGAGAGACCTTGGATATACAGCAGTTATTTCATTGAACAGAAGACTTTGGTGGCAAAAAAAAAAAAGGGGGGGGGGGGTATGATTCTCTGTTCAATGACATAATTGGAACAGTATATACTTTGATTTTTTTGTGATTGACAAGTAGTGAGACCTGGGGGAAATTTTTCAAGCACAAAGGGATTTTCTTCCTGTAAGTAAAATTTTTTCGTTGCAGTTAGCTTGTTTACTCTCTTTAGCTTAAAGACGAGATATTATTCATCAATTCTGATTGAATTTGCTGCTTATTTCCCCCTCCCATCATGTTGAATACCAACATTGGAGATGGTGTCTAGAATCACTTTCATGACAAAAATCATGAGGGGGTGATATATGGGAATCTCTCAATTGATTCCTTGCCACTGTCTTTTCAATGTGGTACTATTGTGGAATGATAATGATGCAAATGGGCCGAATTACTACACTTTCCTTCCCTTTTGAGCAATGTTAGGGAAGAGTAAAAACAAGCTTTGTTTGTGCCTGTCAACCTTAACTTTAATCTTAACTCTAAATTAATGACGATAACAGAACCTCTCCACTCAACCCCTTCCTACAACCTACCAGGTGGGGTTAATGTTGTGAACTGTTTATCCAAATAAGTGATGTTTATTCTCAAAATGAATAGTAGCACGTCTTAGATAAATCTCAGTTGTTGCTATCAAAAGCATTGTTTTTCCATTCTCACAAGTTGTCAGTGATTTTACCAGGGAAAACACTGTACACAATCACATGGCCTTGAAAGGGCGTGGATATGTATGTACCTTGTCAATTGCTTATCCCCTAACTTTCATGACTGTGGAACAGATTCAGGTACCATGGAGCTACCAATTTCATGACATGAGTATACACTGTGTCCGAGAGCAACTGTAGGGCTTCCCTGAGAATCAAGTTTTGCATTTCTAGCAAGAGAGATTAGCAACAAGTCTGCTACAATCGTGGTTCATGTCCAATTGATGACATCCACAGATGAGACCCCTTTTTTGACAGATAATATGATGAAAATCCCAGTTTTAACCAAGATTGGCTGCAAAGAGTGTCACTATGTTGCAACACGATGTTCGCTTCCACAAAAATGTCGTTCCCGCTTCCTCCAAAGATTGGTAATGTACTTCCAATTCTTTGGTAACGCTATCATTGCTAAGGAGAAAATGACTCTGCTTTCATCATCCCCATGGCACAGGTTGAAAATAGTGTGCCGCTAAAGGCATTGTTACCTCGATAGGATTCTGTTGGGAACCGACTCGCAACAGCAATTAGAGCTCTAGTATAAATAGCTTCTCCTCTGACGGTGGTTTCTTGCTGCTCCTCCTCTCCTCGTAACATCAGAAACACATAACTTCAAGGACATTTGTGCCTTCCAAGAGCCAAAGAGCGATAAAGAACATCCACACATCTTTGACATACCTACAGCTCATCCTGCACCTTATTTCGGCTTTTCGGCCATTAAAAATTATTTAATTTGTTTTTAAAATAAAAACAAGCTTTCACACCTCCATCTGACAAACCAATATGTCAGGAGTCAATGGGGAGACTCTTTTCAGGGACTATTTAGTCCCTTCGAATCAGCGATCAGAGGATCTCACGGCGAATCACTCTGGGTCAAGCCAAAATGCCGACATCTCAGGCTCTGTCCAGATTCCAAACGGCTTCTATTCTGTCGAACAGTTTCCTTTGGGGACTCCCGAAAGTTCCAACAGTCCACTTCGATATGTGGACCCCCAGCAACTTGTTCAGCAGTTCCAGCCTGCTGGGCAAGACCTCACTCCGGCGCTCACCATGGGGGATAACATGGCCAACTCGAGAGCGGAAGTCGGACAAACAAGTCCAAATAAACGACGCCAACGATCTTCCAGCACCGACTCCAAGCTGGAAGTCAAAAGAGCCAAAAATCGAGTTTCCGCTGCGAAGGCCCGAGAGAAGAAGCGCGTAGAAGAGGAAGCAAGGAAGGAAATGGTGGAGGATCTCCAACGGGCGATGAGATTCTTCCGAAGCTGCATGGACGCACACGGCGAACGATGCAAATGCCCCTTGACAATGAGTATTAAAGAGTTCTTCCAAAAACAGGGGGAAGCACAATTCAGGAAGGCCTTGGAGGAAATTCACGGCGAAAAAATATGAAAAAAAAAAAAGGAAGTGTGGATATGTGTGTGTGTGTGTGTATTGGAGAAGGTGAGCCTGGTTGAGTGTGGAGTCCTTGGAAAGAAGAAGTAGATGTTGCTTTCTATTTGATTTGTGAGAGTGATTCATGCTCTTTTTTTTTTTTTTTTTGTATTGACTGACCTCCTTTGTTGCTTCTGTTAAACCAGAAGGTACCATTCATGGGTATGTTTCTGCTGTTGATGATATCTTTCCTGTACTCAATGTATTCCCTCCTCTGAATTTATTATTGTTGTTCATGCATTGGCATCGTTTTCTGATGTTTATATATCGTTCATCAAATGCACTTTCCACATGTTCAAAGAGCCAATGTCTTTCATATATAGGTTATATGAGACCAATAAAAGAAGTTCTGCTGCATGTCTCAGTTTTTCGCAACTGGTATATTAGAACAAGAACCATTCAAGGGAGAAATGCAGTACCATAGGCATGACTCTATGATTATTAGTAGCAGTTTGCTCTCTTCAACTGATGAGCTATGTATGTGGCTTTATAGTCGGAAAAGGAACTGGTTCCTTTTTTAATGCTTCCGAATCTCAGCTCAGTCAGCTCAGTTCTTTCAGAGATATAGCATATATAGTAAATTAGCCATAAGGTGAATGTGTTTGGATATCACTCTGCTTCCCAGTCTCCAATCGAACCTCTTCATACGGGCAGAGCTTAAATGCAGTTATCACTCAGAGAGACAAAGCCATCCTGACAGATTCATGACCATCTCGGCTTTAGTCTCTAAGGAGCTTTCCTCTGCTCACTTGCACATGAAGGATGCGAGGCCTGTTGACTGTGGAAGCGAATGTCGAGAGTGAGATTTTCGACAGGTCACGTCTGTCGTTAACATAACTAACTAAGTAGCTTACTAAGCAAACAACAAGCTGGAGTCCACGAGCGCCAAGGCCAAGGGGACAGAGAAGTTAACTAGGTAGTTAGTTAGCCGAGGCTCAGACTCGAGGATTCTCCCAGTCTCGGAGCTGCATGGCCCTAAGCAAGTACCAAGCTAGTTAGTATGTACATAGTTACTGATTCTCCAGCAGTGCTTGTCTTCTCCACAGTCAAGGTTCGGATCTCAACGGCAATGAGCAGAAGCACCGTGGACGTCGGCTGTGGGATCATGCAAGTTGGCGGATCTGAATCCTGATATTGGACGAAGCAAGCAACAATCTCTGCAGCTTACCTCATCCCCCAGCCTGACGAATTCCATTGGTTGGCACGGCGGCCTAGTCCCAATTTGGCAATCATCCTTGCTGCCGCACCAACCACAACTGGCTAGTCGCCTCGTGGGGTCAATCGTCCCCAAGAATCATGACGATCGACGAGATAAGCGTTTGAAGCGCATTCAGCAGTCAAGTATGCCTTGTCGAGAGGAATCAGAATAGATCTCTGTGGCCTCACGTTGAAAGTTGGTTTTATCCAGTGTCATTTCCACAACGAAATTGTGTCGATTCTCTGACTGGAATATCGAGAGGTATTCGGCTGCCCGCGGGTTTTCCAACTTCATCCCAACCCTCTCGTCTGCATAACCTGAACAGGCTGTCCGAGCAGACTGTTCGATGGTTCGTGTGCCAATCTGGCTTTGGCAGGTGTCCTGTATACTGCTCGCTGAGCCCGCTGCGCTGTTTGGCAAAGGGTGTTGCTGTAACATAATCCCACCCGGAAAATATAACTGACAGTTTAGGACTATTCTTCACCCTCTTTACCGCCTCTTCGAGAGATCTCTTGTATGGTCAAAGGCCGTCCAATCCTTCTGCACTTTGATGCGGCAGATTGATCAAAGCATGCGCCCATCTTTCAAATGAGGAGAATCACCAACCGATGCGCACTTCATAACTTTTCCTAGACTACGTGCGGAATTCTATAATAATGGCGGAGAGTGGGACAGCAACGAATTCTAAGCAAGTGACAGCTGCCAAACCCCGAGCTCGTCAACCCGGGAAGCCAAGAACAAAACCCAAAGATCAAGCGAGGATACCTGCAGCCAAACGAAGATGTGTCTCAACGGCATGTATCGCATGCAGAAAACGGAAATCGAAGGTATATATTTCGACAATGCTTCAGCATTTAGACTTGTGCTAACAAGGTTTATCTGCCAGTGCGATGGAAATACTCCTAGCTGTGCCGCTTGTTCCTCCGTTTACCACACACCCTGTAAGGACACTAGTTTTCTTTACTGTGGCTTTTGTTGACATGCGATCGGCAGGCATATATGATCCAAACTCGGATCATCGACGCAAAGGAGTTTACAAGCAAGATATTGATAACCTGAAAAACCGGAATACCACCCTCCAAACGCTGGTCGAAGCCATTCTTAACTACGATGAAGAGGATGTCCTGGATCTTGTACGCCAAATGCGGTCTAGTGATGATCTGGAAGCGGTAGCGGAATCCATTCTACAACGACGACTGAAGCAAGGTGCTTCGGAAGCCCAGTGTCCTCTCCGAGAAGATGAAGAAATTACCGCAGCAAGTGCCGCACAGTTCGAGTCGGAATTGGCGGGAAAAATGAGCGAGCTTAGGCTCGATGGTACGGTCAAATATGTAGGAGGAACTTCGAACTTGGTCTTCCTTCCTACTGCCCCAGACACCGATGACTCGGATTCTTGTTTGGTTAACTCAGACTGTAACGAGCATCTGGATGACTCGATCACATGCTGGACCACTATTACGAAAAGCAAAGAATTGATTCGCCATCTACTGACTATGTACTTCACTTGGCATTATCCATATTTCACAACCTTGTCAAAAAGATTGTTTTATCGCGATTACGTGCGGGGCAGGTCGAGTCAGTACTGCTCTGCTTTGCTCGTCAATGCAATGCTTGCCCTTGGTTGCCATTTTAGCACGTGGCCAACTGCCCGCGAAGATCCCAATGATTCCGCAACCGCTGGAGACCATTTCTTTCGCGAGGCAAAACGGTTGATCTTGGAGAATGATGAGCATGAAAAGGCTAGACTCTGTAACGTGCAAGCATTTGCATTAATGTCAGTACGAGAAGCAGGTTGCGGCAGAGAGGGCTCCGGATGGGTTTATAGCGGCATGAGTTTTCGAATGGCTTGCGATTTAGGATTGAATGTCGACGTGACCGGCATTGGGTCTAACCGCCTGAGAGATGAGGATATTGATGCCCGCCGGGTCACTTTCTGGGGATGCTATTTGTTTGACAAGTTCGCCTTCCCCACCAATACAAACTATATGCATTCTAACCCCTGGCCAGGTGTTGGTCAAACTATCTAGGCAGGCAGCCTCAATTATCTGGTGCACAAATCACCGTTCCAAAATTCGATGTCTTTCTGGATGAAGATTCAGAAACGTGGTCTCCTTACACAGATGCTGGTGTTTCTCAGGACCATGTGCAACCGGCACGGACGAGAGCAGTCTCACTGCAGATATCCGAACTCTGTGAAATTAGCAGCGACTTAATGTGTAGCTTCTATAATCCCACTCCTATAACCAGACACATGGGAAAGCAAGAGGAGTTGCGACGGTTGAGCCAGTTACACACCAGGCTGGAGGCTTGGAGGAAGAACCTCCCGAAAGAACTGGAGCCAAAGGATGGTCAACTGCCCCAAGTTTTACTTATGCAGTAAGTCAGCACCCAGCCCCAACAAACTGATTTTGCATTTCATTGACACTCCTCAGCATGTTCTTTCAGTTGCTTTTTATCCATTTATACAGGCCGTTCTTGAAATATACCAAAGCTACCTCTCCACTTCCACAACATGTCTCGCCAAGGAAGCTATGTACCCAAAGTGCCTCTATGATCTCCAAGCTACTTCGGATCTATAAGCGGAGTTACGGGCTACGCCAGATATGCAATGTTGCTGTATATATTGTCCACTCTGCATGCACAATCCACCTTCTCAATCTTCCCGATAAAGCTGCGAAAAGAGATATTATATATGGTGTCAAAAACCTGGAAGAAATCGCAGAAAGCTGGCTGTGTGCCCGCAGAACGCTCCGAATTTTAGATCTGTCAGCTCAGAAGTGGCATGTCTCCCTTCCTGCCGAAGCCGCCGCCGTCCTAGAGCGTTCCCATAACAGATTTGGCTCTTGGGCTTCCTGGGACCAAGTGAATTCCCCATCCACCTCGGATGAATCGGTCAAAGTCGCAAGTCAGGACGTCGCATCTGCTTCCTCGACTCGTGCCTCGACTCCTGACAGTACTCCAAATATTTTGCGATCTGATCTTCAACCATCAGAAATCCGGGTGTCAGTTAATTCAACCATGCCACAGCTCGTGCGGTCTATTCCCTCAACTCCCCATGATGGAGCGGTAACATCCGCTCCATTAGCCAAGCATCTGCAGTGTAATCCTTCTCTTTCAGAAGCGCCTGCAGAGCCTTGTCAATATGCTGATGGACATGTTCGGCTGAAATTGGAGAGCCCTAGTCCTCCAGCTGACATGACAATGATGAACACCACTACTGCGAATCTAAGCGCGCCTCAAAATCCCGCGTTTACCAATATTGTCAACCTTGTCGAAGAGAGTCAAGACTGGTGGTTTAAAGACCAGAATGCCCTAGCTCTAGGACTGGACAACTGGGACTGGGTCAGCTCGGATAGAGCATGTGGGAACATTGACGTTAATCATACCATGTCTCCAACGACTTCACCCACACCGAACTTTGGCGATAGCACTCACATTATACCCAGTCAGGTCAGTGGTGTGGTCAACTCTACCATCGGGATTCCTGTAACATCAAACACGTACAGCGGAGGCTATTACATGGCTAGGTCAGGACCCGAAGTGGTGAGTGGCCCGCGAGCTTTTCCAATGGCACCACCCGAAAGCGAGCCCAGCCAGATATATTATCAATAGTTATAAAGCCACGGAGCGATTGAGAGTCACGAATGATGAGTCAATTCGGCGCTGTGCCTGTGTTTGTTTACATCTATCATTAAAATGGTTCTTCTCCTTTATGTATTTTGTTCATCTTATTCATTGTTTATTTATTTTATTTTTGCTGTTGCGAAAGTATAAACGGTGTGGGATTCTACGCATTTTTGCCCTCTTTTTTGGTTACAGGTGGCAGACTGATAGATTTACGTTTGGGATACACGGATTCAGAAGCCTCTCTTCTTTACGGACGTATGACAGTGCGTTACTCGCTTCTCAGGAGTCTTTTCTGGATTTTTGGTTTTCAGCTCGTGTTCTCTAATGCCACGAATGGGTTTTGGAACAGTATAACATAGTATTTATCATTGCCTTGGATGTATGTATAGTCAATACATGTTTGTGTCAAGAAATGTATATGCGTAGTATTCAAATATTGCTCTTTGGCTTTAGGTTTTGGTATTGTGATGAGCAAACTGTGACCGTTGGCTGGCAGTTTTATCAACGTATACATGGCCATCTAAATGGCAAAAACGAAAAAGGTGCTTTAAGGAGGTGGTATCACTATGGATTACATTCGATGGTTAGCAGACCAGCCGTAAACACTCAGGCAAAACTCATGCGGCAATACCATGGGTAGAAATGGGTTGGAGAGTGGAAAGCCTACCAAAAAGTAATCTGCAACAGGTTTCTTCGCTGGCATCCCTCTCGTATCTTGAGGCGCAGCGTCAAATACTCTATACCTCCTGCCTGGTCCGACAATACTTCGCCTCTCACCACGCCCACCTCGCATACCGCCCAGACTCCGGCCATAGTCGCCATTGCTTCGGGCAATGGTGCCTCCGCTACTTGCGTCTTCGCCCAGTTCCAATATCGCGGCGACATTCCCACATCGATAGCAGTAGTTTGGCGCTGACCAGACAGTCACGATTCCACCATCAAACATCTCCTTGAAGCCTTCCATAACAAGCTGATGCGCGCGCGCGATCAGAGAGAGGTCGTTCTTGTAACTAAAGTGTTTTACAATGTCGGCGCCAAACAGGAAACCCGCCCCTCTGGGGCTTAGACCCCAGCCTTCGATCTCATCGGGGTCCGACCAGAGAAGATCGCACATGGCGCCTTCGTGAGGTACTTCCTGTTTTCGATCGATCAGGCGAATTTTATCGACGCTGTCCACGAGCGGGGAGAGCCCACCGTGAACGCAGAGAACGGCGCCTGAGTTACGTGAAAAGCTCCCTAGACTATCTGAAGTTGCGCTGGTTCCTGCTGGGCCGGGTCGGGATGGTGCACTTGTGGGAGCCGAGGATATGTCCCTGGGAGGTGAAATGTCTCGAATATCGTTCGCCAAGTCCTGCGATCCCCGGTCTCTCCTGCGATATGTCGCATATGTGACTTCGCCCTTTGAGTTTAATACTTCGGTCTCAAGTATATCGTCTTCACCAGCCGTAGAGCCGCCCAAAGAATCACGAACCATCGACGCCGAGGCTCCCGTAGGCTCCAATTCTGAACTCGCGCCCAAAACCAAAGCGCCCAAAGCTAAATAATCAAATACTTCACAGCAATAACGCCAAACGTTTGCATTACCATATTTCCGAATACATTCGTCATAGAATCCATAAACTGTCGTGATCTGTCTTGACTCATGGTTGCCTCGTATCAGCGTGATCCTATCTGGATATCGCACTTTTAGGCACAGCAGCAGTAGAAAAGACTCGAGTGAGTAGAATCCGCGATCGACAAAATCGCCCATGAAGAGATAGTTGGTATCTGGAACATCGCCGCCGACGCGGAAGAGTTCCATCAAATCGTGGAATTGGCCGTGAATGTCTCCACAAATCGTCACTGGAGCATCGACGTTTACCACGTTGCCCTCCTCGATGAGTAGTTCGCGCGCTTTGTAGCAGAGTTCTCGGACTTGTGGTTCGGGAATGGGACGACACTGGCGCAGTTGCGCAATGGCTCTGGAAGGCGAGAAAAACGATATTTAGTGTTACATCATAATCTAGAGGCCTTTGAGCAGATGAAACGCACTTGTCTAAGTCACTCATCGTGTTGAATTCTGCTGGACGCTCGGAACGTTATTTAAAGTCTGTGCAGCGCGCCAGGATTCCAGTCGCTTTGGTTGAAGCGAGTGAGGTTTTGGGTCTATCTCTGTAAAGGGTCAGATTCCTTCATCTTTCAGAAAGAAGCTTAAAAAGCCAAATGCTAGCAGCTAAAACAAAGATATCAAATAATGCCAGTGATGGAGAAAAGAGCTCTGGAGCTTCAAGGATGATCACCAAGACTGCTGATGGATGGATGCGGCGTCAATTAGGTAAGCCACTTCGCTGTTGCTTGGCGATGGAATTCGGCTGATAAGATTAGATCAACATAGTTACACTAGTCAAAAGTAGTTTAGCTCATACTTAACTACTCACTTCACCTGTTGGAAGCAAAACAACGAAGATGGCATTCAATCGACGGCATACCCTTCTGTGCCATTGACGGCAAACGATGGCAATGGAGTACTCATGTAAGTTTTCATATCCTTTGACCTCTTCTATGGGTCTTGGTTTGCAGCAAGATTATGTGAACCTCGACTTATTTGCTTCGTCTAGAGACTCAGAAGCAGTTGGAAATTGAGCCATCTTCGGCTTGCCATGCAGATCGCGGTGCATGCCGAAGCCCACTCTCGATGCCTCCGCACCTTCATCCGCGGTCGCGTTCGACCACATCTCTTTTCACAGCAACGCTCCTCGCCTCCTTCTTAATCGTCGGAATGCCCCATGTCTTTCCATGCCCCGCACCCCGACGTACACTAGCAGACTCGGGAATGACAACGACGCCCGAAGACCAGCAGAGAATACGAAAACGCAGAAGAAAACAAACAGAACAATCGACAGACCTAGTCACTAAGCCATCTCCGGAGCGCACTCGCGAATTAAACGATGTCACCGAGGAGTTTCGACGGATGGAAGAGGAAGCAAAAAGGCTGACGAAGATGGGTAGAGAGTGCCCAGTTCCAAAGCCTAGGGGTCTTATTGGTCAGATATTAGGATTTAATGGGTCAAAGGAAAGTGGTGCCAAAGATGGCCTGTCGCGAGGGGATACTCCAGCTAGAGAAAGCGATCATTAAGCACGGCGATTTACATACCCTATCGATGCACGGGACATGGAGTTTCATGTATTACTCTATGTATCATACATATAATTTCGAATTTGTCAGGTGGTATATGATTTGGAACGGGCTTCATCTCATTTTCCATCACTTGATTAAGTATACGTGGGGAGAGAAAGCAGAAGAGAAGAAGAGAAAGAGATATAGACAGGATCTGCGAAGCTCTAGCTTCTGCTCCAGTGAAAATCCTTCCTCAATATCAACATCCTATCGTATTTACTTGCTGAACTTTGACACGCAGTACGCTTCAAAGAGGTATGGTTGCCATGGGCAGTGGTAACCAAATGCTTATGTATAATTCATTTTTACAGAGAGCGGGAAGAAGTATCAAGAAAAATACTTCCTGATATTGGCCGTGTGCACCTCAATCCTATTGGTCCGCCAATAATATAAAAAGGGAACTTAAAATTGATAGAACCCTTTTTATTTCAACAGGCGGGCCTCGGTGGCCGAGTGGTTAACGCTGCTGCTGCAGCTGTGAACCATCAGGACGCAATCCAATATGCCCTTAATGTGCAGGATCTTGATATTCTGCTGCCTTGTTGCTTCCATGCTCTGGTTGGAGTAGTAGTCCGGGCTTCCTGGACGAGCCTCGTGTAACCATCATGATGAGAGGCTGGCCACCCATACCTGAGGTACCCAGGTATGTCCACCAGTCCTCGCACCATCCCTTTTTTATTATCATCCAGACAACATGTCGCTGGAAGTCAGTAAACTATTGGAGGTTGAGAGTTCGATTCTCTGTTAGGTCAGAGATTTTTTTTTTTTTTTTTCTTATTATTATCATTCTTTTATGTCTCTCTTTGATCATTATGACAGTTGCCTCTAAGATGATGGCTCAACAAAATGTTGATATGAAACTAGAACAACTTATAGAGTATATACTTTCTATACTGACTTAATACTGCATAAGGAGCGACAATTCTTGTTAAATGATTGAAGTCCATGCTGATTGCAACAGAAGCTGGATCTCGCTGTATGGGAGGCATGAAGTGCATGGGATGGCGGCCCTGGGTATATAAACAGAACCAGGCCCTCCCTCCAGTGAGCACTTATCATTTGTTATCTGCTCTCTCAAATTGCACCCAAGGCAAATGAAGAACGGCACCCAACACCTTAGCTATCAATGAAGATCAACTCGTCGAGTTTTTGTGTGGCAGTGCTGCTTGAGCCTTCGCCCACAAAGAGTCTATGCCTCTCGAACCTGATTATTCCGAGCAAGTGAAGCAACAGAAATGATGAAAGAGGCGCCTGAATTTGGAAACCCCAAATTGAACCGAATAGCTAGAATGGAATGAGAAACACTTTCAGCAAAGGACATAACCAGGCAGAACCATTCCAACGTGAGGGATCCGTGACAGGCAAAATAGGACTGCACTCAGCTAGGACAGGATCTTGGATCCGCATAATGAAATCAACCAAGCTTGAGGGCATTCAAGCGGGTATTGTGAGCGTTGAAAATGCAATCAAGTTGCTGAGCCAGTGAGACTGAGTATGTTCTGCCATTTCATCAGTCGGCACGTAATCTCCGACTGACAAAGTATATGACAGATATTGTTCCAAGTCCTACCATAATAAATTGTGTCGCTATCCCCAAATTCTTTGAGCAATGAACGCATGGACCTGACGCTGTTGGTTGCATGTCGGAAAGAAAAAAGTCGCGCAAGGAGCTAAAACAAGATGGGGGAGGCACAAGTTCTGCTCTCTTTCCTCCTGAGACCTCCTTGTACAAGATTGCCATGGAGGTAGAAGAATTCTGAACATCCATTTCTCACTGGTATCGAAAACAACCGGAATGCACACATTGAAATTGCGTTTTTTCCATTCTCGAAACATACAGCAAAGCGGAGTTTCTGGGTGCAGTGAGGAGGCCAAATGGCACACTTTCACCGAGTCGACAGCTTTAACAAATTCCTCGCAAGCTGCATCAAGTCCATGTTTTGAAATTTGATCCATGATTCAGCAGATGCAAAGATAGCAAAAGCAACTGACAACAATCAATAAGTGCAAAATAATCACAATGGCGGACACAGACAGGGTTCACTACGTCCCTAGGTCGCTAGGCGTTAGGTCGCTAGGTCCCCTTTCCAGTTGCTCCCAGGGGCGCCCAGGTAGGTTACTAGGGGTTATCAGGGTTCCAGTGGTAGCCCAAGTGACTAGATTTGAGGGATTGGGGAGCTCTGTAATTTTGAAGCTCATTAGGTTTCTAGTCTAGTAGTTACTAGTAGCTCTCAAGTACTCTCAAGTATCTTTTAAAAGTGTGCAAATCTTGAAACATAATGAGATATTTTTAAATTACATGACAATATTTTAAGCTACTTCTTACTGTGATTAGTAGTACTCAGCAGTACTCAGTAGCAATTAAAGAAGATAAGATATTAAAATAAAAATACAAGTCTTTATTGTTTAGTAGCAGCTGAAAGCTTCTAGCAACTGCTGAGTGTAATTAATATAATAAAGAAAAATTAGTGAAAAAAAACATAATATAAAAAGAAAATGCTAAATTCTCAAAAACATCTTTAATTCTTTATTAATAACAGCTGAGACAGTCTGAGAGCTCTTAGTAACTGCTGAGAATAATAGAATAATAAATACAATCTTGTAATTTAAACACTATGTTACAACATCTCATTAGATTTTGATTTTTTTACATTTCTGTTACTTGAGAGCTACTAGTAGTCACTACTGACTACTTAGACTGTAATGTTGTTACAACCTAATGAGCTTCAAAATTACAGAGCTCCTCAATCCCCCAAACCTAGTCACTTGGGCTACTATCAGCTCCCACTGGAACCCTGGTAACCCCTAGTAAGCTACTTGGGCACCCCTGGGAGCAACTGGAAAGGGGACCTAGCGACCTAACGCCTAGCGACCTAATCACATACCAACCTCACAGACAGTTGGCAATGTAGTGAATCTGAAGATGTATGGCGATGAAACACTCATTTAAGTACTCTGTATTGAAGTTGGTATTGTTTAGTTATATGTAGTTGCCCCTGAGACCGTGAGATGTCAACAAGGGAATTTTTGCACGCAACGCCCTCCTAGTCTCCTCCATCCAGCTCCACATTTCTATTATGTGTACTCTGTACTCTGTTTACTGTTCTTGAAGCCAACGACAGTCATAGTTATACATCACCATCATATTCGGCATGGAGGTATAATCAGTCAGATTGTCACAAAAACAGTGACTGTCCAGAGATTGGCTGCATTCGATCATCCAACAAAGGTCATACTTGTCGTTCAGGATGGAGTTCTATACGCGGTTTATCGACATCTGCACAAACCCAAGCCACTCAAGATGGATCTGCCCCTTACTTTTCCTAGTAGACAGCATTCTGTGCTGTCTCATTGTTTGGAAAGTACCATGTATGTAGTCGAACAGCAACCTTTGACTGAGCTATGTAGCTAATACCCGCGTGAACAGACACCGAGATCGACTGGTCCACATACATGCAACAAGTTTACGTGTTCCTCTCCGGTGAACGAGATTACTCCCTGATCAAAGGCTCTACTGGACCCCTCGTCTACCCTGCTGGACATGTCTACATCTACTCCCTCCTCTATTACGCGACTGACGAAGGACGTGATATCGCAACTGGCCAAGTCATATTTGCTGGACTATATATTGTCACGCTTGCCGTTGTCATGGCGACTTACCGATCAGCGGGTGCTCCACCGTATATTTATCCGTTACTTATCTTGTCGAAGAGGCTGCATAGCATCTTCATGCTGAGAATGTTCAATGATGGGATTGTGGCGTTGTTTCTTTGGATGACGATATACCTGCTTCAGAAGCGTCGATGGTATATAGCTGTTCTGCTATGGTCTGTAGGGGTAAGCGTTAAGATGACGCTACTCCTCGTCGCTCCTGCACTTGCAGTAATCCTCACGCTAGCTTTGGGATTTTCCAATGCAGTCGGCTTGGGCATGATGTCGTTACTCGTACAGGTATGCTGCTGTGCCACCCAACTTTCATTCTCACTTAATATATACTAACAAATGGGTATAGGTTCTTATCGCCGTTCCTTTCCTACAGAGAAATCCAGTGGGATATCTCTCACGGGCCTTTGAGTTCACCAGGCAGTTTCTGTTCAAATGGACTGTCAATTGGCGGTTCATTCGCGAGGAATTATTTCTTTCTAGATCGTTTTCATTAAGCTTATTAGTTGTGCATCTATCTCTTCTTGTGCTTTTTCTTCAATTCTCCTGGATGCGTCCATCAGGAAAATCCTTGACGCAGATTGTCAATGATATAGCGCGAGGAGAAGACGCTCACTACAAACTGACAACAGGTTTTATTACCAAGACTATGTTGACTTCGCTGGTTATAGGTCTTCTGTGTGCCAGAAGCCTGCACTACCAATTCTTTTCCTACCTAGCCTGGGCATCACCTTTGCTGCTATGGGAATCGAATACTCAGCCTCTTCATGTTTTCACCTTGTGTCTAGCCCAGGAGTATGCTTGGAACGTATATCCCAGCACATCCTGGAGCTCAGTGATAGTCATAGCTTCTCTGGCACAACAAGTCTTATTTTCTGCTCTGGACTAGGATGAAGTGACGAATGAGCTGTCGTTTGCTTTCGCGAAGAGAAGCAGAAAGCGAGTGAAATCCCAGTGATTATCGATCCTACGCGAAATGTCACTCGTGCTGAGGGCGAACTGACAAGTGTCTTTGTCCTGTACCTGCAAGTCATTCTTCATCCGAGTCGTCTGATGGCGGCATCTTGCCCACGTTGGAATCGTCATCGTCACTGTCTAGCACCGGTTGCCTCGCAAATTCTTTCGGCCTACAGATGGGTTAATTAGTACAGATTAAAACAATTATCAAGGCTGACAAACCAGAAGTTGGCCTTGCGCCACGCCTTCTCATCTCTCACAATATTTACTATCTGCCCCGAGAGTTTATTATCTCTTTCTTCGAGCGCGTTCGTGTCGACAACCACAAAGGATCCCCGCTTCATCCAGATCGTGGAACGAAATCGTGCTGGTAACTCTACCAATAACGGCTCCTGGGAAGGTAGCTCTACAGAGTACACATTGTTTCCAGTCGCACGAATAACTCTGGCTATTAGGTGCCCTTCGGGCAAGACAGGTGGCGGAGTGAGAGTTTCCTCAGCTGTTGCTAGAAACTTTCGTCTTGGTGGCCCCATGTCTCTGATTTCAAGCGAGCGACAGCGTCGGTTCTGTGAAAAACCCAATGAATAATGGTTGTCGATGGGATTGAAGTCTCGAAGTTCATTTTGTGGGTTCGCGAGTGACAAGAAATGCCAAGCCTCGGTGGACTCGGCTTCCGTGATTACGTAACTAACCAGTCAGCCGAGGTCCTCCAGTCATCCCGAAAGACGACGATTGAGTTGAGAAGAGACATCAATCTTGCTTTGAACTCGTTGGCGAGGACTTGAGTGCGAAAGCAGCTCCGACAACAATCGAGTTCGAGTTTTACAATCATCTCTTTTAGCTTCTCCATGTCAATTCTTGTAAACAATGTCTCACACCGTTGGCTCCTTTATCGAGCTCGAACACATTCCTGGGATATTGAACCCAGTGGCTGCTCTGGATCAACATAAACATGAATTCCTCATGTAATCTCAGCCAGGGATAAATCAGATAGTCTGTGGCCTTCGACTGATTCTGCCCGCCAGATACAAGCCCACATCGAGGACAATACTGACCGTGACCCCAAAGGGCGGAAGCCTCCAACTTCAGCTGAAAATGAAACAGCCGAGGTACCTCAAAGTTTTCCTTTTCCCTTGAAGAATAAATTACGGCTTCTTAGCTGTTGCTTGATGAACCTGGAAAGCGGTTTGAATGACAGCGCGCCAGGCGCCCTCATTCCTTATATGGAAAGAGAATATGGCATCGGCTATGCAGTGGTATCCCTCATATTTGTTGCAAACGCATTGGGATTCATTCTCGCTGCTCCGTGTACTCATTTCCTTGAGACCCGTCTTGGCCGCGCCCGAAGCTATGCACTGTCATTATCAATGGTCGCGATTGCACATGCGATAATTATCGCCAAACCACCCTTCCCCTTGGTTGTTGCGGGTTTCTTCTTTATCGGGTTTGGACTTTCAGTTAATCTTGCACTTAACAATGTTTTCTGTGCTAATCTTGCTAATAATACGGCGGTTCTCGGATTTCTTCACGGTAGTTATGGCGTCGGGGGCACAATTTCACCATTAGCCGCAACTGCTATTGCAGCAAGTGGTATCAGCTGGAGCATTTTCTACGCCATCCCGCTTGCTATTGGGGTCATTAACGTCATATTTTCGGTATGGTCTTTCTGAGAGTATGAGAAAGATGTACCTGATCACCAGGTTGCTCTCCACCGACAAACATCTTCTCAGCGTTCAGCGCCCAGCGCCGAGTTAAGCAGAGGCCGTCTGCTTAAAGTGGCAATAAACAATAGGGTTACGCTTCTCGGTGCTCTATTTATATTCGCGTATCAAGGTGCCGAAGTTTCCATCTCGGGGTGGGCCGTATCGTTCCTTGTTTCTCATCGTGGAGCAGACATTGCCAGAGTCGGATATGTCAGCGCCGGCTTTTGGGCTGGCGTTACACTTGGTCGGTTTTTACTCTCGCACCCAGCCCACAAACTGGGGAGAAAGGCCTCTGTGGTCGGTCTCGTGATAGGCTCGGCCATTTTTCAACTGTTAGTCTGGCGAATTCCCAATGTCATTGGGGATGCTATCGCTCTCGCCGTTGTTGGCCTTCTGTTAGGCCCGGTATATCCTTGTGCAACAGCTATTTTCACAGCATTGCTGTCACGTGGAATTCAGCTGTCAAGCCTGGGACTCGTTAGTGCCATGGGCAGCAGTGGTGGTGCTGTGGCACCTTTTTTTACAGGTCTGCTTGCACAGAAGCTTGGTACAGTAGTGTTACATCCCATATGTATCACGCTGTATGCTGTGATGCTTGCAGGTTGGTACGTGATTAGGTCATTAGGCGTTAGGTCGCTAGGTCCCCTTTCCAGTTCCCCCCAGGGGTGCCCAAGTAGGATACTAGGGGTTATCAGGGTTCCAATGGTAATTGATAGTAGCCCAAGTGACTAGGTTTGGGGGAGTGGGCAGTCCTGTAATTTTGAAGCTCATTAGATTGTAACAACATTACAGTCTAAGTAGTCTGTAGTAGCTACTAGTAGCTCTCAAGTAGCTTTTAGAAATGTGAAAAAATCAGAATCTAATGAGATGTTGTAATAGACTGTATAAATTACAAGATTGTATTTAATTTTATTTATTATTTTATTATTACTGATGATTGTTAGTAACTACTAACAGTTCTCAGCTGCTACTAACAAAGAACACAATGAACAACAAGTTAACAACAACAATAATACTAACAAAGAATTAAAGATATCATTGAGAATTTAGCATTTTCTTTATACTATGTCTTTTTTCATTATTTTATTTTTATTATATTGATTGTTCTCAGCAGCTATTAGAAGTTCTCAGCAGTTACTAACAATGAAAGACTTAAAAAAATTTATATTTTTATTTTAATATCTTATCTTCTTTGATTATTAATAATAATATTATTTATTTGTTTTATGCAGTTAAAGATTACTTCTTTAGTTGTGTTTGCTACTGAGTACTACTGAGAGCAGTAAAAAATAACTTAGAGAATTATTATGTAATTTAAAAATATCTCACTAGATCTGAAGATTTACAATTTTTAAAAAATTACTTGAAACTACTTGAGAGCTACTAGTAACTACTGGACTAGAAACCTAATGAGCTTCAAAATTACAGAGCTCCCCAATCCCCCAAACCTAGTCACTTTGGCTACTATCTGCTACCACTAGAACCCTGATAACCCCTAGTAACCTACTTGGGCGCCCCTGGGAGCAACTGGAAAGGGGACCTAGCGACCTAACGCCTAGTGACCTAGGGACGTAGTAAACCGATGCTTGCCTCCTGGGGCTGTCTCCCCAAGGTTCGGAAGAGAACTGAATAATTTGCAAGACATGTGCACAATTATTTGTAAGTATATACTTGTGGTCCGAGACAGCCTTCACTGAGTGTTGATTTCTAACTACATATGCTTTTCATTCTTCACAGATGGTCTCCAATGCATACATTGATAGAGCTTATAAGTACAGGCATTCAAGTTTTCATTTACTTGTTCATTATATGATGAGGGCTCATTCGCATAAGTCTAGAATAGCAAATGGAATTTCCTAAAAATGAAAAAATATGCAAGCTTAATTGTCAAAACTGTCTTTAGTTAGTATACATATATGCTATGTCTCTGAATTCCTCTAGTCAAGAAACTCCTGAGAGACTACATACCTAGTTAGATGCAGCAGTGAAAAGCCATTATTCAACAATAGAGCTCCATATCAGTATTCCTATTGGATGATACAGAAGTTGTTTGCTTTTGAATCTTTTTCAATGGTAAGTTCTGGCTGTGTAGAGTCGAAGGCAACTTGATTAGGACAATGTTCGTCTTGAAATCAGCCCTGGAGCGGCTGAGCCAGAATGAAATACATGTGTAGACCGACATCTCCGAGAGCGTGGAATCCACGGGTCAAGGTAAATGCATATCGATGCGTGCTGCTCTTCTCTGGATTTTGTCCGAAATCTGGATCATCCGTCATAGCCCATGTTGTGAACCGTTTATATTCACCTGGTAGCCTTTTTAAATCTCAAGGCGAATCTTCACTCTTCCATGGTTTCCTGGAGGCTATTAGGACTGGCCATTTCAATTTGGTGGGAAATATAGTTAACAGTCGGGCTGTGATCTTAAGCGATCCGAAGACAGAGGAATCTTCATCCACGAAAGCATCGCAAAGCTCCCTTCTCCGCAAAGCATGAGCTGGATAAGTAGACTGATTGTGCATTGTGCCTGGTGAAGGTTTGTAGATATGTAGTATACGTAGTATATACATAGTATTTATATCAAACTCCAGGTCCAAGAGTCTAGTAGTCAGGCCAAGGTTTGGATGGTGTGAGAAATCTATCCCCACCATTGCAGTGGCTCCAGTTCCCCTCCATCAATCAGTCCTTCACGTCCAGCTGCAACTAGATCCAGCCCTTCAAAGCCGCAGGTTCAGGAGAAGACGGGCGGGATTTGGCACTCTGTTCAAACACTGTTATTTGTCGCATTTATTTTCTTTTCTTGGACAGCTGGCGTGCTCTCAAGTTTTCAGCGTGGGCAACTTGGCCC
The DNA here is from genome assembly GCA_029449355.1 of Emydomyces testavorans. Taxonomy (NCBI): domain Eukaryota; kingdom Fungi; phylum Ascomycota; class Eurotiomycetes; order Onygenales; family Nannizziopsiaceae; genus Emydomyces; species Emydomyces testavorans. Next base: position 3,140,753 of record CP120630.1, on the reverse strand, counting down.
TTGCTCTGTCTACAGTGCATTCATCATAAGGTATGTGAATACGAGTGGTTCATAGCATTTCCCAACTGCTCCCTGCAACCTGATATCTTCAGTGTTCTTATACATCAAGCGTGTGAACCCACTTTCACGCCCTTTGTTTGTTATTTGATTCCGCTGAGCAAGTGGGTGCCGGAAACTTCTACCAACCATTCGCACGATCATAACCCCCTAAGTTATCTGTTCTTGAACACCCCAAAAAATTTCATCCGCTAATTCCATCTCAGTGAAGCATCACCCTCTTGAACCCCTCTAATCTAAAAGCCACCGCTGCGGACGCGCAACCATAAAGATGGACGGCGACGATGAGCTCATGGCCACGGTCTATCGCAAGATCGAGCGAGAAAAGGCCCTTATCAACGCCGCCACGAACATGCGACAGTCGACAGATAACCCACTTGTACAGCAAAGAGTCGATGCGAATATCCGTGAGAGCAGGAAAAATATAGTATATCTGGAGGAGAAGATGCGAGAACTTCAGGTTCGCAAGATGGGCCGTGAAGTTGGCCAGCAGCCTGGTTCGCCAACTCAGCAACGGATGTCTGGGGCCGCACCCATTCCTCCACCCAAAGATGGCGGTCGTTATTCTTCTGATATGGGTTATTCTCAGGGTGGAGCGGGCTCAATGCCTTCCCAGGCCCCTTACCTTGATCCCAGACCAGGCGGTCCGATGCCAAAAGCAAGACCGAATTTCAGCAAACTAGGTGGGTTGAAATTTCATTAAGAATGTTACGAGCATCGTTGGCTCTTGGGCTTGATGTCGGACCCGGCTAGGGCTAATCGATACTCCAGATTTAATCAAATACGACACTCCTTACCTGGGTCCTAAAATTCAACTTATGCTGTCTCAATTGGAATTCAAGTTGAGCGTGGAGAAGCAGTACAAAGCTGGCATAGAGAAAATGGTTCGATTGTATCAAGATGAAGGCGATCGAAAAAGCCGAGCCGATGCAGAGGGACGGCGGATTGAAAGCAATCAGAAGATTCAGTTGTTGAAACAAGCTTTGAAGAGATATGAAGATTTGCATGTGGATATTGAAAGTGCAGACCATCCTGATGGTAAATGAAAACCTCATATGTAGGCTGATTCACGCGAAGACAAATCATGCTGATTACATATTTTTTACAGATGAAAGTTTGAGTTCCCCAAATATTCGAAAACCACTCACTGGTCATTTAACAATGCGCATCCATGCCGTGAAAGACGTCGACCATGCCGCTGGCTCGAGGTTTTCTAGAGGCCCGGAGACGTTCGTCATCATGAAAGTTGAAGATGCAATCAAAGCGAAGACAAAGGCGACTAGAAGCGACAAGTGGCCGGAAGAGACCTTCAATGTGGACATTGACAAGGCCAATGAAATAGAACTTACTGTATACGACAAGAGCGGAGACCGTCCAACGCCTATTGGTATGCTTTGGATACGATTGTCTGATATTTCCGAAGAAATGCGTCGCAAGAAGATCGAATCCGAATTCAATTCAAAAGAATGGGTTTCGGCTGATAAGATGGATCATGGGATCGCAAGGCCGGATTCTCACTTCCAAGTCAGTTCCCATCAAGGTGCTCAGCGTGGTCAAGGTGGCCAACCAGGTCAAGGCGCAACTGTTATGATTGACTCCTGGTTCGCCCTGGAGCCGGTTGGTCGGATACATCTTACCATGAGCTTTGGTAGGCTGATTGTGTTTTTATACTCATCTTATATTCATATATCGCTAACATACGTACAGCTAAGCAATTAAAAGACCGGAGACCCTTCGATAACCGCCTTATCCGCCAAGGCGCCGTTCGTCAGAAGAAGGAAGAAGTCCACGAAAAGCAGGGCCACAAATTTGTTACGCAGCAATTCTACAATATCATGCGATGTGCCCTTTGCGGCGACTTCCTAAAATATGCTGCTGGTATGCAGTGTGCTGATTGCAAATACACTTGTCATAGGAAGTGCTATCCCAAAGTGGTTACGAAATGTATCAGCAAAGCGAACTACGAGACGGACCCTGATGAGGAGAAAATCAACCACCGTATACCCCATCGATTCGAGTTCTATTCCAATATTTCTGCCAATTGGTGCTGTCATTGCGGCTACCTACTGCCCTTTGGGCGAAAGAATGCGAAAAAATGTTCAGGTAAGGCTCTTCTCCTCAGTTGAATAACCGTGGTCTAACTTGCTGATCTGTATCGTAAGAATGTGGGCTTACTTGCCATGCTCAATGTGCGCATCTCGTTCCTGATTTCTGTGGCATGTCGATGGAAGTTGCCAACCAGATCCTCGAAACTCTCATCAAAACGAGGAATTATAACAGAGCAGGAGGCGCGATGGCGGCTAAGACCCTTCGACCTGGAGGTAGACAATCAGCCATTGAGGGCTATAGACAACAAGATGGGGGATATGGACAACCAAAGCCTGTATCCGCTGATGCAGTTAGTGCTGCGCATACGTCTTACACAGCTGCTCCGTCTGGCCCTGTTGGCAGACCCACTGCGACCGCAACTAACACAGCCGCTGCTGCAGCTGCAGCTGCAACTGGCATCCGACCTCCATCCCAGCAGGGAAGTCCTTATGATCGAACTTCGACAGACTATACGAATGCTAGACCCTCTTATCTTGAGTCCCAAGCGCAGCCAAAGCCTCCACCTCATGCCCATTATGATCCAGGTGCCTACGCAAGCATAAATGCATATTCGCAACCACCACAGCTTCCTCCAATCCAAGTGTCGCAGCAGGTTCCACATCATTACGGCATGCCACAGCAAACTCCAATTGCTACCCAAGCACCTCCAGCGTCTCTGCCCGCGAAAGAACAAATCCACCCCCCTGCTCCAGTTCAACAACCACCAAAACGCGTTGGTTTGGATCACTTTAACTTTCTTGCCGTGCTTGGAAAAGGAAATTTCGGTAAAGTCATGCTTGCTGAGACGAAGACTACCAAGAAGCTTTATGCTATAAAGGTCTTGAAGAAAGAGTTTATCATTGAGAACGATGAAGTCGAAAGCACGAAGTCTGAGAAGCGAGTTTTCTTAATTGCAAATAAAGAGCGGCACCCGTTTCTTCTCAACTTACATGCATGTTTCCAGACTGAAACCCGTGTCTACTTCGTTATGGAATATATAAGTGGCGGTGATTTAATGTTACACATCCAACGTGGACCATTCGGCTCGAAACGCGCAACGTAAGGAATCCTTTGGACTGACCTATGCATTCCTATATAATGATACTGACTTGACTTAGATTCTATGCAGCAGAGGTTTGCCTAGCATTGAAATATTTCCACGAAAATGGTGTCATCTATCGCGACTTGAAGCTTGATAACATTTTGCTCACTCTAGATGGCCATATTAAGATTGCCGATTATGGTCTCTGTAAAGAGGATATGTGGTATAATTCTACCACCAGCACATTCTGCGGCACCCCAGAATTCATGGCACCGGAGGTACGACTTTTCTATCACTAGCTTGTTTTTTCTGGTTCTTATTGCTTATTCTCGATTATACAGATTCTTTTGGATAAGAAATACGGACGAGCAGTCGACTGGTGGGCGTTCGGTGTTCTAATCTACCAAATGCTTCTTCAGCAGTCGCCTTTCCGTGGAGAGGACGAGGACGAGATCTATGATGCCATTTTAGCGGACGAGCCTCTTTATCCAATTCATATGCCTCGAGATTCGGTTTCTATTCTACAGAAACTGTTGACGCGTGAGCCGGAATTGCGGCTAGGTTCTGGACCCACCGATGCACAGGAGATCATGTCACAGGCGTTTTTCCGAGATACCAATTGGGAGGATATCTATCATAAACGAGTTTCTCCACCGTTCTTCCCGACAATCACTAGCCCGACTGATACGAGCAATTTCGACCAAGAATTTACGAGTGTCACTCCTGTTCTCACTCCCGTACAATCTGGTAAGCACCCATCCCTCATTCTGTGTCCATATTTGAGATATTTGCTCACTGTTTTGTAGTCCTTTCCCAGGCGATGCAAGAAGAGTTCCGTGGATTCTCATATTTTGCAGACTTTGTTTAGTTCCAGATTCGCGGATAAATTGATGCGAATCTGGATCTACTTGGTCTTGCAGGAAAATGGGTTTTCAATTTTACGGGTTTCACGGTTTGATGATGATGTCTCAATGCTACATACCCCCTATGCTTGTCAATGAAAGACCCCAAACCAGACAATGAACAAGAGAGGACAGGTGGATTTTATGTTTCCATGTGGAAAGACTGGAAGACGATCTGTTGCAATTCTCTGACTTCTTTGTCTTCTACTCTAAGCTGTTTTTTAGCTGTTCTGACTCCAGAAGTTAATAATATGCTTAAAATCAACATGATAACATGGCAGCAAGTAGCTAATGGTATCCGATGCGATCATAGTAATGCATGTACATATATAATCCCAGTTGAGCTGCATACATAACCGCTACATGTAACTAGTACCTACATGATATCTGACATCTTTCCTGCTTAAAACTTTACTTACTCTGGCAGGTCTGTGCCTTCACTGTGTGTTTTGCTAACTTCATCTTGATACTGATCACTATACGCATTTCATAGTTGACTGGCTGTATCAGTACTATATACAGGTAGGATTCATGGGGCTAACAAGGTCTTTCAGATTTGCGAGTCTTTTTGTTAACTTATTCATAGAAAATAGGAATTGCTTGAGCTTTCAATGTCTAGGGCCTTTCTCCTCCGACATTTCCAGACAGTTGAAGCCCTTAGATCGATCGTAGTGGTCTGTGCTTTTGATGGAGTAACTAATGAATTTACTAGCGTTAAATTAAATCTCTTTCTATTGGCGGTGTCATACCTAATACGCGATTCCAGCTAATGAGATCCTTGCTTTTAACGTCAACTCATCCACGCTAGTAACTATTCCTGCGACCTTCATACGCCCACCTTCAACCTCATGCCATTCACTTCTCCAGCAGCTGATGAGGATGAGAGATGGCTGCTCATGAATTGACATATAATCTAGACTAGGTCACCATGGATGCTCCTACTGATAGGGATATAGAACTGCAACGTGCTTCTGGAGACCTTATCAATGAGTTGAAAATAAAACTACCACCCCTTCTTTGGAAATCTTCTGGCGATAAGCGTCAAGTCCATCGATGGGCCCACCATGCAAAAACAGACAAACTAACAGCCCTTGTACGTATGGCCCTTTATTTGCTGATTAGGAGCTCGGCTAAAGTGCAGGAATGAACAGCTGGAACCATTTCAAGAATGGCCACAGCTCCTAGATCCTCACCTGCAGGGAATATTATCCCAGCTTACTGAGGCATTTCTTACCTATCTGGGATCATATCGACATGAGTACGCTTCGACAGCTGCTGTCCATGTTCCCAAAGATGGAGTCGTCTATCCCGTACCCAGAGCCATCTGCAGACTTATTTACACCCTGTGCAAAATTCGGGGGGTGAAGGTGATTACTAGGTTTCTAAACAACGAACCAAAGTATCTTGAGCCCATCCTCCTTGCTTTCATTGATTGGGACAGCGTGGTTGTAGAAGAGCATGCATTGTCGTCATCCGCTGCTCAAGGATCGCCGTTGACTTGGGAAGAGAGATATGTCATGCTGACCTGGCTGTCTCATTTGTTTCTAGCGCCCTTCGACTTAGCCTCTATCTCATCTACTGACATTCCCATTCCATATGACAACCTGTCTGCTCTACTCGATCTGTCGGAATACATTCCCCCTGTGGCATTGTCGGCGCTTTCAATCGCGCTGAAATACGCCGTTCTTCCAGGGAAGGAGAGAGAGGCTGCAATTGCTGTCCTGGCAAGGCTTGCGTTAAGATTAGACATGCAACGATTGGGTCTCTTGGAAGTACTCATTCGCTGGGCATTTAGCGAGTTGAATCTAGATGCTGGAGAATCAACTACTTCTGGTTACGCTTGCATTGGCGCATTGTCGTTTATCGCACGGCTTGGTGTTCTAGGTCGGGTTGATGACCTTGCACAATTTGTGGTGTTCATGTTTGAAAGAACTGCGGCACTTTCAATAAGTGGCTCTTGGGCTTCAGATATGATACTCTCGTCAGCGGCGTCCAGAAAGATTGTAATCAAGATTTTTCGATCAATTGCGATTCTTGCACTTACGTTGGAAAAGAAGCTGGACGTGGCCAATCTTTTAGACAAAACTTCCCTGATTCTGGAACATACAATAGATTATTTTCTTTTAGCACTAGCAGACAAAGATACTCCTGTCCGATTTGCTGCGAGCAAGGCATTAAGCATGGTCACTCTGAAGTTACATCCAGAGATGGCTTCCGACATTGTGGAGGCTGTTTTGGAGGCATTGGAGGAAAATGTTCTCTACGAAAAACAAGATGGCACTTTAGTTTCTCGCTTTCAACTTGACGAAATTGGTTCGGGTATTCTGAGACAGAACACAAGCGCTGTCAATCCCCAGAGATGGCAAGGGTTGATTCTTACTATGGGCCATCTGCTCTTTCGCAGAGCACTTCCTCCGGGCAACCTTGGCCAAGTATTGCGGTGTCTGATCTCTGGCCTTGATTTCGATCAAAGGACATCCACTGGGAGTTCAGTTGGAGGTTCTGTTCGAGACGCGTCTTGTTTTGGCATTTGGTCTGTGGCACGGAAATATTCCACAAGTGAACTTTGCGCCTTGGATCCCAGAGAGGTGAATTTTCGAGCTCATAAAGACGAAAATGTTCTGCAGATCCTTGCAACCCAACTGGTTTGCGCCGCTTGTTTAGATCCTTCAGGAAATATACGTCGAGGTGCTTCGGCTGCATTACAAGAACTAATTGGTCGTCATCCAGATATGGTATTTAAAGGGATTTCCCTTGTCCAAATTGTCGATTACCATGCAGTCGCCCGCCGAGCAAAGGCAATACGCGAAGTTGCGAAAGATGCTGCGTCACTTGGAAAATTGTATTGGGAGCCTCTCCTTGACGGTATGCTCCAGTGGCGTGGGATGGGTTCTCCAGACTCTGGATCCAGAAAAGCAGCTGCTTCTGCTATCGGAGAACTGGCCATGCGCGAAGGCTATAAGAGTATTCTTATTGTTTTGCAGCAAACTATTCAGTGCCTCTCCGTCTTATCGCCATATGCCATAGAAGCACGTCATGGCTGTTTCCTGTCGCTGGCCTCAATACTGGATGCATTTGTAACACATCGATCGATGAATCCTGGCCACGAAGATGCAGCCACTCAAGTTGCATCTGAACTATCATCTGAAATATCTAAGCTTTGGGAAATTCTGAATAGCCCAATGGGCCCCTCTGTGGACAGTCTCACTCTTCCTGAACTTCGTCCGGACTTAACAGCGGAGGCATCTGCACATTTTCTGTCTTCACTTGCCCGATCATGTGCTCCTGTGGATGGCAATATTAGCCCAACTCTGCAGAGTCCACCGCAACAACTTCTGCATAAGGCCATCAATATCTTAAACTTATGCGTTAGCCGAGGAGATGATATCTCTATTGAAGCCTCATCCGAAGCCGCATCTGACTTATTCGTACTGTTGTCCCCAGAGAATCAAATGGACGTGGTGAAGCGATGGCTCCACAATATTGACGCAAGCTGGAAATCTTCGACTGGCCGGGGTCAAATTTCGGCATTGGGAGCAGTTTACAAGCAGATTCCAACTGCCAACCAGGAGACAAGAAGCTTAATTATACGCGCACTTCTTAAATCTACTGGGGAGGATGAACTGATTTCCAAACGGTCGTCGGCTGTTAAGTGCATTGCAGCGGGAATTCTACCATACATAGGTATTTGACCTTCTTACTGGGACGCTACCCGCGTTTACTGACACGAGAGTTTCGAAAGTTGACGTCGGATCCCTCTCGAACTACCTTCAAGGGTTTCTCAGCGACTATACCACTGATAGAAGAGGCGATATTGGCTCGTTCATAAGACTAGAAGCCATAAATGGTGTCAATTTCGTCCTCAAGTCAAATTTGACGAGCCACCCTACACCGCCATATGTATATGATCTCATGAAATGTATCGCCCGGCTGGCCGCAGAGAAGCTTGATAAAGTGCGTTTTGAAGCATGGAGGTGCCTGGGGCGCTTTTGGGAGTCTGAAACAGCACTGCCTTCGTTACAAAGGTAAGTTCTATTTTCCTACACCATTTTCAGATGTTGACTATCTCTAGAAAGTATGAACATGCTAGCGAAGTTTCCTCAGCCGAGTATTTCTCACAACTCTTTGCTCTTCTTTCTGTTGACTGGATTCGACCATCTTTGACAAAAGGTCTGGTGACTTCTGTTAGTGCTGGCACTGAAGGACTTGTTCGCTCTTCACGACTCGCTTTGGTGCATCATATTAGAAGCCAAGATGAAAATGAACAGCCCCAGTTAAAGAAAAACCTCTTCAATGAATTGGTAACGACACTGGAAGACACGATGGAAGATGATCGTTACGCTATTCCCACCGTCGATACTATCTCCTTCCTACTAGACAATTGCTTTGAAAAAGAATCGGCAAGTCTGGACTTCAGGTGAGCCGCCATTGTTATTAAGTATAATTCACTGATGAGCTTACAGGAAACTGTGCAGGTTCCGAAAACTCTTTTTTCTCGTTCAAAAGTTTCACTTCAAATCCTCAAAAATGTCAAGAATCGAGGCTGCTGTCAAAGTATATGCCGCGTTATTACGCCAAGAAAGTGTACGGAAGGATGTTATGAAAAAAATGATGAGCATGTTACTGCATCCGTATCCTAAGGTAGGGCCTGTCGCGGTTGAAAGTACTAATACATCTTGACCTTAATTGACCAAATGATATGTGACAGATTCGCTCCACGACCGCCGAATGCCTGTTCATGGAGACCAAGGATAACCTGCTGAGAAAGGGAGATTGGTTGTTGCCCCCGAAGCAGTTGAAAGACACTGTCGATAGTCTCAGGCGGCATTGTGATCTCAGTTAGAGATAGGATCTAGCAATGTGGGTGCATTACTGGTTCATGCAATGATACTAAAAGACGAAAGGGATATCAGGACTCGGTAATTGCTTTGCCATATTCATCTTCAGATCCCACTGTACATACATATCATTAGGTTGATAACTAGAAAAACTGAGTAAAGAACATACATTTCAATTCAATCGAAATCATAGATTTGTGGGCAACTTGTAACATTCTAAACTGTCGTTGATGCCAAGCAATGAGCCTTGATGCCTTTCTTGGCATTTGTGAACCTCGATGGTCGGCCCGATATTTTGCCGACCGCCCTGAGAGCTTCATACAAGAAGACGGAGCGCATCAAGCAGCAAACCATTATTTAAAAAAGTTCGCAAAGCCTTGTTGATCGCTTCAGTCATTATTCTAAAAAAAATGGCAGTTCTGACTCCATCAGGTTCTGGCATACCGCCAAATCCCACGTAAGTCATATCTTTCCACTTCTCTTCCCACTTCACAAAGTCAGCAGGGAGCTAATGTTCTGCATCCAGAGTCTACGTGCGTCTTTTCTGGCAATCGCTGCTCTGCTCGGAATATTTTTCTTGCTAATATCGCGCATTCGCACAACATTAGGTTCGAAATCTCGAAGAAAGAATAAAGGTAGAACAATTAAAAGAAGCCTTGAGCGAAATCTTCTCCGAATACGGCTCCATTCTCGAAATCGTCGCAAAGACAAACCTCAAGGCCAAGGGCCAGGCTTTCATTGTTTTTGACAGCGTCGACTCTGCGACGCGTGCTATTGAGGAGATCAATGGATTTGAGTTGTTTGAAAAACCCATGGTATTGGACTACGCGAAGACACGGAGCGATGCTACGGTGTTAAGAGAGGCGGGCGGGCAGGAGCTAGAGGCTCATAAAAGAAAACGACTAGCTGAGAAAGGTTAGTGGAAACAGCCCTGGTAAATGTTTCAGTTGTTGGTTTGTAGCTATTGCTAACCGCGTTGGGGGGTTTTTACTTTGAACGACTTTTAGAGCGAAAACAAGCCCAAGAAGCTCTCGAAGCTCAGAAGAAACTCAAGAGACCCGCTACTACTGCTACAGCCGCCGCTGTAGATACTCGTCCGGTCAAGGCAGCAAGAGGAGCAGGCTTGAAACCTACTGGTGCCGCCGCTGCACCTGTTATCCCAGACGAATATCTCCCACCAAACAAGATTTTGTTCTTGCGAGAGGTCCCCGAATCATATGACGCAGATGGTCTGACGGCAATATTCGGCCGCTTCGAAGGGTTTCGGGAAGTTCGTATGGTTCCAGGCAGAAAGGGCATTGCGTTTGTGGAGTATGACAATGAAGCTGGAGCCATCAGTGCAAAGGAGGCTACGTCTGCTATGGCGTTGGGTGAGAATGGGAAGCCGATTAGAGTCACATACCAGAGACAGTAGGCAGGGGGGACTTTGCTGCTTTCTTGCATTTCGCTGAATGATATCATGGTATTCTTTGGTAGTTGAGGCGTCTGGACAGCATTTAAGTAGGGATATCGGAGCCGGATTCAGCATTGAGTCTCACGACAGTTTACTAAGATGGTATTGTACTTTACTAAATACTAATACATACTCGATTATTATATGAACGGTCATTCCAGTTGGCTCAAAAGATCACATCTTCATCCTCTTCCTGCCCCAATATATCTGCCGGACCATCCGTATCGAGAGACTCAATTCCGGCGCTTTTCTCTGCCTTTTCTCGGCTAGCCTTTATCTCTGCATCCAGGGCGGCCGTATCTCGTTGTTTTTTGTTCGAAACCTGAAACCCATTTTCAATATCAGTTTTCAAAATGCATCACAATTGCTGCTTACCTTCTTTAACCGATAAAATTCTTCTCGGTCTAGTTCGTCCAGCTCTGAGTTAATGTCTATATAGGTCATTAGTATCATCAAGTTCCATGAAAGTTACGGAGGTCTCATACATTTAATTGTATTCTCGGTTCGGGGTATAATGACATGTTCACTGGCCACGGAGACACAGATTAGAATCAATCTATAGATATGGATATGAGGTATGTGAGTGGGTGTTCAAACATTGCATTCACTGCCAAGTAGCAATTAGCAAGGTAACTTCAGCGGGGATGGGATGTCGAACATACCTCTTCGGTTCACCACTTTAATCACTTCGTCTAGAATTACAAAAGCAGTCTGCAGTACAAGGCTGGTCAGCTCAAATTCAACCCCTTTCAGTGACTACTCACCTGTAAACTTGCAAGTTCCACGAGTGTCTCGACTGCCCTGGCATAAGTCTCTCTACACCTCTGGACCTGCTGACCACCCTTGCCAAGGCCAGTCAAACCAAAATCATTGCTTCCCTCTGCGGTTACGCTTTCAAACTGTGGTAAAAGGACACCTGAAACATTCTCCTGCTTCGTCCGTACTCGAAAACGCGCCTGCTTGGCAGACTCCTGGATCTGAAAGCCAATGTCACCACCAACGGCATACGAAACTTCGGCGAGAGAAAAGGCTGCGATTTGCATCACGCGGCCCATCTTCCGTTTCGCTTCATCGATTCGTCGTGTAATCTCTATTCAACAAATTAGATTGTAGTAAGACTTTGTCGCATGGGACTCCGCCAAACCTCGGAATCGCCTATAGCCAGGAAGATATAGTCAGCCGTGAGTGATAGAAATCGAATAAAGACGTATAGAACAGATGCGTACTTTGTTAATGCTTCACTTTTACGTTTCAGAAGACTGTGGCCTTGTTCTGCACCCTTCAACTTCCCCTTCATCAGACCCAACGACTGTCGGGTCGGGAATACCGCCTCACGATCCTAGGAAGCAGCATTTAGACACGCCACATCGGTACAGCAACGTTACACGGGGGCGCTTACCGCTGTTCCTGACATCTTCAATGATGGTATGGAAGATATGATATTGGAAAAGAATTGAAACCAGGAGCCAGGCACCTTATGTTTCGCTTCCAGTCACCAACTACATGCATTGTCGTTAACGGGTCGACGCGCCGTGACTTACTAACTAACATTGACATCACGTGATCATGATCTCTGTTGAACATCCAGAGTCGGCGGCATTGTCAAGCAACCGCAAGCGCCAACAATAAAAGCTGTCTACAAGTCGTACATATAGCGGTGGCGACCTCAAACAGGTCCCACTCTTCAGAGTGGTGAAATGCCGGGGACCGTTTTGGATGTTAGAGCTTCTCAGCGGCTTGCAGAAGCCGACAAGATGGGTTCAGCACGGTCCGACCTCTACTTGATTGTGAGTGTTGATGGGGTTTCAATATTTCTGAGATTAATGCTAATCTGGCTTGCTTTACAGTCTAGCGAGGATACGGTGTACGAGCAAGATATTCTGCGCGATCCAAGTAGCATTAAGCCGTGGCTGTCATATATCGAGTTCAAGCAGCAGCATGGAACAGCATACGAACAGGCGTTTGTTAGTGGCCGTTTGTGATATTTGATGGAGCTTTGTCTGACAACATCCTGAAAGGTCATGGAGCGAGCCTGCAAGCATCTACCGAGATCGTACAAATTATGGAAAATGGTAAGATAGTCCGTCTCATAACGGGGTTTGGTCTCCATTAACAGTTTTGCAGTATCTTGAATTCCGAATCAAGCATCTCAGAGGCCGCAATCCAGCAGTTCACCGGATAGAGTATTTGAAGGTTAATGCTCTTTTTGAACGAGCTGTCATTCTTCTCAATAAAATGCCGCGCATCTGGGAGATGTACCTCACGTTTTTACTGGAACAGCCCTTGGTGACGCAAACCCGCCGTACGTTCGACCGTTCTCTACGCGCTTTACCCATCACGCAGCATAATCGAATATGGAAATTGTACAAGGCCTTTGCTATTTCTGCCTCCGGTGAAACTGCGGTAAAGATATGGAATCGATACATGGAAGTACATCCCGAAAACGCCGAGGAATATATCGACATATTAGTTGAGATGAAGCAATATACTGAGGCGGTGAGGCGATATATTGAAACCCTAGATGACCCCCGATTTCAGTCCAAAAGGGGCAAAAGCCATTTCCAACTCTGGACAGAAATGGTGGAATTGCTCGTCAGTCACGCAAAGGAAATTGAAACAGGCCCGCAAGTTGGTATCAATGTGGAATCAATCATTCGCAGCGGTGTTGATAGGTTTCCTGATCAGAGAGGCAAACTGTGGGTTGGTTTAGCCACGTATTGGATCACTCGTGGCAACTTCGAAAAAGCGCGTGATGTTTTTGAGGAGGGCATCACAACGGTCATGACAGTTCGAGACTTCACAATGATATTTGATTCCTACGTGGAATTTGAAGAATCCATTATAAGTGCTTTGATGGAAGCGGCGGCTGTCCGGTTGGACAAAGGCAAAGCAGACGAAAATGCAGACTTCGACCTCGATATTCGCATGATGAGATTTGAGCAACTGATGGATCGCCGCCCTTTCTTGATTAATGATGTTCTCTTGAGGCAAAACCCTAACAACGTGATAGAATGGGGCAAACGGGTGGCTTTGTGGGGGGATAACAACGAAGAAGTTGTCCGCACTTACACGGCTGCTATGGCTGCCATCAACCCTAAAAAGGCACATGGCAAGTTTCATGAACTCTGGGTCAATTATGCTAAATTTTACGAGAAAGGCGGAGATCTCAGCACTGCGCGAACCATTTTCGACAAGGCGGTCAACGTGCCTTTCAAGTCTATCGAAGAGTTAGCGGAAACTTGGTGCGAATGGGCAGAAATGGAACTGCGGAACGAGAACTTTGATCAAGCAGTCGACATTATGGCTAAGGCTACTTTCGCGCCTAAACGGTCCTCTGTGGATTACTTTGACGAAACACTAACTCCTCAACAACGTGTACATAAAAGCTGGAAAGTATGGAGCTTCTATGTTGATTTAGTGGAGAGCGTTGGTACCCTTGAAGAAACGAGAAACATATACGAAAGGATATTCGAACTTCGGATTGCGACTCCACAGACAGTCGTCAATTATGCCAACCTATTGGAGGAGAACAAGTACTTTGAAGAATCATTCAAAGTCTATGAACGAGGTCTCGATCTTTTCAGCTATCCAGTTGCTTTTGAACTTTGGAACCTCTATCTAACAAAAGCTGTTGATCGGAAAATCAGTATCGAGCGTTTACGAGACCTATTTGAACAAGCTGTGGATGGATGCCCGCCCAAGTATGCCAAGACCCTGTACTTGATGTATGGTAATCTTGAAGAAGAACGAGGTCTTGCGCGCCATGCGATGCGCATTTATGAGCGTGCGACTCGAGCAGTATCAGATAAAGACAGATCGGAAATGTTCAATTTCTATATCACCAAATCGGCATCCAATTTCGGCTTAACATCGACCAGACCTATTTACGAACGTGCAATTGCGGCGTTACCTGATAATGAGGCCAAGGAGATGTGTCTGAAGTTTGCAGAAATGGAACGCAGATTAGGCGAAATTGACCGAGCTCGTGCGATTTATGGGCATGCGTCTCAATTTTGTGATCCTCGAACTAACGCCGGTTTTTGGCAAAAATGGGAGGCATTTGAAGTGCAACACGGCAACGAAGATACATTCAAAGAAATGCTACGCATCAAGCGAAGTGTCCAGGTTCAATATAAGTACGTCATAACTTGTTTTCGCTGATATCATATAATATCCCTGATGAGCTAACGTAAAATTACAGCACCGATGTCAACTTCATTGCGTCCCAGGCAATTGCCCGTAGTAAGCAGCTCGCGAAGGAGGCAGCAGACGTTGCAGCAGCGGAAGAGCCAAAGGAACGTGCAGATGCTATGGCAGCCTTGGAACGCCACGCTAAAGCCCCAGCTGGATTTGTTCCCGCAAGCACTGGTCCAGAAGGAGGCAATCGACAGCCTGCAGATGGCGGTCAACCCCTTACTGCGAATCCAGACGCCATTGACGTCGACGAAGACATGGACGCTGATGAACCTCAAGATACTAGTTCATAAATCGCTCTAGCACAGTGCAACGACAAGCATTTTTCTTTTGAATGCTGTCCTTTTTGATTCCCTATTGACAATCTGTGATGTCATCTGGTCAGACAGCCTACTTTACAATCTCATTTCCATTTCATGATATCTCAAACCTATCAAAGATCATTCTTACCCCAACTACTATTTTCTTTCATGTTCAGCCAGATGAGCCCCTGTCATTCCCTCCATCTCCTATGTGTATCTCTAGTTCTCTCCCTCAGACTCTTTTTACTTTGTTTTCGGTTCTGCGATAAGTTGAGGGAACGGATTCAGGCGTAGTCTATTTAGCAATACGGTGTTCAACGGCGCGAGAATATAAATGGGCATGCAATTGTTCTAAATACACACTCATTTATCAGGACTGCTCTCCTGCAACTACATGTAAAATTTCAACCTCCTTGCGCAGGCCAAGAGGAATACCTGATTACTATCTGACATCTACTTGATATGAGTTACTCAAATAGTGAAATGTACATAAATATTATATTCCTCTTGAAGCTAGGAGGTGGACATCTGGAGAGGATCTCATTTGGGTAAAAATGTAAGTTCATTTAGAAAAGTGAAGCTCCATATCTTTCCTTTCAAATTTAATAGGCATTTCATCTCAACCCTGCTATTTTCTGACGGTAAAATATGTAGAAGTTATGTAGAATTGTAAAGAGAAGAAACATCACCTTTTTTTGATGTGCTTGAAACAGAGTGTGGCTGTTGTCCATCCTTGAACACAAAAGCTCAAAAAGCTTTGCAGGTGAATTGCAGTTACAATCCCAGCAAGCTTTGCACAAACCAATCCCTCTACAATCTCTGTCTGAATTGTAAATTCTTTGGAGCTGATTAACCAGGTCTTCTAGCAGACACCTTTAACCACGCCTCTAATGTCCTTTGAGACTATGTTTCTGTGAATCTGGACACGTGGTTCAGTCTAAGCTTCAATCCTATCTTCCCGCGTCCACCATCCTCGCCTTGAAGCAGAGGCGCGTTTCTACCGGACAAATATGAGCGTCGAGCCTGGAAAAACCAGCAATGACGACTCGCAACAGTCGCCAAGTCAATTCTCGCTGGCCAACGCTCCAGCTTCCATCTCAAACGGACCCCGCGCCGAGTCCCTTAACCTCAAACGAGCGATTCCCATAGCCATCGACCCTATCGCCTTGGTAACGTCAGAATGCATTACGGTCACGTCGTCGATGCGAAAGCATGCGAGATGGGCGCAATCGTCTGTGGCAGCGATTTTGGGAGGAAGCGGTTCGTCCAGAGTATCAGAATGGGATACTTCGACTCCTCCAAGCCCTCGAAATGTTGCGTTCGTCCCAAAGGCCAATTCCAGACTGGCGCCTTCGAAATCAAGTTCTACAGGAAATGACTTGGATTATGCGCTTGCTGGGAGATGGGGCTTACGCGGAAAGAAGGGAAGGAGTATGCAGGACAACCCCTTGATGTCAGCCTTCACGCGGCTCCGGGTTGACCTGAAGGAATGCCGTGATATCCACACATTCGATACTCCCTCTCTCCTTCACCCATTCCTCCAAGTAATTCGCTCCTCCTCGACCTCCGCGCCGATTACATCACTAGCATTGATTGCGATTACAAAGTTTTTTGCCTACAATATCATTAACAGGGATTCGCCGAGGTTATCAATGGCGCTGCAACGGTTGTCTGCAGCTATAACGCACTGTCGATTTGAGGCCAGCGATTCTGCTGCAGATGAGATTGTTCTGCTCCGAATTTTAAAACTTATGGAGGGAATGATTTCGAGACCGGAAGGCGAGCTCCTGGGAGATGAGAGCGTTTGCGAGATGATGGAAACGGGATTGAGTATGTGCTGTCAAGTTCGGCTCTCGGAAGTCCTTCGAAGGTCAGCTGAGATAGCGATGGTGAATATGTGTCAGGTTATTTTCCAGCGACTATCTCAACTGGATGCGGAAACGGCACCAGACTGTACCCGATCCAGCGAGGATACGTCACTTGAAGATACTGGTAATCTTAAGATGGATCCGTCAGTCGACGGGGACACCGTGGCATCTCAGCATCAGTCTAGCTTAGATCCTTCCCCTCCAGAACAAGAGCCTTCTAGCCCTGATGAAGCCTCAAGTACGACTGTCAACGGAGATGGAACTGTTCAACCGGAGGAATTCATGTATCCCGAGGCAAAACCGTACGGTTTGCCTTCTATTCGCGAACTGTTTCGAGTACTAATTGACCTGCTTGACCCCCATAATCCTCAGCATACCGATACAATGAGAATCATGTCGCTGAGGATCATTGATGTGGCGCTAGAGGTTGCAGGCCCTTCCATCGCAAGGCATCCCAGCCTCGCCCAACTGGCAAGAGACGATCTCTGCCAGTATCTCTTTCAACTAGTGAAATCAGAAAATATGGCGATTCTGAGCGGTTCTCTAAGGGTGGCGGGGACGCTATTGTCTACCTGTCGACACGTTTTAAAACTACAGCAGGAGCTATTTCTGTCATACTTGGTCGCATGTCTGCATCCTCGAGTAGATATCCCTAGAGAACCAGGCATCGATCCTGCGCTTTATGCTGGTGTTCCCCAGGCTCCTAAATTAGTGAAGCCGTCTCCTTCACAAGCAGGTAGTGGTCGCTCGACTCCTGTTCCTGTGAAAGATCGGCAAAAGCTTGGGATGGAAGGCGGATCTCGAAGGCCGGAAGCCAGGGAAGCTATGGTAGAAAGTATAGGGGTTTTGGCAAGAATCCCGAACTTCATGACAGAACTCTTTGTTAATTACGACTGCGACGTTGATCGAGCTGATCTTTGTGAAGACACGGTTGGGCTTTTATCTCGAAATGCGTTCCCTGATTCAGCTACATGGAGCACTACTAACGTTCCACCTCTTTGTCTCGACGCTCTTTTGGGATACATCCAATTTATTGCAGATAGGCTTGACGATGAACCAAAATATGAAAACCTTCCTGATTTACAACGGTTAAAGGAGCAGCGACAACGGAAAAGGATAATTATTCAGGGTGCTACAAAATTCAATGAGGATCCCAAAGCAGGCATTGCATTTCTTGCTTCCAACGGCATCATCGAGGACATCGAGAATCCGAAACTAATAGCCCGATTTTTGAAAGGGACGAGTCGCATTTCAAAAAGGTTGCTTGGCGAATACATTTCCAACCGGAAGAATGAAAAGATACTTGAGGCCTTCATGGAGCTATTTGATTTTGCGGGTGTTGGCATTGTGGAAGCTCTTCGGAATGTCCTAGGTTCTTTTCGTCTTCCGGGAGAGGCTCCGTTAATTCAAAGAATTGTGACCGTGTTTGCAGAAAAGTATCTTGCCGGCGCGAAGCCCAAAGAAGCTGCTGATGCAGATTCTCTCTTTATCTTGACATATGCCACTATTTTGTTAAACACCGATTTACATAATCCTAATGTGAAGGCTCAAAATCGCATGACATTCGAAGGCTTCACTAAAAACCTTCGTGGTGTCAACGCCGGTGGTGACTTTCCAGTCGAATATCTGGAAAGTATTTATCGCTCAATTCAGCAGAACGAGATCATTCTTCCTGATGAGCACGAAAACAAGCACGCGTTTGAGTACGCATGGAAAGAATTGCTGATAAAAGCGGCCACTGCAGGCGACTTAATTCCGTGTGACTCCAATATATTTGATGCCGAGATGTTCGCAGCAACTTGGCGCCCCGTGGTTGCTACGCTTTCTTACGTCTTTATGTCTGCATCCGACGATGCAGTGTTCTCAAGAGTCGTTATTGGTTTTGACCAATGCGCGAAGATCGCTGCGAAATACGGTCTAACAGAGGCCCTTGACCGTATAATATTCTGTCTTAGTTCTATTAGCACTTTGGTGTCCGAGACAGCTCCCAATACTTCTCTCAATACTGAGGTCCAGATAGGGAAGAAGACGGTTATGGTTAGTGAGCTTGGTGTTAAATTAGGAAGAGATTTCAGAGCACAGCTTGCGACAGTTGTTTTATTTCGAGTACTTTCAGGCAGTGAAGCGGCCGTTCAAAATGGGTGGGAATACGTTGTCCAGATTCTTCAATACTTATTCATAAACTCTCTTATTCCTCAGCTAGATATTCGGGACTCTGGTCTTGATATCCCCCCGATACCACTGCAGCCACCTTCCCAAGTTGTTGATCGAGATGGTCGCAGCAACGAGGCAGGCTTGCTCTCTGCGTTCACATCTTATCTATCTAGTTATGCAGCCGACGATCCCCCAGAACCGTCCGACGAAGAGATCGAAAACACCATGTGCACTATTGACTGTGTCAACGCATGTGGCATCCCAGAGTTGCTTGAGAACATAAGGTAAAAGCGTGTCCTTACCTGAGGTACTCTTTCTAATAAATTGACAGATCCATTCCTGTTGCTTCTATGACGCATCTGGTCAACACTCTTCTTTCAAAGCTTCCCGATACAAGTCCCGCCGTAATCATTGTTAAGCCTGAACGACCACAGATTCATTCCGCAAGGGCAGCCAGCAACAAACCGCATCTTGCCAAGTCCGCCTATAACGCAGGCACTGTTTATATGCTTGAATTAGCAACACTGCTTGTATTGCGAGATACTGAGACAGTACAGCAACTGGGAGAAAATTTGACGCGAGCGTTGCAAAACATTATTCGGGATGCCAAAAACGTACACCCGCTGATGCTTTCTCGTGCTATATATTATCTTTTAGTTCTCCTACGTCGTAGTTACGTACGTATTTTTATTTGAGCTGTTTCCCTTCCCTCAGGCTAATTGGTTATAGGAATATTCCTTTATGAGACCCCCAGTCGTCCTTCATTCCATCTCGAGCTTTGAACAAGATATTCTTGAGAATGCTGCTGTACCAACAATTGCTGGCCTCACAAGCATTGCAAATGAGACTCCACTCTGGAATGAAATCACGAAATACCCGGACTTCTGGTCCGTCCTTCAAAGATTACATCAACACCTAGATGGAGCTGCCATGATTTTTGAACTCCTACAGAATATGGTTGGATCTGAACATCCGGTGATCAATGCAGACAATTATGAGGCAGCAGTTAACCTCGCAAATGACTTTGCGAATTCCGGAAGTATTGTAGCTTTGCAAGAATTGCGGCGTGAGGTGTCAGTGAGAAGATCTAAGCCGGTCAAAAAAGCAAGCAAATCGCAGTACGTACCGATTTCATCCGCGATAGCACCATAATACTGATATACAGTAGGGACAACCCACTTGTGCTTCGGGGAATGAACGCTATAGAGATCATTTACCGTATGACGGCCCGGATACCGACTCTAATCAGCCAATCACATCTGGAGCGAAATGAAGGTAATACTTGAGCAAAATTTCTGCGGTTTTATTTAAGAGCTAACGAAATTCCAGCGTGGGCGGCGTACTGGTCTCCAATATTCAATGCCTTAAGTACACAGTGTCTGAATCCTTGTCGGGATATCAGGCACCAAGCCATCGTGGCTCTCCAACGATCGTTGCTCTCTCCAGAACTGGCTTCTACAGACCATAAAGAATGGGTCGCAATCTTTGGCGAGGTTTTGTTTCCATTAATCTTACGCCTGCTGAAGCCAGAGGTCTACCAATCTGATCCTGTGGGTATGAGTGAGACACGAGTCCAAGCCGCGACGCTTTTATGCAAGATATTTCTCCATTACCTCGTTTTGCTCTCCGAATGGGACGGCATGCTTGATCTCTGGTTGAGAATCCTTGATATTTTAGACCGAATGCTGAATAGTGGGCAAGGGGATAGCCTCGTAAGTCTTTTCTGCACTGGTATCAAAATATTTACGAAGAAATGGTTTGCTAATCAAGTCAATCACAGGAAGAAGCGGTGCCTGAAAGCTTAAAAAATATCCTTCTCATTATGGCTGACGGCGGATACCTCGCGCCTCCAAGCAAAGATCCGTCTAAAGAGAAAATCTGGGTTGAGACACAAAAGAGACTCGACCGATTCCTTCCCGATTTGTTCAAGGAAATATTCCCTTCAGCCTCGGAAGAAAAACCTAGCCATACGTCTCCACCACAGAGCGACGCGCCGCACCCCTTGGAAGACTCAAACCGAGAGAAAGACGGCAGCGAGCCTGAAAAAGCCGCTGGTAGTGAGGATGAAATAGATTAAGTCGGATCTTGCACAAGTTATTCGGCTGTACTTTTCTGACTTTTGATGTGAGTGGTATATATCCATGGCTAGTATGGCCAGTTATTGATCGAGATTTATCAACATGCATTTATCCCTGAGCAAATCAATTACGAGCTAGAATGTACATTAGCGAGACACTACAAAATTTCGACCTCAGCAGAAGAGTTACTCATACCTTCACGGAAAAAAAATCCACACGTCTTGCCGCAATAGCTGAATCCTGGGTGTAATTCCTGGCTCAGCCTGTCCGTAGAGGAGACATTCTAACATTATCCAGCCGTAAATAATTGTATATACCATGCGCCGTCGCCCATATGTGTGTGGCTGCATATCTAAAGGGTCAGGGTGAGACGGATGCAATGAAGTCCAGACTCCTTTTTGTGGTGTCTCTTCTCAACCAGACGTTAAATGGCAGGCATCAATCCTGTGCTCTCCCCAAGGAGGATATCGAAAGGCCTTGTCAAAGACTTGCCCAGACCACAGGCAGCACTGCCACAGGCTCTCGAAGGTCACTGCTCTCAAAGCGGCTTTTATGCGGCAGTTGAGTCGTTCATCAAGGGGCAGATTTGCTTCGAGGTCTGCATGTGAGCTGCTTTTGCTCCATTGACACACGTGCTTTGGGCAGTTCAGCTCCTTGGAGCGCTGAGGTAGGGGGTGGAATAGATGAGTGGCATCGACATGCATGCTATTCGGGCGTCTTCTGGAAGCAACGTCCGTTTTGAAATTCTGGGAGGGCCAGACCGCCACCAGTAGTTATGTATGTATGTAGTTAGTTGGTTACCGAAGCAGTGTTGTTGGCCTGTATCTGGGTCACTGTCTACATCTGCAAAGGGCTTTGAAGACGTGTGTCTCTGCAGACGTGTAAGAGAGAACCAGACCGTCGAATCCATCGATTCGAACTGGTTAGTGAGCTACAGATATATCTGCATGTCAATGAGTCAATTTTCTTATTCAGTCCGCAGCACCACAGACCCCAATCGGCCCATATCAAGATAGTGGGTTCGTTATGGCTAAATAGTACCAGTGCTGGGTTGTGGAGCGGTACTACGTTAGGCTTCTAAGTCAGGGCCTGTGCAAGTTCGGGGCCTATAAAGCGACGAACTTAACTACAAAAATCAATTGAAAAATATGCGAAAATTGGGAAGATGGCCGAGCGGTCTATGGCGCTGTGTTCAGGCTTGCTTGACTCGCAGTATCGAAAGATGCGTGGGTTCGAATCCCACTCTTCTCATCATACTTAATTTTTATACTCTCCTTTCCATTGTTTTTCACTCCTTCAGCCTGAATTCCCGCAAAATCTGGGTAATTATGGAGTAGTTGCAGTGAAGTACTCGAGTCTTAATCAAGATACCAAATAAAGGCTGCAAAGGGGATTGATTGTGTTGGTTGAAGAACAGAAGTGTCGTTTACGACTTCAAGCCATCTCAGCCTTGGAGATGGGGTTTGCTTCGCATACTTCTAGGTAACTATTCGTAGCCAATGAAATTTGACAGCAATAGGTGCAGCATGCCTGCCAGCTTGTGTCTACTGATCTCGAGCTTTGGAGAAATTTGGGCGGAAAGCTGCTGAGAAGCTAGTGTATCACACAGCTATTTTGATAAGTGCCATTTGGAAAGGCAAAAGGATGGAGATATCGGCGTGGCAATATCAGTAAACTGATTGCTTCAGTAAATTTAACTGTATTATCAAGCCAGACACTGTCCAATGATATTCATGATATCGAAAAAGACAAAGCCAGGGCATGTGACATGGAGAGAGCTGGGGAGGTTTGTGGCTGAGCGAGATATCAAACATGGATCTACGGCGATTCATGAGATCAACAAGTGTCCTCGTGGCTGCTCTTTGGTTTTATGCCCGAATCAGGTGTGGCGAAAGCTACATAGTAGTTTTCTTCTGTGCTACTGAGTACATACATATGTATTCAGCTATTCTGGAGCGATGAGGAGGAGTAATAACAGAGCACTTCCTAAGGAATTGAGAACCGCATACAGCATGATGTGAGCTTTATATGTTTCTTGTCTACTTGCAATACTAGTAAGCTAACAAATTACATACAATGCTGTGTAGACCAAAACTGATGCACAGCCATCTTCCCCTCAGGGAATGACAGCTACAACGACATAGCAATCCCAGTATCCCTGGCTAATGCCGTGCCAAGTTCACTGAGCGCGCAGTGATCCGTCCATACTCAGGGGGAGTGGTCTCGGTATTACGCAGCCAATGATGGCGCCAGAGCAACGACTCACGACCAGATATGTATACGTTATCCATGTCACACCATATAACTTTAGCTGGGGGTTTGACAACCTTCTTCAAAGTTCAGGCTGTTACTGTGTAAAGGTTCGATGCTGTGGGTGAACCAAGGATGATTGTGAGCTCCGTTTGGCTTTCTCTCCAAAACTCAAAAATGCCTTGAGACAAAGCAACAATGCACTCCCATTCGCCATGTCGGTATAAATCATGAAAGGCTGCTAGCGGGCTCCAGGCTGTAGCTCTCTCACCATCTTTCGAAGGATTGAAAAGCATGAGCGCATTTTCAAACGGCCTGGATTGGATAAGACCCTGCCTACTCCCTACATACATGGGGCCATCCATGAAGAGCAGTACGTGTGCCAATGCGTGTACATATTGTTCAACAAATCCTGGAGCTCCTAATACCAAGCACCCCTCCCTCAGTCCATGGTTTGAAACGGGGGAATGGGACGAGACTAGCGTTTTCTCAAGGTTAAAGTGTGATTTACTCCACATATAGGGTAAAGTGACTAATGATAACCTGTCGTTTCTTGCAGGCAGCTGTCTCGCCCCTCTTGGCTGCAAATGTCCTGATACTGTGCTGTTCAGTCAAGATCTATATAAAGCTGGATTCCCGTTCCATCAGCATTCAATACCAAGTGATCAACCGTCCCTATTTCGTCACTACCACTTCTTCTGATCTCCAGTGAAACAGGCATCGAGATATCACCTGAACTTTTCTAATCCTGCGCTACTTCTCATTTCACCAAGAGATAATCTATTGACTAGTTCATTTCTTGTTCATCATCAATACGACACTCTCACTGACATCATGTCTGCAACTACAAGACATGCTGTCAGCCCTACTGGAAGGGAAAGAGGTAAGTTTTAAAACTACATTATGCCCTTGGACTTTCACTTCCACTCTCAGAATAATAGCTTCTCGTTTTGTACCAATTTCTTCCTTGAACCTTTCGTGTCTTTAAAGGTCTCTAGACTTTTCAATTTCAGTGCTAACCGAAAACATTGTGCCAGTCGGAGCAGAGCCAATGGAAGGCCAACACAA
Source organism: Emydomyces testavorans (assembly GCA_029449355.1). Taxonomy (NCBI): domain Eukaryota; kingdom Fungi; phylum Ascomycota; class Eurotiomycetes; order Onygenales; family Nannizziopsiaceae; genus Emydomyces; species Emydomyces testavorans. The sequence continues at coordinate 3,116,459 of CP120630.1, read as the reverse complement.
CTCAGGTATGCAAGAGGATGGGCCACCCCAGTTAAGAAATCCTTTCACTGGACGGTCTTCTCCAGCCGACTCCGACATCGTTGACCCCGAGCCCTCTTCTCAAGGCGAATCTCGGCGTGCAGAGTCTTCACCGAGAGCCACATCATCTTCTCCCACAGGAGATAGGCGCCTGAGCAAAGAATGGGGTATGTTGCCCACCCCATTTCCTTGAACTGTCTTCTTGCTCCAGCCACAGTGGTATTGGAATAGCCGCTAATATGAACTCTTCGAATCTATTACAGATGCTGCGAAAGTGCCCCCATCACGGTTTCAGAAGAGAGAAGGCAGCATTTTCTCAACATCCAGTTCACGAGATAGCCATGTAGCAGGAAAGGACCGTGACGCGTCTTACCATGCTAAGCTGAAGGAGAAGGTATGTGTTGGACTACATGAAATACCGTCCGAGTCCATTCTTTGACGTGAACTGCAAACTGGAACTCTCTCTTGCTAATGGCATATACTCGATGCAGGGTTGGGTCTAAACCTCCGCCTGTGATGACGTCATCTGTCGCCTTTTTTGAGCGGCCAAACTTTTCCTGATCCGAGCTCGCCAAGACCGCGTCTCACATTTTTTAACAGCGAAAATCTGGGCGACAATGCTGAAGACTTGACTGTAACAAACTAACTCGGTGTTGCGTTGTCTGGGGGTACACTTTCGATGCATTTCTTGATGTTTGAACTTTGTGGAGTATGTTGGCGCTCTATTCTAATCTGGACAAAGGATAGGTTTCTAGTGATCTATCATGCCATGAGATTTCCCATAACATGTATGTAGGCTGTCGCCCACTTCACGGGTGCGCTTACAGATAGCAGTAGTTACTTTTCTTGACGACAAATTGAACATTCTTGAGCCGTTACTACACTATACACATATAATGGATAACTACAAGTACCGTCTCTATTCGAATTTTTCGCTCCTTCTTTCCTTTCCTTCGTTAGGATAATTAATGGTGCTTGCTGATGAAAAAAGTCGAGCTCCCAATGGCTTTCGGTCAAATTGAGTTCCTTTCTCGCGATTCCCTTTATTGCATTCTTTTAGGCCTTTCTGTAAGGACTGATATCTGTGTGACTCTGCCAGGTGTAACTACGATGTAACTGCGCTAATAGCCACACAAGTCAAGCCACCTACAAGTTAGTTCGTAATAATGAGGATTTCTCCGAATTCGGTTTGTTTATCGTTTACCCAGATGGGCTGTGTGTTTTGAGGGAACACGTGTAACGGGCTAGATCCACCCTCACGCGTCCAATCACCCGCCATTCTGCTGCTAAATCAAGATCCAAGTGGCCGATGAAGCTGATTACACGACCAACTTCGCACTCGCCTTGACGCTCTGACTTGTATGTATGGATGGTCTGTATATGTGTGTACTATTAAGCGCCTCAAGAAGATATTCGCGCTTCTCGCGCACACACTAACTAACTAACTAAATACTCCTTCACTTTTTTTCGATTTTACTCTCTCCATGAATCAACACCCACCTCTCTTCGTTTGGTCGAATGGTGGATGAGCGATAATGGACTGTTTTCAATCTACAATCTGAAATACCGAGATTGAGTTACCCGAGCTGGTTGGTGTGTTTGCGGCCCTCTTCTACTTAAAGCATTAACTGGGCAGGAGCGCTGGTTCTCATATGACTGCGATGATTTGATGCCCGAGAAAAGGAAAGAGTGGCTGTTTAGGAATCTTTGTTTTGCGCCCGTGTCTATTGAGGAGAACGTGGAAGGCGCCCTGGTGATTTTCGCTGTGTTTGTTGTTTTCCAATTGCGGTGAAACGCCCTTCGCAAGAGCTCCCAAAACGACAAGCGCGGGGCCCCACGGTGCTTTGTTTCCCTGCCCGATTTGTTAATTAGTGGAGAGGTCCTGCCGGCGCATCCTTCCCTGTTTGCCGCCGCTATGACTTCCCTTTCCAGCTCCCTCGTGGGCCTTCCGTTGGAGCAGCTGACCCTCTACCATGCCGTCGACCCCTATCTGTCGTCGATTTTCATCTTCCACGGCCCTGTCACCACCGCCAATTCGACGTTAAGCAGCTCGCGCATTCAAGCACACATCATTACACCCAGCGGGGTGCACAGTTATCCCCGGATTACAATCTCTCCTGCTGCGCCGCTCTATGCAGCTGTCAATCACCTGCCCCGCGAGAAACAAGGCGACGAAATATACCGCGGCCTGGCTGTCTGCCTGTTCAAATACTTTTGTGAATTGTCAGAACTGGTGCGAGATGCGCTGACGGCGTTGGCGCGATCCGGGAAACAAGGTGCGCGGTTGCCGAGACTCTTCGATGAGGTGCATGCAGCGGATTTGGCGAATCGAATGGCGAAGGTAGACAATGTATTACAAGTTGTGCCAGACTTGAAGGATGCTTTTGTGGACAGGATTGTTCCGTGCATTGATGTTGACTTGGTTCTGCCACCGGGCACCATCGATACTACCTCACCGCGTTCTCGGGATTCTGGATTTGATGCAGACTCTTGTCAGAAGTCTGCTGAGCGGTTTGGTAAATATGCTCCTTTAATTGAAGCATTGGGCGATCCGATATTTTTGCCCACGTCAAAATTAAAGCGTGCGCCATCGCAATCCATGAACGCCAGTAAATCAAGAGTGTTTGCTGCGGCGCAAAAGGAGACTTTGCGACTCTCTATGTGCGAAGTGGTGGACACTGAGGAGAGGTATGTTGGCAAAATGTACGACTTGGTTCACAATGTTGCGCACGAATTTCGACAGAAAGCGAGAGATAAGTCGGTTTCTAGCACCAGCCCGGACGAAAAGGAGTTAATGAAGCTGTTTCCAACTTGCTTGAATGAGATTCTCGAAGTCAACTTAGGATTTTTGAGTGATATACGCCAGGTGCTTGAGGATACCGAGAAAGACGCTCTTGGCGACATCACGAAAGACACCGTACTTGATTCTACTGCAATGGCCAGGGATTCTAATGGCAAAAGAAAAGACCCAATGGGTATAATTGCCTTTGCACGCTGCCTTCAGGATTGGTTCCCAAGATTTTCTCAACCATATGGAGAATACATGAATGCTCATACCGGGTTTGCAAAGGTGCTAAACTCATTCTTACATGATCAAACCTCTTCCTTTTCGAGAAGAGTATATGACTCTGGCGAGCAAAGAATGCGCTCCTTGCTCATGGAGCCAGTTCAGCGTCTGCCACGATACAGTCTGCTCATAGATACGATGACAAGTGCGCTTCCAGTTGTGCATCCTGCCGTTAAATCTCTTTTGAATGCACGCGATATCATAACTGAAATTTGCTCTTTGGATTCGACCAACAGCAGTGGACAAAGTTTAAGAAAGCTGCAAAACTTTGTCACAGGGTGGTCCGCCTCAGTTTCGCCATCCGGGAGGTTGATCACTGCGGCGGATTTCTGTATCCTTTCGCCTCCATATCGTCCTGGATTTCAAGGATCTCGAGGTGAGGCTGGCATCATGCTGGTTTACACCGATTTCCTGATTCTCGTATCAAAGTCCCCGGAGAGCAAATTGACTGCGCGTGGGTTATACGCCGAATTGGACAAACCGCAACCTGCATTTGGGGCGGACCCTGCGTCGTCTACTCCAGAATTGAAATTTTTACAAGCCAGCCGTCTTATTGACGTTCGCTGCTCGCAGTCAAACTGTGGTAATATTATGTATCTTGTTCCAGCCGAAAATTTTTTGCGAACTGAGCGTTCTCGCTCGAAACCAATCCTACAGGCACTTGAATTGACATCCAGCTATGAGGGAAAGGCACATAAGTTGATTGAAGAAATCACGAAAGCGAGAATTGAGGGCAGATTTCCAGAGCAGTACCGTGAATGTGGAAAATGGTCCCTTCACCATCCGGGTGGGACATGTGGGAACCTGGGAATCTTCCTGTCCGTGTTTGAAGAAAGCCTTGGTGAAAATGCTCCTTCAAAGCCGTCGTCGACAATAAAGCTGAGTTTTGATTCTCCAAAGACCGATCTTTCGAAGGATGCGGCGAATACAGATATTGAAGTGAATATATCAATGTCAATAGCTGCAGGTGGAAGGTTCAAAATGGAGCTAGATTCTGTCCTGGGGATCTCCTTCACAGACCTATTCACGCCCCAGGACTTTGTTCCAGTCTTGTCAAAGCGACGTAAGTTTATCTGTGCATTCACTGATAATCACTGAGGCTAATGATTATAGTTCATACTCTGCTTCGCCCGCTGAACCAGCCGCAAAATCCCTTTCTCACTGATGCAATTCTAAGTGCGAATTTTCACATTCTTCGCACCATTGCTGAGCGTATTCTAGCTTCTGCTAAAGTGTCAAAAGCACTTAGACCACGATCACCGACCAAGCTACTGTCAACATTCTTAGGTGGCCAAGCAAAGGAATTCCAGCTACCTTTGAGAGGTTTGTTCCCAGCAGTCCAGTTAAGTCCAAATAGCTCTACTCTTTCCATTACAGAGCCCTCGAGCCCTCAAAAGGATTTATCTTCGACTCCATCGGCTTCGAAGCCTTCAAAGGTTACGAACGGTGGGATTAGTATCGCCAAGGAAACTTCCAGTGAACTGGAACTGTTGGAGAAAACCTTTTTTGCATACATTATTGCGATACGTTCAAGAAGTGGTAATATCGTGGGGCGTACACTTCGCGCAAGAGACCGTGCCGATCAAGCAGCTGTCAATGAGCTCTATAATGTTCTTTTGAACGATGCCGGAAAGATACAGGCGGCTGCTGAAGCCCCAGTGGACGTGCTGATTGTGGCATTTGAAACTTTTATGGCTAAAGCTTGGAAGGAAAAGATTGGCCCTCTTATCCCAGCCCAGTCTCTCATGCTCATTCAAAGCAAATTCGACTCTTTGTTTCCTGGAGACTTCGAAGACTTTTTCCGGAAATTCCTGGCAGAGATGAGCCCTCAGACACGACGTGCTCTCGCAGGTCTTGTTAAGCTGTTGGCAGAGCTGCTGGATGCTTCAGGCAACGATGGGGATCGGGGTGCATTAACTGAAGTTTTCTCAGAGATTTTAACTGAGAAAGGAGATCCTAGGGAATACATTTCTCTTCTAGATCGTCTTGTTGAGGACTTTGAAAGATTATTTGATGAAAACGCGCCCTCCATAACTCCCATGGAAGGTACTCTGATTAATGATCCAAATAGGCGAGATCGATCTCAATCAGTTAATCACGGATCGGTCAACTCCAACAATTCCTCGTTCCGTAAGAGATTTGGTTTTGGCCTTCATCGAGAACGCAGTAAAACGGAAAGTGAGAGTAAAGTTAGCTCTATCATCCGCACTCTCAGCAAGTCAAAAGGGCCTGGATCTGGACTTTTGGGTATTGAATCCCCAGCTTCAACACTCCCAAAAGTCAGCCTTATGCGAACTAAGTCGACGGACTTGGATATTAGACTGCAGAGCCTCTTGCGCCCTGGTTCACGAGACCGTCCATTTGTGCCTACTTTCTTCTCCAGCGACAATGACATACACCGGCCAGGCAGTGCTCGCAGCGACGCTCCAACCCTGAGTTCGATCGGAGAGGATCGTGTTGCGAAGCCTGTTTCGCCTAGAAAGAAGCGTAGGAGCTCGATTTCAGACTTGAGGCCAGTGTCCGCGGGTGAAGTAACACCCTTATTCCAATCTCCTAAGGCAACAAGAAACATAGCGTCTCCTGCCACTCCAAAAAATAACAGTACAAAGCCTGAACCGTTGTCTACCCCGTCAGTGCCATCTAGCCAAACGAATGGGAGAATGAGACTTCGATCGCCTATTCGGTTGGATTCTCCAACCCGTATCACGTCTCCCCCAGTGCGACAAGCTCCATTGAGCCGGAAAGAGAATACTCCTCCATCTCCTCGAGCCACTCCCAGTGACAAGACCGCTAACAGGAAGACAAATTTACCCACAAGCCCAAAGAAACGAACTGAAACTCGACCGCAAAGCTACCACACGAGCGTTGCTGGCCTCAAAGAGCGGACCTTGCCACCCAATGGATCTGAAGGATCACGGATACCGTTGTCTACCGTGTCCACGCCTAAAGTTCAAAAGCCAAAAATGCAGAATCCTCAAAAAGTATGTCATTCTTCGAAAGTTTCCTTCATAAAGACCATGCTGACTCTATAGCTCCGTGAACGAGTACAAAATGAGAAGAAGGCAGTGGCATCCGCAGAGTCGGGTTTGCAGGCTGAGGTCACATCTATTGGACATGAAATATCAAATTCTAGAGCTTCTCCTACTAAGGGGCGCCCCACATCGTCCAGCGGAACTCTTAAATCCATTGCTTCCCCTACTTCATCGAGTCCATCAGCAACACTCGCTGCTCGTGTTCGAGGTCTTTCTGACAAAGTTGCTGCCGTTACGTCAGACCTTAATTCCAAAATCACGTCACTCGAGAAGGACATTGAGAACTCGCTTATCGTCAGTGAAAGGCGCGCTAAGAAACTTGATGAATTGTACCGAGAGGCGAGCGCTGAGAATGAGGCTCTGTATCAGCGGTTTAATGATGAGTTGAGCAGAATCGCGAAAGATGTTAGACATGGTGCTGGAGAGAAGGCACTCGGAGAGCAGCTGAAAGGGACGCTTGATGAGCTTACTAGAGTTAAGAAGGAGAATCTGAGATTGAAGAGAGAAATTGGTGGATTGAAAGCACAGCAAGCTAATGCTGACTGACGTTGATATATGAAAGGTATTGACGAGATATACGTCCTCTGTCGTCCAAGGTACATACATTACGTACATGCATGCATATGGGTCGGTGTTATGGCTTACGGATTTGCTTGGATGATACCACACGGCCCCTGGTGTGAAGCAACTTTGTTTTGTTCCAGGCTTGTTACCCACGATCTGCATATTTTGGAGTTTGAGACATCGGTTGGTTTTTTGACGTCTGGTGGTCTTTATGGCTTTGCGATGCACGGCTCTCGAAGGTGGTGATTGAACCTCTGAAGAATGCTGGTATGAGGGTTTTTAGGCTCTGAGCGTATGAGTGCGAATAATGAAAATACGAACTTTTCCTATTCTGGAGGTCTTGGTGTTTTGTGCCTTTGGCCTTCGACTAGAATATTAGTTACGGCTTTGATATTGGTAGAAAACCACTTGATCCCAAGTATTGATAGGACCTCGTTGAAGCCAGAAACGAAGCTACTAAGGCGTGATAAACGATTGTGTGCTTGGCTTCCTCTTTCTAGCACAGATAAGCTACATGTAATATGTAGTATGTCTTGTCTAGGATGGGTGTTGGCTCTACTCCATCCATTCCATTTACCGCACAATATCCTTTGTCTTTTTGCGTTGGTTATATTGCGTTCCTGATCACTTTGCTTGAAAAATGCCTTTAGCGACTTATTCATTCACGTCCATCGTTCCTTTCGCTGCCCCAAAAGCTTCCTTCCGCTGCAATTCTCCAGTCGACGAAATTCACTTGTGTGCTTCCCAGTTCATGTTTCGAATCGTCACCGGATCGACATACTTGTATACGATGCCCCATTCGATGACCCAGGGAGTGATGTAGTCGACGTTGGAGTCCGGATCGTCGCTCTCGGGCGGGGGCGTCGAGTTTGAGGGTCTTTTGGTGGGTTTTCGAGGCATGCGGACCCAGATTTTCTGTCTGGTGCGGCGGTGGAATGTTGGGGCGGCGACGAGGGCTTCGGTGCTGTTGATGTTGTAATGTTCGGCTTCTTCGTATTCGCCGTTTCCGTATTTTTCGTTGTCGTCGCGGGACTCGTCGGTGCTGGTTTTGGGTTCCGCTTCTGTTGGGAAGCTGGTTATTGCCGTTGTGTCAATGTCTGTGTCGGCGTCTGAGGACGTGTTGAGAGCGGAGGGCATGAATTCGGTGCTTGGTGCTTTTTCTGATCCTGAGTGTGTGTCTGCTAGCACTGGAGACGAAGGGGTAATAGGTGCGGTCTCCTTTTCTGATAGCGTCGTGGGCTGTGGAGCTGCATGCCAAAGCACCGGAATCGTCCTGCGGATATGCCCGGGTGCAAAACAAGAAAGAAGAATATCGAAGGCTTTCTTGGACCATCGGGATCCGTCGAGTCTTTGGTCTCGTGGACACGGTTCATGCGCCAAATCTTGATCTGTCAATTTCCAGGAATACCAACGTCGATAATAGGGGTTTGTAAGTTCAGATCGCCTAATTGCCGCGATATCCTCCTGAGTCATGGCCTTCATCGTTATTGGAATAGAATCACCCAGATTGTAGATGTGCGCCTTGGGTGTAGCGCCCTTTTTGAGAGTGAACGTTTTTATTCGCCTGGCCGCACGAAGGCGGACCCAATATCTGCAATCCCAGAGTTTCCACTCCGTCCACTCGCTTTTATTGATTTCCGTCCATCCCTTTTCCCCTATTCGTTCCGAATCCGGATCCGGGAGACGTATACTAAATTCAGTGACTGGTAAAGGTGAATATCGGCGGAATGGTTCACGTGATAGTTGCCAGACATTAGGGTCTCTAGGATTGTGTTCAGCGTCTTTTACAATCCTGTTGATGGAATTCTGACCGGCTGCGACAGTTGAGGCAGTGAGAGCGGTTTGATCACGCCTTTTGAAATTGTATGGAAAGCCTCCATGTCGTCCCCGTACTCTTTTTCGTTTCCGTGGCTGGAATTGGACACCACCAAGAGTGAATGTATCTGGCGACAGCGTGTCTTTCATGGATTCTGGCCAGAACATTTTCGCGGCTGCGACTGTGCCCTTATGCGATATTTGAGGGCTCGCCTCCGCAGTTACCAACTCGATCAAGGTCCGTACGACTTTTAATTGCACAACAAAGGGATTTATATATGGGTAACTATTATCTGGGTTATTGTAGTTCGCTTCAAAGAGTTGAACTTCATCGGGGAATGGTAGCCTGACTAGTAGCGTTCCAGCTTGAAAATCGAAGTTGATAACGTGGATCAATTTCACAAAATCGTCGACCAACCCTTGTAACCGTTCTTTAGCTTCTTGATTCTTATGAATAAGGGTTAGAATCGAAGGACTCTGTAAAGCTCGAGGAAGTTCACCGGATGACAATAGTTTGCGCACGGTGTTTCGAACAGTAAGGGTGCCATCGGCATTGGTCGGATCGATGACAAATGGGACTTTTGCAGCGCGACAAGTAGCTTCCAGTCGTGCTTTTGGGAATTGACGAAAGGGACGGAATAGATAAACACCACCAGTTGCGGTGAAATGTTCGATATCCAGCCGTGGTGAAAGGACTGGCGTATCCATATTTTTGATTAATTCTGGACGTTTTGATGCATGTCTTGGAGTTCGATCGGCGCACATCGTTTCTAAGCTGGTGATATCGCCGCTCTGGGACACGCCCCAAAGGCCCTGACATTCAGGAATGGGAGAGATACTGTCAAATCCAGCAAGGCCAAAGCGTCCATGACCCTGAGCCAATCGTAATAAAGCAGTTTCAATGTTATCATCCTCATGATGACCCAGGAAGAGTGTCTGGATATTTTCCGCTATGCAACTCTTTCCAAGCGCCTGATAACGGAGCTTCCTTGCCACGGTTTCAAAGTTTGACAGTTCTGACGGATCTCCTCTCCCTTCAGGCCACTGCAGTGTGAGAACCTGGGATGCAAGTCCTAGAGTAGTGTTAGCTGCAATTCACCATCGGCCGAAGCTTATTTCTTTTCAGCTGCATAACACGGGCGCACCCATATCTCTGATCCATCCTGCCACTTTGAGTGCTTCTTCAGTGCTTCCTTCTCGGGCTTTGTGATCTACTATAAAAGTTTTCACTTTTAAGTCCGGAATACACTCTTCTACTATCAATTGTCGACACAGATGGGCCAAGGCCATAGAGTCAGGCCCGCCACTGACGGCAAGGGCTAAAACAAATACATCAGAAACCAGACAAAAGTAAAACAGACATGGTTTGGACGTACTAATTTTTTCAGGAAGCGCATCTCTCTTTTGTCCTGCCCACAGTCTCCAGATTCTCTTGACTGTTTGATAGAACTCAACTGCATAGATTGGGCGGATAAGAGCATGATGATGGGGTTTCAACAGCATGACCAAGTCATCTTCTCTCAATGGAAACGCACATCCTAGCCACTACGCCAAAGCTGTTCTGTCATGGGAAATGGCAAAATCATATATGTAGAAGCATTCTGTTTCCCCTTTTTTTCGTCGCATGTTTGGAATGAAGTTCTTTTAGCCAATCAGATGGCATCGCTCACGTGATAAGGATTTGCTTAGTAACCAACTTGAATCCCGAATCAAGTGAGCGACAGCAGATTATCCGCGATTTCTTTAATTTTCGGTGCTTTGCTGAGAATATTGCTGGGGTTCGTTGACATCAGCAGGTGGGTGCTGTCAAGCTAGTTACGCTGAGAACAGTGCTGGTATTGACGTGGAGGATCGTGAAAGATGACATTGTCCACCACCAGATGTGCTGCCAACGGAGAAGCGACGTGATTTCGGTTTGCCGATGACATTGGAGGCTTTTCCAACCTAAAATTTCTGCAATAATAACAACCCCGAGATATACATAGACCCGAAGACGGAACCTATGAATTAAATTGCTGATCATTCGTCTTGACTCTGAACAGCATGTGTTTCTTCAATAGGATCGCTACCTAATATCTTCGTTGTTGCCAATGGAAGCAGTTGACCATCCTCGAGAGGATGCGTCACAGGCATTAGTTCCCTCTCTCTGGACGAGATCCCTCGTGGTACGTACGAAGTGACGAATCAATCGTGTTCCGCCGTCTTGGGACTTGAGCTTTGTATCGGCTAACGTGTTCACGGTAGGCCGGAGCAGTTGCCGGTGTTACGGTTGACGTCTCCCTCTTCCCACTTGATACCATTAAAACCAGGCTTCAACAAGCCCGGAAACGCCAATCGGCCTCCCATACAATATCCTCGGTCCAGACTCGTTTGCCATTACTCCGCAACACCCGTCGAGGAATCTATGCTGGTCTACCATCGGTGCTCCTTGGATCTGCGCCATCTGCCGCCAGCTTCTTCGTCGTTTACGATGGAGTGAAGCGATTCCTCCTACCTTCTTCACAGTCTGCTGCAAACACGCCTGTTTCGTGGCAACATACCGTTTTCACACACTCTCTCGCCTCGTCCCTCGGAGAGGTCGCTGCTTGTGCAGTAAGAGTCCCTACTGAAGTGATCAAGCAGCGAGCCCAGGCCGGGTTATTTGGCGGCTCCACCTTGCTAGCACTCCAAGATATCCTTTCTTTGCGGCATGGTGATTTACTAGGTGGAGGAAGAGGAAGCTGGGTACTAGTGATCAGGGAACTTTATAGAGGGACGGCAATCACTATTTCGCGTGAAATTCCGTTCACGATCTTACAATTTACTATGTGGGAAGGAATGAAAGATGCGTATTCTTCTTGGAAACGCCAGTCTGATCCGACAGCTCCTGTTTCTGCGACTTCGAGTGCGTTCTTTGGTAGTATCGCTGGCGCAATTTCTGCCGGGTTGACTACTCCACTTGATGTCGTTAAAACCAGAGTTATGCTGGCTAGAAGAGGTGGAAGCACCGGTGGTGTAGGCAAAGTGAGAGTAAGAGATGTTGTGCGAGGAATCTGGAGAGATGAAGGGTTTGGTGCGTTTTGGAGAGGGATTGGTCCGCGCGTTGCCTGGATTGGGATCGGTGGTGCAGTGTTCCTCGGAAGTTATCAGCGTGCGTGGAATCTACTTGAAGGCAGGCAACACCGAAAGGAACGTGCTGAAGCACACCTATGAGAACTTTCACTCTGGGGTCGACTTGATATACTCGATCGAATATCAGTTTCAAGCTTACGCTTGTATGCAGCTATTTACAACAGGATACGGGATATCAGATATTTGAAAAGATGGATGAATGCAACATCACATGATGACTAGAATTTCCTCCAACGTATGACATTTGCTATAACTACTTCATACATAGGTGGAAATATCAGGCTTTGATATCTGATCGCTTTCGGTTACCTTCTCACGCTGAGCTGCTGTACCACACAGCAGACTAACGCACTTTGAATGTTAGATTCTGCTGAGGGCATCGTTTACGGATACTTTCAAACTCACGTATACTTCGGCATTTGAGCGGGCTCAAGGGCACTACTGCTTTCTACAGCAGCTGCCGAATCTCCGGCAACAGATTTCCCGATGTGCGCAAGGACATCCAGCCGTGTCTCTAACCTCAAGTGTTGCTCCATTTGGAACTTCTGCTTCAAGGGCGACATCGGTAACAGGGTGCGGAACGGCGAGATAACCCGGAGCGAAAAGGACGAAGGCCAAAAGATACATGTACTTCATATTGGTGATATAGGGTTCGGATTCGCTGTTTGCTTTCTGGTGACAGAGTTGCTTTGCAAAAGAGGTTAACCGAGTCTGGGAGATTCAGGGGGAGAAAGTGCGGCAAACTTAGACGTACTTTGTGATTTCCTATTCTTCTCTGATTTCTTGAGAATGCTTGAAATCTTTCTGGACCTGTCGCGCGGTGATATGACTCTATATATACTCGAGACTGAGACCGGTCATCTGAGATTCATTGTTTGGAGCTTCTGACAAGCGCCATTGAATTTCCGTCCTTTTCACGAAGATCATCCTGCCCGACAAAAGGAATTCAACTTCAGATGTGATGGAGTGCTATTTTGGCCACCCCCGCCTTAAGATAAATCAAATCTTGGTGGGATTTAAATACCAATTTTGGAAATCGCCCGCGGAGTTGATTGTTTAGGCGTATGTATGCACTTATACTGTTTGATTGGCAGCGCGTCTCCAACCGGGCTGGCCATGGTGCTTGACTTGCATCGCCACCCCTATATGTCTCCATCGCCAGTCAAATCGCTGCTGCAAGATAAACAAAGGTAAGGAAATCCTTAAAAGCCGGGTGTACTGCGAACGGAGATGCGACAGCACGGCCATTTCGAGTATCATTTGATCCACATTGCGACGGAGTAGATTCGTGAGATTGCGTAGAGGATGGTCTCCCACAGGAGCCTATTAAATCCTTGTGGCTCCCATCAACAGTGCCACAAGGCTGCAGTGATCAGAGTGGAATGCATGGAAGCATCATGCAATGCTGGTGTTGATGCTGGTGATGGCTCAGTTCCCAAGCTCACGGGTTCCGGAGAAACCTGGCACCGCATGCGGCTGTATTGCAAGTAAAAGGACTAGTCATTACGGTTATTTTACAATATTTTATATTGTTCCTCTGTAATTTTTGGTATAATTCATGTACAGTTCAGTACGTTCTGAGCTAGTCTATGCTTAAATAAGGTTCGCGCCATCCATAGCTTCCTCCGACGACCCGCCATCGATGGATGCAATCAATTGTGGAAAGCAACACCAACTCTCCCATCCATCATCCATGGCGTCTGCCACTTTGCTCGACGCCACATAGTCATGAATGTGTCTTTGCCTTGAACTCGATGCAATCCATTGGTTGCCCTTTATTGGCTCGTCTCCGTTCCATCACAAATGAATTGTCCTTCCACATCACAACGCTCAGGTAGATGGCGAGGAAATCCCAGCAACGAGTCAGCTATGGTCAGTGAACATCTGTTCAGAATACCCCGACCCGTTGATACACGAATTGTCCTTGAGTCAATGATTAATGCTCTCCAGAGCTGCCTATGCCTGATGCTCCGGGCGGGCATCGTCTAGGGGTTAACGGTCTCGCTGTTGATACTGGTCGCTCTCTTTTGTGAGATTCTCCAAACTGCAGATCCTTTCTTTGGTGGGATCGCAGGTCAACAAGGATAGCTCTTCTAGCTAATACCTCTCTAGATACTCCGCCGGTCGCGATGGTGTGATATGTGCCTGGGACTTGCATCTCAATTTCCCTTCGCGGAGATCCCTGTCGAGCCGTCCACGGGAAGGGATCTCCTCCGACCCAGCCTCTGATTCCAATTCTGACCCCAATTCTGTGAGACCAACAACTTTTCACCGCCAGGTTCAAGCCCATACTCACTGGATTAATGATATCATCCTTGCTCAATCCAATTCTGCCCTTGTATCCGGGTCATCCGACACCACGGTCAGAGTATGGCGACAGGATTCTGAGGGCGCAACTATACCGCCATCTATTGGCCGGCATAGCGACTATGTCAAGTGCCTGGCGTCTCCTCGATCTCACGCTGACTGGATTGCATCAGGCGGATTGGATCATAAAATTTACATCTGGGATTTGAGCGGTGGTGGAGAGAAGCTCAAGATTGACGTTTCGCAGAATGACAGAACCCAAAAAGGTTCAGTGTATGCTCTGGGTGCCAGAGGGTCGATTCTGGCTAGCGGGGGACCTGATAGTGTCGTCCGGATTTGGGATTCGAATTCTGGAAAGTTAGCAACCAAGTTTGTGGGCCATACCGACAATGTTCGCAGTATCCTGATTAACGAAGATGGAAACACTGTCCTTACGGCTTCCTCTGACCAAACCATAAAGGTTTGGTCGATTACGGCTGGGAGATGTATGCATACCCTTACTATGCACAACGAGAGTGTTTGGTCGCTATATTCCGATCACCCGCAACTCTCAGTGTTTTACTCGAGTGACCGGTCCGGCTTAGTCGCCAAAACAGATATTAGAAATGCTTCAGATGTAGATCAAGGTATCTGCGTGGCGGCCTTACAAGAAAATGAAGGAGTATTCAAAGTCATTGCCGCTGGTGGTCATATCTGGACTGCTACACCTAAGTCCAGTATCAATCGCTGGAGGGATGTTGATACAGCAACAATTGAGCTCATAACTTCTCCGCAGCAGTCACCTCGCCATGTTGGCAGCATGGCTTCCGCAAGTAATGAACCCTCAATGACTGAGGTAAATGAGCCAAACGTCCCTCGTTCCTCCATTCTGGTGATTTCCAATACTTCTGCAAACGAACAATCAGAAGAGTGTAACCCAGTCCGAGCTCAGCCAGAGGAGACAATTGAAGGCAAACATGGAATAATTAAGCATATGATGCTGAACGATAGAACGCGGGCTCTTACTAAAGATACAGCTGGTGAAGTCGTATTATGGGATCTACTCAGAGTAAGAAATCAGACAGAATAGCAATTATATCATATGGCGGCTGCTTACTTTTTCATAGTGTGTTCCAATGGAGTCTTTCGGGAAAGGTCATTTAGATGACATTGCTCCAAAGCTAAACTCTACCAAAGCCATTGCGAACTGGTGCACTTTGCATACTCGAACAGGAAAACTGTCCGTGATTCTGGAACCGCATCGATGTTTCGATGGGGAGATGTACGTCGACGAAGCAGGCTTTCCGGACCTGAGCCAATTTAGGGAGGATCAACGAAGTACGCCTGTGCCCCGAATTCTATATTTATTGGTTATAAGTGAATCATTGTCTAACATCTGTCCACCTCATAGTCAATCTGGGGAAATGGGTCCTCCGATATCTATTTGCTGGACTCGTCGAGGAAGAAAAAAGGAGGGATGCAGAGTTCCGGATAGCTCTGCAAACTAAAATGAACAACTCAATGCGCATACATCGGCCTGAGGCTCCCAATTCTATAGAGATTCCACCTATTGCAATCCACACCGATGATCGAGCAACTAACCCTGGTTCGCCTACACGTGGGCCTTGGCGCACGAATGAATTCTACTCTTCAGCCATGACCCCGGGAATGTCTATTGGCATTGCAACACCTGCTCCTCTTTGCACTTCCGCTCCTGACAACGCCGCCTCAAATCCAGCGAGTCCATCAGTTGATGATCATGCTGGGGCTAGAGTTGATCGTCCTGGAATGGATGATTATTTCCTTGCTGGTGCCAGTCGCCAATCTGCGGAATCTTCAGGTTTGAATCCAAAAACTCCAACAGCAACCGAGGAGACTACAATACCAGAAGCATCTCCAGCTTTCCCATCAGAACCGGAGAAAGAAGAGAAAGCAAAACGTGGTGGTTCCCTCTTTGGGAAGAAATTTCAGATGCCCTTCCCTAAAAAGCTGGGACGAACCTCTATGGAGGCGAAACCAATAGTGGAAGAAAAAACTGAAGAATCTGAGAACACATTTGAAAAGGAAAAGGAAAAGCCGACTGATGACAGTTTCTATGGTGCTATCGATGAGATCAGAGCAAAATATGAGGTCGATTTGGCTGCAGAACCTGGACAAGAGTTGCAGTCGAGGATCGTAGCCAGCCCCGAGAACGAGGCGCCAAGCATTTCCCTTCCACCAAATACAGCCATAATTATTCAAGAAGATGGGCCAGGCATTGCGATTGCCCCTGATATCTATCGGGGAACCGTAGCAACTGTTGGCCGAGATGCTGATGAGTTGGAAAAGGTGGCACCAGCCTGGTTGGGCCGTCTTCTGTTGCTGGTTAGTAAGATTGATTCAGGAACAGACAGACGGATCAACTGCATGTCCAATAGCTAATACTGACAATGGCACAGAATCAGGTTGAGGCAGATGTTGTCAAGATCACCTTCTCCGTCAAGCCTTATAAAGGCCTCTTACCTGAAGCCATTGATCCGTAAGATTTTCTTTTCTTTTTTTTCTCTCTCTTTTATATAATGTCTAATCTTTTCCCCTTTTAATCTCCATTTCCTTTTTCCCTTCGGCTTTTATCTTTCTTTATGTTTTATTTTTATTTCTACATATCTTAAAAATACTTAACTACCTGGCGGGAACCCGACTCCTGGTCGGCACGGCAAGAACTGATCGGCGTTTTGAAAAAGGAACTCGACCAACTCACGCTTGAGCGCCAATCGGATGCTTCGCGCGAAGAAGATTCTTGCCTATGTCGCAGAACGTATCGATCCTCAATATTCATCGGATAGCTCGGATACCAACTCGATGAAAGCAGAAGAATATTTGGAGTTGTATTGCCAGAATACAGTATGTTCCATTCCTTATGTACCTCGATTCCAATTTTTACTGGAAAGATATTCTAATATTGCATGATAGCTAATACCACCTAACATGACTCTGTTGACAATGCGCACACATGTCTGGCGGACAGGCAGTGATATGGTGCTTTACTATAAGGCAAATGGAAAACGTGCAATCCCACTGCCACAAGACGACGAGTCAAACGCCATTACTCCAATCGCAGGGGCAAGTAGTGATGCTGAGCAACAACAACAACAAAAACAGGCAAGTAATGATGGTGCAGGACCAAAGAGCTCCACCAAAACCATAGATACTTCAACAGCACTGGCATCAGCAGGAAATAACAATCCTGGTGCTAGCAAGGATGGATATGCACCAAGTACTAACACTGCAGGATCAACCCCAGCAACTCATTCACGAACGGGTTCCTCAAATGAACCGTCAGTATAAAATATGCCAGCAAGCATTGACTTGCCTGTAATAACCTCATGCCCAGCTTTACCACTCAGCAGGCAACATTAGACATGGAGTAGACAACTTAAGTATCCTTCAAATGTTTTTAGGTCATTAGTCAGTTTATCATTAATTATGGACATTTTCAGTATCTGCCTGCCTCTTTTTTATTGACAAAAACTTTATGTAAATGCGGCCCCCTTTCTTTTCCTTTTTATCCACAAAGCGAGGAAACAACCAACCCAAGAGAAAAAACAAAAGACTGAGGTATAACTACTTACTCCGTACTTTTGAACAACCGAAATTTTACCATCCCCCTTCTCGACGCCAAGTAACCATTCAATCAATTCCAAGAGTACATGCCTTGGCAAGGATTAAAAAAGTAGATAGAAAAAAGGAAACACGAATGGCAAAGAGACATATTCTCATCACTCGAATATCGGGGTAATTCAAACACAGAATCATTTCTTATTCGCCGGCGGAGGTTCTCCAGACGATGGTTCCAGAACATGCGTATGGTTAGGGGCATTGATCACTTCGCCGGACTCCTCTTGTCTACAGACCTCGCTGCTGCGCACCCACGGGTCCGAGAGTACTTCTTCTAGGGTGGCCCTCTCGCGCGGGTTAATTTTGAGCATGCGGCCGATTATTTGTCTAGACTGTCGGGGTAGAAGCCGTAGGAGTTTCCATGGTCCTTTGATGACTTCTTGTCGCTGTCCAGAACCGACGGCAGAGGATGCAGGTTGTGCTTGTACTTGTGATTGTGAATGTTGGGATGCCGCTGGATTGGCAGTTCTCAAAGCAGTTGTTGGGTGTTCGGATAGGGGGCTTACGTGATTAGGAGGGAGGTTTTCATTGGCTCCAGAGTCACGTGTTGTGGGGTCAGACTGTGGGTATACGCCGCTGGCGTGTCGGTGATGTCGCGAGCCTGGGGAATGGCCGTGGTCGTGTGTGTGCTGGGATTCTTTGGCTGCAGAAGCTAGATCTACTGCAGATCTTGGTCTAGGTCGGCCGACATCTCTCGATGGGGCATCAGGAAGTGGGGTCCCTGGAGTTGGCGAGGACGCAAAAAGTCTGTAAGAATTATCCGACAGTTTAGGTTGCTTCCATGGAAAACGACCAAGAGACATGCAGCAGTATATTATCGCTAAAGACCATATATCCGTTGCACGAGGATCGTACCGCTTTTCTTCATGAACTTCTGGGGCTAGGTACGGGTCAGATCCGACCACGTCTAGAAGAGATCAGCATAATTCGCATTAGATCCACAATTATTAAAACAAAAGAACGCAACAACATACCAGAAGCCAGAACGATATTGTTCTCAAAGGGATACCTAAAGACAACTGCACTGCCAAAGTCAATCAATTTCATGATTCCACGATCATTGACGACCACATTGTCAAGTTTGAGATCCCGATGTGCAAGTCCCATACTATGAAGATAAGTGACACCATTGACGATTTGCAGGAAGGCACAGGTGATCTCTTCTCTGGTCATTTTGCCAGTCATCACGCATGCAAAGAGGTCGTAAGGAGCGTACTCCATGACTTCGTACCAGTGGCCGTTCTCGTGGAGAATATCAAGCGTCTCAATGATATTCCCATGGTGCAGAGTAGATCCAATACAAAACTCTGCTGTTACTTTTTTTGCATATTCCTTTTCCGTCTCCCACTTATGGCGATCTCGGAATTGCTTGACAGCAAATGTAACACCGTCGGTATTCCGCTTCAGTAATCGGACGGAGCCTCCAGCTCCTGATCCAAGAACTCTGCCCAAATTCCCATATTTGGATTGAAGTCCGTGATCATCAGCAAAGGGTACATAAGGACCTTGCGCGCGGAACGGATCGGCTTTGCTTGATGATCTTGAGGAAAGTCTCGTATGAATTGAAGCAGGGGATTCGCCACGTTTTTGCTTTACGCCCATCCGAAAGAAGCGTTTCAATTCCGACATTGAACCGTGAGATTTATGCTTTTCTTGTTGGCCTTCCTGCAGCTGAAGGTGCTCCTTTCTGCCGAACAACTTTTTATCCTGTGGCTTATCAGAAGCAGGTGCCAAGTGAGTCAGTGAATGAGACTTGTTAGGGCGACGTTTCGAATCCAGGCCTCCGAAGATAAATCGCTGGTCCAACTGCGAGAGATTTGTCTGTGGGGGCGGCATTCTGCTCCTGGAATAGGGGTCATTCTGGTCACCAAGTGGAGTCGCAGCACCTGAGCCCATGATTGACGAAGCTGACGATCCAATCTCATATCTCGGAGTCAGGGGCGGGCTCTCTTCCGATGGTCCAAGGAAAAATTTCGGTCTGCGATGTGAGTCTTTTGCAAATGCTGCAACATCGGATATCGAAGATGGTCTTGTTGACGTGGGTCCTGAGGAAGAAGAAGGCCTTGATCCGTACCCGGCTGGCGATCGAGAACTATAGCTCTTGTTTGAAGCATCGTTTGACAGTGTTGATTGGGGTGTCATCTCTGAATGATTCATGAATCCTCGACTGTGTCTCTCCCTCGTCCGTTCCACATCACGCGCACCTAGAACCGGAGAATGCGAAGGGGCTGGCGAAGGACCTTCCTGTGGACTGCGTGTAGCTGAATCCCTTGAAGGGACCTGGAGTTAGAAATTAGCGAAATCCAACCAGACATTCACGAGTTTATGAACCATTGAAATTGGGAGCGATTTGAAGCTCATCGGGAGGACAATTTAAAAGTAGATAAAACCACAAAGAATTAACGTACTCTCGTAGGTGGAAGCGAGACGGGCTCGAAAGCAAAGTTCTGCATCCTGGTTTCCTGAAGCCTCGATCTCTGTAACTTTATTGCCAGGTCGTGTAGTTCTGGTCGGTTTTCAGGAGGTGGAGCTTCAACGAAATCCCGTTCCGGACATTGTAGCTGGTCGGTAGAATTAGTCGACGCATACAGACTGCTGGAGGGCTCGATTTCTTGATTTCTGGAGGCGAAGCGAACGGTCTGTTGACCTGAATTAGGGTGTGACGGGTCACTGGCAGTCGCCATGGTAGATCTTGGTTGTTCTGCTTCCATTGTTGACATGGTTTGGTATACTGTATTAAAGAGCTTGACCAGCCTGGTCAAGCTTGACCCAAAGCAAAAAGGGACGAAAAAAGAACGGCCGAAATACCTGGCGTCGTTCGTTCCTCTAGGCCTGATATGTCTGAGACAGAGTACGACGCTGGCCAAACGAATACAAAAGGCAGCCCGGGACTTTTCCTTGTCGACACATTCCCATTTCCCCTTCTTTGGGGGATTTAGAAGAGAGCCAGCTATTTAGTATTTTTAGTCCCCAGACACACGTACTCGCTGTGTGGACGGGAGGAGAGTATCCAATCTCGGCTGTGGCTGCCCTAGGATCTTGGGTCAAGATGCTAAATGAGGACAGCTGGTGGGTTTGGGAGAAAAACGCTCCGAAGCTCATCACAAGTTGAAAACCAGCAAAAATTGGAGCTGTACGCGTGAAACCGTCGGGGTGAGAAAAATTCTTCCCATGGCAATTGTGGATATGAGACGTAGCCTGTGGTTAAAATGATGATAGTGGCGAGTTGGTGAGAGCGGGGAGTCTGTTGACTGCTGCTGGGAGGGATCTTTGGTCAAGAATGCGTCCGACAAAATTTTGCATAACCAACGGGAGGGAGCACTAACGATTGAACTGGATTGCGGGTGCGAAACGACCGCCCATTACCATCACAACAGCAATTCTTGTTGGTGTAGTTAATAGCAGTGTCTGAAAAGGAAGCGAGAAGAGAAGAGAAGAAAAGAGGTTCTCTGATTTTTCTTTTTTTTTCCACTTTCTTCACACTTCGTTGCCATCAAATTTCAACGCAATAATGACATGGCGTATCCCGACATCTTCATTACGGGCTGAACATCCCGGCAAAGTACTTCCCCCCACTTTCTCTGCAAATAATCTGCAGGAACAGATCAGACGAGACTTTGCTGTGGCTGATTTGCCGTAATTTTACCATGGCGTTACGTCACAAAGCTGCGGGCGAATCATGTGGCATGCACGTGCATCACGTCTCAATGACTAAGCAAAGGTCTAGAACATTGCCCAAACAGGAAAGGCGTCGCCGAACAATTACATACATAATACATCTACTTGTAATATTACAATATTTATTACAATACTGTGTATCTACTGTGTACACGGCATGGAGGAAATGCAGCGCAACTGTACCCTCGTCTCCCTCATTTAATTGAATTCAGGACTTGCAATGAGCATAGGAGCATGGTGAGAGAAAACTTGCTGCAGTATTGTGTCCAGTTCTAAAATGGACATACATATGTAATCATACAGCTGTCATCTCTAGATGAAATGTCCCTCTATAGTACAGCCTTCACAATTTCGAAAAAGATAAAAGAGGATATCCTCACGCTCCTCCCATAACACCATGCAATAGAAAGAAATCAGAAATTCCGTAAAAATCATGCAGAGACGCATTTGAACGACGCCTTAATCGAATGTCAGGGTACAACCTCAAGCCCAATTGACTTTGCTTGCGCGATCACGCTCTTGCACAACCCTTCCAGACTTAATCCGGATAGTCGGATCTCTGATTGTTTAATCTTGGCGATTTCGTAGACATGTTTTAACGAGACTGAGCCGATAGTCTCATGGCCTGCTTTTCCACCACCGCGCATACGACCACCTCGCTGTTCGACTCTTGCCGCCTGGAGCAGAAGCCACGATGTCGTTGGCGTTCGAAGTTCAAAAGTAAACGATCGATCAGGACGCACGGTTACTCGAGCGGGAATGGGTACACCGGGATTAATGTGCGCAGTGCGAGCGTTGAATTCCTACGCCAAAGAAATAATTTAGCTCGGGAAATCAAGGAGATATGGAAGATGGATAGACACCGCATTACCTTGCAAAAATCCATACTCTTCACGCCTTTGCTACCAAGAGCTGGACCGACGGGAGGACTGGGACTCGCCTGGCCAGCACCAACAATAAGCTTAACAATTTGATCGGTTGGAACAATTTTCCGTGTAGCCATTGCGACGAATTGCTTTGGTCGATCTCTGTCCAAAATCCAAGTGGTACGCTGATTGATACGATGCCGTCCCCTACGTCGAATGGATTGGATTGAATTTTGGCGATGTGATAAGCGGGCGCTTACGGATCGCGCTTACTGAATCCAATCGAAACAGCCGAAAAGAAGCTTAATTCGGGCTCCAATCGACATCATCACCTCACTGCAGCCTGCAGTTGGCAATTCCAACGTCCTTACACACATTCATTCCTTTGCACTGCAATAGCACAATCAAACTGCCTAGGTTGTATTCATCATGAACTGGCTAAAATCCACGTAAGTGTAACCATCTTTCACATTCCTCAGCAGCCAGTTAACTGCGAGCGTTAAAATTAGTTTGGCCAGTGTCGCTGGAACCCAGGAACCCATCTATGGGCCCACTGCGATCCAGTCTGTCGCAGAACAAACCAAGAAAACCTCTTATACTGAGTTAGCAAAAGTTGATTTGAAATGGAAGGCTATGCAGTCTACTTGTGTGGAGACTCAGACATTTTACATTATCTCTGAGAAAGGTGATCTAGCCATGGTCCAGGTCATCTACAGCAATGTCGCGTGAGCAATTCCCAACACATGTTTGAGGTTCTTACCCATGTATTAAACAGCTCTGTCTTTCTTTTTATAGTGGTCTTCACACAACATGCCAATTCAATACCAAGCTTTACTCGTTGGACAAGCTAAAGCCGCATAAATGGTACTCCGATCCCGTCCAGAACCACCTGTTCGATGAAGACATGCTCTCATTTGGTGGTGATAATGTTGCAGTGACTCTTAATGAAGATGGTACTGCCTACACTATCAAATCTGCCTTAAATGAGAACAGTCTTGTCAATCTTACTATAACCCGCGTGGCCCCTGGTTTTGTTGCTGGAAACAACGGCACTTCGAATTTTGGAATCGATCCTAAAAGGCCGTGGGGTACCATGCGTCATGCATTTTGGCCTCAGTGCAAAGTTGAGGGCTCGATCATCACTCCAGATGGAGAGGTTAACTGTAGTGGAAGGGGATTCTTTGTGCATGCCTTGCAAGGAATGAAGCCCCATCATCTAGGTATATATCCACTCAGCAGCATGTATTTTCGTGATACTGACTAGAGTTTAGCTGCGAGGTGGAATTTTGTCAATTTCCAGAGCCCCTCATACACTGCCTTTCTCATGGAGTATACTACCCCGCCGTCTTATGGATCGACTGTCGTTAATGTTGGAGCGATCGTGAAAGATGGAGAAATCATTTACGCCGGCACCTCGAATACAGCATCGCATGAGGAAACCGCCCCAGACTTGCATAACGACTGGCCGGAACCCAAAACTGTCAAATTTACGTGGTCTGGCCAAACTAAAGACGGAAAAGATGTCAATGCCGTCATAGAAGGTCCCCTCGGACAAAGACTTGATAGAGTCGATGTCATGGCGGAAGTCCCAGGTGTTGTCAAGTCGATCATTGGCAGCGTTGCGGGAACAAAACCCTATATATATCAGGTTAGAGTCTTCCATGTTTTTCTTTTCTATGATGAATCAATGCTGATGCCGTGCTATACAGTTCTCGCCGCAGGAGAAACTTAGCTTGAAGCTACGAGTTGGAGACACTGAAGTTATTGAAGAAGGAACTCTCTACGTCGAAGCAACCTTTATCTCTTAGAGAATCGAGACACCAGCTTGGCTCTATCCGTTTGGCGGGTTGGATCGGCGTTGGAGTGGTATTTTGGCCTGCCTTGGCGGATCGACCTGTTCCCTATTTTCTATCATTAGAATATTTTTAATGCTAGCGAAGATACAGGCCCCATAGGGGGATCTTGAATGATACATAACTACGACAAAAGATTTTGTCTCTTCTTGAAAAAATGGCGGGGGAGTGTTGACCGTCATCTGTTCCATTTGTGTTATTCATATGAAGAAAAACTATGGTTTCTCTCCCGGATCCATAGCCCCCTACTTTACGAACAACACATTCTGCCTTCCAGGGAGTTGTTCAACTTTCTCAAACTCTTCCTTCCTTTCTCTTTGCTGCCTTCCTTCATATCTCTTCTCCTTTTCACGCTCAAGTCCCTTTCCCTAGCTTCGAGTCCTTTTCTTTACCAACAGCATTCCCCTTTAAAGCTTTCAACCAGCATTGTCTCCAACATGGAAATTCCGTTCCGCTCACAGAAATTCTTAGCCAAAACGGCAGGCTTCATGCCCCGACGCCAGTAAGTCGGATCTCTCGCTGCATGGCTCTCAATCCTGGATTTGTGCTTCGCAGCAGGCCTCTCTGCTCCTTGTTTCCATTTGACGAAAGTCGAAAGGAAAGGAATATATGCTAAGTTTATTTTGTTTTTCTTTTGGTTATATAGCAGAAAGCCAGATCGAGATAATATCATGGGTATTAGTGAGTACTGATATGTATTTCTGTTCTTTTTTGCGTATGCTCTTCGAAGCAATACTAACCCGAACTGATGCCCTTTAGCCCGGCCTGCTATTCGGTATGTTGAAAAATGCTACTTTCGAATAAACACCTCAGGATTCCCCATGAGAAACAGGGCCCTGTTGCCCCTGTCACCCATTTCTGACGAATGGCACCGCTTACCCACTTGCTCTCTGATTCACACAGCCGTCTCGCTCGTCGTGGAGGCGTTAAACGCATGCAAAAAGCCATTTACGAAACTACCCGTGATGTAGTCCTCGATCGATTACGTTTGGTAAAGTTCTAACTCTCCTAGCCCCTTCCCCGACTTTCTTGGGAACCCTGGCTTACAAGTATTTTTGTTGTCTGTTTTTTTGCGCAGATTATCCGCCAACTTGTGGATGTTCTTGAGTCTGCGGATACGAATGGAAAGGGGAGAAAGGTAGGCCAAGCTTGCACTCTGGATACATACTTAGGAGCTAAGACGCTGACTATTTCGGATCGCAATAGACTGTGACGACTCGTGATGTGAGTTCATGTGGGCTTTGATCTTGAAGATGTGCTGCTGGGATGGCTAACCTCTTTTTCATGGAGAAAAGGTTGTTTACGTTCTTCAGAGGGTAAGTAGCTCCTCACGACCACATATATACTGTACATTTCATTGAAACTAATCTCAATATTCGATGCTAATGAATCTCATGTCTTACAGCTGGGCAGCCCGATTTATGGCTTCGGTACTACTATGAGCCTACGTTAAATCGTTTACTATTTGATGAAGCTCGCATGTTGGGTTGTCAAGTTTGGTGTTTTGAATGGGTTGTGTATCTATTCGATTTAAGACGGGCTTCTTTGCGCATTTCAACCAGAAAATTTTTTTTTTTTAAGTTTACTTTCCTGTGAACGGTTTATGGGTACGATTAGCAAGATATGTACCTTTATGAAATGCACTGCTGAAATGCAATTTCATGGATCAAGACTGGGTAGAGGTGTATTTGAGCTAGATTCATGAAGAATGAAGCAAAATATAAGACTCAAAGACGACAAATCCCAAAATCAGATGCGACAAGCAATGAAGTTAACTCGAACGAAATCGCCAGAAAAAAGATTCAACGCTGTCAAACAAAGTCGAATCAAAAATAATCTAGATCATAAATCGTATCAAGCGCATCATAATACGACCATAACTATTTTAGCAGATTCAAGTTTCATAACATCATATCTCATCATAACAGCGAGTGTCTTAGAAGTGGTTGCACAGTGTCCACCACCAAGGCCAACAAGCCCAAGAGGTCAAAACAAATCATCACCTCATCGAATCAACAGACGAAGAACTGTGCTGCGCTCGCTTTTTCGCTCGCTTTTGCGCATGGTGCTTGCACTTTTGTCTATATTGAGTAAATTCCGAATGATGTTTCGCTGCCTCTTTCCACTCGTCAACAGTCTTCTTGATCCCCAGTGCCGCCAGCGACAGGTTCGCCGCGTCCTTGAGGTTACCCTTCAGACGTTCGTTGCGCGCTTCTTCCTCGCTAATCTTGCCCTCTTTCAGCTTTTTCAGTCGTTCTTTGCGCTTCTCTCGGCTCGCGTAGAGACCGTGGCCGGCGTGGATAGTGGCGACGGTGGCGAGGCCGGCTGTCACTAGTTCTCTGCGGAGTAGCTTGCGACGGGTGCGCGCTTCGTCCTCGCTGGAACCAACGGAAGAGCTTGAGTCTGAAGAGTAGCCAGAGCGTTGGTCTGGGTCGTTGTCGAGATACCCGGATTCAGGCAAGGAACGGGTTCTGCCTCTTCGCGAGTGCTGACGGAAGGAAGATTGGGCGTCTGAGAAGTAGCCGTCGTCTGAAGGGTCGTAGCCTCTCTCGCTGTAATCCGAGATACTGTCGGCTCTGGCTCTGTTGAAGCGAGAACGAGATGGACTTCTATCATCACTAGGATAGTGCGAATGGGCGGATCGACCGCGAGGCCGAGATCTGTAGTAATCGTAGGCCGTCTTTCCTGCCGCAACTAGGATGCCGGCTGAAGCCAGTTCCTTCAACCCGTTCCTCTGCTCTGATCGCGAGCGCCTGTCATGACGTGAAGCGTATTTGGGATCGACGTCATAGCCGTCCTGGCTTCGACTGTATGGGGCATACTCTACGCTCTGTGCTCCAAGAGTATCCCAAGCTATTTTCTCTTGGTGGCGGCGATGTGGTCTTGGCGTAGCTGATCTGGACTCAGTGGAGCCTGGACGCGAACGGGAACGGTAGCCTGAAACATAATCAGCCTCGCTCATAGTAGAGTCTACAGCTGGGAACTCCCACGAAGGCGTGAACTTACGACGGTATCCAGTTGCGTAGTGGTCTGGACGACGTCTACTGGGACGAGGTCCAGTCGAAGAAGGCCTTGCTACGACCTTTCTCTGCTCGTAGTAAATAGTTTCTCCACCGGGAACGGCCCGCGATCGATAGTACTGTGAGCCAGGGGGGAATTCCCTTTGGATTTCTTCCACATCCTGGTCGGAGCGCGGAGGGTCGGGAAGTCGGACTGAACGGCGTGGCGAGTACGTGTGAGAATACGGGTTTGAAGCCATAATTGCGTGTCAAAGGACTTGAGTAGTAAACAGAAGACTGATCTCTCCTTTCCACGACATGGCTGGCGGTGTCAAGATATAGATCAAGTTGGTGTTGACGGAGTGCGGTGAGGCCCCCTTTCGTGGAACCAGGCAGTGACGTCACCGGCTCACCTTGATTTCGCGGTTACAGCGATGGAGGTGTTCAATCGCTTCACGTCTCACAAACACTTCGCATGAGAGAAGAATCTAGAAATGGCTTTTATGAGCATAGCCAATGCTTTCTCTAACAGCTGGAAAGAAAAAAAGGTAAGAGAGATATGCAACAACACTGAATATTAGCAGTTGCCGAACAACCACACTCCACACCTACATACATTGTACTTAATTCAACAACATTTGAGCCATCATTCATATCAAGCTATGAGCTTTCTCATCGATGATCTGTGGTCTAATCAAGGCGATGAGTACACAGTACATAGATATTGCGAAGCTTTCGACCTGCCTGCACATACAACAATTAGTGAGTTAGCAAAACTCCTATGCGCCTCACAAACCTTGGACTCGAAGACAATTGGTGATAAATAGACAGGTGCTCTCCAGCTAAGCTAAAGCAGCAAACACCGCCTATGTAGTAAGCTGGGCGCATGTCTGGACCTTCGATATTAATACAAAATATTACGCAAACACAAGGAGAAAGAAAAACGAGTTTGTAAGTGTAACAGACAACACTTTTTAAAAGAGCAGAGGGAAAGGTGCTGACGGCCAAATGTTCTAGACTCTGTCAAAAGTTCAGGCACCAAACAATAGCGGAACAACATTGTGCTCAAAGGAGCTAGTAAGAGGAGTCAGAAGCAAGGTCTTTATGAAAGTCCAAGAACAAATCTCATCCTTCTGATGCCATTTTCGGCTCCAGGGCCTGTCTCTCTTTCAATAAATGCCCTTAGAAACGTTTGGCATTGTCCATGGTTCAACTGAGTGTGTATATCATGTACCTTGTCAGCAAAATGCTGGGTAATGAACTTGATATCTAGGTAGTCGCTCGCCTCGCGCCTTCCAAAGAACGCGCCCAATTTGCTGTTAAGGATGCTTCCAATGTTAAGGAGGGGGAATTGCCTTGGTCCAAGTGGTGTGGTGGCTGTGACAAGTTCAGAAGCTGTGTGGACGTCTACTGGCGCACCGAGCGAACCTTGTCGTATACTGTTAGCAAAAACTTTTGCAACTTACATTTGAGGCAATATCAAACTTACCACAGAGAATCAGGTCTACCATAACATAAAGCTCGGGAATTCCGGGGTTATGTTCACCCCCAACCTTTACGAAAATCCTCATAACACCAGATACGGGACCTGCGGGGCGCAGGATGCTGTTTTACTCCTGGTCAGCAAAGGGCCAGTCATTGCAGCGGAAATCACCGACCGTTGTTGAGCTGAGAGTACTTCTCGAAGCTGTAGCATGTTACACCCCACTGCAATGTCGACATCGTGTGTATCGCGGCGACTGCCTCGGAGCCAGAGAGAGAAACCTCCCATTAGAGCAAACGAGATAGTACTGCCTTGAAGCACGCAAGCAACGTGATCAGCAGCAGCAACAAGTTGAATAAGTTCTGCTCTGCTAGATTCACGCGCCAGGGACAAACCCTCCTCCCAGTTATACATCCCTCGCGCCTCCGCTTGCAACGTACTGCTGAACAGAGACATTTTCGAGGGAAAGTCTAGAATGTAGGAGATCAACGAGAAAGCTTTGAAGTATCGAAATGACTGAGGCTGTTGATACTATAATCTAGGGCCCCGAATCTAGATATGTCTCCAGGAGCCGAAATTGCTGCTAGTCCACTTCCTACAGCGCGTTGTCTTGCATGATAGCAATTTTTTTCTTCTTCTCGCTCAAACCGGTTGTCTTTGGTTTGTTTTTGTGTGCAACATGCCGCAAATATACATATGTATGTACTAGTAGCTGTTAGATTGCCTGCTGCCTGGTCATCAGTGTGCATGTATGTGACATGTATGTATGTGCATACAGCACAAATGCAGTGCTCTGCTCCTCTGAATGGCTGAATTGAAAGCAACCTTGACCTGTCTGCCTAAGCGCTAACAGACAGTGTGGATGAGATGGAAGCCTTGCAGGCATTCATCTTGTTAGCTTCAAACAACATTGCTGGTGAAGGAGTCACTTCACTGCTGGAGACATATTATCACAAATAATAATAACCGCATTGCCCTCATCTGCATCAATAGATGAATATTGATGAATCCTACAGAATGCAGGTTGTCGATGGCATGAAGCCACACTAGTCTCACGTGACTATATCTTTTGGAAGTCAGATACGTTGGATTAGGTAGACCTCGTTGATACATAAGAATGTTGGTATATCAGGCATTTTCACCTGATATTGAGCAAAGAGACTGGCTGTCTTCCTCCACATATGGATCATAGCACATCGTTTCCAAAGCCGTATCCTGCAGCCACAAATGCAACATCTGAGCAGCCTTCGAATCACACAAAACTGAACCACTGTTCTTCTCAAGTCACAGACCATGCCTCATCCTCAGAACACTCACATTCTTCATCCACAGGAACCGACAACAAGGCAGTTTCACTGGGCTCTCTTGGTACCTGCCATGATACGCCCATTGATGCCCTGCCGAGCCTGGGGCACGGAACTCCAGAAGTACTAGAAATCACCAAAATACTTGAAAATGCTGGTATTTGTTGCTGCTTAGTTGGAATCTCAGCGTTAAAATACTATGGTGCATGGCGAGTCCGGCATGTCAGTTACCACCGATTTTTATCATAAGGGTTGTTTGATATTTTTCACTGACTCTGTTTCAAAGGACTGGGAAATCTGCGTACCAACTGATATGCTTGAGAAAGCGTCTCAAATTTTCAAGTCAGAACCTCATTGCCAAACCTATGAGACATGCGCACCAAATATTCCCCAAATCTCCTCTCTACTTCACACATTCCCACGCTTTAAAATCAAGGGCGTCTACCTTTACTTCGTCATTCTGCCCGCAGAGGATGCTCATTTAAATTGCGTACCTTCAAATATAGAGCGGAGTCAAACGGGCCTTCCTTACCCCAAACTCTCAGTGTTTGCTCAAAGTCTCTTAGAGACATATGATGAGGTGGCATTGACTGATTTGGTTGATGGTATGAATCTAACAGAAGAATGGGGCTCGGAGAACCTTGATCTAGCTGGGACCACTGATGGTTCCTACGCCCTGCTGAAAAACGAGAAGATTAGAGCCTCAGTTCCTCCAACCGAAGATACGTATCTTCTTGAGCTTCCCAGACGGCCTGGGAGCAAAAGAACAATATGGGAAAGGATTGTGAGTACCAAGGAACGCAGAATGGGGATTGAGCTTCCAAAGGAGCACTATGCCACTCGGTTCTACGCTCGATGCTTTGGAGATCCTCGCTTACAGAAAAGGGATTTTGTTTAAGGGCGCTTCTTTGAGAGGCATATCATCAGAACCACACCATGGAGCAAGTAAACCCAACCCATCCATAATAAAAAGACCAAGATGGAGTATGATCGACCAGAAGGATGACGACGACGAACGATCGCGTTCTAAAAATAGTGGAAACGTGGTTCCAAACCGATCCTCGTTAATCTGAAACGCGCGCCTTTTGGTCGACTTAGCGGGGACGACAGGGATCCGAGCAGATCGGAAAAGCGATAGTGAATCAAGTATAGATGCTGGTTAGATCACACATCGAGGAAAGGCTTGAGAGACATAAGATCGCCTAGAGTGTTTCAATTCTTTCTCTATGTGGTCATGATAGGTTCATATGTACTTAAATTCGTCACCTTGGCTTGGTAAAGCCTCGGGATACTAATATATACGGAGCAGCGGTATATGCCATCAAAAACAGGGTATATTGCGTTTTAAAAAATCCATCCTCCAATTGAAATCCCCAAGTCAACAACTTCAAAAAGGCACTGTTATCGTAAAGCAACAGCTCATTAATAGCTCTCAAATGTGAGAAGATTTTGGAAACATAGCCAAAGGGGGTTCCATTTCCTTATCGTGTGACACTGTTACAGACCCCTTTCTGCTATGATAATCTGCTCCAGAAACGCCCGAGCCCACTTCTCCTGCTTCTCAAACACAACGTTAAACATGCTCGGCAAAAGCTTCGCCGAATTGGAATGATCGTCTGCGAAAATGGGTCCATCCAGAGTTCGCAGTCGACAATTGGTCACGACGTCCCTCAGCAGACGTGCCCCAGTACCCTGAAGGCGATGTGTTCGTTTCACCGTCCACGCTCGAATAATACCTGTCCATCTCGCGGAACTTTTCCGTCTGGATGACCTTGGTCGAACACCTGGCATGCTGGGCGAAGTCAAGGATTTCGCAATTCTCAACACAAGCACACCGACTACTTCGCCATTCTCCTTTGCCACGAGTATCTCGTCGCGTTTGTGGGATGCGCCGTTGATCGAACTTGCCGAGAGCCAGGACCACCCGCCAACGCTCTCAATCACATCCAAATATCCTCGCAGCATGAATTTCATAATGAGTAGGACGAGCACGCTGTAACTGACCCATGCAGTCATCATAAATATCATATCGCTCAGCGTTCCGGTGTATAACAATTTCACACTTGACAAAAAGACGAGAATCGATATTGCGAGAATCACGGGGTGGGAGATAATGGCTTTTGCTGCCATTTGTCGTTGCTGAGAGACGCTCTCAGCAATTAGCTCAAGAGCAGCGACCGTATCTTCTTCTGTGGTAGCGTGGCATATGGTCACTGCAGGAGCCACTGGTGGAAGATCTATTTCATAGCCATTGTCACTCTTTTCACTAAGGTACACTGACTCTGATGGAATATGGATGGTAGCATCGTCAGAGGAAAGCTCCATTGAGAGCGGATGGCGAGACATGCGAGGTGGTGACTTTAGCGTATTTGGTGTGTGGATCATTGATATGGGAGAGGAGGGACTGTCTTCAGGCTCGGAGGCGGAGATTTGAAGGTTCGCACGCAGAGAAGATAGGAACGCTAAAGATGATTTCAGTCTTGGTTAGCAGCTCGTTTTTCACACAAGTAGAACACCCATTCAGGCAAATATAGGTAAGGAGAGAAGCATATCAGAGCAGATGGCGCACGGTTCGGATCTTGTTCAGGGTTCCTTGATAACCCAGCCTGTAGAACCACCTGCAACTTGGAGATGACAGACATTTGCAAAGCAGCTTCAGCAGCAGTCAAGGACGAGAGATGCCACAATACCTATAGGAATAAGCAGGCCAGGGACTTGATCTCCCCCAGTCCAATGCTGCAAGTTACCTCCACTGCCATCTCCACCGCCGTTCAGTAAAGGCACGCGGGAAAGAACCGAATTCGACTGCGTAGATGCCTGAGAATGGGACAGCAGTCGTAGCTCTCTCAACTTTGCTGGCCGCTTCATTGTGTGAAAGTCCTGACGGCTCTCCAAGCCAGAATTGTAACGAGGACATTAAAGCAGACCTAGTAAGAACGGCACACCTCGAGACACCAGGTCGAGGATCACAAAAGAGAAAAAAAAAAAAAAGAAAAGAGGTTTATTTAGAAAAAGAGCTCTCGTATTTCTCTTTTCACCAGATCCTGGGCTGGGGGTGAATATTAAAAGGAAAAAAAAATAAAAAAAATCTCCGTGCGTCCACACCGATAAGGCCCCCAAACAATTCGGGGGGTGGACAGGCGATAATAATACGCCACGAAAAAAGGGAACAAAGCCAACAGGAAAAGAAATCCAAAAAGCGATAAACATCCGGAGCTCTCGAGGAGAAATACATACACTACATGGATGCGGCAGAGAGGATATATCCAGTCAGTCTGCGTTTCCCTCCTCCTCCACGGTCAATTCAGCCCGCTAATCATGATCAACTGATGTGCCATCGCGTTACTCCGCCGATGCACAAGCCAGTAAGGAATCCGGGGGCCATAAAAGAAGGTTCAGCGAACGAGCGCCCTCGATAGCGAAGGCTGAAACAAAGCGCCAAACAGAGCCAAGAAAGAAGAAGAGGAGAGGGAAAAAAAAGAAAAGAGAAGCGGATGCAGAACGAACAGTTTACAGTGGACGAAGCTTGCGTCACTACTACTTTTCTTCAAGGAATCAACGGTTCCCTGCTCTGCATCGTGGATACGGGCTTGCGTGCATGGGAAGACAACGACAACGCCCGTTCTGCACGTCCAAATCTGCGCTGGATTGGATGGAATAACTATCGGATCACCAGCATTCTGCGACAAGGAGTATGATGTGCAGTGGACCTTTGCTCCGCCATTTGAACAGGGCGAAACTTGATGTTTGAGCCTGGAGTTGGTCTATCCGCAGTCTAAAACAAGGGGGGTTCCCAGGAAGAGGCCTTTTCAGCTTTGAAAATCGATTTCGGACTATCCCAGACAAGCAGCTTTTAAAAGTCGTGGCATGCTTGTTTATGATATAATGATATTAGTTCTATGGAGTAAATGTTACAGGACTTGAAGTGCAGCCGAATCTAACCATTTAGCTAAAAACACAGTTGACGAAGCAAAATAAAAAGAGTTCAGGATATAACAACACATAGAAAGAATTGAGGCTGTTGAAACGAACTGTGCCTGGACACGCGAAAAAAAAAAAGAAAGAATAGAAAAAGGAGTCGATGGGCAAAGCGACATAACTGCACAAAGAAATATTCTCGATGGAGTTGATAAACGTCAACTGCTTGTAGGGTATCCGCCAATCTAGGACGGTGAGATAACCGTCAACCAGGTACACAACCAGAACGCCTCGAAAATGTGGATGGAAACAGAGATTAAGGCCTCCAAAACCCCCCCAACCTCCCCCCCAGTTCAATCATGTATGCCCCTAAAATCAAAGTAATAAGAAGAAGATAGTGAGTGAAGAAATAATAGCAAGTTTCGCACCTTCACCGTATTAATTACATCGCAGCCGCTTCTACCATCAGTTGCTCTCCTTCATCCAAGAGGGTGGTGATTTTGGCCAAGTTGGAAATCATGCGTTTGCCATGACCAACCAACAGCAATTTCTCCGCATTGCCAGGAAGCCCAAGGTATGCGGGAGGCTCACGCTCCGGAAGTCGGTTCACCCACTCGGTAAAATCACGGATACTAGTCCCCGAAGGTAACGCCAGGACTTCATCTTCGACGTCCGGGATCAACTTATGATCGTCTTCAAACGCCGCGGGTGTCAAGAAGGTCCGCACGAGGTTGTTAAGCAACTTGAAGTCTTCGCTGTCATCGATCTTGCCACCATAGGTTTCACTGATTAAGGTACGAAGCAAGTCCCAAGGAAACTTCTGTGGTGCAACATTAGATCGGCCTTGAGCTACTGAGGCCACCCACGTATCGATAATGAAAGCGCAGCATTCGTACTATACAGCTCATAACACATCAGTTTACAATTTTGGATGATAATATTCAGATATGTATTACTCACGTCACTGTCATTGAACTCCCAGAAACCTTTCCATCCCAGACTGGGCGCGTATCGAAGTCTCTCCTGCACAACAGCATGCAGGAATGAAAGCAAAAGGTAGATACGGGCCTTTTCAACTGGGGGCTTGCTGGCTCTCAAGCTCAAGGAGGAGAGGGAATCTTTCATATTTGCACGAATTCCGGCTGGTTGCTCATACATCAAAACCCTCGAGGCTCGGATTAAGTTAACCGGAATCTTAGGACTCGACTCCATTGAAAGGAATAATCTGAAGCTAGCATGAGGCTTGAGTGAATCAAGTCTCTTTTCCAAACTTTGAAGCCAGGATGGTGCGAGATGAACGTTCTTCACCAGGACCCAAGTTCCAGTAGCCGCCGCATTGTTAATGGCCTTATCTGCACTCTCAAGACCTTCATTTGAACCCATGGCAATATTGGCGCAAGTTGCATGCATCCGTTCGACAAGTCCATCAACCTTGTAACTGGCATCGAAACCAGGGCTGGAGCTGAGAGCAATCGGTGTAATGGCCGTTACTTGTTCAACAACCTCCTTGAGATCTCCACTACCCTCGAACAAGGACCGTCCAAATACTGCTCCAACAAAACGTTCGGCTGTGGGTACAAATCTATCCATTCGGAAGAGTTTAACGAGTAGAAGTGAGCGAAGGTGTTGATCAAAAGCCTCCGTCCCATCCTCCCAGACAGTAGGAACGAAATTTTCGGCAAGTTCCTCGGAGAAGAATTGCTCCCAGCTGTTTGCGTCAATGGTAGGAATGACATTCTTCAACAGAGACATTTGAGACACTTTAGTCATGATGGCGTCTTTGAGTTCAGGACTCGTAGAAACATCGCATCCTTCCACGCTCGAGTCGAGAATTTCATCGATAAAGCTCCTATCCATGGAGTATGGAGAAGCCTGGGCCAGAAGCATAGCAAGTGTTATACGGTCCTTCTGAAGTAGGCCAAGAGAGGTTCGCTGGAACGTGGTGATGAAGAGATCGCGTAATATGATGCTGACCCTAACGGAGTAATCTTTTTCCTGGGCTAGACGCTGGTTGTGATGAAGCACGTTATTAAAGATGTCCACGAAGTATTGAAGAGAAAACTGATAGAAGTGATTCAAATGATGAAGTTGCTCGAGAACAGCAAAGACAGCGCTGCATGATCTAGCAATAATATTGTATTGCTTCGTGATATTCTCGACTTCCGTCATTACACCCTCAGTTTCCGTCATCTTGTTTGAGATCTCCGCGGCTTCCTTCTTCAAAGTCTCAAGGGTTTCAATGACATTGTCATCGTCCAAAATGTTGCCTCGAGATTCGTTAAGCGCTTGGAGAAGCCTCTTCTCCAGCTGACGGAGGTGGATCTTGAATTCACCTTGCAGCTTGATAAGGTTGGTTCGTCGTTCATCCACATCGGGGCGCTCCACCTTGAGCACCTCGTTGAGAGATTGGGTTTGCAAACTGCTTTGCGTAACAGTGAAGTTGACGAACGTTGTTCTACTGCACACATCAGGCGGGAAGCATGCAGACGGGTCCCGTGTGGACAGGAAGAGTTTGAATGCCGGCGAGAAGTCAATTTCTTGTTTGCCGAGTTGAATAAGAACACGACCACCAGTCTTTTGGTATTCTTTATTGAGAACATGATTGAGAATCGGGTCCAGATGCTCTGCATCCTGGATGAGGATATGATTGCCAAACCGTAAGGCGCTCTCAAGCTGCTTAATGAACGAGTCATCCAGGAAACTTGTAACGGTGAGTTTTCGCTCTTTGCTTTCCTTCTGTAAAAACTCAGTGACTCGGCCAGATGGATCAATAATGAGAGGATATCTGTTAAAACGCTTGAGAATGATTGCGTTCTCCGTGCACAAGTCATCAACGGGAAGTGAATTTTCTTGCCAGCACAGCCTTTCATCGGCATTGGAAAGATATTCTGTGATAGGATTATGTGGTTTGAAATTGATACCTGATTGGGCCAATTGATGTACCCAATCATCGATCATACCCTTGCGGAACTGTTGATCGTATAAACCACCATATGCA
This sequence comes from Emydomyces testavorans, assembly GCA_029449355.1. Classification (NCBI taxonomy): domain Eukaryota; kingdom Fungi; phylum Ascomycota; class Eurotiomycetes; order Onygenales; family Nannizziopsiaceae; genus Emydomyces; species Emydomyces testavorans. The sequence goes on along the minus strand of CP120630.1, from coordinate 3,079,810 downwards.
AGGAAAGCCGCAGCTATCAGCACATCTCCCACCAAGGTAGATATTTGGGTTTCGAACGACTTGCTTCCTTCTTCCCAGCGTGAACGTTCAGAGGACAGGCTGTCAAGTAAGCGAACACTCCGATCGACCTTGAACTCCACCCTGGACATCTCCGTCTTGATTGCCTGGGTTTCACTAATAAGGGCTGCGTATTCAGTCTTGTAAGTCGCAATACTCTTTTCAAGGTTGTTGATGGTGTTTTCGATAGCCTGTGCTTCAGCCTTCGTCTGGAGGGCCTGGTCTTCCAGTTGGCCGACCTCTTCTCGGAGCGGGCCTACCCGATCCAAAATCTCGGAATAATTAACCTGCGCTTCTACCCACTGTACCAACGGACCGCAGGCCTTACTGGCACGGTTCGCCCTCTCGAAAGTAAACTCTTCCTTGGACAGATAGTCGTTCTGCATCCTGTTCCTAAGCCCGCGCGTCATCTGCCTTTCGTTGTCATAATTGACAATGCTGGCGATGAAGTCGTCCCTACGAATGATACCCTGTATGGTTTTCCAGCTGTCGACCCTGTGACCGAGAAGTGTGCATACGGATTCCAAAGCTAGACGAACACCCGCAGGTGGATTAGCCATGGAACGAACTTCAGTAAGATGCTGTTTCTTGATGTTGCTGACACTTTTCTGGGCTTCTATAACGGCGGGCTCAGCTCTTGCTAGATCGTTGAGAACAATTTCTTTTCGCTTGGCGACTTCTTTCTCTTGTTTCTCAAGTGCTGCTTGGATTTCGAGGGAAGCAGTTTTACGCTGCTCCGCCTCACGCTGATCAGCTACCATTCGCTGCAGCTTCTCATTAGCCTCAGCATCTTTCTTTTCAAGTTGTTGCTTCTTCTGGGCCAGACTTGCTCTCAAGTCTCTAACTTTGTCGACTGTTTCTCTTAGTTTCTCCAAACCAACATTAAGATGGCGCTGTTGTTCTTCTAGATCTTCACGTTTCTCATTAAACAATCTGACGTACTGCGCGACGAAATCGAGATAATGGCGTGGTGTAAGGTATGTCGTTTTACCTTGTTGTTTCTGGAGACGCTGGTTAACCCGTTGCAAGGAGTAATGGATGTATACCATCGAATTAACAACAGTATCACGGTGAGACGCGGGTAGGGAAAGGGCCCGATACGCCACTGGAATGCTATCTGGGGAAATGAAATTCGCTTTGTCGAGGTCGACGGACTGTGTAAGTTCGTAGCCGACCTGGAATAGCGCCTGATCCGACCAATCGCCCAGCCAGTTGAGTACGCAGCGGTTGAAAAGTGCTGGACTAGTGGCAGCTTTCGACGAAAGGCCATCTTCTGGAGGATTCATGGTAAAAACCACATGGAGATTCTTGACAATCTGTTGCGTGAACCATTTGTAGAGCTCTTCTTGCGAGTCAAGAAGAAGTCCTTGTCGTTGCGCTCCCTCTTTACAAGCGGTCATCAAAGAGGCGAATTCATCTCCTTCGAAGAGACCAGGGACTTCAGCATTAGCAAGAAGTGTATTCATGCGTTCCAAGAAGCCTGAATCCAGCACATTAGACTCGTCCATAATGAAACAAATCTTCTCTCCTTTGCAACCCGCTCTGCGAAGAACGCTTCTTAGATCCTCGTCGAAATCTTCCGCCGAGTATTTGCCATGGACTTTGATCTGGAAAACCTTGAGGCCGTTCATCCAGGCAACGAAACGTGATAATGTCGTCTTACCACTGCCGCTTACTCCAATAAGAATGAGATGACCTTGAGGTTGTCGGAACACACGATCAATACGTAATGCATGCTCCAATACGTCGTTAAATAGCACAAGAGGTACATCTACCTCTTCTTCGCAGAAAGTCCTCAGCCGTGCCTTGACAAACTCGCGTAGCTGTTCCTGTTCCACTGGAATATAATGCCTGGAAAGCCAGTTCGAGAAAAGAATTGGCGTTTTCAATGCCTGCTGCTCATCGATGGTTGGGAAGTGCTCTAATGCAATGCGTCGAACAGCATCAGCGGTCCACTGTCTCTCCTCTTCCTCGACAAGTCGATCTTGAAATAGCCGTAGAGCTTCATGGGCCCATATTCTAACAAGGCCTTCAATAGATAAATTCTCAAGCGGCTTGATAGCTTCATATACACCTCGGACCCATCTCGTAAGTTCTCTGGGGGAATAGACGTAATGTGGTTGAATTTGGGGGGTAAACCTCGCTTGAGATTCCAAGTAAAACTGAACCATGGCCTTTGTAAGAGCTTCAGAATAACCACGGAGCATGGGAATGATTTTAAGCACTGCACTATTGAATGTGCCATAGATTTGTAGCAAAGAAAGCTCTCCCGGGTAATCGACCATAATTAGAGGAGCGTGACGGAGGAATCTCTCACCGAGAGGAGTTCTGCCAGCATCAGTTGGCGGATTGCAAGCGCCAACGAACTGGATGCGATCCAAGGTAATCCAAGTCTTGTCCGAAGTTCGCCAGAATCCATTCTGCTCCACAAGCTGTCGCAAGAAAGAAATTGCACGCTGGGTTCCGTACTGATCTGGAGCCGGAAGGTTGATCTCGTCGCAGAAAATGACCAACCAACGACCAATCTGACTTGGTGACATGACTACACCATTAAGGGTCTTCTTGTATTCGCAATATTGTTCGAAAGTCTTGATCAGTAAATCTGGTGTTGTCGCACTTGAGAAATTAAGCCCGACCACCTCCATATTGGGCAATTTGCGGAGAGCAGAAAACAATGTCATGGTTTTCCCCGACCCAGGTGGCCCGCAAAGCAGAAGAGGTTTGTGCTCAGCGAGCCAGGAATATAAAACATCTTCATGTCGGACGGTATCTAACGTTGGAATGATAACATCTGTTTGAGTAACTGAATGAGTATTGATTTCCACGGATGGTACTTGAGACTGCCAAGTTGCCCATTCGCCCCTTGGTAGAGTAACATCATAATCGATAAGAGATGCTGAATCGCTAAGTAAGGGGGTATCAATAGATGAAAATGCGGTAACAAATTCACCAAATGATTTCCGTTCTCTTAATGGGGAGTCACCAGTCAATGACCACACGAGAGCGAGCAATAACTTCTTAGATAGATAGGCGTCCATTTGATCCGGTTCCAAGGGAAAATCCACGTGCTGAATATTGTATTCAAGAATGTTCCGACATGCCTTGTTGAGTAAACTGAAGAGCGTATTAAGAGCCCGTATGTCGCTGTATTCCATGATATGATTGTATTTCCTCGCTTCCTGCAGAGCCTTGAGAATAAGATCGTCCCGTTGCAAAAGTTGCTCCAGGTACAATGCGAGCGTGTTCTGAGTATCTACAGTTTTAGCAGATGCTTGACCAGCAGGAACGGTATCGTCATCTAAATCTTCAAAGGTTCGAGCCTTTAGCGATTCGATGTAATTTGTCACCATCATATTCGGAGTCACTGTATCTTCGCTGAACCACACCATACCACACCGGCTCACAGTTGCCAGAGTTGCATACTTCAGATTCTCAACTTCAAACATAATGCGAACATTCGGCGGAAGATTCAAACGTTCACCATTGGGCAGCGTCAATAGTTTATTATCGTCCAACAGACTGTTCAGATTTTCAACCCACTCCGGATCAACGTCTCCATCGAAAACAATCCAATGGCGTTTCGAATCTTCGCCACGCAAATTATCCACAATTTTCCTCAAAATACCAGTAAAGAGGCCGTCTGTCCATTCACGGGTTGTGCTATCGAGGTTGCCGTATAAGACCTCCTTAGACATGACCTTCGAATCAATGACATGGCATACGCCTTCAGTGCCCTCGACCTTTTGCAGAGCCTGCAGAAGAACTTTCCAAGCCGAACTTTTTCCTGATCCTGATCTTCCAACCATCATAACACCGTGGTGTATAACCTGAATCTGATATAATTGAAGAGTCTTTGAAATCCATGTATCTGTAGCGACGAAGTGCTTTTCAACAGCAATATCACGAATAGCTTGTGTGAGCTTCTCAAAGTTAGCGGGAACGTATTCAACGCCAGGGAAATCCTCGGCCTGGATTTCCGACATAGTTTCAACATCTTGACGGATAAGTTTGGGGGCAATTGTCTCTCGAATGCTCTGGACAATGATCTGAGGCTCAATTATCTCATCAGGCCCAAGGTCACCGTTGGAATTAGCAAGACGGAGACGCTTCAAGCCACCGGAGCTCACAAGGACGCTCTTCAAGGCACGGAGCCCAAAATCATAGTGAGCCTGTTTCGTTAGGCGGATTGAACAATGATCAAAAAACGGGACCGTTTGACGTGATAGTGGTTTCGCTTGCTTGAAACCCTGAGAGAATAACATAACTTCGGCGATAAGTTCTTTATCTGGCTTAGACATAGCAACGCTTCGGAAGAGTTTCTTCAAGTTATCTGGGAGGTTTGATCGGCCAGCATAGCCAGGATTCATGGTGATGAAAATTCCAGTATTAGGGTTGACACGGAGACGCCGACCCACTAGTTCAATTTGAGCTTTCGCCTCATCGTCTGTATTCTTCAACCCGGTTTGGATATTCTGGATCTGTTGAGATACCGCGGAAAGGATTCGCTCCTCGAGACGGTTAAACTCATCGAAACATCCCCAAGCGCCGACTTGACATATTCCCAGGAAAATTCTACCCATAGCTTGGAAATCGAAAGTATCGTCGCAGCAGAAAACGAGGGTGAAGCGACCGAGCTGTAAACCGAGCGCTTTAACTGATTCCGTTTTACCAGTGCCTGCAGGTCCATATGGAGAGCCACCGAGTCTCTGGCACAATGCCTGGGTAAGAGTGAGGAAACACCGATCTGTAAGTGGAGTGCGGACAAGACGCTCTGGCACACCCAGATATTCAAAGCCATAGTCCAACCTTGCGTTGGCCATATGAACATGAAGACGTTGTAAGAAGTCTCCTTCTGCGTGATAAATGTAACGCATTTGAAGAAGCCAGAGATAATGGGTTGGGGAGGAAGCATGGGAATCAATCAGCTTCACGATAGTATCGCGCTGGTGAACAAATTCGGTGATCATGTGCTCACATTTCTTCCGTGTAATTGGGTCAAGATCACCAAGGACAGTAAGGGCTAAAAGGTCGAGAACTCTGACTTGAGCGTCATATAGCGCTTGTAAGCCGCTACCACCATTTTCGAGGGCTTGCTGAACTGCATTAGTCCAAACAACTTGACTTCCGAGAACAACAATTTGCGCTGGATAGTTTGCAAGGTAATCACTGAAGGCGGTCTGGTCGACTTCTGGGGCAGAATAAATAGGTTCAAACAGTTCAATGGCTTCGGCAAGAAGTTCTGCCAGAGTCGATTTCATGCTATTTTCGAGGGCCGTAAGCCAGTCATTGATCCTTGGGGTTTTGACAAGAGAAACTTCTCGCTTTAGTCTCACTTCTTCGCCTTCCTTCGAGGTAAATCCAACGATATTCCCGTCATCATCCATCACCAGTCCAGACAATCCAGCAAACATTTTCTTGAAATGCTTCGCGACACGGAGCGTATCATTGCTATTGCCAATAATTTCTAAGAGGTCCTCATCTCCAACAAAATAGAACCGAGGGAAGGACACACGTTCACGCTCGAGGTATTCACCTAGTGCCTTTTGGATTTTATTAAGGAGCTCGGCCAATCTCTCCAAAGACTTTTGCACTCCATTAATCGCCAGAACGTCAAGTACAAAGGGTGATTTGTAGACCTTCTTCATGACGGCGAAAAATTCCGAATTTATGTTCTGGAAACGGCCAGACTCGAGAGGCAACAGGTGCTTGATGTCTGCATTTCCTGTGAAGACACCCTCAAGATACACCCATTGTCGTTGAACATCAATCCAAACATCGAAAAGAACATGTACGCGGTTCAGCTTATCTTCCCACGACGTGGACTCTTCCTCGAATTCCTTGTAGTAGGGCGAATGTCTCATAGCTTGAAGCGAGTTTAGGTTCTCACTGCATTTTGCGAATAAATCATCGAAACCCTTGATCAGGCGGCACTTATTCTGGTAATTCACGAGCTCCAAAGAGTAATTCTGCCAGGTTTCGCGGACCATCTTTAAAAATTCCTCCAGAGCCATTTCACCTTGCGCTTGGATAATGATATCACGAATCACCGCTTCGCTGGCTGAAAGATTCAAATCCCAGACCTCACCAAGAGTCAACGAAACTTGGAAAAATCTCTTTCCAGGCTTAAGAGCCTTGAAAATCTTTTGCCAGTGGCGTTCTCGCACTGCTTCCGATTTCATATCGGAAAGTAATGGATTAACCTTAAGAAGCTGGCGGAGGATGCTTTGGATATGTTCGAATGCAGCATATTGTCTCATTCGGCTCGGCATTTCTTTTGTCATCTTAATGAGACCATCAAGAGATTGCCGAAGTTTGCGCGGTTGGACGCTATTCCAAAGCATGTCTCTTAGATCATTCAAACTCTTCCAGATTGTTGAAAGAGCAGCCCAAACCGCCATGAAATCTTGAACCTCCTCAAGGATAGCGGGAAGGGCAGATTCAGCGCTACTAGGAAGGTCGAGTGCCTCCTTCGCTTTCGAGACCATGTCAAATTCAGATTGGAGACTTTCGAGCCGAGACTGGAAGTAGCTGAGTGTTCTGGAAGCCTCTTCAGGAGGAGTAGAGCCAGAAACAGGTTTCTCTTCGTTCCAATGCGTGATAATTTCGGCAATTTTACCGTTAATAACTTTGTCCTCCGCAGATATTTTGGCTCTCAAAGCATCGGTCTGATCTTGGACAGTTTTGCTCCTGCGTTCCAGAATATCATTTAAGGCTAACCATTCACCGTCAAGCTGTTCAATATGCAACCAGTCATTGGGGAACTGATAACGTTGGCGAGCAAGAGTGGCTTGACCTTGCCGAAAGAGGTCAACTTCCGGTTCCCATACCCGGGCTTTTCGCTTGCACTGTTGAACAATTGTAATGAATGACACTGCGTGCGCAGTTGACGATGCTTCTAGCGACTGTCCCTCGAGATCTCTTCGAGCAGCCTGGAGTTCCGCGTAAACCTCTCGCATGCGAGTTCCAATTTTTCCGCCAAACTTTAGTAATATTTCCCGTTGCCACTGGTCATATTTCGCATTGACCTTCGTTTGGACTTGCTCGTAATCAATCCTGATATTGCCAAACGACCTTCTGACCTCGGATGTATCAAAGGTCGCACGGCTCTTACGAATCTCTTGGAGCAATTGTAGCCATTGAGACAGGTCATCACCAAGGACATCATAAACGTGAGAGGACTGTAAGTCCCACAGGGATTGGAATTGCAGCCACTTTTCGATATATTCGGAAATCTCTTGTAACCTGGCTTCTACCACGGTATAGACTTCCATCAGTTCATTAGCACAGTACTGAGGAAGGGCGGAAAAGTGTGTTTCAGAAAGAACCGCTTTGTCTGCATGGATGGACATCTTGTATCTTGAGGATTTGATCTTCTCCAAGTTACAAAGAATTCCAACCCACTGATCAAAATGAGAAAACCAGTTGGCTCTTGCAAACTCTAACGGGGGATCAAGATGCATGACTTGATTGCGCATCGAAATCTCGTGAAGAAGTTTGGGAAACTGAATAGCTTGAATTTCAGTTTCTTCGCCCGCTGCCTCGAGAGTTTCTCCATAGCTGCTTTTGTGGGATTGTTCGTGCTTTGCCTCTTGGAACGAACGGATCCAATGTCGAATCGCCCGACGTAAGCGATCTTGGAGAATGGACTCAATCTTATTGTTTAAATTAGCAACCCAGAATCCTAGATTGGCGTAGTTCTCCAAGTTTAATTTGTCAACGGCAATCTGAATTTGATCGAGCCGCTGGCAGAACGCACTCGCATCGTACGCGCAAGTCTTCAGTTCAAGAATGGTCTTCTGGATGGATTCGTCGATGGAAGTTAAGGTGGCAGACTTAGATTGAAGTACAGACGCCGAGACAGCAAACTCTCGAACAAATTGCACATGTTTGCTTTCGCCACGTGCAGGTGCAACTGATGGATCAACGGAGCCGTTGGCAATGCCCTGTTTGACGTGAAGCTCATACGAATGGATGAATGATTCCCATCGCAAAGGCAATCCCTTCATGATCAGTGCTTGGGCATCCTTTTGATAGCCGCTTAAAAGGATAGCTGCTTGTGACATGGATGCAATTGACCGGATAGTCTGGTGCAATATTCGGACACTCTCCATCAGGCTGATTGCAAACGGGTATACGCGCTTGGCCTCTTTTGATATGCTATTAATTGCGTGCGGTATCTGGAAGTTCAGCCAAACAAGATTTCTAACTTCCTTGAAGAGGGCAATTACTTGCGAGTCAAAGTTAACAGCAAGCTCTAGGGCATTCCCAGCCGCTCGATTTCGCGTGATATTAAATAGACGTCCAGATATCGTGATATTCCGTCTCTGAACGTCTTGTAACCAAGCTTGGAAAACAGGTCGAGTGTCGAGCTTCTTGCGGAACATGTTGCTTTCAGCCTGTAGCTTCTGTCCTTCGGAGTGGAGATCCCAGTCTTCTCCAAGAACATCTTCAACTTTGCGCATATAGCTATCTAACTGTCGCTCGATCTGTCGTGCCCAGATGATAGCACCCGATACAGGAGGAAGATCACGTAGCTGCGCCATTGCGTGCGCTTCGGAGTGTCCGTACTGCTGTTTGAATCGCTCATGCAAAGCGGCGATATCTTGTTTCACATTGTCGATCAACTTGGTTTGGTATTCCCCGATAGCACTTCTGATCTTAGGACGGACAAGCAAGGCATTGAACTTTGAAAAGACTCGGAATTTCTCGTTTGCGTTCTGCGCAGTGGCGAGACGATCTCGAAGCCGCGCAATGATCAAGTTTTCAACTCGTGATGTCCTCTCGTTGTATGCCGTTTCTTCCTGAATCCAGCGCTCTGTTCCCTTTGGTGAAACGTCAAGAACGTCTACGTCTTTCAACGGTGCATATGCTTGCCTCACTTCTTCCACAGCATCTACGTCACCAATATCATCGAGAGTAACATTGTCGGCTCCGGGACCCAGTGGCGTGCTTGATTGGGTCGACTTAGGGCCCAGCACATTTACGATCGTCCGTTGTAATTGTTCATGGTTCGTCCGGAACGTATTAATATACTTCAATCGATCTTGGGTCTCCGCATGCTTCGACCTGACCTTGATTGGGATAAACTTCTCATTCCGGCGCCTCATAGCATCACGAGCGACATTAGTAAATTCCTTGATATTCTCATCCCAAGCTCGCCAAACTATTTGAGCAGCACGCATCAAAGCACGGAACTCCTTGAAATCAAGGTGCATAATCGTTCTCCCGTTGATCAAGGCATGAATTCTAGAATCTAGATCTCCGGAAATCGCCTCCACAAGAGACAGTGCACGCTTTATAGGATATGGGCAAAGACGGAGCTTCTTATTCAGGTGTGCAAAAATCAGATTTAACGCCTCTTGAACCTTCTGTAATGATGTTGCTGACTGCAACTCAGGGAGAGGAAAATCGCGGAGTAGCTGGTTGTATTTTTGTACCGTTTCCGCCGCTTCTTTTAAACCAGTGTCTGCGACAAAACTCAGTGTAGCTTGATATCGTTTGGCATGACGAAGAATATCCATAGTCAATTGAACCCCATCGGCTTGGAGCTGGGCCTCGATTCCTTCAAGTGCAGTTTCCATATCGAGCCAGAAATTGATTTCTTGAGCTGCAGAGCCGCTGTCTGGATCACGCGACATTTTTGTGATGCCCTGAATTGATTTAATCCATCCATTAACAGTACTTTGAATACTGTTAATGACAAGGTGGTTCTCAAGCACAGCGGGTGGAACAAGATCCACCGATGGCTTTACACCTCGCGCTTGCGCTTCATCCAGAGCTGATTGTACAATCTCGTGCATTGGCAAGTTTAAGACTGGAATTTCAATATTCTGCTGGAGATGCAACAAGCTGAGTTCAAGCTCCGCGATCTTCTTCTTCGCGCCCGGTACACCGGTTTTGGAATCTGCGTCTCCTCTTGCCCTAGAGCCATCCTGGCCTCTCGTATAAGCCTCAAAATATGGTGCAAGCCCAAGGTGAACAAGCGAATGGAGAACTTCATAAGGAGAAACAGAAGGTCCTTGGGATACGGTCGCGTTGTTTAAGGCAGAAAAGCCCGGTAATGTGAGAACTTGAACCTGACATGATATTGGAATCGCGGGATCAAGAGGCGACGGTGACTTGAGGAATGCGACTGCCGCAACTGTGGTAGATGATATCGATATTTCGGAGCTAAGGGTATATAGGTATCGGGTGCGTGAAGCTTTAAAAACGGAGATTTATCAGCTTCTCAACGGCTAGTACTTATCATTGAAAATTCGCGGCAGCACATACAAGATTCCTCTTCTGTTCCATTGGTATCTTCCGCCTCCAGGAGTTCCTTGTGAGCGTATACCACAGTCTGCGATTCGGAAGCAAACCGTGTGCATTTTTGCAACGTCTCTGAGTATTTGGCCTTGGATAGCAAGCTTCCGGAGCTTTCTAGGTCCTTTCTTAAGGCGCCCAAAGTCCCCTGAAGAACTTCCGTTAGATGCTGGACGACGATAGTTGGATCCGTGGTTGGGAAAGAATTTGGCGGAGTGAGGCCATTCGACACGACCGGTGAGGCCACCTCCATCCTCTGGTACCTCTGAATTCTAAACCCACGGGGTCATCGAGAACGTAAGTCTATAGAAAAAAGTCCAGAATCATATGTACGGTGCATATATCGACCAGTGGAGTGGTGGTCGTTAAAATCAGAAAATAACAGAAAGGATGGAGTGACGCTTTCGAGTGAGTGACTACTGGACGCTTCATCTCCGTTGCTTCAACTTTTTGTTGTAACTACGCGGCGTGTTGAGGTGAGGTCCCGTCCCCGTGCAGATCACGGGATCTCGCAGCTCAGGGGAAATTCCATCTGAAGTGCCAAATTGCATGCCGAGCGTGCGCTAAACCAATTAGGGCTTAGATCGACATCAAACGTGGATCCATTAGCCGTTGTTTGGTGACTAATGCCGCAACAGCTAATCTTAGCAGCTGCTTCTTTGCTGGAACGGTTCTTTGTTGTTCCTCATCTCTATTGAAATGGGCACAAACAGGAGACTGCTCTCCATAGAGTACTCCGTATCCCATACTATTTGCATGAATTTCTATACCTTTGAATACTAGATCATTCCAGCCATTTTCAAGAATTAATATTCAGATTAATTCATTACTAGATACGGTACACAGGATTTAAATAGGCGTCAAGCGTTCAAAGTTACTGACCTCCTCATCCTGTAATGCCGTTCTGATTAAGAGAGCAATCACATCCATATTTTTCTCGAAACCTAAACGGCGGCAGACCCTCTAGTTTAGAGAGGGCCACTTCGCTGGCCTTGAGTTTGGCATAACGAGTCGAGGAGGCCACCCCTTCAGCTACTACTTCATCATGTACCATGACGGCGGCAAGGACCCGCGTTCCAGCTCCATCAACGTGCGGCACTTCCCCGGCTTTCAAGCAGTAATTGATACACCCAAAATCAATTGTCAGTCTGTTATGTAGATATGTCTGCAAGGTTGTTAGCATGCGCTCTCCAACTTAAATTGGGCGTCAGGAGACCCGACCGTGGGGTGCTTGTTCGCGAAAGTATCATAGATGGTCATGTCCTCGAAGTAGCTCTTGAGAAACTTTTCAAAGAATTCCTCAACCACTTCAAATCGAAAATTCGAATCGATGAATATCGCGCCGATGTATGCTTCTACCATATCCGGAAGGCACTGTGAGACAGGGTCAGCCCAAGACCTTACGAACGTCCCAGTGGACATTATAACAATAGCTTACCTTTGGCGGGTCATTTGTTAATGTCCATGCATCGGGAGAGCCATAGCTTTCTAATTCGGCTGCTTGAAGCTCTTCAACGTAGTTAGTGATCTGCGACTGAACTGTCGTACTAAAGTGACGAAGATGAGCATGCAACCCAAGTTTCACTGCGATAGAACCGAGAAACTTATTCGACACCATCGCCATCTGGAATCGTCAGCAGATATGTCAAGTATTAAATAGAAAGAAACTGAGGGGGCCTTACTTTGTGCTCCGTGAGCCATTGGGGATCCTTATCTGGATGGCGATGATAAAGATGCTCGACACAGGCCATATCCAGTAAAGAATCGCCGAGGAATTCAAGCCTTTGGTAACAGGGAACTCTTGCCCAATCACTTGGGTACGAAGCATGCGTGAATGCAGACCGCAAGAGCTTGGGATATGTAAAACGATACCCTAATTTTACTTCAGCCTGCTTCGCTAAGTCAAGTTCCGCCGCATCAACAACTGCCGTTTGGTATTTTGGCAAGGCGTAAAGCTGGGAGTAATCCTTCCAGTTAGAAACATTATGGTCGTTGCTGCTTACAAATGCAGTCACCGCTTTAACTGCCATGTCAAATCTGTGATATTCACCACTCGACAAACAAGCTGCTCCAATTAAAGCTTCGCAAACGTCTGCGATAGTTTTATCTGCAAGGGCATGCTTATTTACGACAGCTTCTTTGCTCTGGCCCTTTCCTTGTAGCAAAGCCAAGCCCTCTGGATACCAACCTCGCCTATCCTTTTGTCAAAATATGAGCGCCATTGTTAATGAGGGGAAATACCTTGAGAAACTATGGCTCCGGATAAATTCGTAAAGCTTGAGGTTCACTGCAGTGTTGAAGAGATTCTGGTTGCAAACCAAACACATTCGCCTGACGTGAAAGTCAAACTCGTCGCTATCTGGATTCAGGGTGAAAAGTGATATTGAAGTTGCCATTTTCAAGAAGCAATCACCAAGGAACTCTAATCGTTCGTAATTCTTCCCCATTCCTCTCTGGAAATGGATTTGGAGGCCTCGATGCTCTTCTGTATTATCCGAGTCCTTGGTTAAAGCTTCAAGCGCGAGCTCTGGTGGAATTGGCAGATCCAGCTTTTCGCAAGCCTCCAAAGCAATAAGATATGATTCAAGCCGGCTGATCATTGCCGGAAATGCAAAGGCGAACGCAGCGATGGGAGCAGGGATCTTTTAAATTTTAAGTCAAATATTTGCTCGATCAGAACACTCCATATGAACTTACCGCAGAAACCATCAGAGGTTCTAGACAAATATAATAATCCCCTTCCTCTTGCTTTTCCTTCTCATTTCGCTTATCCAGAAGATTTCTGCGCAGTTGAATCAATTCTGCCCGAACGACGGGTTGGTTCCAATCACAGTTTTCCAGGAATCTCTTCCTAGCATTTTTGAACAGGCTGAGGCAGTAGTCCATTATATTGTTCATATGCCGCCGCCGTGCCATTGTTGAGGGCGGAGGATCCGATGGTCGAAGATTTGGCTCGATCTCGAAAGTGAAATAGCGATATCTACCATCCCATCTGTCATAGACAAATCGGTTTGCAAAAAACTCCGCTGATTTATCCGAGGACCAGGGAATTCCTGGGTTATCGAAAACGGTCTGCAAAGTTACCCAATCCAAAATGTTGCGAGACGCTAAGTTGGGTGTAATAACCTGGCACTTCAGATTCAACGGAGCAAGCCAATACGTCATCATTTTTATATCTCGATCGTAGACCTTGTGAAATATATCCTGAAAGATCCGAAGCGTAAAGGTGGTAAGAACTTCCAAATCATGATCTGATACCAGTATTTCAACCTCTATTGGAGTGCAAATAACGTCACATTGAATATCATTTTCCAGATAAAGCGGAAACACTGGAAATGATGGTAGTTTTTCTCGAGTCAGGAAAACGAGCCCATGATACTGTCTTCGTAAAGGCTTCGATGGGCGAAGAGAGAGAATTATGCCATAGAGGGAAGTGGGCATTGTTCCACGAGACGCTTCCCACAACTTTGGTTTCACCATCATATCATATTGATTAGTCTTTTTGGATGATATTGCCAGACGAGCATTTCTCATGGCAGGTAGCCGTTTATGGTAAGTTGATACGAAATGATCGTCCAGAAGGCCATGTTTTCTGAGCAATAAGCAAGTCTCAAACGCCGCGGATTGTTTGGCTAAGAGTTTTTTTGATGCTGGTTTTCCAATCAAACCACGTATCGGTGACTTCTCCGGGAGAACCACTTCACAAACAAATGCGTTTTGCGTAAACCGGGAATAGTAATTCACTGTGGTGGAAGTCTCTTTTTCGTATTGCTAAAATATCATTAGACTCAAAGAATACCACTGGATTTAGTGCTTACCAGGGAGCTTGCAAAATGCGCAAGAACAACCAGCGCGGAACTGAAAGTCAATTTGGCCCCTGTAGTCTGCACGGTATAGGTTCTTCGGTCTCGGTCATTCTCATACAATGCGCCTACATCTTCCGAGGAATTGAGAATGCGATCCTTGGGCAAGGATATACAGAATCGTCTCATGGTGTCCTAAGAGTTGCTTCAGGCCGAAGTTCATCAACAATTTCTGAAAGTGTCTACATACCTCTGATTTTTGAAGGTTACTAACACTTTCTTTGTGCAACAAGTTATCTCTCTCAACCATATGGGCAAACTATCAGCAAGGTCAGCACTGGCCAAGAGCTATGAAAAAGTAAAAGCTCTACCGTCGAATTCATGTGTCTTGCTCGTCCACGACTCTGGATGTATTGTGTAAGGGTTGAAGCAAGATCAAATCTGTGACATAGCTTAAAAAACATCCATGAAACAGTGCTTGGGTTGCATACCTAACAACCAGATTGCAATCCGGGATATCTAGGCCTTCTTCTGCAACAGAAGTTGCAAACTACGAAGCATTAGTGGGATACCCATACAATAGAAGAAACACGGTGTATTCCTACCAGGCAGTTCACGTCTCCTTTTCTAAATGCAACTACTTCCAAAACCTGTTGACGAAACGAGATATTCGTGCCACCAGAAGTATCAGATCGAACGCCTATCAGTACTCCGGGACGAAGATGTTGGGTTCCAATCTTAGTAAAAAGATTGCACAAAATCCTGGCTGTATGGCGCTGTTCTGTAAAGACGATGCATTTGGTATCTGTGTGTCTCTCAAAATATTTCAAAAGCTCGTAGTGTAATCGTCGAACTTTTGGGCTGAGGAGCTCAGGGCGATCTTTCGGATCTTCAAATACATGCGAACGCACAACTTCAGCGGCTGCACGAATACGTTGAACTTCGGCCTCAGGCTTCACAAACTTGGCTATTGGTAAATTGCCCATGGTAGTTCGGGCTGCACGGCCTTCCAGCTTCGGCAGAGACACCTCCGCCAACGCATATGACCAGATCCAATCAGCGCACCAAGCACCCAAAGCTGAAGACGCATCAAGAGCATACGCGAAGAATTTCTCGAGTGCCCGGACGTCTCCGAAGCGGGAATGTAAGTCCTTATATAACTGTGTTTGAAACGGTTTACCAAGCCGGTCATAAGTCCAAAGCTGTTCATTTGGTCGTGCAACTGTTTGGCGCAAAAGGGAAAGATTTGAAGCAGTTGCGATTTGACTATTAAGAATTGTCTCAAGGCTTCTTTTCTGGTGTAAATAATTTCGAATTTTAAAGGGGGAAATATACCCATGCTTACCTGGCAGCTTTTACCACGTCAACTTTAGCATCGACAGGCGATGCTGTCATGCCAAAGATTTTAGGCCTTTTAGATCCTGCCTCTTTCAGGTAAAAGTCCTTAACAATCCTATGAAGATAGTCAGGCTTTTGAACAGTACGTATTATACAAAATAAGAACCTACCTCGCATAAGGGTGATCCTTTTTAGCGTGATGAGCTTCGTCAAAAATCAATAAGTTGATCTTTTCCATTTTCACGAAGGAATGAAGCAGGCACTGATGAAGCACCTCGGCAGTGCAAACAATGACCATATTGTTGGAGAGATGCTTCGCCCACGTTTCGCGGTTCCAGAGATCTGTCTCCATCGCACCACAAAACTTGGCGATTTTTTGGTCAATGTTGTTTTGAAGCACGGCAGCTTGCTGGAATACGAGCGTGACACTATCGACCTGTGAAAAAAAAATAAGCCAAATGAGTAAGAAATGAAAATGGTGCATCAAACCAGAAAAAATGATACTCGATGAGGTTCCCCAGCGCTTCGATCTATTAACTCCTGCTCCAGTATGTACTTGAGAAGCAGTACCGCGATCAATGTCTTTCCAGACCCTATGTAAAGTTAGAGACCCTAACGCCAGCTCTTAAAACAACGGAAGAATACCGGTATCCAGAACAGCGATGATATTGCTTTTCTTTGCCTTTTCGAAAAGCTCTATTTGATACTCTCGCGGGTCGTGTATTGTGCAAGCAAAGTCTTGCTTTGCGAAAATATTAGACATAGACAATTCACTGTCCTTGGTCACCTTAATTGCTTCCCTTATCTCATCCGCTGTTATTGCCTCTGCCCGTGCTGATAATCTATAAAGCAACTACGTCAGAAACAATACAGGGCACTTTGAGGAGACCGACGAACAGGGCCTTGAATCGCAGATTCTGCTTTTGCCGTTGCTCTGATGGACTGGATCTGTGTAGTTCAGAGGCTTCATCTTCGCTATCTGATTCTACAGATTCAAGCAGTCTCACAGCATCATCAGTCGATTTAGTAAAAGTCAAGCTATCAAGCCTGGCATCAACTGTCTGCGAGCTCATCTCGTAGATCGAAATGCTGCCTGTGAAGCCTGACAGCTTAGCGATGACCTAGCAAGATCAAATAAAAGACATATATGATTGATAGGTGCCAAAGAGTACTGGCACTCTAGATATCATTTAGGCCTTAAAGTGCATTGCAATTTGGCACCATCCCGCAGCTAGTATAGAAGAGAAATTTCAGTTTCTTCCACAAAGCTAAGGTGAATAAAATTGAAAAGTTCCCTGAAATGAAAGAAAGCAAAGGAAATTGCCTTTGATTGAGAGGGATTGGGACAACTAAGTACGACACCACGTTCCAGGCATATCACGGAAAATGGCCATAGTGGAACAGGCAAAGCTAATGACTTCAGGTAATATATAGAAACAAAGGGCGACAAACAAGTGTCTGTCCTTCTTCGCCTTGTTTGCTGTTGGTTTCAGGTCATGAGCACGCAGACAATGGAAATCAGAGAGGATAGTCATTCTTGAGAAGACGTGCCTGCGATCTGCTCAGTTGGCAGCTGCCCAATGAGATGTATCATTGGGATGAGAAGCGGGGTTTGATAGTTATACGATACTTCTCCAGCAAGGACTGCAAGTGACATTGTAACTCTACAAGCAGCCTCACCATGTGTGAATGTTGATACATTCTTTAGAGAGAAGCTGAAATTGTTGTTTGTTATCATCAACTAGGACAGAGATGCTGGAACAATGGTGGCGGATCACAGTTCAGAAACTTTATTCTCCTCAAACCAAAGCATCTGCTCAAAGCTCCACTGTTTCTTTCCTTAACGCTTCAAAACATATTTTGAACACCAATACCCAGTACATAGCCAATTCACAATGGATGAGGAACCTAAGAGCTTACGGGCCCTCTTCGCTTCTGCAAAGTCTCAAAAGAACAAGTTGGAATCTACTTCCAACATCAATGATCCAGCATATAAGGATCAGTTCAATTCTGCAGTTCAGGCATTTGAAGCTTGTCAGAAACTAATCTCTAAGCTCTCAATATTCAGCCCCAACGAGTCTCTGGAGGACATTGCTACAGTCGATTTGCAGTATGGATCCCCTTACCCTTAAGTCGCGTATGTTCTACTGACTGGCGGCGGAAATAGATATGTGACTGTTGACTACCTGTTCGCTGAATTGCTCCAACGATCACACGGCCTAGATCGCGTCAAGAATGTCCAGCGTACACGAGGGGAGTATGAAAGGTTTTTGGAATTGTTAGATCAATATGGAATTTTGTCTCCTGCGGACAAGAAACTGTTTGAAAAATATCTTGAATCTCCCGACTCATTTAGCCTCGCTCCTTTAAACGATGCTGCTGCCCGGAGACAAGTCAAAATCAACCGTTTTCGTGAAGAAACGGAGCTTAAACAAAAACTTGAAGTACGCACTTTCAGACATTCAGCAACTGAGTATAGAAAATTGATCTAACATATCTGGATTGGTTATTACTAGTATTTATCCCAGAATCAGAGACCGATAGAGAAGGATGATGACGTAGTGAGGCAACTATATTTAGCGGAAATCAACCTCTACATACACCAGGCACTCCAATCTTTAGACATGTTGTCACAAGAACTATCTATGCTAAAAGCTGCTCAAAGGGTTGAATCAGCACATCCACCTGAACCTCCCCGGGACGCCAGAAGAGCAGATGAAAATAATACGTCAGGGTACTCGGATCGTCTTGATATCGGCGTTTCTCCGGGGGACCGTGAGCGAGGAAGGCCTCTTTTGAGTACGACTGGTGTGCCACTTCAGCCTTTCGTTCTCACAAGTCGAAGAGCTGAAATTCAGAGAGGAGTCTTTCGGCCTGGGCATAATCTACCAACAATGACTATCGAGGAATACCTAGAGGAGGAACGGAAACGAGGAGGCATCATCGAAGGCGGGGGAGAACAGTCCGGAGCCCCAAAGGAAATCGACGAGGACGAGATGGACAAGGCAGATGAAGAGACTATGAAAGCGCGAGCATGGGATGAATTCAAAGAAGAAAACCCAAGAGGCTCTGGCAACACGATAAACAGAGGCTGAGTGTGCGATTGACTGACGTCAATTTAGATCCTAGAAAATGATATCAGCCAGCGCAATTGACGGATTTTAAAGGATCTTGACATACCCGAGTTGGAAAATTCTCTTTTGTTAAATCTGGCCATCTTGTCAAAACGAGAGTCAAGAGTTCTTCGCCGAGGACTTCATACGCCTATCAACTAAAAGTCAGCAAGCAATCACCGGTCATGACACAGCTTGCAACACCTACTGTTTGGCCAAGATGAAGTCCGTCGGTGAAAAATTTGCGCCCAAACTCTTTGGATCCTGGCATGCCCGAACCTGGAAGTTTATCTTCTAGATCGAGCTCGTGGAACATGTCAGCGGAACCGCCCGGGCAGAGTTCTTGACATGCAAATTTAGTGATGATAGTCCAGAAATCCAGAAGCGCGACCTGCTCTGTCTTTGCCTCGAATTCGTGTCCAATTTCCACAATTTTTTTCGCGAACTTCCGCTTGGACTCCCAAGTCCTGTGACCGCGACCCATAGCCACAACGCTTCGCAAAGATTCAGCAACTGAGGGAATATCTAACATGCCTGTGGATAATTCTTTTGGTGGGGTCACGTCTATCGGCGGTGGCGAGATCAGGACCACCTTCGTTCCCTGTGTAGCAGGATGATCAAGAATGCTATTGACATAGTGCCGGATATGTTCTTCATACTCCGCTATGGGAACGTATGTGTCGTCGCCAAATATGCAAGCGTCATTTGCCCCGAGGAATATAGTTACGAATACCGGAGCTGGTGCACCGCGCTCTTCTGCTTTCTTCAGGATGTATTTTTCAAAGCGTGGGCGAAGCGATCTCGTTGTTTGTCTGCTCAGGAGGGAAAAAAGATGCATCAGCTATTCGTAACAAGTGACACCATGATTCTTACTTCATTTTTCACGTTTTTTCTGGAGGGTGTGAAAAGTTGCAGCAGATGCCAAACTTCGAGAACGTACCCAGCATATCCTATTCCCACTGTATCAGCAAATCAATTCCATAAAGCAATTTCATCGAAATCTCAATCTAATATATACATACCCTCGTTAACGACCTCGACGCGATTTTTATAATACTGCTGCAATCTCCATCCAAATCCGCAATTCTTACCAGAAAAGCCCCATTCAGTTAGAGAATCACCAAATAGGTAAATGCGCGGGTAATCATCTGGAGTCGGATGGGTGGTGGATGGCAAGTCCTCAAGCGAACTGTCTGTGTCTGACATTCTGGTTTTTTGCCTTCGCTGAAAGGAATGAGCTGGATATGTTGGATTTGAGCGAAGGAAGGGGATATATCGAATTGTGAGATACCAATCTATTTTGATGGAGGTTTGTATATGTATGAATGATCAAGGATGAATTGCTCAGGTTCTCTTGCATACAATGATACTATGTACTTACCCTAGCGGTGGTATGTTGCAATGTTTATAATTGAATAGGCAGCAATGTGGCAGACAGCTAACTATGGAGGGCTTTATGCATCTATGTACATACATGTTCCTGCAAATGGTGAAACAACAATTCCCAAGAGAAAAAGGCCAAAGGAGTTCAAGTGAGGATATTGCTAACGGGATAAGTTAGAATTATGTGGCTAATCGGCTGCAAAGACTGGATTCTCTTACTTGGCTGACCCCAAGGTGCTAAATTTCTTGGTGGTATTGAAAGAAGTCTGTAATTTAATACATTAATCACTCAATAAAATTACAGTTTAATTTATAATTACAATTAATCAAATGACAGAATTTTAATTGTAGTCAATCAGCTTTCAAAAATCAATATTTAATTAATCATATTGCTTTAATGAGAAAATTTAATCTCAATGTTTTGATATATATTGTCAGAATATTTTTTTTTATTTCAATCTTTTCTTTATTACTCTTTCTCTCAATTAATTTGTCATAATCTCAAATTTGCTTCTTAACTAAAAATATCATCTCAACAACTTCTCAAATGAATTCTCATTGCTCAATTTTTTTTTTACTCATTCTACACTCATTTCTGAAAGAAATAAAATTCTTAATGTATCAGCAGACATTACAGCAATGCAGAAGAAATTCTTCAAACTAGACATTTTAATTATTTAAATGTGTGTTGAACATGATAAATATTGAGCTTTTGTTGATAATTTTTAAACTAAAAACAAAATGAAAAACTTTACTGATTATCAAACTGAGTGATTTTTATGCAAATTTCATAAAAAAATTGAAAATTAAGTTTTTAATTCTTTTCAAATTCAATAATGTGAATTTACAACTAGACAGACAATTGAATGTAATATAAAATTGTGAAAAACTGTATATCATAATAAAATTATTGAAACAACAAAATATGATGATTGAAAAAAGCATAATTATTTCATTAAAAATGCAAACATAATGAAGCAGAACTTTGCAATTTGAGCAGCATCTGAAGCTGAAATGAACAAGAATTATAAAACAACACAAGTTTAAAATAATTTACAAAAAAATTCTTAATTAATAGCTGCAGAAAATGAATTTCTAAATCTGATGAATATTTATAATGCTCAGATTTCACAAACTGTTGAGACAAAGAAAACAAATTTAAATGAAAGCAAAAAATCATAAAAAGAACAACTTATGTTAACTTTTGAAGAATTAAAAAAAATGCAGTATCAGATTGTCAAAATATCAGCAAAAAAACAGTGAAATGATCAGTTTTATTTTTATTTGCAAGAGAAATTTTTCTCATATAATTTATAAATATTTAATTTAATAATTTAATTTTTGCTTATTTTGAATGTTTTCAGAAGCTTACTGAACAAGAATTTCTTATAATAATGAATTTCATTCATGATACAAATAAATTAAATTGATTTTTATTCACTTTAATGATTAAAAATAAGTATAACAACTTCATTTTTACAAAACATATTTTAGTCAGTCATGAGAATAATGATATAATTGCTGAAGAACTCAGAATTTTTCAAATATAATGTAAGAATTGTTGATTAATTCATTATATACTGACTGACAGTTTGATTAGTAAATTTTGTTATTTCTCATATAAATTTAAAAAATAAACAGTTTAATTAATGATTTTTTTTCAATAAATAAACAAGTAATTATTGCAAAAACATTTGTAAATTTTTCTTCTGATCATTTTTTATTTTCATTTTCACTTTATTTTTTCTACTGTGTTCACTCTGAATGAATTTTGAGTTGCTGTTTAACTGAAAAAATTAATAAGCAAATTTGTCAGCACTTAATTACAGCATTAACAATTCATCAAAAAAAATATGAATAATCAATAAATTTAATGCTGAAAGCTGTTTCTGATGAATGTATGAAGTTTTATATAATTAAACAATGACAGAATATAATGAAGAATTGAACAAATTATATATGTATGTAAAACTGTTTTTTATTACAGATTGATAGTATTTGAAATTATTCATATAAATTATATGATAATATTTTTTTTAATTCTCATGCTAAATAATTATTATTACTAAATAACATCAATGAATGCTGTTGAATTTTGACATATCTCACTAAAATCAAATATAAAAGCTGAACTTTCTAAGTTCAGCTTTCAAATGCTAGTTATTCATATAAATTTAATTAATAAAAAATGAAATAAAAAAATAGCTTAATGCAAATATAATTTCTGCTTCTGATTTGTTACTGTAATTAATGACATTTTTTAATTATAAGCATTTTCATATTTTGTTCAAAAGCTTATTGCAAAGAAATTGAATAAGTTTAATGATGATAAAAAAAATAAAATTATAATAAAAACATCAGCAAATGATAATTTTTTAGTCTGCAGATGTTTTTTTTAATGTTGTTATTAATTTTTTTATGCTCATATATTGAAACAACATTAATTATAAAATGTCATAATGAAGAAATAATGAATGAATTAAGCATAAATGTAAAAAAATAATAAATTTGAAATGTATGAGACTGCAACAAAAATTTATGTCACTGTGAAGCTTTATAAGCAGATTGAGATTTCAGCAAGAAAGAAGTTAGAGATTTGTACAATACTTGATAAACTCATAAGTGTTTATTATCATCTGAAGAATGAACTGAAGCAGCTGAAGCTTTTTTCAAAAATTCATAATGTTATAATGAACAGCTGAATCAAATTCTTGCAAACACATGCTGACAAGATTCAGAAATTAGCTGTTAATCAGCTAGTTGAGCAGATTGAAAAAGAACAGCCTGATATAGCAGAAACTGTATGAAAGTTTCAGATGTTGGCTGGTGAACAGATTGAAATGATGAATCTGACTTATTTGAAATAGAATGTAGGTTTTCCATACAAAACAGCCTTCTAATTCAAGATAATTCATGAGATTCATACATGAGATTTGTATGTTATATTTGAATGTTGAACCATGAGATCCTACACTGAATACTCTGTTGGAGGCTTGGAGCTCTGCTTATTAACCCAAAAAAAGCTTCAGTCAATCAGGGGAGAGTATCCTTGCTATTACAGGGACGTGACATGAGTGGGTCCGAAATTTACCGCTAAAGGTCGGCCAAACAAAAACACCCGCAAAGACTCCAGTGTCTCTGATATGTCCAACGAAAATGTTTTGACAGTTGGAAATATAACTACATAGCTACATCTAAATTGAATGCACGAATCCCTCCAAAGATGTAGATACCCAGATATCTAATCCAAGGCCAAAGAAAAGAGTCAGACATAATAGCTAGATTGGTAGAGTTCAATAATTTTCATTCAATGCCGTAGCTCTTTGGGTATATACTCTATTGTACAGCGAATTCAGTGGGAGAATGTTCATCAGAAGTCTGCGATTGCTATTTGAACTGCGAAGAAAATGTAAGTGTCGCTTGTTCACCATATCCTTTTGCGTTGAATAGCCTCAAGTATCTTCCCGGCACCCTTGTCAACAAGGTCCATTGCAGCCTTCTCCCCAAAGGCTTCTGCTTCTTCATTCGACTTAACAACGCCATCTTTCTCGATTTCCACGGCTTCTTTTCCGTCAACGCTCGCTACTACTGACCTCAACCTCAGAAGATCCTCTCCATCGTTACCTTGAATCCATTCCGTCTCAACGCCAATGGGCGCGCTGCAGCCACCTTCGAGGACTCTTAACAAATTTCTTTCTGCCAAGCACGCATACGTCGTCTTTACATCCCCGATTTTATGAATCATATCTTTCATTACTTCATCGTCAGCACGGATTTCAATCCCTAATGCTCCTTGTCCAACCGCATGAAGCATCTTTCCATCTTTAGCGTCTAGGTATTGCGTGATGCGGTCTTCGTGACTGGCTCTCAATAGCCCTGCGGCAGCTAATATCAAACATGTGAATGGCCCATCTTCCGCGTCGAGTTTCGCTAGCCGCGTTTCGATGTTGCCTCTAACGTCCTGAACTTTCAGGTGCGGGTAATGCCGTGCGAGTTGCGCGGTACGTCGCACTGACGATGTTCCAACCACCGAGTCTGGTGGTAGTTCCGCCAAGGTCATCGATGGTATTCCTTTCTTCATAACTAACACATCTCTCGGGTTCTCACGTTTCATGACGGCTCCCAGCAGACAGGAGGAGGGAATCTGTGTTGGGACATCTAGAGGGTGGAGAGAAAGTCAGTTCAAGTTCTGCGTGACATGCCAATATTGCTTGCCTTTCAATGAATGAACCACAAGGTCCAATTGTTTGGCGATTAGTAGCTCTTCAAGTTCTTCAGTCCAAAGATTCTTTGTGGTAAATTCTCGCAAAGGGGTGACCTTATCTCGATCTCCGGCAGGGTCGCGACTATGGACTTTGAATTCACAGTCAGGCCAGACAGCCTGAAGGGCATTTCGGACGATATCAGTCTGTAGCAATGCGAGCTTGGATTTTCGCGTCCCGATGGTAAATGTTTTTCTTTCTGCCACAGCCATTTTGATAGAGGGGCAATTTTTCCCCGCTCAGAGAGGAAAAAGCGGCAGAAACAACTAGCAAGCTAGACGTGCAATTGATGTGCCCAGTCTATGAAATAACAGCGGAGGCTAGAGCTTTCGAGAGGCCGAAGCAAAATGGCGTTTTGGATGTTTCGTTTTCACACTTGATGGTTCATGAGGGGTCGAATTTCAGAAGCTCACAGTTCTCGAAATCACGCCTAAAGAAAGATCACAGTCCACATCTGCGGAGCCGTACACAAAAGTATTCTGTGCTTCTGATCTCTTTCAGCTTGGAGCCATTTCGGAGGCGTCAATCTATGTCTGTAAGGGAATACGTCGTTAATGCTCTGAAATAGTTACATTACAACTCGAATATTAACACAGAGAAAGCCCTGATAACTTCAGGGTTACCACAAGTGACTACTAAAACATACGGCATACCACAGCAGGCCTATGATGACAGAAATTCAGCCACCTGTGGAAAAAGTGGTGTTATAGATAACCCTCTCAGAGCAAGCAGCTCATTCCATGAGTATTTCTCAAAAGCTCTATGAGGCTGGAAGATATCTTTAATTCCATGTTGGTGACTGAACTGAATGAACGACAGAAAACAAATCAATACGACTGTAATGAAATTCTGCCACATAAGTTACAGAGTTACTGTATTATAACAGCCTCGGCTTATTTGCATCAGCGTAACTCTGTAACTTATTTGTTGCCATCATCATCTTGGCTTCTACAAGAAGAGGTTCTTCAAGATTCTGGCAGTTCTGTCGACCTTCCTCATATTCTAGTTATAACTGACCCTTTGTCAATGCTAACCTACCACTGCTGATGCTATAAGGTACTTTGATATGACTTGCCAGAAGTCCACGTGAACATTGCCTCTCCTCTCGGTTCTTTCTATCCATCACGATGAGTTCTGCTAACGGTCGACCAATGACGCTTCCTATTATTCCTCTCGTTAAGGGAGCTCTCCTCTTGCCCGGCACGACTCTGAGGATTCCCCTCATGGACCGCCCTGACATCCCGGTTCTTCTAACATCAGTGTTCGGCAGATCGTCTCAGAGATACGGCGCACCCGTTGTTGTCGGTTGCGTACCTCTCGGCTCACCGCGCCTATCAAAGGACGGTAAACATTTGCTGGAGGCTGGGGGGAAGGAGAGTAAATATAAGACGGATTATGCTACGCTTGATGCGATGTGCGCATGCAAAGGGGATCTGTTTGGATATGGGACCGTTGCCAAAGTGATTGGCGTCCAAGGTCGACCAAGTTCAGAGCCTTATATGCTTGTAGAGGGAGTCAAAAGATTCGTTATTCGAAAAATTACAAAGGAGACACCACACTTTGAAGCTGAAGTTGTGGTTTATGATGAGCCAGGTATGTACATACATATACACAAGTAGCCCTGTTCCCTCGTCAGAAGCATTCAGTTTGGACCTAGGCTAAGCATTATTGTCTTCTCTAGTGCCCCATTCAATTGATACGGAAATTCTAGGCCTCTTTGACCAGCTTAAGCAATTATCCTGTGAGTTTCTTGCACTACTAAGACTAGCGTCCATGTTCTCTTCGAAATCGGGCATATCACCACTTGTCGCGAGAAGGTTCGAGCTTCTCATTTCTAAAAAAGAGCTCTCTCAGGCTGGCAGTCTCGCCGACTTTATGGCAGAAATAGCTGATGGAAGCTTTGAAGAAAAACTGCGTATATTAGCTTGTCTGGATTTGAAAGGACGCTTGGAGCAAGTCATTGAATTACTTGCCAAGCAGGTTCAGTCTATCAAAAGTATCATCCATGTGACTACCGTCTCTACATCCCTTCCGACAAATTTTAGTTTCGACATCAACACGTTGGACCCTCGTCAAAGAGAGACGTTTACCAGAGCGCCAGTTGGTGTGACTATTCCATACCCTCCACTGGGAAAAGGTGATGGCGAAGGAGAGAAGGAAAACAGCGAAATCGACGAGCTTCAACGGAGGCTTCAGCATGCTCAGTTAAGTCCTGAGGCGCAGAAGGTTGCAGATCGAGAACTAAAGCGACTGCGCCAAATGAATCCCATTAACGCGGAGTATGGCGTGTGCCGTACGTACCTGGAGAATTTGGCTGAAATTCCTTGGACAAGGGTTACAGAGGATCAACTAGGGGTTGAAACACTGCAACGGGCACGGAAACAACTGGATGATGACCACTATGGGCTCGAAAAAATAAAAAAGCGTCTTCTGGAATACCTAGCAGTCCTCAAACTCAAACAGTCGCTAAACAAAGAGGTCGACGCTGAGATCGCTAAGCTTTCGACCGATCTCAATACCACAGACGGAATGTTAGAGGAGGAAGAGAGCGTTTTCGATGCCGAGCGCAATAGTATCGAGAACAAACTGCATATGCTGAAATTGAAGCGAAGAGGCGACAAGTCACCGATTCTTCTGCTAGTCGGCCCTCCTGGCACTGGCAAGACTAGTCTCGCACAGTCCATAGCAACGTCGTTAGGACGTAAATTCCACCGTATTTCACTGGGAGGGGTGAGAGACGAGGCCGAAATCCGGGGACATCGCAGAACGTATGTTGCCGCTATGCCTGGTCTTATTGTAAATGGGTTAAAAAAAGTTGGCGTTGCGAACCCAGTATTTTTGCTTGATGAAATCGACAAGGTGGGCGGCGCCAACTTTCACGGTGACCCTTCAGCAGCGATGCTTGAGGTGCTGGATCCCGAGCAAAACAACACTTTTACTGACCATTACATTAATATTCCCATCGATTTGAGCAAAGTACTGTTTATTGCCACTGCCAACGTTTTGGATACAATTCCTGCTCCCCTACTTGACCGCATGGAAACGATACAACTGTCAGGTTATACCACCATCGAGAAACGACATATTGCGAGAAGACATCTGGTTCCGAAACAAGTCAAGATAAACGGTCTCTCTGAAGGGCAAGTTGAATTGCCAGACGAAGTTCTCGACAAAATAATTACATCATATACCCGGGAATCTGGCGTGCGTAACTTGGAAAGAGAAATCGGATCTGTTTGTCGCTTCAAGGCAGTCCAGTACGCAGATGCAAAGGATGCTGGGAAAGCTGGTACATATAACCCCGCGGTCACAGTTGAAGACCTTGACGAAATCCTTGGGATTGAGAAGTTTGATGAAGAAATCGCAGAGAAGCACGCACGCCCTGGGATTGTTACCGGCCTCGTTGCTTACTCCAGCGGTGGCCAGGGCAGTATATTGTTTATTGAAGTAGCTGATATGCCAGGAACCGGAAGTGTTCAGTTGACTGGCAAGCTTGGAGACGTCCTGAAAGAATCTGTGGAAGTTGCTTTAACCTGGGTCAAAGCGCACTCTTTTGAACTTGGTCTCACCCAAGATCCAAACGAAGATATCATGAAACATCGCAGTCTTCACGTTCACTGCCCTTCCGGTGCTATTCCCAAGGATGGTCCTTCCGCGGGTCTAGCTCATACTATTGCTTTGGTTTCTCTTTTCTCTGGCAAGACGGTTCCACCAGAGATTGCTATGACTGGGGAGGTTTCTCTTCGCGGACGGGTAATGCCCGTTGGTGGCATCAAAGAAAAACTCATCGGCGCACACAGGGCGGGGGTCAAAACTGTGCTTTTACCAGATCATAATCGGAAAGATATTCGAGATGTTCCCGTGGAGGTCCAAAATGGACTGGAAATTATCAATATCAAGTAAGGAACAACTTCTGGATTGCAGTTACGCTGTTGAATGTTTTAGCGCTCTTCACTAACATCATTTTCTTGAAGGCATATTTGGGAAGCTATTCGACACATCTGGCCCCAAAGCCATTGGCCTGGCGAGCACCACCACCCAGTGTTTGAGAGCAGATTGTAGTCCCAGCGTTCCAGATCTCTCTTGGGTGTAAGCCACAGCGAATTTAATTGAATCCTTCGACATTCGAGTACTTAATAGCGACGGTGTTGGAGGCCGATGGTTTAATTCCCTGCATTCTCTGAATTTGCGTTTGGATACGGAGTACTGGCTTTTCGAATTCTTTTTCTCGTCTGTATGCATCCTTGGGACTCTCCTATCTTTTAACCTCAGCAGGTTTTCAATCATTTCATTCCAGATCAGTGTTAATCCTCGTGTCTATTGGTACACGTCTTGTATTGAAAGACCGGAAAATGTGATAGTAGGTAATACATATAGCAGTTCCATGCAATCGCTTCATGCAATCCTTCTTATGCTTCAAAACTTCGCAATATATTCCTTCCCAGACACTGCCTGATTCGCAAAACCCGCAGAACAGAAGCCCTAGCTTACACACCTCTTCCACAACTTCTCCGCAATTCACCCACCTAAATATATAGTTCCGTAGCTATTTTACTTCTGCGCCGTGCCTCGCTGTCTCCGAAGAGAGTGTTGGTTGCGGTCTAAACAACGGTCTCTCAAAATTCAACCCCAAAGCCTGCCATGTTGGCTGCCACGACTCTTTCCCTTCCTTTAGCCGCTTTACCTGTTCAGCTAATAATCCCCTCTGACGCTCTGGCGCTTTTGTCAGGGCGTCGGGAGTCTGAGATTCCTGGAAGTCCTCTTGCATCTTCTTCGCTTCGAAAAAGGCGTCTCGTTCCCATCTAGAATTTTGATAAAATTTACTGGTCAATTAATCACCCTTGCAAATGGGGGAGAGAGCAGGATTAAAATATGAAAATATGAAACATTTTTGAGGCGAAAGAACGTACGGCGAAAAATCCGTCGGTGCCTCCGGCCAGACAAACGGCTCTATCATTTCGACGGTCATTTTCTTCTTCGCCATGGGTCTTCGAAGCGGGCCGTAGCCTTGTTTGCCCATTGGCCGTTCCCGAGTGACTTTTTGCTGCTCGACGTAGCTTCGGACTTTGATCACGTCGACGTTGTACAGCCTTTTCAAGTAGTCTTTCATGTCCAATTTGTTGAAGGAGAGGGGAACCCAGAAGGAGGCATAGCGCGGTGGGAGGAAAGGCGTGCGGATGAGTGTGATGGTGAATTCGGGTCTGGATTGCAGTGAAATATTAGCAAGCCGTTATAGAGATTTTTTATTTCTTTGACGGAGGACAAAAACAATGGATATGGGGGAAATGCGCATACAGATACACTTGTTTCCGTTGCTCGACGGGGATTGGAGGTTTGTACCAGTTGAAGGGAAGGTTTTTGGCATTTGGGGCTCTGGGCATTCTGTCAGTAAATCTATACTCTATCAGAGAGAAGTATATGAGTAAGGAAGCAGTTAATGAGATTCTTTTGAGAGCTCAATGGGAATTCACTGCTTTGCGATCTTTTTTCGCGACTTGAAGGTTTCGTAGTTGGCCATTGCAGTCCTCCATAGGTAGAAAATTCGCTTAGTCAGCTGGCTAGTTAGGTAGTGTGTGAGTTGATCCAGTGGCCCACACAGCCCAAGAGTGCAATTAAATATTCATGGATTCAGCAGAGATGAAGTGGAAGATGCAAAATACTAATAGCACAAATCAGTTTGTAGTTAGTTTTATAATTCAAGAGTGCCTTTTAGCAGTAACCCATGAGCACTCAGAAGAGAATAACTCTGTGTGGAATAAGGATTGGTTTTTTAATTTCATGTTACTCCTAGGGCCTCACGCTGGCTCTGAAATCCGCAGTTTGCCAATTTCTGGGGTATCTTTTGATGTTATACTGACTTGTTGGTTGCTATCATCAAGTTCACTCCTCTTGCTTGTATCAAGCGTGGTGCCCCCTTCTTCATCATCATCCACATCCTCCTCATGTTTTCCTTCATCGGAGTCCGTTCCGGATTCACTCCCTCCTCCAGCATTGCCATCAACGCCCATCTCTTTCACATAGGCTTCCAGATCTCGAGCCATTTTCCTTGAGAAACCAGAAGCTTCAACCTCCACATCCAACCTCGTAGCACCATCTCTACCAACCAGCTTTTTGGCATCATTAAAAAACGGACCAGGTTCATCACTCACAAAGCCGAATCTTCTCTGGAAATATCTCTTGATGCAGTTGACATCTCTGTCAAAATACATCTCCGCATTCATATGATCCGTCGAGACCATCTGTGGAAAATCAATAATCACAGGAACTAGCTTAATATCGTCAAGCTCCATCTCTGAACCCTCCGGCTGTTTCCCCTTAGCCGCCGTTTTCGATTCTTCCTTAATTAGTATATTAAACTCATTGAAATCGCCATGTATCAATCCGAATTTCGCCAAAAGAAGAATCATATCAATCAACTCAGAGTACAGCGATGCAGGATCCGGCACCGAAGCAATTTGTCGTAGGGGAAAGGCGTCAATCAAGCTCATGACGATAGTATGGCGATTCTGCGCGATTGGCTCCGGCACAGGAAATCCATGCTCCCTGAGCACCTTCATGAAAGCAAACTCTTTAACTGCGGCCAATCGAGACATATACATCCACGACGCGGATGTTCGGTGTCGGAGATAATCGCGGTTATTCTTGATAGATCGAAATGAAATGCGGCCTAGACGGTGTATCTTTAATATTCTTTGCGTCTTTGAATGGTCTGCCACGACTATAATATCAGACTCCTTTCCGACACCGATTTGATTCCCGATTGAATATATCGTCTTTTGTTTCTGATGAGTGTGGAGTGCGAGGTAATCAAGGCCGCCATACGTAAGTCTGTAGCCATCATCTAAAACAAAAATCAAATCATATATATCAGTCTTCAAATTCCTGAACGCTATCATTTTCACCAAGGGCAGGATTCCGCTGTACATTTTGCATTCTTAACTTTTCCTATCAGGTTCAGTTTCGCGAGATTTGAGATACACTTATGAGCGACGCTACCACCGCGAAGGCCAGAGAGCTGAATGATCAGAGGAGTGGGTACAACTTCGTGATTTCTGCTGCCAATTTCGATCTGAGGGAAATATAAGGCATCGTCAGTTCAGTATCAAATCGCAGAGTGTAGCTCAGGCTTGCTTACACCTGACAGAACTCGAAAGTCCTCATTCGAAAGGTATCGCATAGCCTTCGCATCGAGCTTCATGTTGGAAATACTGCCCCGTCAATAGAGCCTGGAGGTATTCAGTATTGGTGTATTCCTACGGCTTCATAGAGGCTTGTATTCCACAGGGAACGTTTCTACTCAATTGCCCCGAAATGAACAAAGTGAGAGAAAGGGTCTACTTGGTCCAACCCTTGAATTTTTCCTAGTACAACGCCACTGACAGAGATATGAGTTGTGTTACCACAGCATTGCCTCTATATAATTCCACAGACTCAATGGTAAAATTAAGTGTCATGCTGAAGTAATAAGTATAAATAAATATAGATACATGTTTTTTCATAGAAAATTATACTCAAAATCTTGTAAATAAATCATTTGCATTCAACACAGTCTGACATCTTCTTGACATTTTCAATATCAGCTTCTGAATATCTTTTGAAGTAATAGAATCTCATGTCTTTCTAATCAGCTCATGAAGCTGTGAATAAACTCCAAGCATCAACACATTTCAGTGTTAATTTAGAATATTTTCAGTTTTTTGTGCTATTTTTTAGTTTTATTATCTTCATAAACAGATTTCAGTGCTAGTTTTGTATTTGATTTTATATGCTTATTATTTTGTACATATTATTTATTGTCTGACAGCAATGCAATCAAAGTTATTTTCAATTTCAGTAGCTAGTAAATACATATTCAAGAACAACAATCTAATTAATTTTTTAATGCAAAAAATTTTACTGATTTGTGAACATGCTTCAAGTAATATGTAAAAGTGTTTTCATTCTCATTTATATTTGCTTTATTTACAGAATATTTTTTTATCAAAATTTTTTTGACAGCAGCTTGTACAAATGCAACAGAATTAGCATTTTCATTCATTATAATATTACTAAAATTAATTGTTTCAAATAGCAAACTTGACTAGACTTGACCAACAAACCCACCAAACCCTTGGCCGGCCTGACCTGACCCTGCTTGAAACCCATTTAGGATGGGCAAAGCCCCTTAGATTTGGCCACCAGGATGGGTGGAGTTTGGGTGGCTGGAACCTGAAAACCCACTAGGTAAACCCAACCCTGATTATATAAGACTTAGCAGATTGATTTAGACTTTGTAGAGTCTGTATAGACCTAAAATTATTGCTCAACTCTCTATATTTAAAGTTTATATCTTTATAACTAGAGTCTATCTGTTCAAATTATTACTTATTATTGTATAAATTTTTATAATTAGTATTGCTATTATCACATAAACTGCTGCTGCTGACTGCTATGAACTGCTTAGTACAAACTGAAACAGACAGCAGCAGGCCTAGACTTGACCAACTTCAGGGTTGGGTCAGACCTGTGGGGGGTGCTGGCCGGCCGCTAGAGCCCTTAGCGCCTAAAGCTTCAGGCCCTGCCCACCCCACAGGCCAGCAGGTTTGGGCACAGGTTTACCTGTGAAACCCATCAAGCACAGCAAAGTGCCAAGCCTTCTGGAGCTATACTTAATAGCACCTAGCATAGAGTCTCCATCAGGCCTGCTGCTGCCTGTTGCAGTCTGTAAGCAGCCTGTAGCAGTCTGTAGCAGCAGTTTACATAATAATAAGCAATAATTACTGAGGTTAGGCCTTAGTTATAGGGGTTTAGGCCCTAAATATAGGGGGTTGAGCAATAATTTTAGGCCTATACAGACTCTACAAAGCTTAAATCAACTCACTAAGTTTTATATAATCAGAATTGAGTTTATTCAGCAGATTTCTGAATTTCAGATGTCTCAACTTCTCTACTCATTTCAGTGATTAAATCAAGAAAGCTTTGCTCATTCTAAACAGATTTTGGGCAGAGTTGAGTCAGACTGATCAAGAATTTGACAAATTCATTAATCAAGTCTAAGCAGATCTGATTGAGACTCTACACTAAATACTATTAAGTATAATTTTAGAAGACTTGACATTGAGCAAATTTAATAAATAAATTTGTGTTCAAACTCACTGACTCACAGAGCAGATAGAGTCTGAAGTTTTAAACTTTAAAAATTTTAATGATTAGTCAGTATTTTTCACAAATCTGATTCAATTCTGAAGTTGATTAAGTCTAAACTTTAGACTGCAAATGCATTGGCAAATTGATGTTTCATCTCATACTTTTAGTTTTGATGATTGGTAATGCTGGTTCACTGAAACAATGCTTGATCTTCATCAAATTTTTGAAGTTGACACTGATATGTCTCTGATAAAAATTCATTTTTAATAATCATAAATTTCATCAATGTTATCACTTGCAAATAATAATTTTTTTGAGCTGTCAATGAACTGATGCTGAGCAGTTGTTTTTTGCTCTGAGCTTGCTCAGAGCATAATTTAAATATTTAATATTTTTTTTAAGTTGTATCATCAAGTATCAAACATTTCAGTGTCAACTCAGAATATTTTCAATTCTTCATGTTATTTTGTAATTTCATTATTTTTGTAAACAAATTTCAGTGTTAGTTTTGTATTTGATTTTATATGCTCACTACTTTGTATATATTATTTATTGTCTGACAGCAATGCAATCAAAGTCATTTTCAATTTCAGTAACTAGTAAATACACATTTAACAACAACAATTTAATTAATTTTTTGATGCAAAAAATTTTACTGATTTGTGAACATGCTTTGAGTGATGTGTAAAAATATCATTTTCATTCTCATTCATATTTGCTTTATTCACAAAATGCTTTTTCATTGAGATTTTTTTGACAGCAGCTTGTACAGATGCAGCAGAATCAACATTTTCATTCATTACAGTATTGCTAAAATTAATTGTTTCAAACAATAAACTTGATTGCTCATTCAACATTTCAATCACAAATTTTGTAGTTATTTGTTTTGTTTCAGATTTCAAACTTTAAATTGTCAAGCTTGTATTTTTTTTTGACTGACTGAAAATCAAATTTGCAATTAACTTATCATTTAATGCTTCAGAATTGTTTTTCTCATTTGTATTGAAATTATTTTCACTTCTTTTCAAAATTAACAATTTTAATTTTCTTCTGAATGTTTTTTCAGAATTTAATACAGAATTTTTTAGAGAAAAATCAAATAATGTAATTGCATGTAAGTGAAAAATTGAAGATGCATCAGCAATCATTGAACTCAATGACTTGATTTGTATCAATTGAAGAAAAATTAATTTCAGATTTTTTATGTTGTTTCAAAAAAATTTGAAAATCTTTTGATTAAAAAACTTCTGCAACATCTTATTAATGTAACTGTTTAAGTGATTTTCAACATTATTCTTCATGTTCACATTTTCAAAAACTTGATTTTTTTGTTTTGAAATTAAATTTGTGAAGAATTCTGAATTCATCTTTACAAATTGACTTATTATTTTTTTTGTACAATTATACTTCACAAAGTGATTGAATGTATTAATGTCTGAAAGTATTCAAATGTTTTGTGATTTGTGTTGTCTCAAGTGATGAACATGATTCATGATTTGAAAAATTATATTATAATTCAGTGTAAATTTGAGCATAATAATGTCAGTGCATTTTTGATGAAAATTCAGCTCAATGTTGCAAATTATATAAATTGTGACAAAAATCTGCACTGTTGAATTTTTATTATTGAATTTGAATGCAACTGCTGAATGTTTCATCATAAACATTTCAGCTTGAAGTGTTAATATCTCAAATTCAAACAACAGCAGATATGCTTTGACAAAAAATTGACAAGTTGAATATACTGTAAAAACAAGTAAATGATGTTTTCACACAATGATCACATTGTGAACAATTGTCAAAAAAGTATGAAATTTTAATGTTATATTGATGATATATTCTGCAATTCAAGCTTTGTTCAGAAACATTCTTGAAATGTGAATATTTTGAATTATTTGACTCAAAAATCAGATTAAGTCATCATCAGCAGTTTTTCTTCATTTTGCAATGTTTGTTGTCAGATTTTTCTTTCTTTTTACAGTGATAGAGCAGTACAAAAATTTCAAACTGTAAGCAAGTAATGTGTGATGTAAATGTTTGTAAATTTGCATATTGAAACAATCTTCAATTTCATTTATTTGTTTTTTGAAAATTTGTGTTTTCATGTGCTTCAACAGTTCAATCAACATATTATGAATAATGATGTATTGTGTCAATTGCATTGCTGTCATGCCACACTTCACAATCTGAATTTGAAATTTAAAAATCTGTAAATCAATAGTAATCACTTCAAGATTGAAATCAAAATTTATTTGAGAACTCATTGTGTGTTGAAGCTAAATTTTATTCAAAATGTGAGAAAAAATCACAAAAACATCAGTGATGTCAATAACATCAGATAAGAAGATTTATTTAAACAATGCAGAATTCAGAAAATGAGAATCATCATTGTTTGTTAACTTGAATAATTTATAAATCTTGACTGCTGATCTCAATTCACAGTAGTTAAAAACATTTTTCTCAAAATCATCATCATATAAAAAAAACAACAAATCATAAAAATTCACAAATTTATTCATCATTGACATTGCTGTCACAATTCAAAAATGCAGAAATGAAATGATTTTCACTGCATAATGTATGTGTGTTCAAGAGTTTTTTACAACATGTTTTTTGTTGAAAATTATTCACTCAAATCAGTATTCATCAGATCAAACAGTAAATAAATCAAAATCATTATTAATTTTGTTTAAGTGTGCTGTCTGCTTTAGTTCTGAAATCACAAACTTGTTGTCATCAGCTTCATTTGCATGTGCTAGCAATTCTAGTTTTAATAATATTGCTCTGATGTCAGATGAATCTTGTTTGGCAATTAAAAACTCATGTACTTAAAAAAAATGCTTGTTTTACATTATGTAGCTAGAGAGAATCACAATTTTTGCAGTTTCTTGTTTATTTGTGTTCATGATGAGAAATATGTCAAAAAGTTGTTGACATGTTTTTGTAAACTGTTTTTGAATAAAATTGAATGTTTCATCTGATTCAACATGCTCATAAAAAAACACAAAAGCAAGATTGTTGAAAAAATGCTTGTGTATTTCATTAACTTAAGTGTTTACTAATTGAAAAAAAATCAGAATCAATGTTGAAAAAAATAATTTTTTTTTTTTAGTGATTTTGATGATCAGAAGCAAACATTGAATTGTTTTTTTTAAATTAAATTTATTGCTGAGAATTTCATTTTCAATATTTCTGATTTTCTGATTCATCATTCAACAAACTCTGATTATCTGTCATGACTGTAAAGTTAAATTTTTTCATGTAAACTTTTTGAGATCAAGCTTGAGTGTTGTGCAGCTATTGATATATGATGATGCTGTAGCATCTGAAGAGTTCAGCTGAAATTGTAATTGCATAAAATCAGTGCTTGATAAGTAAATTTCAATATTTTTGTTATCTTCAGTTGTGAACTGTGTGAGTGAAGACACAGCAACAAGATGAGTTGAAGTTGATGCACTTAAATTAAATTTAAAATTATTTGAAGTTTCATTTACAAACATCTCATAATTTTCACAATTTGCAGTCAGTATTTTAATAAAGTTATTGTGATCTTGCATTGTCATATGTGAGATTGATAAGTCAGCACTCATACTGTCATATTTGATTTTGATTATTTTCACTGAGTTGAGCTGATTATTTGAGTTATTCACTTTTGAATTAATTTCATCTTTCATAAAATCTGATTCAATGATGAGATTAACAAAATTTTTTTGAAGAATCAGAATTTCTGATGACTGATTAATTTCATTCTCAATTATAACTGATGAAAATGTTTCTTGCTCATCATCATAATATTTGAGTTTTTTTGCAGAATTATTTTGTTTTTTATTAATTTTATTTTTTTGTGATTTTTCTGAGATTTTGCATTTGTACTTCAGCATATATAAGACTTTATGTATATTTTCATTGCATTTGAAATTGAAGTGGTCACCCATAATCAAAATTTCATGCATTGTGAAGATATAAATTAATAAAAGCTTTTTTTTTGACACAGAAATATTGTTAATTTTTGTGAGATTTGCAATTTTTTTGTGATATGAATTGTTGAGATAAATGTGCATAATTCTGCTGAAGTGAATTGCTTTGTCATGCTGATGAGTTGAAACAGTAATTTCAAATAATTTTTTGTACTGATTCATAAACTCATTGATGATGCTTTCAACAAATTTGCTCTGTTTTCAGATTCTAAAGTTGACTGTATTCTTGAAGTTAAAATAGCTGACAAGTGTGTCAAGATTGAGATGAAAGTTTTTATTTTTAATATAAATTTTGAAATATTGAAAAAGCATGATTATTTGAGTAATCTTTTCTGACTTGTTTGTAAATGAGTCAAATAACATAATGTGCTTGAGATGAACACAATGTGATTTCAGTGCAAAAGTGAGACAGAAAAAAATTTGAAAAAGTTGAGTCAACATGCTGCTGAAAATTTCAACAAAAAAGCAATAAAAAATTGTAAAAATTAAAAATTTATTACTTTTATTTGCAGACTCTGAAAGAAATGAATTTAACTAAAAATTTAAAAAACAAAAAACAGACAAAAAAATGCTCAGACTGAAGACAGAAAAAGTTGACTGAAACATGTAGGAAAAAAAAAAATCAGAAAAGCTCAATTGAGCTGATATATTTTCAGTTTCACTTTAACTTAATTGAAAAACATAAGTGAGAGTAATGAGATGTTCAGTGGCATATTTCATCATGAAGACCCAGAAAAAAAAACTTAATTAAGTAATTTTCAAGAAATATTTTTAATCAAATTAAAAAATTAAAAAACATATTTGATGCAAATTAAGAATTTTATGTGTTAATTCAGATTATGTGAGAATTATATTTTCTGAACTTAGCAGAATTTGTTCATAAAAAATATTTTCACATAAATAAAAACAGTGAATCAGTAATATTAAAAATTTTATATTCATTCTGATTTAAATTTGCTTTTATATTGCTTTATCTGAACAATATATTTTCTGCATGCAAGATTCATTTAAGACAAACATATCTGCATTATCACTGCAGTCTGTAATTAATTTATAACTAGCAGTTAATTTTTTTAATGTATTGCTTATTCACTCATCACATCATGATATTTGATATGTTAATGATGTGTGCTGTCAGATTCATTCAAGTCAAATTCATCATGTGAATCTTAACATCACAATTTAATTCATTATAAAAATTTTGAAAAAAATAAATAAATTGCAGATTGTGCCAGCTCAGTTGTATATTGACATAAATACTCAGAAATTGTGATAATTATTCAACTGTCAGTATGAATTAA
Source organism: Emydomyces testavorans (assembly GCA_029449355.1). Classification (NCBI taxonomy): domain Eukaryota; kingdom Fungi; phylum Ascomycota; class Eurotiomycetes; order Onygenales; family Nannizziopsiaceae; genus Emydomyces; species Emydomyces testavorans. Next base: position 3,041,148 of record CP120630.1, on the reverse strand, counting down.
TGAATAATGATAACAACAAGTTGAACTGCTTTTTTGCATATAAAATATATTTTGATACTCATTAGAAATCAACTGTTTCAGTTCAACTTAACATCACATAAAAATGCTTGAGTCTTCATCAAGTGTGAATAAATTTCAAATTCTATGAACTTTATCTGAAAGTTGTCTTATAGCTAGAGTTGTTCACATAAAGTGTATTGAGAAGTGATTTATGATTGTAAAATCATTTGTAAACTGAGTTATTTTTGATTTCATCAAGCTTCATTTGTACAAACTTTAGTGATTTTACATTTTTAATATTTTCTGATCAGAATAATGAGAGTTTCTCATCATTAAATGATGAAAATTACATTTTCTTAAAGTGTTTCTGATTATTTTTTTTGTGCTGCATACACTCACATGATTGCTCATTGTGCATGAAAAATTTATAAAAAAAAATAATTTTTTTATTAATGCTGAATTTTTTCTGTGACACATTTCTGATATTTTTAATTATTTTTTGAAGATGCTTCAGTGACATATCAGTTTTCTGTGTTTTGATGAAGCTCATTTTTTTTTTCTTCTCAAACTGATTTTTTATTGTTTGAAACAATTTCTTTTGCTTTGAAGTATTGAAATGATGAAGAAATGAAGTTGATAGTTATTATTATTAATATTAAAATTATTGCTGATTTATCAGCTTATGATTAAAATTATTAACAATTTATTTAATTATTTTGATATCATGATATTGTAGAATTTGTGACTTTAAAAATTGTAAAAAAAAAAAGAAATAAAATAAGAAAGAAAGTTAGAAGTAATTTATATAATAAATGCAAGCACAATCAAAATTACACAAATGAAGTAACTTAAATTTAGTATCTTGATCAGTGCTGAGTCATGAGTCACCATGTGAGTCATTCAGTGACTTGAGATTAGTAAGTAAATATTATTATAGTACTGTGTGATATCAAGATGTTATTAATTAAATAAAATTAATATAATGAAAATTGCTGTGTCAGTTTCTTTCATTCTAGCATGAAATTTTAACAACACTGAAAATATTGAACTGCAAGTTATTATTGATCAGACACAAAAAAAAAATAAGTTTTGAGAATGATAAAATCAAAATTCTAACACTGAAAATATTGAAGTGCAAGTTGCTATCAGTCAGACACAAGAAAAAAAAAAGTTTTGAAAATGATAAAATTAAAATTTTAATACTGAAAACATTGAACTGCAAATTGTTATTAATCAGACACAAGAAAAAGAATGAGTTTCAAAAGTGAAAGCAATGAGCACTTGAGCATGAAAGCAACAAGAATTTGAGTACAAGAGCAATCAGAATTTTCATTAGCACAAACAGCATTTTCAAAGTATTGATGTCTAAAACTTAATCAATGAAAACAATTACTTGATACAATTGTTTTTATTGTTGAAAGAAAGTGTGCAATCTGAGTGATTTAACTTATCATCTAAAATTCTGTCAAAAAAAAAATACTTGAAAAAACAACATAAACTTGATCTTGCTTTGTAAACATTTGTGTTATTTCTGAGCAAAATCAATATTGAATCATTGTTTTTACTAACTTTTGTGAAAACATTAAAAATCAATACAAACAATGAATTTAATAAAAATATAATTGATATTTCTGATGATTCACTGAAAATGCACACTGCAGATGATGCTGTATTTGTTTTGCTGAAGTTTTTAAATGCATCTGAACAGCAATCAGAAACTATGAAATTTGTGTTTTTTTATATTTATGTGTCATCAGCTAAGTTTTTGACTGTGACTACAATGTATATTGTGACTTATAAGCAAGAAAGAAAATAATCAGCAAATAAGTCACTTCTGAACTCTGAACACAAAATTATTTCTGACAACAATTCTGATTCATCATTTTATTCATTTAAAAATGAGCTTGAGTATGAAATTGAATTTTTTTTATTAATAATTAACTTATCAAGAATGATATCACATTTTTTCTTCAGAGTTTTTTATTATAATTTATTAATCAACAATTTAATTTTAAAAATACATCACAGTTTCTTGATCTTCTGCAAAAGATTTCACAAGGAAAAAATGTAGCTGTTTGAAATTACAAAACAGTCATTATTAAATCAGACATTACTGATGTTAATGCTGACACATATAAATTATGCTCTCAGAAAATTAATAAGATTGTGAAACAAATGCTTGATTACATACTTTACAAAAATCATTTGAAATATGCTTCAGTTTGACAATTTTCAACAGTCAACAAACACATTTACACTGAGATGTACACTTGTGATTGATGATGATTTGTTCAAGATCAGCTTTCAAATGACATGACACTAATTTCACTTTTAATTGCATCAGATAAAACTCAACTCATTAATCATCATGAGAATTTGATTTCATGATTTGTGTATTTCACATTGAAAAATCTTAGTCATTCTGCACAAAGATCACAGAAGCTGAATAATACTAAACTTATTGTTTTTTTTTTATTTTTGAAGAATTTAAACTTAATAATTCAAGCTGAAATGTATCATGAAATGATGCACATTATACTGAAGCATAAGTTCTGCATCAAATAATAAATTTTAAATATTATTCACAAACAATGACATTCTGTTCATGTTCTGATAGCTTTTTATAATTTAGCAATTGAACAATTGACTCATGATGAAATGATTGTCAAATGTGTTGATGACAACATGCAAAAATGTTTTTCAGTTCTGGCTGACATGATGACAAATTATGAAAAGCAAGTGTTAATTACTGAAGTTAAGAACAGTCAACATTGTATCATTTGTACAATATCACTCAACAAGCAAAAATTTTTAATGAAAAGCTGATTTTTGTGCACTCATCATTTTATGCAGAAATTAATTCAGAAGCAAATTATATATGAAGCTGGTGAATTTTTATTAAAAATTTTAAAAAAAATGTGAATACATAAAATTAATAATTTCACATGACAACATTAATTTATAAATATTCACAACAGAATGATGATCAACATTTTTCATCAGTTGTTCAAGAATTCAGTGCAATATCTGATAATTTAATTGAAACAAATGATTTTCAATGTATATGTACAAAAACAACAAAACAAAAATATTTTGCTTAATTTTCTTGAAATTGCAGATGAAACTTGTCTGAATGAAAAATTTCACTTTGTATTTGAATATTCAAATTTCAAGCATTTTAAAAGTTTTAGTTTCATATTACAGTAAACTAATGTGAAGCAGAAAACTGTTTCTCATCAGCTCATTGCAGTTGTAGCTTTTTTGCTGATAAAAACTCAATCAGCAACAGTGTTTTATGCAAGAACAGTGATTAATTTTCTTTTTCTGATTTAATATTACTCACATGATGAAAATACTTTTTTTTATCTTAATGATGCATTATATCAAATTCATAAACTTAAATGAATCTTCAGTAACTATTGTTCAAATAAACAAAATTCAGAAAATGCTGATCACTTCAATTTTTTCAAATTTTATGTTCTTGTGTATTATGCAGATTTTGTGCATCAGTATGAAACAAATGATGATGTGAACACTGCACATTCAGAAAAAGCACATAAATAATTAGTGAAGAAGTCATTCTCATGCATCAACAAACAAATGAGATTTGAAGAATAAATTATCAATCATAACACACATTATGTTAATATAATGTCTGCAGAACACATCATATTTCATCAGCAAATTTGAAACACTGAATCAGTTAATGTTGAGCATAATTTACAAGCATATGTCACTACATCATCACATGCAATTTTCTTGAAAGCATGAAAAACATGCTTAATATTAAGTTTTTTCATTAATCATGCAACAGCTGCAGAAATTGCATTCACATTGACTTCATCACTGAATGATAATTTTTTTGAAGCACTTGCTGTGTTTGTTCAAAAAATGTGCAAAAACAATACAAATGTTAATACATCAGCAATCAATTAATATGAGTTGAATTAATCATGAATTAAAAATTATACAGTTCAAGTTCACAATTTCATTACAACTTGAAAATCTGATGACAAAAATTTTGATAATTCAAATCAATTGATGAAGAAAATGCTATGATACAATTCAAACTGACAGAAAAACAACATGTGATAGAAAAATTATGTTTAAGTAAGAAAGTCAAGAGTAAATTCAGAAAATTCAGTGATGAATGACAAAATGATTAATCAACTGCTCATTATCATAATTATTTATAATAAAAAAGTTACAGTGTTATGAAAAAAAAAAATTGAATTATTGACTAAAAAGTATAAATTTTATTGTGAGATTATGATAAATGTTTTGAAGTCACAAATTAATAAATCTCATGAAATTCATGAAATGATTAAGATTGAGTCTGATTCAAGAACTCAGACAACAAATCAACACAATATTGAAAGCTGCTGATTTTATTCAATGAACTGCATACTCAAAAAAGCACATGTTGTTTCTGTAAAAAACAAGTTAATGCACATGACATCTGAGAAGCAGATTTTTTATATCAACAATTATATTGATTGAAATTAATATAACATTTTGTACAATGAAAATTTTCTTCAAACTGAAAAACAACTGACAAATAAATGATTAAAACAACTTCAGCAAGAGAAAGATGCTGCAAAACAAAAACAAAATGACAGTGAGAATGATTCTGAGTTGAACTTTAGTGATTAAGTTATATTAAAAACATGTCAGTACTGTATTAATTATACTACTTCATGATATCATTTCACAATTTTTTAATGTAAAAATGCTAGTTCTGTAAAAATTCAGCTTTCTTGTTATATGTAATTAAAGCTAGAAAAATGCACAGTAATAATCTCAAGCAAATGCTCAAAACAGCAAATGCTAAAATAATAATTGACATTACACTAAAAATGCTCAGAGCAGATTCAGAACTAATTCTGAGCTTGCTCAGAATTGATTACAAAATAACAAATGCTATGATAATAATTAACATTGAATTAAGTTTGTTTCAGATTATCTCAGAGCTGACTCAGAATCAGTCTGAAATAAATCAAGTACAAATTAAGTAAATGTCAACAAACACAGCTTTTACTTCAATTTGAATATTACAATGTGAAAGTTGATGTTATAAAAATAATAAAGTGATGAAATGATACATAAATACTGTTGACTGCTATTTATCATATATTAAAATATGACATGTGATGTATACAGTTCAGAAGCTGTACTGTCTTGTATAGTTAATGAAAATGATCTTGAAGTTGTCAACATAAGTTGATTAAGATCATAAATCAACTTTACAGTAACTACAAAATTCAGAAGATATAATGAACAAATTAAATTAATAAAATTCATATCATACACTTTGTCAGATTGTTATTTTTTGAAAACAAGAGTTGTTTACTTTATATGCTTTGTTGAGTTGCTTTTTTTTGAGAGAAAGATTCTAGAACAAAAGCTGTTTGCATTGCATGTTCTTGTGTTATGCTTTATCAAGTTGCTGTTTTTTGAGAACAAAAGCTGTTTACTTCATACACTCTGTTGAGTTGCTTTTTTTCAAGAAAGAAATTCTAGAACAAGAATTGTTTACATTGCATGCTTTCATGCTACATTTTGTTGAGTTGCTGTTTTTTGAAAACAAGAGTTGTTTACTTCATACATTCTGTTGAGTTGCTTTTTTTTGAGAAGAAAATTCTAGAACAATGACTGATTGCATTGCATGCTTTCATGCTAATTATATGTCTCAGTGCTATGTTCAGATGAGTTACTTTTATAACTTTCTTAACTGCATAAGCAAGTTTAATTCAGTCATACTATTCATGTTTTTTAATGAATAAATGTGCTTCATTTTTGATTTATTGCTTATATTAAATTATTATAATTTGAAGTCATGTGTTTCTTACACATCAGATTATTTATACAAGATTCTCTTCACTTGCTTATGTAACTAGATCACAATTATGAAGTAGTTAAACATGATTAAAGTTTAAAGCTTAAATTTTTAAATGCATCAGAAGTTTTATCAAAACAACATGTTAATTTTTTAATTATTTTTTACTTTTGCTGTCAACATTCTTTTTATTCTTCATGTCAGAACACTGATTGTCAGATTTTCTCAACATTCATCAGTTCTAAATTGCTTTATTGTTGACAGATATACAAATAAATAAAATTGCATTTATACTTGCTACATTACTGATATATTTTGTACAAATTGTGTGATTTCAATTCTGATTTGAATGAAAATATTTAATGCTGCAAGATCAATTCAAACTTCAAGACAATCATAAACTGATGCAAATAAATCTAATCATAATTCAAATACTACATCACATCAAATGCTGCAGCATTTCAGTCAGAATTTAAATTCAAAAGTATGTATTTCATAATTTACTTCACATTATAATGATAAATTAATTACTTATATAATTAACAATCAAAAATGTCATTACAGTCACAGACAATGAATGAAATGACATTATTGCAATCATCAAGAATTTCTCAAACTCAAGATATTCAATATAAGTCTGAAATTAATTTAGAGTTGATGAATTCTGATGCATCATTACAAGTTATTTGTTCAAGTGATTGTGTTGATGTTACTTGCAGATTTGTATGTTTTTCAAGATCAATACTTGAAATTTGATTGACAATGATGTTTACATTGTTACTAAAATTTATTTACACAATCACATGCAAAGCATCAGCAATCAAATATATCAAATACAGATGAAAGTTTTAACACTTATTCTTCATCATTTTTAATCAGTTCAAGTGATACATTTTTGAGCTTAACAAATTTGAATTGAATTTTTTGAAATAATGTTCAACACTGTACAAAAATCAACTCTTTTCTGACAAACAATGAAGTGATGAAAATTGTCATGATTTTGCTGTAAGATCATTGTTTTATTGCTACTGATGTGAGTGATTAAGTTAATCACAACTTGACTTCATGATCAGAAACAATGATGAAAATTGATCACATGAAGTACAGTAAGTTAATAGCAGAAACATGAAAAAAAATTGTAAAAAAATATGAAAAATTAATTGTGAATGAATTTTGATCAGATGCAGTGTCATCAACAATGTTTTTTACTTCAGAAAAAGCTTGAAAAGTAAGTATCATTTATACTAAAAACATGATACTTTACTGTTAACACTGCTTGAATAGCTTCAGAACTCTGTCAGTGATATATATAATCATTTTATAAAAAAATTACAAAAACTTGTTGCAAGTCACTTTGATTTTTAAGTCACAGAAAACACATCATCATTGATAAATAAACTTCTTAAAAATGATTTGTTTATTTGTGTTGTCTGAGAAAGATCAGTAAGTGTATTCTGAATGACTGAATTTTGATTTGAATAATTAATTTTTTGCAGTTAAATAAAAATGAATGTATTGCATCTGTCATCATTAAAAACATTGCTTTGTGCTTTTTTGATGAATGAAGCTTTAAACTTGCAGAAAATGATTACACTGCAGAATTATTCAAGAATAAAATATTAATTAAAATTTTGCTTTTGATGGCAACAAAATTGTGCTACTGTATTGAAAAGTATGTTGAAAATTCATGATGAATTCACAAGTTTGAAAATACAAGAGCAAGAAACAAGTTCTCATTTCTAAAAACTTATTTGAGTAAAACTAATATCATATTACTGCAGAAATTTACAATTGCTTAAAGTGCTGATGATATAAATTCAGTTGAAAGTAATAAAGATTAATTCAGATTATACTACTGAAAACTGCACAGAAACAAATTGAATGAAATTTACAGCAGCAGCATTTAGTGAAAAAGTTTTCTGAAAATTCTTATACTGATAATTATGAAAATCTGAGAAATTTTTCAGAATTTAAAAAAGCAATAAAAACAATTGATAACTTTGATACAGAAAATGAAGTTTTGATGTTCTTTAAAACTTTAATAAATGAAAAAAAAGAGAGCTTTGCAGACAAAATCAATGTGAACAGTGATATTGTGAATGACAACAATAATGCTCATGATGAAAATACTAAAGAAAATGATATGAAAAAGCAGTGAAGATGATAAGAAGTGAACAATCATGATGTCTGAAGTTTGAAATTTAATAAATTTTTTGTGTTTTTTATATGATAAAAGATTGCAACTAATTAATGTCTTACAAAAAACTGATTTGAAGTGATTTATGTTTCTCATGCTAGTATTAAATCAAAAATATTCAGAATCAGTTATGTTTTTTGTGCTAGCATTATAGCAAAATCAATCATGCATGTCTTACAGAAAACTTGCTTGAAAATTTGAAAGTTGTTTACATGTTTTGTGTTAGCATTATGTGTTTTAAATATTTGAAGTCAGATGTTGTTACTGTTCTAAACAAGTGCTGAATTATGTATTTCTGATAACATTAACTTAATTCTAGTACAAATATACAGTTTTGTATGATATGTGCTTCTTGAATTGCTAAAATTTCAGAAGTGATAATACATCAGCATTATAAATGTGAATATTGAATGTTGTCATGTTGATAGCTCTAACAATATCATTATTTATAATATTAGTACTTGAGTTTCAGTGAATGAAATGACATACAATGTTGACAGTGCTATTATCAGTGACAATTATTGCATTGTTTACAAAATTACAATATTTATCACTTGTACTGCTGTTATAATCTCTGCAGTTTTTTACAAGTTTAACATTGACAGAAAGATAATCATCTGTAACAAAAATATCATCAATAAAAATTATACAAATGTCAAGATTATTGATGACTTTACTGTAAGTATTGAAAGTGAAATTATTAACAAAGTCATCTGCTTTACCAGCAATATTTGTGATGAAATTGCTGTTGAAAACAAGGTTTGAAGTGTTTTTGTAATAAATATCAAACATAAGACTGATACTGAAAGCTGTCTCAGTAGCTTAAAGCAATGTCATTGACTTGATAAAGCACAAAGCAGTTTCTGAACAGTTAGAATAGCTCAGAGCTAGCTCAGAACTAGCTCAGAAAAAAAATTTGAAATTGACAATTCAGTCAGTTCAGACAGCTCTGAACTAGTCTGAAGCCACTTTTCAAATTGCTGATGTGAGTTTAATTTAATTCAAGTAATGAGAATCTGATCATTGACTTAAATTGAATTGAATTTCTGATTCTGAGTGTTTGAGCAAGCATCAGTTCAAGTTCAAACTGAGACAAGTAATCATCAAGCATGTCAAGATTGAAAACTGTTATTTCATATACAGTTTAATGCAATGCTAAAAAACTTGACTTTTTTCTTTAATTGTACTGTGATTTAGTGTTGTATTGAGTACAATATTTGTCATGTATCAATCATTTACACAAATTTCTTGTTAATGTGAAAGTTATCTTAAACACAAAAATAAATAAATTTTTTTTCAGTGTGACATGCATCATTCAAGTACAACATACAAAAACAACTAGACAAGCAAAAACTTTTCTCAAGATAAAAAAACAAATGTCAGTTATAACATCATTGTCTGTCAATGATGGCAAAACTTCATGTTAAATGCACTTATTTTTTTTCACAATGCTTCACATCATTTTCTATCATTTATGCATCATGTTCTTCAAACATTATGCAATCAACATGTCACACAATGCTAATTATAATTATTTTTAATTTTTTTTTTCTTCTGCTCTTGATTTTATGTTCAGATGCTTCATTATTCTTCATCATTTCATTCTTAATAATGTCATGTTCAGTTTTTTTTAATGATTTTTATTCTCAGTGCTGATTAATTCTGTTGATGATTTTGAAATGTTTGTGAAAAAAATATCAATTGCAATATCTTGCAGCAAGTTAATGACATAAAAAATAATCTTATTTGAAGTAACAACATGATCTGCAGTCTTTTTTAACATTTCTGATGAAAAAAAAAAAAGTGATTTGCATTCATCATTCAAATCACTTATTTTGACATCAAGACAATTTTGAAAAATTTGAGAATCTGACTTATCATCAGATACAGTGAGTGAAATTTGTTGTTTCTGAACAACAACAAAATTGAAATTCATCATGACTGTATCATTAGTAGCCAGTGAATTCTGTTGTCTGTGAACAACATCTTCATTTTTTTGCTGCTTTTTGAAAATATTAATTGAAATTTTAAAACTTGTAACAAACAATTTGATTCTCTTCATTATTTTAATTTTTGTTTTTCATTTAAATTTTTATTTTTTTTTCTTCTGCATGTTTCATCCCTCATTGTGCAGTAGTAAAAAAAAAAAAAACTGATGATGTAAAATTGACAACATTGAACTGCAGACAGATTTGATTTATTGAGATTCAGTTCAAAAATACAATTTCAGAATGAATGAAACTGCTTTCAACTCATGATATGATTGAGCATATTTTTGACATAAATCAGAATATTGAGAATGTCAATCTCTATACTATCAGTTATTTGTTTTTTCAATTGTGTAACAAAATCAGAAATGACTTTTTTCATCAGATTGACATGTCATCAACATTGAAAAAAATAATTGTAAAAAAATATTCAAACATAAACTTCATGAATTTGATCAATGCAAACAAGTCAGACTTCAGTTTGAAGCAAAAAGTTCAAGTTGTGTGAGAGTTTAATTATGATCATGTGATGACATTTTCTGAGTTGAAGATTTATCTCAAATTCATTTATCTGATGTGTCAAGATAAGAATTTGAAGAATGTCAGATGCATTGTTAAAATCTGTTATAATTTGATTGCATTTTGTCTGAGTGATAACAAAATGAAGTCATTTTGTTGTGCATTTTTAATTGAGACAGAAAATGTAAATGAGTCAAAAAACTGTGAGAATGTGAGCAAATATCACAAGATGCTTGTTTTGTTTGTCAACAATATTTCAAATAATTTTTGTGAGATAATGAAGTAAAAATGAGATATTAAAAAGTTCAATAATGCAATCAATATGAAAAACTGAAATGTGATACTGATAATCATTTTTGATGTGTGTATAAAAAAAAATTATAAAGCTCACTGTTTGACTGAAACAACATTTGTTGTATTTAAGTGATTATTATTTTTTTTGATTCACACAATTGTGAAGTGTGACAAATCTTGATAAGAACAATAAACAGCACAAACTTTTGATTTATCTTGTATTTATATCATCATCTTGAAGATTGTTGAATTTAATCTCAATTTTTTTTCAAGTTTTTTTTTTGTAAGTAAAACATGTGATGCACAGTACTCTGTTTGTTCAAACTGAAAAAAAGCAAAAATCACATTGTTAACATGCTTGCAGAAAATATTTATGTCAATAATTATATCATTAATTTGCATGTTCAAGATTTGATAAATTATGTAAATGTCAAAAAAATGAGAAATTACAATCACAACTTGCTGAAAATCAATGTTTTCTCTTTTTGCAAGTTGTTAAATATATTGTCAATTAAAAAACTTGAGAATTTCATCATCAGTTGCAGTTTTTTGAAATTTTTCAAGTGTATTCATGTTTTGAAATGTTTTTGAAAGCAACAAGTTTCAGTTGTGATTATACATCATATGTGTGTAGCTGTAGAAATTTCTGATTTTGTTGAGTAATAAAGTTGCAAACATGATTCACAGAAAGTCAGAAGCAAGAAGTTTGCAAGTATGAGAAATAATAAATGCAAAATAACAAATGTTGTGTTTCTTGTCAATGATAAGTTGATAAATTTTATTCAGAAAAAGTGATTGATATTTAACAAATCAATTGTTATATATTTTTTTAAGATTCATCAGATCATCATCAATGTTTGATGTTTTTTTTTTGATGAAGAAATTTTCATGTTGAAAACAATGTTTTTTTTTTTAATTTAAGAAATTTGTTTTGCTTGACTGAAATGCAAATAATTTTTTGTGATAATTCAAAAAAAGTAACATCAGTGAGTATCAGAAATTTGATGAATTTGTTTTTGAAAACAAAAAAAAAAATTTTAATCTCATTGTTGTTCTTGAACAACATTGAATCTAACTTTTCTACAAGAACTTGAATGTTTGTTTCAAATGTGTATTTTAAAAATGTAAAATGAAATATAACAAAAACAATTCAGATAATATCAAACTTGTCAGAAAAAAAAATACAGTTGTCAAAATCTTGCATTATTATTGAAAAAATAATCTGATTGATGCAGTATGTCTGAAAAATGAGATTACTGTTAATGCAGAATGAACTGCTGACAAAAAAAAATGCAATTTATTTTAAAAATACTTATTGAAATTCAAGTATCAACTCAATGCAACTTCAGATGATATACACACAATAATTAAATTAAAAATCTGATTTTTTGAGATTAATCTCATCTTGACAATCTTGACAATGAGACTAAGCATTTTAATGATTTTTTCAAAATTCATGTCATCAGTTAAAATAACTGCTTGAAGAGCTGATTTGTTGTTGCAGACATATTGAAATATATCAGATTCAATGTCAAGCATTGTGACTACATCAGTTATCTGATGACATAACAAAGTGAGACTGCTGAAGTGATTAGAAAAAAGCTGTTTATTTTCATTGTTAATATCAAAATATTCACAAACTTTTGCATAAGTTATGATATTGTGCAAAGCATAATTGAGTGTTTTTTGCATTTTTGCATTTAATTTAATCTTCTTGTTGTTTTCAATCTCCATTTGTTGCTGCTTGACAGCATTCTGCACTGTCTCAATAACTTGTTTTATTTTTTTGCTGAGTTCATCATTCTGATCACTCTTGAGCAATTGATTTTTTCAAATGTTCTCACAGATTGTAAAATTTCTCATTGCATATTTTATCAAAAACAAACATTTATTCATCAACATCATTGAAAAATCTATGTGTACAGAACTGAAATCAACAGTACTCAAATTTTCATTCTTGATTTTAAAGTCAATTGCATTATCAAGTATCTTAAAAATATCATTAAATTCAACTGACTTTTTTGTTTTTTTGATGTTGACTTCATCAATGTTGTTTTTGAACAACAAGAAATTAGAAAAATCAAAAATTTCAATATTTGAGTAATTTATGACAAAATATTGTGAATTGACAATTTTTTTGTTGTCAATTAAATAATGAACTTTTTTAACATGATTGTTTTAAATTTTTGTTTCTTTTTCACAATTTTCTTTCAAACTTCTCAAAAAAACATGAATAATGCTGTATGTTCTGTGTAGATCTTTGTTGTTTAACAAAAAATTATCTGATCTTGATGTTCATGATTGATTATCAAAATGAAGTGACTGTGATTTTAAAATTTTCACAAAAATTTAAATTGTTGCAATATGCACAGTAACACTGACAACTTTACTATCTGAAACAGTAAAATTTGCAATGATTCAGTTCTTTGTTGAGATTTGATCTGATGAGATAAGCTGAATCACAGAATTATTTAAATAAATAAAATTAACAAATACAAAGAAATTTTTGCATGATGGCACAGATTCTGATTGCTGATTGAATATTTTGATGTCAGTTCATGCTGTGACTCAAAATGCAAGAAACAAATCAAGAAGAAATTTGATTGCATTGCATATGTTTCATAATGTGAATGTATCAGAGCAATTTTATAAATAATCAGTAACAAGTGTCTGATTTTTGTAAAGATTTGCTTTCTTAATAGTGAACTCAATGAGTCTGATTTCAATGAAATTTAACTCTCTCACTTTGTCACAGATTGCATCAGTGATTTTGACAGATTTTGAGTGAAATGTCATTTCAAGCTGAATCAATTGAATGTCAGAAAGATGAGAGAAGATTTGAAAGTACAATAAAATTAAAAAATATCAATACTTGAAACATCATGACAATATAAAAAAAAAAGCTGAGAGTGAGCAAGAAAATGTTGTTCTGAAACAATAATTTCATCAAATCAAAACAATGAAATTGTGTTTTTATAATGTGATATTTGATTGTTTAAAAGCAAACAATGCAGAGTTAAACTTGAAATAGTAAAGCTAGATGTTCAAGATTAATGTTATTTTAAAATTTGTTAGTGAATTTGAATGATGTAGTCAGTGAATAAAGTGCAAGATTTGAAAACAGCAGAATCAGAGTGAATGAAATATTTACTTGAGACAATATAAAAGAAAATTTTGATATCAAACTCTCATGAAGTGAATTTTCACTCAATACTCACATTTTAATGTGATTTTGAGGCAGAAAACAAACAAACTGTAAGAATTAAAATTTATTAATATTCAAAACACAGTGAGTAATTTTCTGAGTGTCAGATTAAGTGATTTTGCTTATCAGAAAAAATTTTTGTGAGCTTGAGATGAGCATAAAAAATGAACAAAACTAGAAGTTGAAAGTTGTAAAAAAAAAAAAAAAAAAATTAAACTGAAAGCTCAAATTTTTTTAGTATTCAGCCATGCTTGATATTTTATTTTGAAATTAGTTTTATTTACTTGTGTTGTAGTGACTACTTAGTCATTCAAGTTATCTGAAAACAACAATGAGGCATTTTATTTTTAATGTCAAGTTTCTGATCAACTTTTAAATTGTCACTTTTTTAATTTTTGAAAGTATGTTTAGACTTATATCACATTTTATTTATGCTGAAAATATAAAATGCTTAAAAAAGTTATATGAAATGTTGAATCACAAATAAATATTAAATGTTCAGCATATTTTATGCTACTTAATGTGATGTTTCTGTTTGCAAAATATTTTTTTTATTCATTAAGTATATGTTTTTCTCACTTTATGCAAGTTTAAAATGTATATCAGCATCTAGAATTCACTAATCACTTTTCAGAGACAGAATGATTTGACTGTGTTACAAAATAAGAAATGATTTATTTGACAATGACAATGATTTTGAATCTGATGAAAAAATTGCATATAACAAAAAGCATGAATTCAAATTTGAAAATATTTATGAAAAAAATTTTACTTCTTCTTTCAAATCTCAAAAGCAAGCTCAGTCAAAAGATAATTAAAATTAAAATTACACAAGCTGCATTGCAACAACACAAAAAACAGATTACAATTCAAATCAATCTCAATTATTTTAAATTGATATTATTATTTTTGAAATGCTTCACTGAGTGAAATTCAGCAACAATACATCACAATTTTCATTGATTATGAAAATTTCATCATTTCAAAATTTGAAGTCTGATGAAAAATTACTTTTTTTAATTAAAAAAAAATCATTTTTATTAAAAATTAAAAGTGCAATCATCAGTCTGAGCCAACTACACTCAAATGATTGCTATTATTAATAACAAATCATGACTTCTTTGCAAACAATGCACAAGTGTGAAAATGCATTTCAAAACAACTGAATGATTTATCATCACATTAAGCAAATATATAAAATTAAATGAATGTCAGTATCTTACTGTCTTGAATAACTTGTAATTTGTAAAAAAGCAATCAAGAAAGTTTTCAAAGCAAACTCAGATAAGTTTTTAAAAACACATTCTTCAATTATTTGTTGATTATTTATGTAAATTAAACAATTTTTTGACAAGAATTTACTGTCTGAAAAATATACACAAGAAAATTTTTATTGCATATTAACTCATGTCATTTGTGATGTATGCATATCATTTTAATTTGTTGATAATTTTTAATTACAGCAACTAGTAAGAATGCTGAAATCAGATGTCAAGCTGTCAAGTGATAAAAAATTTAAAAGCATGATTGAACACATGACAAAAAAAAAATTAAGATAAAATTTTAAGTAAACTTTCAAATGATGAAAAAATTTCATTTGTGATTAATGATTGATCTAGCTCATTTCAGCAGTCATTCATTGCAATTGTGATGAATTTTATAAATGTTAAATGAAATTTTTGCAAGTTACTTCTCACATTTGAGCATTTTTCAAATTTTCACACTGATACAAATCTTGCAGACTTGATGATGATGACTCTTAACAAATATAATTTATTTCAATGAATACTTGCAATGAATGCTGATAATGTCTTAAATAACTCAGCAATGAAAAAAACTTTAAATTAAGCATTGAAACTGATCAGTAATGAAACAAAAAATCAGTTGTTAATGATATTCTGCATGACTCATATAATTCAGCTTATTTTAAAAAATCTGCTAACAAAAATTAAGATCAGTTCAACATCTAAAAATTTTAATAATGAGTGAAATTTCAGCATGCTTGCTACAGATCTTGATTTCAGAATTTCTTGAATTTTGACAAAAATAAATTTCTAGTTGACTGAGTGAAAATGTTGTTTATAAACAACATCAGCAAGACTTCAGAACTGATTATAATGAGTACAATTCTGCAATTTTGTCAAGTTCATCAATAGCAGCAATTTGAAATATTATATTTTTGAGAACATTCAGAAAAAGAAAATTCTCAAACTAAAACTGAATGTCAAAATTAAATGAAACTCAATATATGAAATGCTAGTGTGAACATGCAAACTTCAACTGATGATTAAAAAATATCTTACAGAAAAAAATTTCTGTCACAATTTCAAATTTTCAGACACTGAGTGAAAACTGATGAAGTATTTAATTTTGTTTACAGAAAAATTTGCAATATATACAAAAACACTTTCAAAATTTCATAATGCAATTCTTCATTTGATTTTTCACACTTATGATATTCTGATTAATTATTTTGAAAATCAGATGAATTTTTTTGATGAAAAAAAAACACAATGAAAATGTGATCTGACTGTTACTCTTACTGCTGTGTGTTCAAAGCTTGTCAAGTATTATAACTAAACTTATGATAACATAAAGTATGCATATGCTGTTGAGACAATACTGAACTCAATGTGCAAGCTTTCAATGTTTGAGAAATCAGTTTGAAATGAAAATAATTATTGATGAAAGCATGAGTATTCTGATCATTTGTGAAATTTTGTTGACAAATACAATAATTCAACACTGTCAGCAAAATCTCAATTATAATGCTGCAAAATCATTTTTTTGATGAATGATATGAATGATTTTTTATTTGAAATTACTGATGATAGTTTCAATGCATCTGATCATTTTGATGAAATTAATTAATATATTACTGAAAATATTTTGTTTCTGAACAACATTATCACTGATTTAAACAAATAAATACTTAACTGATTGAATTTGTAAAACTGTTTTTACTGTAAAACAAAACTTGAACATTGAAGTTTTGAAAAAATTATAAATTGAATTTTTTCATTCTGTTGAAAATTGTGTGAAATTATTTTTCAATTTCAGCAACATTAATAAATGTAAAATGATTTTTCAATCAAGCATGTGATATTTGTCATTATTGCTGTGATTGATTGCATTCAGAGACAATCAGTACACAAATGATATAATTTGTGATTAATTGATTTGATATGAATACTCTGAAATGCAGCTTGATGAAGAATGAAAGTGTTGAAAAAAATGAGAAAAACTTAAAAACAAATTATAATTATATCAGTGAAGAAGAAAAAAATGATGATAAAAATGATGAAAATTTGAAAAAAAAATGCAGAACTCAGCATATTTATTGCTTTTGTTTATTTAAAATGTCATGCACATAATTTATATTTGAAGACAGCTTCAGTGACTCAACAAGCTGAAAACACAAAAATCTCAAATTAATTAATGTGACAGCAAAATCAGCAAAACATTCAGCATTCACAATGTTCAGTCATCATCAATCATGCATTTCTAAATCAAACATGTTCAGTCAATACTGCATTTCAGAATTTATCACACATTTAAACTGTAAATATACAACAATTACAATAATCTGCAAGCATCAGAAGCACAACACAAAAAATCAAAACTTATATTTCAGTGAAACATGTACAAAAATCAACAGCATCAGAGTCAACAACAGAAAATTTGTCAGCTTTTTCAGTACTGTGCAAATTTTTTTGAAAATGATTGCTAACTGAAATAATCAATTCATTTATTGTGAAGCTTCTAAAAGCAATCTGTGATAAGAAAAATGATGATACTGATTTAGACTCAGTATAGTAACTAGATTTTTAGATAATCAATGTCAAGTTGTTCAAATTTTCTAACTACATGTTGCACATGAATTGTGTAGCAACTTACATATGTATTTTGTTTATACACAAAAAAATACAGATTAAATTGATACTCTGTGAAATTCACTTTTTTGTAACAAAATACACACTAAGTCAGAAAAGAAATAATATGTTCAGTAAAGAATCACATGACAACTGAGTCAAATGAGCATCAATCAATCTGAGCAGACATTGTTTGCTTGAATTGATTTGAACTTGTAAAAATTGTTGTTCATGAATGATTGAATTGAGCTGTATCTGATTTAATCTGATCTGAGACTGAGTAATACTTGAATTTGTTTGCAGTCTACTAAACTTAACTGTTTATTTAATATTTGAATCATAAATTTTGTAATTATTTTTTTTATTTTAAAATTTAAAATTTAAATTATCAAACTTGTATTTTTTCTTGATTAATTGAAAGTCAAACTAGACTTGACTAACAAACTCATCAAACTTTTAGCCAGCTCAACCTGATTCTGCCTGAAATTCATTTAGAACAGGCAAAGCTTTCTAGATTTAATCACTGAAGCAAGTAAAGTTGAAGCATCTGAAACTCAGAAACCTGTCAGATAAATTCAATTCTGATTATATAAGACTTAGCAAATTGATTTAAGCTTTGTAGAATTTGTATAAATCTAAAATTATCACTCAATTTTTTATATTTAGAGTCTAGATCTTTATAACTAAGGTTTAATCTCAGTAATTATTGCTTATTATCACATAAACTGCTGCTACAGACTGCTACAGACTGCTTACAGACTGCAACAGGCAGAAGCAGATCTGATGAAAACTTTATGCTAGACATTATTAAGTATAACTTCAGAGAGCTTGACACTTTGCTGTGCTTGACAGATTTCATAAATAAATTTGTGTCTGAACTCACTGATTTGTGAAATGAGCAGAATCTGAAGTTTTAAATTCTAAAAATTCTAGCAGCTGATCTGCATTTCTCACAGATCTGATCTGATTTTGAAGTTGATTAAGTTTAAGTCAGACTTACAATTAACTCATCATTTAATATTTCATTATTTTTTTCATTTACATTAAAATTATTTTTACTTATTTTTAAAATTAACAATTTTAATTTTTTTCTGAATATTTTTTCAGAATTTAATACAAATTTTTTCAGAAAAGAATTAAATTAATATCATTGAGCACAAGTGAAAAATTAAAAGTATATAAATAATTATTAAACTTAATAATTTAATTTACATCAACTGAAGAAAAATCAATTTTAAATTTTTTACATTATTTTAAAAAAATTTGAAAAATTTTTAATTAAAATTTTTTTACAATATTTTATCAGCATAATTATTTAAATAATTTTTAATATTATTTTTTATTTTTACATCTTCAGAAACTTGATTTTTTTATTTTAAAATTAAATTTATGAAAAACTGCAGATTTATTTCTACAAGTTAATTTATTATTTTTTTCATACAATTATACTTCATGAAGCAATTAAATGTATTAACATCTAAAAGTATTCAAATATTTTGTAATTCATATTACTTTAAGTAATAAACACAGCTCATGATTTAAAAAATTGTATTATAATTCAGTATAAATTTAAGTATAACAAATTAACAATATTAGTATATTTTCAGTGAAAATTCAGCTCAATACTGCAGATTATATAAATTGCAATAAAAATTTATATTATTGAGTTTTTATTATTAAATTTGAATACAATTGTTAAACATTTCATCATAAACATTTCAGTATAAAGTGTTAATATTTCAAACTCAAACAATAGCAAATATGCTTCAACAAAAAATTAATAAATCAGATATGTTATAAAAACAAGTAAACAGTGTTTTCACACAATGATTACATCATAAATAATTGTTAAGAAAATATAAAACTTTAACATTATATTAATAATATATTTCACAATTCAAGCTTTGTTCAGAAATATTTTTAATATATAAACATTTTAAATTGTTCAGCTTCAAAGTCAGATTAAGTTATTATTAGCAGTTTTTCTTCATTTCACAATATTTATTATCAGATTTTTTTTTTCACAGTGATAGAGCAGTACAAAAATTTCAAATTGTAAGTAAGTGATGTGTGATATAAACATTTATAAATTTGTATATTAAAACAATTTTCAATTTTATTTATTTGTTTTTCAGAAATTTGTGTCTTTACATACTTCAACAGTTCAATCAATATATTATAAATAATAATATATTGTGTCAAGTGCATCATTATTGTCATATCAAATTTGAAGCTTTTTGTGAGCTGCTAGTCAGTAGCTATGTTATACTTTTGCTTATGATATATTTTATATTAACTTTTGTTTATGTGTATATTATATGAAAAACACATTATCTTGCTTTTTGAGAAAAGCAAGCAATCAGTTCAATACAATTTGAACTATAAGCTGAAAATTTTTCTTATTATATAATTATTATACAGCTGCTTGTTATTGTTCATTTGAAGCTCTGAACTTACTTGTTTGTTTATCACTACATGAATAATTATTTAAAATAACTGAAAGTGATTGATTACTAAATTTATTATTACAGTTCTGATTATTTTTTTTATAACTAGTTTGAAGCTATACTGTTATTGCTTAAAAAATATATATTAAAGAAAAAACAGTTTTTTAAAACAGCAACTTAATTTGAAAAGAATTTTAATTATATACAAAAATTACAAAAAAAATTTACTGTTCTGAAAAATATTTTTGAATTAAATAATTTTAAATCAGCAAACTTAACATTTGAATTTATTGTTATGAGTTTATTTAATTAGAAGAAATTTAATCAATTGATTGATACTTTAACACTGATGTATTGCAGTGAGAGAAAAAAGTTTTCTGAATCTGAATTAGACTTGACCAATGAATCTGCCAAACCCTTGACTGGCCTGACCTGACCCTGCCTGAAACTCATTTAGAACAGGCAAAGCTTTCTAGATCTGGCCACCAGTGCAAGTAGGGTTGAGGTGTCTGGAATCTGAAAACCTGCTGGGTAAACCTGACTCTGATTATATAAGACTTAGCAGGTCAATTTAGACTTTGTAGAATTTGTATAGATCTAAAATTATTGCTCAACCCTCTATATTTAGGGCCTAGACCCCTAAAACTAGGGCCTAACTCTTATAATTATTGCTTATTATCACATAAACTGCTGCTACAGACTGCAACAGGCAGCAGCAGGCCTGGGGGAGACCCTATGCTAGGTGCTATTAAGTATAGTTTCAGGAGGCTTGGCGCTTTGCTGTGCTTGGCAGATTTCAAGAATAAACCTGTGCCTGAACCCACTGGCCTGTGGGGCAGGCAGGATATGAAGCTTTAGGTTCTAAGAGCTCTAGTGGCCAGCCAGCACCTCCCATGGATCTGATCTGATCCTGAAGTTGGTCAAGTCTAATCTGAATTATATTATAACAAAAATTACAAAAAGTATTAATAATGAATATATTCAGTAAAAAATTATTTTGATAATAAATTAAATATATATATTACAAAAAAAGAATAAAATTCAATACACAGTAATAAGATTATGAAGTAATATTTAATTAATTTAATATCTTGAATATCATCAGTTAATTTAAACAATTATACATATATTTAGTTTAAATTATTTCTTCTGAATCAAATTGAGACACTGGAAAATTACAACATATTAATAAATGAAAGATGATTAAAATTATATTAATGTTTTATACAATCAATTATCAATTTTGAATATATTTACATTGATAAATGAAATAAAATGAAGTTTTTTATTTTTTTACAGCAAAAACTGAATTTTAAGAACAGTGTTTTTTTAATAAATTAAATTTAAAACTTTATAATGTTATTATGTCACATCAACAGATATCTTGCAGAGTAATTAAAATATCTTCACTGAAAGCTTACATAAAGCAAGTACAAAATAAAATTGCTAAAAATCAACAAAATTTTAAATATCAGTAACAACAAAAGTCAAGGTAATGTAATTTTAATAAAAAACACAAAAATAATTTAAAAAATCAGAATCAAGTAGCAAAAAATCATTAATCTACATCACATTATATTGCAGAAAAAAAAACAAAAATATTAAAAAAAATTGTTGTTTTATTTGTAATAAAATAAATTACATAAGTTTGAAATGTTCTAAACAGCAATAAAAAAAATTTGATTAACAAAAAAAACTAACTTATTACTAAATTCACAAAAATCAGCAGTAAATATACTGTAAAATGATGAAAAATCAAAATAACAAATTTGAAATAAGCAAAAAAAATTTACTTTAATTACATTTGTTTAATCTGAAAAGTATTTTTTATTTTTTAATGTATTATTAAATTCTGAAGTTACTTAAAAATTTGTCTCATACTGCAAGTTATTGAAAAGTGACTGAAAATCTGCTGCTGAATTGCAGAAATTAGCTGAAATGACAAATAAAATGAAAATAATTTATTATGATGAAATTGATATTTTGTTTAAAATTTTAAATTTATTTAAAATATTTAAATTATTTAATAAACATTTTTTAATTATTGATTTATTGTGTTACAATATAATATTAAATAATTACTGATTAGCTGAGATATATTTTTTAGTTGATTGAATCACTGCTTCTTAATATTATTATATTGAAAAATTTACAAAGTTGTGAATTGAATTTTTAAAAAAATTCTTCAAAATTATCAAACATAACATGATTTATTTATTACTGATGAATACTATTAATTCACAAAAAAATTTGATGAAAATATTAAAATTGTCAGAAATTTATTCACATTTTGAATATATAAAATTTAAAAAAAAAGTAAATGTTTTTTCAAATACTTCTGTAAAATATATTATTGATTTTTAAAAAAAGAAAATATTTCTATGAAAGCAGTTATATTATCTCTTGACAGTGAAGCTTGATATTTTATAAAAATATTTGAAAGATAATCAGCAAAAAAATTAAATATAATTGTTAATTAATCTGATAAATGCATCAGTTTTTTTCTTTAAGAAAGCAAACAAATTGCTATAATTATGTATTGATTACTGAAAATTAAATGTAATTACAATTAAAAATTGTTATTTTTTATTCTGAATAAATGAGTTATTGAATTGATTGAATGATTTGAAATATTTTACTAAATTTAATTTATATAATGTGTATTATTGACTTCATATTAAAAAAAATGAATGAAAAACTGTTTTTCAAACTCAATATAAACATTTTTAATGTATAATATTATTATTTGATTTCTGCAATGTTTCTGCAATCTTTCAGATATATATTAATAATATTTTTCAAAATATTTTAAATATATTTGTTATTATTTATCTTGATGATATTTTGATTTATTTTCAGATTGAAGAGAAGTATATAATATATTCATTATGTTTAAAATGATTTTTCACAGTTATTTTGCTACAAGCTTTATGCTAAATTGTTTAAATGTGAATTTTATAAGATGAAAGTTAAATTTTTAAAGTTTATAGTTGAAAGAGATGATATTTATTTACATACTAGTTGACTGAATATTATTTGTAAATAACTGAAATTTATATTAATTTATGATATTTAAATTTTTCTAAGTTTTATGAATTTTTTTTTGAAGATTTATATATAATTACATTAAGTTGACTACTTTTTTAATGAATTTTTTTATAAAGTAATAATTAATTAAAGCAACTTTTGTTGCTGCAAGAAGTTTGCAAAGCTTTTGAGAATCTGAAACAAGTTTTCAAAAAATCACTGTTATTTATTCATTATAATCTGAATAAACTTTTTTTTAGTAATTACTGATATATTAAAATATACAATTGTTGCTATACTGCTTTAATCAGACAGTGAATTAAAAAAACAAACTACACATTGACATTCAGTTGGTTTTTATTTATAAAAATAAATGACACTAAAAAGCATTATAAAGTGTATGATCAAGAGCTTTTGATTATTATGAAATTTTTTTGTCATTGAAAACATTATCTAAAAAATACTAAGCAGTTATTTTGTGTTCAAACTGATCATGTTAATTTGTATTATTTCTTCATTACAAAATAATTAAATAATAAACAACTTCACTGAATTGAGAAATTTATGATATTTGATTTTACATTAAAATATAAATCAGAAATACTAAATTTTGTCAACATTTTTTTATAATGACAAAATTACAAATTTTTTAATATACAAAAATATAAAATTAAATTGCTTTTTATTTTACAACAAAAATTAAATCTCAATTTAATAAAAAAAATTGTAAATTTCAACACATTTATCTCAACAGAAAAAAATTATTTAAAAAAGCTTGCTTCAAAATGAGTAGTGATAAAGACAGCTAGTGAAGAAAATATTTATATTTTATCAAAATCAAACATGTGTGAATTGCTACAAAAAATTCAGAAAAAAAAATATTTTTTTTAATTAATATTTCTGAAACTTTAGAAATCATTAATGAGAAAACAGCTTCTTTACTGCAAAAAAACTTAAAAATATTTTCAGATTAAATTTTATTAATACAAAATGATCAGATATATGTATTTTAAAATTCTGTTTCACTGTTAAAAATTTTACAAATTTATCATAATAATTCATATGAAGATTATAATGAAATTCAACAGATTTTGAAGCTTATACAGTGAAAATATTATTGAAATAAAATGAGAACAAATGTGAAAAAATATATATTTATCTGCTACATCTACAATTGTATATAAATATACTGTCATAAATTTTATAATAAAATATCTATTATTCTCATTGCTACAGAACTGTAAAAATATTTAGTTATGAATTTTATTGTCAGTTTATGATCATTACTGTGAAACAATGTCATTTATGATGCTATACTAATGATAACTGTTAAATTTATCAAGATGATTAAGTATTTTTCAACAATAAAAAATCAAAACTTTTAAGTTAGCAGATATATTTAATAATAAAACTGTTAAATATTATAAATTTTTTGAATTTATTATTTCTAACAAAAATTTACTGTTTATTAATTATTACTGAATTGATTTTTGCTATCATCTAAATATTATTTATTGATTGAGTACTGTTTTTCATTTTTGAATAAACAGTATAACTGAATAATTGAATCAAACATTAAAGCAATATTTTCATGTTTATAGCTTTTATCAGCAAAATAATCAAGCTAAGTTATTACTGATTACTGAATTTGCATATAATAGCAGCAGGTATTCAGTTATAAATTAATTTTTTATATTGTATAATTATAATCTGCAGATTTCTACTGATTTTCTATCTGATTTATTTTTTTAAATTTTAAAATTAAGTTAAAAATTTTAAAAATTATATAATACTTGTGAACAAGCAGTAAAACTGCTGTAATAAGTTTTTAAGATTTAAGCAACATACTACATTAAAAAGTATAAACTGATACAATTTAATATTAGTAACATGATTTGTGGTTTTTTAGGTTTAGTCTACACTCTTATTGTATTTTTTATTTTCTAATTGTATATATTGAAACATCACTTGAAATGTTTAAATCTGTTTGTATCTGATATGATGTGATATATAGTTGACAGTAGCAGCTAGTTTTAGATAGACAATCAACTATTTTATTTCATATTATATCTGATAGCATGTCAAGTTAAGTTTTCTGATGAGACACAAAGTTTTTAATAAAATGTCTTGTCAGAATAACTTGATTCAGTCACTGATATTGAGAATTTGATTAAGTTCACATGAATTTTGTTGAAACTGATGATGAAACAATTTTCATGCTAGCTTTTCATTAAATGAAAAAAAAAATTATCATTTTCAAATTTATTTATATATTTTTTTTTCATTGAGATTTTAGAAAATTCTTCTCAAAAACAAATATTATTGTTTATTTTACACTTCATACTACTTTTATTATTACTTATGCAAAAATTATTCACATTAATAATTATTATTTATCATTATTATATTTATCTCAAATCTGTATGTCATTCTGATAACAAATACTTCAAAATCATCATGAAATTAATTTTCTTAATTTGTATTTAATATGACAACTTTAATCAGACAGCTTCAGAACTGAACAAATTGTGATGTAACAATTATAAAATTTATCACACAAATTAAGAAATGAATTCAACAAAAAATTGTGAAGTTTCATTACATTGAGCATCAATTTGTCAAAGTGAAGTTTGATAATTTACAAATGATGATGAAAAAACAAATTCAGAGTTTTAATAAACAAATTTAAAATTAAAATTAATAATTCACAATTTTACAACAAACACTACAGAACTGTGAAGCTGAAAATTTACACACTGAAAACATGTGACTGCTACTACAACAACAACAAGCAGCTGTTAATATCAAATGTATTTTTCTGTGAAAAATTTTAAAATTTAATAAATCAAAAAATTATGATGAAACAGTTAAAAATAAAGCAGCTTTCAAATGACTGATTCAATGCTGATTTTATTGAAAAAAAAACTTACATTCACAGAAAAAACTGCAATAAAATATCAGAAAATTGCTTTCACATCATTCTGACTTACAGAAAATGTTTCAAAGCACTGAATGATAAAAAAAATTAATTAAAAAAAATCTAATAAATTATAATATACTGAAAAATTGAAAACAGTTTAAGAAGTAAATCACACAACACTACAGTAAGCTCAATGCTGAACAAAAGCATTAATCATGTTACATCCAAATTTAACAAAAAACTGATGTACAGTTTTACTTTACTGAACTGAATTAAGCATACATTAAATAGAAATTGCAGTTACTCAAAGTAATTTGCATTCAAATCATTCTTACTAATGTGAAGAATGATATTCTGACTGAGTGAAAACATGAACACAAAAAATCAACAACAATGAAAGAAATTATGTAAGTGCTGAAAAACATCAAACAGTTTTTAAAATCAATGAAAATACATCACAGTAATAATTATACATTTCTGATAAACTTAAATGTGATGAATTTTAATGTATTAAAACTCAACAATAATGATTTTTTTTTTAATCTGACAAAGAAAAATTTAAAAAAAATTAATGTGATGATGCAAGCAAAAAATTCTTCTAAGAAAAAAACATGAACATAAAAAAACTAATGTCATTACAACAACACTTGTTTCAATTGCAGTACAAAAAATCATAAATTTCAAAAATGTTCACAAAAAAAAATAAAAATAAAAAAAATGATAATTCTGAAGCTCAGAAAAATTAAAAAAACAAATTAAATCAGTAAACATGAAAACTCTTACTGATTTACTATATAAAACTTTTATAATCAATGATTTGTCTGAATTATCTGATTTTTTGAATTCATCAAAATTTTTTAAAAAAAATGAAATTCTTGACATACTGTTAAATATTAAGCATTTGAATGCCACAAAAAGCAAACAGATACTATATAACAAAATGCTTGAGAAAGTTAAACATTCTGACACACACAATATAAAAGTTTTAGTCAACTTAAATGCTTTCATTATTTACACAAGCAGAAGAATTGTGAACATCATTAAAGCAGAAAGAATTTCAAAAAACAAAATTGTAAAACTTTTAAACAATCAGTATATAATATTATTCACTTAAATTCAATTAAATTTTTAAATCAGCACTTTTAAATGCAAAATTGAAGCAAGAGTTCTCAATGATCTCAATTATAATATTATACTTGATTAATTTTGACTTAGGTAATAAAATTCACAAATCTGCTGAAAAATGTCTTGCATGATAATAACAAATCAAAAATGATGAGTACACATTATATTGCTTGTCAATATGTGATGACAGATTTCAAAAATTGAGACAAAACTTAATTTCATGATAAAACATCAGCTTTCACAAATTTTGCATTAACAAAAAATAAAATGTTTTTTTATGTGCTACAGACAGCATCAGAAAAGAAAGAAAAGAAAAAAATTTTTAATACAAATTCAAAGCTGAAGAAATTTTTTAATAAATATAAAAACATTTTTCACATCAAATTGTTTTCAGAATTATTTTCTGATAAATTATTCAAACATGACATTAATACAAATAATGCAAAACTCATTAACATGTGTTTATACTTTTTGTCACAAATGCATCTCAAAAAACAAAAGCATCAAAATACAGAATTGTTAAAACAAAATTTGATTAAATCATTTTTAAATGCATGAAAATTTTCAGTTTTCTTCATCAAAAAATCTGACAGTACTTAATGAATACATGTTTATTATTAAGCACTCAATAAAATTACAGCAAAAAATAAATACTCATTATCAAGAATACAGAATTTAATAAATATCATTAAAACAGCATGAATTTTTTTAAAAATTAATTTTGTTGCTGAATTCTGACAAATTCAAATCAAAAAATTCTTAATGAAAAAAATAATTTTCAATATTTAATAAAACAAGTTTAAATTTGTTGTTATGTTTTTTGAACTTTACAATGCTTCATCAATGTTTCAAACAATAATGAATATTGTGTTGACAGAACACATTAACATTTTTTATTTTATGTATTTAAACAATATTCTTGTGTTCTTTCAGTTGAAAGATGAACACTTTAAGTATTTAAACAAAGTTTTTCAGAAGCTTCATCAGCACACATTATACACTAAAATCTCAAAATATGTGTTTGCAAAAAAAAAGCTTGAATATTGCAGTCACATCATTAATTGAAATATGATTAAATTTATTTCAGCAAAAATCAATGTGATCAGAAGCTGATCACAATCAAAAAATGTACACAAAGTTTAATAATTTTTAAATTTAATTATGTTTTACAAACAGTTCATAAAGAATTTTGCAAGAATTGCTGCTTCATTGTCAGATTTGTTGAAGAAATTTAATGAAAAATTAAGAAAAAAAATTTTTATCTGATTATCTGAAATGTTTCTTGTCAAATGACATTTCTAGAATTACACAAACAAATAATAAAGAATTCTGTTATAATTCAATTGAACAGAAACAAATTTTATATCATTAAAATAAACATTTTTGAATGAGTCATTGATTGCACATTTTATCAAATAAAAAAAAATAACAAATTTCACTCAGTGACATTTGACAAACAAAAACTTTCAGAAGCAGAATTAAATTATTTAATTCATAACAATTTTTTTTATTAATTAAGCATGCTCTCAAAGTGTTTGATTGATATATTGATAATGAGACTCAAATAACAATTATAATAAATCATGAAAGTTTTCAATATTTTCAAACAACTCAGAAACTGTTCAAATAACTTGTCAGATAAATTGCTGATTTTCAGAAATACAATTTAATGATTAAATATTATTTAAAAAAAAAGCAGTAGTTTCAGACACAACTAGTTGATGTTTAAATTTTATAAAAACTGATTTTCAGAACTTAACAAAAGTCACTGAAACTTTTTCTGCTTTAAAAAATTGCAATAAAAACAAATGATATAACATCATGATCTGATATTTTCAAAAAAAAAATTATTATTCAATAAAACAGTACAGTGAGTTATTCAGAAGATGAAATACATGTTTAAATGAAGCAAGTTAATTTCAGAAAATGAGCAAGAGAAAATACTCATTAGAATTGTTGACAAGAATACAGAAGCATTTTATATTGAAAAAGTTTTTCAGAATAATTTAGTCAAACAGATGCACTCAGAATTTAATCATTTTGCTTTATCAAAATTTTTAAAAGTTTTACAGTTTTGTGAATACTAATCAAACATAAAAAAAAATATTCAAGCTGCAATTCATTTGTGTTCAAATTGTTAAAACTCAAGTTGCAAAAAAATTAAAACTGAATCTGAAACACAAAAAAGCTCAACACATGATGAATGAGCAAAGTAAATTTTTTAAATAATGAAGAATTGATTTTATTAAACTGTTGCTGATAATTTCAAACAAAAATTGTTAAATCATTACAGCAATTGATTATGCAATGAGATAATTTTTAGTTAAACTGTTGAAGAAGACAATAAATGTTGAAATTGCAAAATTCATTCACAAAAAAATTTATATCAACTACAGAGCATTATGAAAACTGATATTAAACAACAATCAAAATTTTTTGTCAGTTACTGTGAAACATTATATCACACAAATGCAGATACAGCATCATACAACAACATTATATCACTCACAAATTAATAAAAAAATTGAAAATTTCAACAAAGTAGTGAAACAAATGTTAATAAAATATTTTCTCAAAAAGTTAACACATTTATGAAATGAATATTTATCACAAGCTTTATTTGCTGTATAAATACAAATACACATCACAAAAAAACAAAGTTTTTTTTATTTACTTTATGATGTACATTCTTGCATTTCATTGAATGAAAACATATTAATACAAAATGATACAGAAGTTGAAGACTCTGACAAAAAATTAGAAAAAATCAATCATGCAAGATCATTAACAAACAAACTTGTTCTTAATTAAATTATTAAATTCAAATACATTAGAGATGAAATGATTCAAGAAACAGATTTTGAAGTTGAAAAGTGAATTTTTGTAAAAAATGAAGAATCTGAAAAGTTTCAATTAAAGTGATTTGATTTATATAAAGTGATTAAGTTACATTCATTAAAAACATATGCATTGAAAAAATCTAGCAGTGAAGTTTCCAAAAATTTAATTAATAAATCAGAGTTGATTAAAACTAATGTAAAAAATTCAGAAGAACTTTAATTTTTGTCTGCAGTGAATTAAATTTTGAAACCAAAAAAATTATTTATTGAAAAACTCATTGAGATTTAACACATAATTAATGTTTACAAAAATAATATTGCTTTTTATTTAAAACTTTCAGTTATCACAAAAAAAAAGTGAAAGAAACTTGAAAAAAATGCAGAAAAGTCAACTTCAGAAAAAGAGAAAAAAAATAATCATCAGAAGTGTTACAAAACAGCTTGAATTAAAACAAATGACACAAGATGATGATCAAATTTTTTATGATAAAAGTAGAAAGCACAAAACTCAAGACTGCAAGAAAAAAAATAAATTAAAATTTTCATCAAAATACAATAATAATGAGCAATCAAATGAGCAGAAGAACACTTTTAAATCTGAGATTTTCAACAAGAAAAACACTTCATGTTGAATCAGAGTTTCATTTGATACTTTTATTGTTGTTGTAATTTAATCTTACTTATAATTTAATTTGGAAACATTTTGATTGAATGTTACAAAAATAAAACTAACACAAACAAAACTTTCAATTCATTCTGAAATTTACTAATCAAATCTGTTATGATACAGAAATTAACAGTTTAGAATTTAAAACAATGTTTTATTGTACAAATTTTTTGATTTTTGATCACAAACAAAAGAAAAAAAAAAACAAAAAAATGCAATCAGATTTACTTTAATTTGTATTGCTTTCATTCAGCACTGTTAAATTTTTCTTCATTTTTTTTATTTTTCAAATCAGTAAAATCTTCAATCTGTTTGTCTAAAATAACAACAATCTTGATAGCAGCTTCATGAATGACATAAACAATTTTTTTGTTGTTAATAAAAAAATAAAAATTCTTCAAAAAGAACTTCAACATGAAAAACTCAGAAAAATTTTTAATGATTAATTTTTTGATTTTTTTGATTTTTTTGAAAACAAAAAACTTCTTGACACTTTTCTTCAACAAATAAATATGAGTAGTTTTTAAGAATGATGAAACAATCTTTTCTGATTTTGCATAATTAGAGTGAAGTGTGCAATGTTTTAAAAATTTTTTTCAAAGACAATTGATGCATGTTTTTTTTTCAATGAATTTATCACTCAAAATTACAGTAATCATGCACTCAGTAAATGAACTGTGCAACTTCATGCAAAATTTGTAAAGTTTTTTTTGAACTTCATCACAGCACTGAATGATGACTGCATTGTAAAATTCTTTTCTTGTAAGCAGATAAAAATTGATAAAATTTAAAAAAAAAATGTCAGCACAAAAAATGAATGAAAAACAATATATTGATTTTTTTAGCAACTTGCATAAAAAACTCAACAAAAAAATGATGAATGACAAATTCATCAATCATCACCTTCTCAAACATCATAACATAATTAACATCATCAAAATTATTATCTATAGCAAAAGTAACACATTAGCAAATTATTGTGTTAAAAAAAGCTGCAAAAAAAATTTTATGTTCAGAAAGAATCTGAATACAAAATTTAAACATGACAACAGAAATTTTTATATTTCATTCAAGAAAAATTTAAGATCAGCTCATCATCAAAAACACTCAATGTGAAAGTAATGACAGTGCTTGACTGTTGAGCAAACAGTGATGTGAACATACATGAAGTTTTTAACACTCTGAAAATCTGTAAAGAGGCAGAAGAAAATCAAGTAAAATAAAAAATAAGTAAAAAAATAAAAACAAAATTGATTTTCATATCATTCATAATAAAGAAATTCTTCAGATTGATTGATTTGAAAAAAAAGACAGCACAAACCTTTATGTTTGTCTTCTTGATACTTGTTTTCACATGAAGCTTTAATTTTTTGACTGACAGAAAAGAAACGGAATTCTTGTCAGCATTCTTCACAGCAAGAAAAATCTCACAAATATATTTTGAGTGAAATGAATGTTTAAATGAGCTGAATGAAAGAAAAGCTGCAGATACATCAGTTCACAATAAGAAAAGCTTGTTATAAAATTCAAGAATTCATTTTTTGATTTGTTTAGAGTTCTTGAGAACTTCAACTTATATTTATGAGAATTCTTGCTGAATGTTCTCATATTGACACAAGAAATTACAATGCAGAGAACTGTCTGAACACAAAAAAAAATTACTTGAGAAATTTAGCTGATGTTGTTAGAATTGCTTTTCTTTTTCTAGAATTTTGATATTGCTAAAAAACAACAACTAAAACCTTGCAACACACAAACTGATTTTTATAAGTGAAAATATCAACATCAGCTGATTGAATAAAGAGCTTGAGAAAGAAAAAAAAGACTGATGAAGTGAAAGATTCAAAAAAAAAAATTGTTGTGTGTCAAACTGATTGTTATGACAAAAAACTGCACTAGTGATGAATTAAAATTTGCTAGTGTGAAAGAACTATATTTTTTGAATGAACTATGTTATTCTATGATGAAATACAATATTTTATAATTGCAATCTTGGCAGACAAAGTTCAGTTTAGTGAAAAAGAATGTGGTTTTTTAAATTTAGTTTATGTTCTTATCATATTTTTTATTTTCTAGTTGCATATATCAGAATGCCACTTGAAATCTTTAGATTTGTTTATATTCAATATGATGTGATATATAGTTGACAGTAGCTGCTAGTCTTAGATAGACAATCAACTATCTTATTTCATATCACAAATTTTACTATTTAAAGAAAACTTGAAAACTTAAAAATTTTCAGAAAAGCTAAATGATTAATATTAAATTTTTTTTTTTGATAATTGTTATTTGTTATTTACAAGTTTATACATTGCAGTTATTCAAAAATTATAATCAAATCAATCTGACATTTCATGTTTTTTTACTTAAATTTTGTTTGTAATGTAGCAGCAAACAATTTTTTGAACTATAATTAATTATTATTAATAATGAAGAAAAATGAAAAGTTGAAAAAATTTTAAATAAAAAAATTTTCTGTAATAAAATTAAATATTTAATTAAGTAAAAAAATATTTTCTGTATGAAAATTAATGATTATTATTGATTTATTTAGCAAATGCTACTGAGTTGTTACAGAAATTTAAAGCTAAACAAAATTTTTGAATGACAATTAAAAAACAACAAATTAGAAAACAAAAAATTACTACACAATAATTGAATTCAATCTAATTACAGCTAGAAATCAATTTTTATTTATAATACTGCTTCAAAACAAAACAAATCAAAATCATGCATCAGACTGAAGTCACATCACTGAAAAACAACAATTAAATAATTATAAAATTTCTTCATCATTAAATTCAAAATCATTTTTATCATATGAAGTTTTCTTAAACTCTTTTCTGAAATATTTATTCAGCAATTTATTTAAAATGTACACATTATTAACAAAAACAATGATAGTATTACAATACTTTTCTGTAATGTTCTGAAAGTTAAGTTCACTTAATTGTTTTAATATTATTTATTCTATTATTTTATGTTATTTATATTCTAACTTATTTGAATATAATATTATTATAATCATCTTCTTATAAAATTCAAGATCTCAACTTGATCATCAAATGTAGTGAAGAATCTGTTGTGTCAAAAAATATGACTAAGAGTAGTAATCATCTGAGATATAACACATGATAGATTGATATCAGTAGGCAGTAACTTCTCAATAGTATAAATTGTAAATATCAAATAACATATTCATTATGTAAATATAAGAGCTGATAGCTGCTGTAGTAACTATCTCACTAAAAGATCTCAATAGATGAATAGAAACCACAATAGTATTTAATAAATTAACTAATAAAGAAAAAAAAACAATAACACATACATAACTAATGTGAAAGATAAAGAAAAAAATGTCACAGAAGATGTTAAAAGCAACTACTTATAATATTAAATCATAATAATCATCAATTCAGACTAGATGTTGTGTCAACACTTTAATAATATCAGCAGAATCTTCACTACACTATCAGTCAGACACTAGAAAAAAATGAATTTTGAAAGTAAAAGCATCAAGCATTTAAACACAAGAGCAACTGAAGTTCTCATTAGTACAATTAGCATCTTTAGAGTATTAACATCTAAAACTGAATTAATGAAAACAATTACATGACATAATTGTTTTTCTTATTGAAAGAAAGTGCACAATTTGAGTAATTTAATTTAACATTTGAACTTTTGTCAGAAAAAAAAGTATTTAAAAAAACAATATAAATTTAATTTTGCTTTGTAGATATTTCTGTTATTGCTGAGTAAAATTAATATTAAATTTTCATTTTTATTAATTTTTGTAAAAACATCAGAAGTCAATACAAACAATAAATTTAATAAAAATATGATTAATATTTTTAATAATATATCAGAGATTTATACTGCAGTTGATATTGACATGTTGTGTTTATTTCATTAAAATTTTTAAATGTATTTAAACAACAATTAAAAGTTATAAATTTTGTATTTTTTATATTTATATATCATGAGCTTGATTTTTAATTATAACTACAATATATACTGTAATTTATAATAACTCTAAGTTAGCTCAGAAAAAAAACTTGATTTTTTGAAATTAACAATTCAGACAACTCAAACAGTTTGAGATTAATTTAAAGTCACTTTTCAAATTGCTGATAATTATATTATCATACTAATCAAAAAGTATGTAAAATTTTTATACAATATTTATATATTGTTTATAATCTGAAAAAGATAAGCAGTTTTATGTAATTTTTAAACATAAAAATTTTATAATTAAAAAGTTTGTAAATTTAATATTTTATAAAAATCAGATTTTGAATTAAAAAATTTATATTTATTAGTGCAAAATAAACTTGATCAATGAATTCATCAAACTCTTGACTGATCTGATTTAACTCTGTCTAAAATTTGTTTAGAACAGACAGCATCTTCTAGATTTGACCACTGAGACAGATGAGGTTTGGTGTCTGAAATCTAGAAATTCACTGAATAAATTCAACTCTGATTATATAAGACTTAGCAGATTGATTTAGACTTTGTAGAGTCTGTATAGGCCTAAAGTTATCACTCAACCCTCTATATTTAGGATCTAAACCTCTATAACTGAAGCCTAATCTTTATAATTATTGCTTATTATTGTGTAAACTGCTGCTGCTGACTGCTACAGACTACTTACAGACTGCAACAGACAGCAGCAGACCTGGAGGAGACTTTATGCTAAATGCTATTAAGTATAGTTTCAGAGAGCTTGGCATTTTGCTGTGCTTGATGAATTCTACAGATAAATCTGTGTCTGAATCTGCTGATTTGCAGAACATGCAGAATCTGAAGCTTTAAATTTTAAAAACTTTAATGAATAATCAGTATTCTTTTTCAGATCTGATCTGATTCTGAAGTTGATCAAGTCTAATCCAAAATAAGTTTTATTTTTTATAAAGTAATTATAATTCAGTCAGATGTTGTTTTTTTGTTAGCAGATTAAGTAAATTCATAAATAATTTAAATTTAAAATATTATATAATTATAAAATAAATAATTAAATATTTATATACAATTCAGAATTATACTTTTGAATATTTCACTGACAAAAAAATAATTAATAAGTTTTTTTATTTTAAATAATATTTTATTTATAAATAATTCTACAATTAAACTTGATCAACTTCAGAATCAGATTAAATTTATGAGAAATGCTGATCAATCACTAAAATTTTTAGAGTCTAAAATTTCAAATTCTGCTCATTTTGTGAATCAGCATTTCAGACACAAATTTATTTATTAAATTTATTCAGCATCAAGCTTTCTGAAATTATACTTAAGAACATTTAGTGTAGAGTTTCAATCAGATCTGCTGCTGTTTGTTGCAATTTGTAAACAGTTTGTAACAGTCAGCAGCAGCAGTTTACACAATAATAACTTATTAATAAGCAATAATTATAAAGATTTACATGATAATAAGCAATAATTAAAAAAATTAAATTCTAATTATTGTCATACCAACCTGAAGCTTCTTAATACATGAACTGCTAGTTAGCAGCTATGTTATGCTTTGCTTATGATGTAATTTATATTGGTTTTTGCCTGCATGTATATTATAAAGAATACATTGTCTTGCTTTTTGAGAAAAGCAAGCAATCAGTTCAATACAACTTGAACTATAAGGTGATACTTTTTTTCTATTATATAATTATTATATAGCTATTTGTTATTTTCTATCTGAAGCTCTGAACTTGCTCAAAGCTTTCAATAAAAAATAACAAGTAGTTATATAATAATTATATAATAAAAAAAATATCAGCTTACAGTTCTGATCACTTCTTTTTATATAACTAGTTTGAAGTCATGCTATCACTATCTGAATGAAATATGTCAGAGAAGAAATAATTCTTTAGAATAACAGCTTAACTTGAGAAAAAATTTAATTATGTACAAAAGTTACAAAAAAAGTTTATTGTTCTGAAAAGCATTTTTGAATTAAATAATTCAGAATCAGTCAGTTCAACATCAGAATTTACTGTTACAAATTTATTTAATCAAAAGCAATTTAATCAGTTGATTAATGCTTTAACATTGACACATCACAGCAAGAAGAAAAAGTTTTCTGAATTTGAGTTATATCATAACAAAAATCACAAAAAATATTGACAATGAATACATTTAATAAAGAATTATTTTAATAATAAATTGAATATATATGTTACAGAAAAGAATAAAATTCAATACACAGCAGTAAAATTACAAAATAATGTTCAATCAGCTTAATTTTTTGAACAAAAATCAATTGATTTGAACAATTATACATGAACTTAATTTAAGTTATTTTTTTTAAATTAAATCAAGATATCCGAAAATCACAGCATGCTAATTAATGAAAAATAACTAAAACTACATCAACATTCTACACAATCAATTATTAATTGTGAACATATTTATATTGATAAATGAAATGAAATGAAGCTTTGTATTTCATTATATCAGAAGAATAAATTTTAAGATCAATATTTTTTTAATAAATTAATCTCAAAACTTTGCAGTGCTATCATGTCACATCAGCAGATATTTCACAAAGTAATTAAAATAACTTTACTGAAAGCTTGCATGAAACAAATACAAAATAAAATTATTAAAAATCAACAAAATTTTAAACATTAACAGCAACAAAAATCAAGATGAT
Organism: Emydomyces testavorans; assembly: GCA_029449355.1. NCBI lineage: Eukaryota > Fungi > Ascomycota > Eurotiomycetes > Onygenales > Nannizziopsiaceae > Emydomyces > Emydomyces testavorans. The sequence continues at coordinate 3,003,559 of CP120630.1, read as the reverse complement.
GTAATTTTGATACAAAGTGAAAAAATGACTTAAAAAATCAGAATCAAGCAGTAAAAAAGTCACAATTTACATCACATTATATTGTGAAACAAAAGCAAAAAATGAAAAATCATTGTTTTATTTGTAACAAAATAAATTACATGAATCTGAAATCCTCAAAATAACAACAAAAAAAATTTGATTAATTAAAGAAAAAAACCAATTCATCATTAAATTCACAAAAGTCAACAGTAAATATGCTGCAAAATGATAAAAAATTAAAATGAAAAATAAACAGAAAAGAATTTGCTTTGACTGCATTTATTCAATTTGAAAAGTATTTTGTATTTTTAAATACATTATTGAATTTTAAAGTTACTTGTGAATTTATCTCATATCACAAGTTATTGAAAAATGAATGAAAACTCACTGCTGAGTTGCAGAAATCAGCTGAGATGACAGATGAAACAAAAATTATTTATTATGATAAAATTAATATTTCATTTAAAATTTTTAATTCATTCAGAACAACTAAATTATTTAATAAACATTTTCTAACTATTAATTTATTGTGTTACAATATGATATTAAATAATTATTGATTAGCTGAGATTAATTCTTTAGTAATGAAACAGAAAAACTATATGACTCAGTTGATATGAGCAGATTGAAATGAATCTAGTGTAAGAAGAAGAAAACATCACAATCAACATATCAATAATTGATATCAGCAATAACAATCAATCAAGAGTTTGTCAACAACCTCATATTGAGTTCTTAAGTATCAACTCTAGAAGTCATGATAATATAGTGAACAGAAGTCATATTGAAAGAACAATACATTGATTTATATGTATCAACAACTATCAACAACAAAACAATCAAGTGATCAACAATATATGTATATATAATGTCAATATATCAAGAAGTATGTGCAAACATGTGTGTTCTCTCAACAATAAATAAATGTTTCTTTTATATATCTTCAGCAACTGATAGAAAAGATATAGCAGAAAGAAATGTGACATAAGTAATCAACAAAAATAAAGTCAATAAGAAAAATGACTAAGAAAATGTCTGTCAACTAGAGTGTATCAACATAAGATGTCAACTTAGCTGTATGTGTCATGTTGATGGAAAGCACTGAACTTTCCACTACAGTAATTGATTGAATTACTGCTTTTTGACATTATTGTGTTGAAAAATCTGCAAAGTTGTAAATTGAATTTTCAAAAAAATTTTTTAAAATTATTAAACATAACATGATTTATTTTTTATTGACTGAAACAGTGAATCTGCAAAAAAATTCAACAAAAATGCTGAGATTATGAGATATTTATTTCAATTTTGAACATATATTTTTTAAAAAAAAAACAAATATTTTTTCAGATATCTTTGTAAAACATGCTATCAATTTTTAAAAAAACAAGATGTTTTCATGAAAGCAGTTATATTTCCTCTCAGCAGTGAAGCTTGATATATTGTGAGAATATTTAAAAAATAATCAACAAAAAAATTGAATACAATCATTAACTAGTTCAGCAAATGCATCAGTTTTTTTTTTTCAAAAAAGCAGATGAATTGCTACAATTATGCATTAATTATTAAGAATTGAATGTAATTACAATCAAAAATTATTACTTTTTATCTCAAATAAACAAGTTATTAAATTGATTGAATGATGTGAAATATTTTACTAAATTTGATCTACATGATACATATCACTGACTTTGAATTAAAAAAAAAAGATGAATGAAAAACTGCTTTTCAAATTTAATATAAATATTTTAAATATTTAGTATTGTTGTTTGATTTCTGCAATGACTCTGCAATCTTTCAAATATATATCAATGATATTTTTCAAGATATTCTGAATATGTTTGTTATTGTTTATTTCAATGATATTTTAATTTATTTTCAGATTGAAAAAAAATATATTCATCATATTCAGAAAGTTTTTTCACAGTTATCTCACTACAAGCTTTATGCTAAGTTATCTAAGTGTGAATTTCATAAAATGAAAGTTAAACTTTTGAAATTTATAATTGAAAAAAACAGTATTCATCTAAATGCTAGTTAACTGAATACTATTCACAAATGATCAAAATTTACATTAGTTTACAATATTCAAATTTTTCTGAACTTCACAAATTTTTTTTAAAAATTTATATATAATTATATTAAGTTGACTGCTCTTCTGATTGATTTTTTACAAAGCAGTAATTAATCAAAACAGTTTACATTATCACAAAAAATTTGCAAAGCTTTTGAAAATCTGAAGCAAGCTTTCAAAAAATCATCACTGCTTATTCATTATGATTTAAATAAAAAAATCTTAATGATTATTGATGCATCAGAATATGTAATTGCTGCTATATTGCTTTAAACAAACAATAAATTAAAAAAACAAACTGCACATTGACATTCAGTTATTTTTTATTTACAAAAAATGAATGATGTTAAAAAACATTATGAAGTGTATGATCAAAAAATTTTGATTATTATGAAATTTTCTTGTTATTAAAAATATTATTTAAAAAATACTAAGCAGTCATTCTGTATTCAAACTGATCATGTCAATTTGCATTACTTTTTCATCACAAAATTATTAAATAACAAATAAATTTACTGAGCTGAAAAGCTTATGACATTTGATTTTATATTAAAATATAAGCTGAAGATATTGAATTCTGCTGATATTTTTTCATAATGATGAAATTACAAATCTTCTGATATGCAAAAACATAAAATTGAATTATTTTTTACTTTACAACAGAAATTGAATTTTGATTTAATGAGAAACATTGTGAATCTCAACACATTTATCTCAATAAAAAAAAATTGTCTGAAAAATCTTGCTCTGAAATTGCTAGTAATAAAAATATTTAGTAAAAAAAATACTTATATCTTGCTGAGATCAAGCATGTGTGAACTGCTACAGAAAATTCAGAAAAGAAATATTTTTTTTATTAATATTTCTGAAATTTTAAAAATTATTAACAAGAAAACAATTTTTTTACAGCAAAAAAACTGATTAATTTCTTCAGATCAGATTTTATTAATGCAAAATGAATAAATTTATGTGTTTTGGAATTTCACTTTACAGCAAAAAATTTTACAAATTCATCATGATAACTCATATGCAAATTATAACAAAATTCAACAAATCTTGAAGCTTATACAGCAGAAATCTTATTGAAATAAAATAAAAACTAACATGAAAAAGTATATATTTATCTGCTACATTTGTAATTGTATGTAAGTACATCATCACAAGCTTTACAGCAAAATGATTATTATTTTTATTGTTATAAAATTGTGAAAATATCTGATCATAAATTTTATTGTTGATTTATCATCATTGCTGTGACATAATGTCATTTATAATGTTATATTAATGATGACTGACAAATTTATCAAGATGACTAAATATTTTTTAACAACAAAAAAAATCAGAGCTTCTGAGTTAGTGAATATATTTATTGACAAAATTATTAAATGTTATGAATTTTTTAAGTTTATTGTTTCTAACAAAAATTCACTGTTTACTAGTTATTACTGAACTGATTTTTGCTATCATTTAAATGTTATTTGTTAATTAAGCACTGCTTTTTATTTTCAGACAAACAGTATAATCAAACAATTGAATTAAACTTTGAAGCAATATCTTCATGTTTATAACTTTTATCAGCAAGATGATTGAGCTAAGTTATTATCAGCTGCTGAGTTTGCATATAATAACAGCAAGCATTTAATTATAAATCAGTTTTTTTTTTATGTTATATGAATATAATTCACAGATTTTTATAAATCTTCTACTTAATTTATTTTTTTAAATTCTGAAATCAAGTTAACAGCTTCAAAAACTTTATGATGCTTAAAAGCAAGCAGCAAAATTACTGCAATAAGTTTTTGAGACACAAGTTATATATTATAATAAAAAATATAAATTAATGCAATTTAATATTGACAATATGATTTTATTATCTAGAAAGAACTTGAAAATTTGAAAATTTGTGAAAAAACTAGATGATTAATATTTAGAATTTTTTTCAGTAATTGTTATTTATAATTTACAAGCTTATACACTGCAATTTTTCAAAAGCTATAATTAAATTAATTCAATATTTTACATTTTTTTTATTTGAATTTTATCTGCAATACAGCAGCAAACAATCTTCTGAATCACAATTAATTATTATTAATGATAAAAAAAAATGAAAAGTTGAAAAAATCTTGAATAAACAAATTTTTCATAACAAAATTCAATATTTAGTCAAGTGAAAAGAATATTCTTCATATGAAAATCAGTAATTATCATTGATTAATTTAGCAAATGCTACTGAGTTATTACAAAAGTTTAAAATCAAACAAAATTTTCAAACAGCAGTTAAGAAATAGCAAACTAGAAAGCAAAAAGTTGTTATACAATAACTGAATTCAATTTAAACTGCAATTAAAAATTAATTTCTATTCATAAAAATAAAATAAACTAAACATCAGACTGAAGCTGCATCATTATAAAACAGCAGTTTAAAAACTACAAAATTTTTTCATCATTAAATTCAACATCATCTTCATCATATAAAGCTTTTTTAAATTTTTTCTCAAAATATTTGCTCAGCAATTCATCTAGAGCATACACATTGTTGACAAGCACAATCATAATATTAAAATGCTTTACTGCAATATTTCAATTGATTGCAGCTTTGCTGCTGCTAATTTTCTTACTAGAAATTAACTTGATGTCAGTTACACAAAAAAACTCATCTAACTTCAATTTGAATTTTCTGCATATTTCATTATATATTTCAGTATTTTGTAGAATCAAAAGCACAAATTTTTGTATAATAACAAGATTTTTGTTCAACTGTGATGAAAATAATGTACATTTTTTTTATTTTTCTAACAGCAATCATATTTATCATAACTATGCAGATGAATGCATCAAAATTTCAGATTTTTTTTAATTATTTAATGCAGTGAACACACATAAAACACAGCACAGTAATTTTTTTGCTGCTATCAAGCAGCTTTTCATTAAACATTTCAACAGAAATGACATTGATTGCTGTAAATTCTGAAGTCAACAAAGCAACAAACAAATTGATTAATGACACAGATGAAATATTTTTTTTCTAAACATCAGATTGTAAAAAGTTATTAACAGTTAAGCAGATAAAAGATAGCATATTTATCAGTAACAGCAATTTTGACAACAACAGCAAGCAAATTCAAAGTTTTAAAAGCAATATTTTTTTTGAAACATTATCTTCAACAATAGTAAATATCTTAATAATAATTTCATTATAATTTTTTTGCTCAGAAACAGAGTGCATCATTCACTGTATTCAATATTAATTTAAAAAAAATATTAATTAAAAATCTTACAAGAATTTTTTTCAGAAGCAAATTTTTCTCAGTTAGTGAAACAAAACATTTAGCAATTATTTGTTTGAAAGAAAATGTTAAATAATGAAGCAAATCTTCTGTTATATTAATAGCAATTAGCAATAAGTTTTTTTTTATCTAATAATAATTTATCTGATGAGATGAGCATTTTTATAACAAAATAAATATAAAAAAAAAGTTAAACTGCTTAAAAAACAACTGAAATTTTTATATTATTCTACAAGCATGTGTTTATGAACACATTGAAATTTTGAACATTTCATTTTTTGGTTATATTGCTGCTATCTTACTGTTTGTTGTTTTTTTATATATATTATAAAAATTATTCAAATGTTCAAAATTGATACTTCTGAGCTCAAGATCAAGCTTTAAATAAAAAAAAATAATTGTCATATCAATTCAAAACTTTTTAGCATATGAGTTGTTAGTTAGCAGCTATATTATGCTTTGCTTATAATATATTTTATATTGATTTTTGTCTGCATGTATATTATAGAAAATACATTGTCTTGCTTTTTGAAAAAAGCAAGTAATCAATTTAATACAATTTGAATTATAAGCTGATATTTTTTTTATTATATAGCTATTATATAGCTAGTTGTTATCTTCTATCTGAAGCTTCAAACTTGCTTGTTTGTTTATTGCTATGTGAATAATTGTCTAAAATAATCAAGATGATTGATTGCTAAACTCACTGTTACAGTTATAACTTATAGAAATATAAATTTTAAATATAAAGAATTGAATGATAATTTTTAGACTGCAAACAAGTCTGAATATTACTTAATCTTGAATTGAATTGAATTGAATATGATTCAATCTGATCATTCATGAACAACAACTTTTATGAATCTGAATTAATTTGAGCAGACAATGTCTGCTTGAATTGATTGATACTTGTTTCACTTGATTATCATGTGATTTTTTACTGAATATATTTTTTTTTCTGACTTAATGTGTATTTTGTTACAAATAAGTGAATTTCACAGAGTATCAATTTAATCTGTACTTTTTTGTGTATGAACAAAATATATATATAAGTTGTTATGCAATTCATGTGCAACATATAGTTAGAAAATTTAAATGACTTGACATTAACTATCTACAAATTTAATTACTATACTGAATTTAGATTAGTATCATCATTTTTTCTATCATAAAGTGCTTTTAAAAGCTTCACAACAAATGAATTAATTGCTTCAGTTAGCAATTGCTTTTGAGAAAACTTGTGTAGTATTAAAAAAGTTGATAAACTTTCTGTTGTTAATTTTAATATTGTTGATTTTTGTACATGTTTCACTGAAATATAAAATTTAATTTTTTGTGTTGTGCTTCTGATGCTTGCAAATCATTGTAATTGTTGTATATTTATAATTTAAATAATGTGTGATGAATTTTGAGATGCAGTATTGACTGAATGTATTTGATTTAAAAATGCATGATTAATGATGATTGAATATTGTAAAAGCTAAATGTTTTGCTGATTTTGCTGTTACATTAATCAACTTGAAATTTTTGTGTTTTCAGATTGTTAAGTCACTGAAGTTGTCTCTGAATGTAAATCATGTGTATAATATTTTAAATGAATAAAAGCAACAAATGTGCTGAATGAATCAGAATTCTGCATTTTTTTTTCAAATTCTCATCATTTGTATCATTATTTTCTTCTTTTTTACTGATATAATTATGATTTGTTTTTAAATTTTTTTCATTTTTTTCAACACTCTCATTCTTCATCAAGCTGTGTTTCAAAATATTTATGTTAAATTAATTAATCACAAGCTGCATTATTTATGTACTGATTGTCTCTGAATGCAATTAATTGTGATGATAGTGATAAACATCATGTGCTTGATTAAAAATTTGTTTTACATTTACTGATATTGCTGAGATTGAAAAGTAATCTCACACAATTTTTGACAGAATAAAAAAATTTAATTTATAATTTTTTTAAAATTTTAATACTTGAATTTTATTTTGCAGTGAAGAAAGCTTTACAAATTCAATCAGTTAAACATTTATTTGTTTAAATCAATCATAATGTTGTTTAGAAACAAAATATCTTTAGCAATATATTGATTAATTTCATCAAAATAATTAAATACATTGAAACTATCATCAGTAATTTCAGATAGAAAATTGTTCATATCATTTATCAAAAAAGTAATTTTATGATGTTGTAGTTGAGATTCTGCTGATGATGTTGAATCACTATATTTATCAACAAAATTTTGCAAATAATTAAAATACTCATGCTTTCATTGATAATTATTTTCATTTTAGACTGATTTCTCAAACATTGAAAGCTTGTACATTGAGTTCAGTATTACTTCAACAGTATATGCATATTCTGTATCATCATAAGTTTGATTATAATACTTAATGAGCTTTGAATGTGTGACAGTAAAAGTGACAATCAAATCATGTTTTCATTGTGTTTTTTTTTTCATGAAAAAAATTCATTTGATTCTCAAGATGATTGATCAGAGTATCATAAATGTGAAAAATCAGATGAAGAATTACATCATAAACTTTTGAAAATATTTTTGTATATATTGTGAATTTTTTTGTAAGTGAAATTAAATATTTCATTAGTTTTCACTCAATATTTAAAAATTTAAAATTGTGATAAAAATTTTTTCTGTAAGATATTTTTTGATCACTGATTGAAGTTTGTGTGCATGCATTATCATTTTATATATTAAATTTCATCTGATTTTAATATTCAGTTTTAGTTTGAGAATTTTTTTTTCTGAATATTTTCAAAAATATGATGTTTCAGATTGCTGCTGTTGATAAATTTGACAAAATTGTGAAGTTATACTCATTGTAATCAATTCTGAAATTTTACTAATATTATTTTTGAACAACATTTTCACTCAGTCAACTAGAAATTTATTTTTGTTAAATTTTGAAAAATTTTGAAATTAAAATCTGTAACAAGCATGTTGAAATTTCATTCATCATCAAAATTTTCAGATGTTGAACTGATTTTAATTTTTGTTAGTAAATTTTTTAAGATAAACTGAATCACATAAATTATATAAAATATTATTAACAATTAATTTTTTATTTCATCACTGATCAGCTTCAATGCTTGACTTAAAGTTTTTCTCATTGCTGAGTTATTTGAGATATTATCAGTGTTCATTGCAAGTATTTGTTGAAACAAATTGTATTTATTAAAAATCATTATTATCAAGTTTGCAAGATTTATGTCAGTGTGAAAATTTGAAAAATGCTCAAATGTGAGAAGCAACTTGCAAAAATTTTACATAACATTTATAAAGTTTATTACAATTGCAATGAATGATTGTCCAAATAAATTAAATCAGTCATTAATTACAAGTAAAATTTTTTTATTATTTGAAAATTCACTTAAATTTTTATTCTGATTTTTTTTTGTCATGTGTTCAATCACATTTTTAAATTTTTTATTGCTTGACAGCTTAATGTTTAATTTCAGTATTCTCAATAACTGCTGTAGTTAAGAATTATTAATGAATTAAAATAATATGTATGCATCACAAATGATGTGAATCAACATGCAGTAAAAGTTTTTTTGTGTATATTTTTCAGATGATAAATTTTTGTTAAAAAATTATTTGATTTATATAAATAATCAACAAATAATTAAAAAATATGTTTTTGAAAACTTATTTAAATTTGTTCTGAAAGTTTTTTTGACTGCTTCTTCACAAATAACAAGTTATTCAAGATGATGAGATGCTGATATTTATTTAATTTTATATGTTTGCTCAATGCAGTGATAAATCATTCAGTTATTTTGAAATACATCTTCCTATTTGTGCATTGTTTGCAGAAAAATTATGATTTGTTGTCAATAATAATAATTATTTAAATGTAGTTGACTCAGACTGCTGATTGTAATTTTAATTTTCAATAAAAATGATTTTTTTCTTAATCAAAAAAAATAGTTTCTCATCAGACTTCAAATTTTGAAATAATGAAATTTTCATAATTCATGAAAATTGTGATGTATTGTTGTCTGAACTTCACTTGATGAAGTATTTCAGAAATAATAATATCAATTTAAAATAATTAAAATTAATTTGAATTATAATTTGTTTTTTATGTTGTTGCAATGTAACTTGTGTGATTCTGATTTTGATTATTTTTTGATCAGATTTGTTTTTAAAATTTAAAAAAAAAGTAAAAATTTTTTTATAAACATCTTCAAATTTTAACTTATATTTTTTGTTGTATGCAATGTTTACATCAGATTCAAAATCATTATTATTGTTAAATAAATCATTTCTCATTTTATAATACAGTCAAATCATTTTGTTTCTGAAAAGTGATTAGTGAATTTTAGATGCTGAGATACATCTTAAACTTGTATAAAATGAGAAAAACACAAACTTAATGAATAAAAAAATATTTTGCAAACAAAAATATCACATTGAGTAACATAAGATATATCAAACATTTGATATTTATTTATAACTCAACATTTTATATAATTTTTTTAAATATTTTATATTTTCAGTATAAATAAAGTGTGATACAAGTTTAAATTTACTCTCAAAAATTAAAAAAATTGCAACTTAAAAGTTGATCAGAGACTTGACATTAAGAGTGAAATAACTTATTGTTGTTCTCAAACAGCTTGAATAATTAAATAATCACTACAACACAAGTAAATAAAGCTAATTCTAAAATAAAATATCAAGCACAACTGAATACTAGAAGAATTTAAGCTTTCAGTTCAATTTTTCTTTATTTTTACAATCTTTAATTTTTTATTTTGTTCATCTTGCATGCTGATTATGAACTTTTGAAAACTTTTTTTAATAAGCAAAATCATTCAATCTAACACTCAGAAAACTGCTTACTGTGCTTTAAATATTAATGAATTTTAGTTTTTACAGCTTGTTTGTTTTCTGTCTGAAAATTTGCTTCATGAGAGTTTAATATCAAAATTTTTTTTGTTGTTGTTTTGAGTAAACATTTCATTTACTCTGATTTCACTGTTTCTGATTTTTGCATTTTATTTGCTGATTATGTCATTTGAATTCACTAACAAACTTTAAACAACACTCATCTTGAACATTTAGCTTCATTATCTCAAATTTGATTTTATATTGTTTGTTCACAAACAATTGAATATTTGTATATGAAAACACAATTTCATTGCATTAATTTAATAAAATTGTTGTTTTAAAACAACATTTTTCTGCATGCTTCTGATTTTTTTTTTGTATTATTGTAATGTTTTAATTTTTACTTCACTTTAATTTTAATTTATTTTGCAATTTACTGACATCTGATTGATTTAACATGAAATGATGTTCTGCATCAAATTTGTAAAAATCATTAATGTAATTTAAAATAAAATAAAAAAGTTGAATTTTGTTGAAATCAAACTCATTGAGCTTGTGATCAAAAAAGTGAATTTTTACAAAAATCAGATGCTTGTTGCTGATTATTTGTAAAATTGTTTTGATACATCAATATTGTGAAATATTTGCCATGCAATCAAATCATCTTTTGAAATTTTTCTTGCATTCTGAGTCACAGCTTAAACTGATATTAAACTGCTTAATCAGTAATTTGAATTTGTGTCATTATACAAAATTCTTTTTGCATTCATTAATTTTATTTACTTAAATAATTTTCTTGCTGAGTTTATATCATTAAATTAAATTTTAACAAAAAACTGAATCATTGCAAATTTTGCTGTGCTGAATAATAAAATTATTAATGTTATTGTGCATATTGCAACAATTTAAATTCTGATGAAAATTTTAAAATCACAATTACTTCACTTTGACAATCAATCATGAACATCATGATCAGATGATTTTTTATTAAATAATGAAGATTTACATAAAGCATACAGTATCATCTGTGTATTTTTATGAAGTTTAAAAAAATCATGAAAAAAAATAAAATTTCAAAATAACTGTGTCAAAAAAATTCATTATCTGATTAACAATAAAGAAGTTGCTAACTCAGAATGTTTTATTATAAATTACTTAAACATTGAAATTTTTTAATTTTTTTCAATTTGTTGTTTTCTGAAAACAACATTGATGAAATTAATGCTGAAAAAACAAAAAAATCTGTTGAGTTTAATGATGTTTTCAAAATTTTAGATAATATCATTGACACTGAAATTCAGAATGAAGATTTGAATATTATTAATTTTGATTTGATACACACAAATTTTCTGATGATGTTAAATAATGAACACTTGTCATTAATAAAATATATAATGAAAAATCTTACAGTTCATGAGAATGTTTGAAAAAATCAATTATTTGAAAATAATCAGAATGATGAATTTAATAAAAAAATAAAAAAAATTATTAAAGCTGTACAGATTGCTGTCAAGCAGTAACAAATAAAAATTAAAAATGACAAAAAAATTAAATTAAATATAAGTGTGCAAAAAACATTTAATCATGCTTTGTGTGATATTATAACATATGTAAATATCTGTGAATATCTTAATATTGACAGAAAAAATAAACAGTTTTTTTCTGATTATTCTAACAATCTCACTTTTTTATGTCATTAAGTAACTAATATAATCATAATACTTGACATTAAATCAAATATTTTTGAATGTGTTTGTAGTGACAAATTAGCTCTTCAAGCAATTATTTTAACTGATGACATGAATCTGAGTAAAATCATTGAAATGCTTAGTTTTATAGTCAAGATTGCTGAAATGAGATTGATGTTGAAAAAGCAGATTACTGATTTAATTATTGTGTGTATATCATCTGAAGTAGTGTCAAGTTGATACTTGAATTTCAATAATTATTTTCAAAAAAAATTATGTTTTTTTTTTGTTGACAGTTTGTTCTGCATTAATGATAATTTCATTTTTCAGACATGTTGCATTGATTAAGTCATTTTCTCAATAATAATGTAAGATTTTGAAAATTATATTTTTTTTTCTAAAAAATCTGATATTGTCTGAATTATTTTTGTTATCTTTCATTTCATGTTCTTGAAGTACACACTTAAAGCAAATATTTAAATTTTTGTAAAAAAAATCAGATCAAATATTGTCTGAGAACAACAATAATGCTCAAACATTTTTTTTCATTTTCAAAAATAAATTTATTAAGTTTTTTATATCTGCTGATATTGCTTTTTTTGAATCATCTCAAAAAATTATTTGCACTTTGATGAAGCAAATTAAATTTTTTAAATTTAAAAAAAATATTGTTTTTGTTATGATAATTTTTTTGCTGAAGAAAAGTTGTCAGATGTTAATGATTTGAAAAATTTTGAAAAAATATACAATAATTAATTTATTAAATATTAATCACTTTTTTCAAATAAAATTTACTGATTTATCATTAATGAGAAACACAACATTCATTATTTTGTGTTTATTATTTTTCATACTTGCAAATTTTTTATTTCTGACTTTCTGTAAATCATGTCTGTCATCTTGTTACTCAACAAAATAAGAAATTTTTATAATTACATACACATGATGTATAATCACACTTGAAATTTATTGTTTTTGAAAATATTTTAAAACATGAATACACTTGAAAAATTTCAAAAAACTGAAATTAATGATGAGATTCTTGAGTTTTTTAATTTGTAGCATATTTAACAACTTGCAAAAAAAAAAATATTAACTTTCAGCAAGCTGCAATTATAATTTTTTATTTTTTTGATATTTGCATAATTTACTAAATCTTAAACATGTAAATTAATAATATAATTATTGACATAAACATTTTCTGCAAGCACATCAACAATGTGACTCTTGTTTTTTCTTAATTTGAACAAACTGAGTACTGTGCATTGTATGTTTTACTTACAAAAAAAAAACTTGAAAAAAAAACTTGAAAAAAAAAATTGAAATTAAATCTGATAATCTTCAAAATGATGATATAAATGCAAAATGAGTTAAAAATTTATACTGCTTGTTGTTTTTGTCAAAATTTGTCACACTTCACAATTGAGTGAATTAAAAAAAAACAATAATTACTTAAATGAAGTGAATGTTGTTCTGATCAAACAGTGAATTTTATAATTTTTTTTATATGCACATTAAAAATAATTATCAGTATTATGTTTTAATTTCTTATATTAATTGCATCATTGAATTTCTCAATATTTCATTTTCATTTTGTTATTTTATGAAAATCATTTGAGATATTGTTGACAAACAAAACAAGTGTCTTGTCATTTTTGCTTACACTTTGATAATTTTCTGATTTATTTATATTTTCTATCTCAACTGAAAATGTGCAACAAAATGTGACTGAATTATAATAAATTTCAACAACTTGTTTAATACTTTTCAAATTTTTATCTCAACACATCAGATTGATGAATTTAAAATAAATTTTCAATTCAGTAAATGTCATTATATAATCATAACTGAATTTTGAATTTTCATGCAACTTAAACTTTTTTTTCAAACTAAAGTCTGATTTGTCTGCATTGATTAAACTCATGAAATATATGTTTGAATATTTTTTTATGATTATTTCTTTCAATGTTGATGACATGCAAATTTAACAAAAAAAATCATCTCTGATCTTGCTGCACAATTAGAAGAACAAATAACTGATAGCAAAAAAATTGACATTTTGAATATTTCAGCTTATACTGAAGATGTGCTTAATCATATTATGAATTGAAAACAATTTTGTTTATCTTGAAATTATGTTTTTGAACTTAATTTTAATAAATCAAATTTTTCTGCAGTTCAATATTGTCAATTTTACATTATTAGCTTTTTTTTCATCACTGCACAATGTGAGAAAAAACATTAAAAAAAATGAAAATCTGAGTATAAAGCAAAAGTTAAGATGACAAAAAAAATTAAGTTATTGTTTGCTACAAATTTCAAAATCATAATTAATATTTTTGAAATGCAGTAAAATAAAAATGTTATTCATAAACAACAAAATTTTTTAATTATTAATAATATAATTATGATGAATTCTGACTTTATTTTTGTTCAAAAACAACAAATTATTTTTGCTATATTTGATGATAAATCTGAATCTGAAATTTTTCATAATGATTTTGAGATCATAATGAACAATTTATATAACAGATGTGAATCACTTTGACACTTTTTTTTCTTCATTAACAATGTTACAGAAAATTATGAAATGTGTTGTTACTTCACTTGATATTATTTTTTGTGTCAACTTATTGCAAGACATTGTGATTGATATCTTCTTCACAAACATTTCAAAATCATCAATGAAATTGATTGAAACTAAGAATAAAAAATTATCAAATGAAACAGCATTTGTTGATGTTACTGAGAATGAAATAATAAAAAATAATAAAACATCTAGCTGTAAAATCAAAAATGAAAGAAAAAAAATTAAAAATAATTTTTATGATTAACATTGCATAACAAAATAATTGCATGAACTTTAAAAAATATAATACATAAAAAATAATAAAAAACATTGCAAAAAAAATAAATGTATTTAATATAAAGTTTTAATGTGATCTGAAGACAGTGATGTTATGACTGAACAAGTATTTGTTTTTTATTGAAAAAAAATTTTGCTTGCTTGATTTTTTCTGTATTTTGTATTTTGAATGATGCATGTCACATTACAAAATGAATTTACTTACTTTTGCATTCAAAAATCAAAATAATTTTCATGAAAAGTTAAAAAACTTGTATAAATAATTGATACACAATAAATACTGTACTCAATACAACACTAAATTTAATTATAATTAAAGAAAAAAGTCAAGTTTTTTAGTGTCATGCTAAATCATATAAAAAATAGTGAACATTAATCTTGACATGCTTGATGATTATTTATTTTGATTTGAACTTAAACAAATGCTTGCTTGAACACTTAGAATCAAAAGTTCAATCTGATTTAAGTCAATGATAAGATTTTCATTACTTGAATTAAATTGAACTCATTTACAATCTAATAATTTTAGATTTATACAAATTTTACAAAGTCAAAATCAATCTGCTAAATTTTATATAATTAAAATCAGATTTGTTTAACAGATTTTCAAATTTCAGACACTGAAACTTTGTTTGTTTCAGCAGTTAAATTTAGAGAACTTCATTCATTTTAAACAAATTTCAGACAGAATCAGATCAGATCAGTCAAGAGTTTGACAGATTTCTTGATCAAGTTTATTTACAATTTACTGAAGCTCATAAAACTTATTAGTATTTTTTTAATATATTAATTAACTGAAAAACATTCAAACAGTATTTTGTAATAAATTTTTCAACAAAAGCAGAACTGCATGTATTTATTTATATTAAAAATAATTATTTAATAATTTAAACTTCAAGTTTTACAATTTAAATTAAACAAATAATTTTATTATATTATTATATATATAAATAATCAGCAAACTTTATAACTGCTGATCAGTTTCATTTTATTTTTTATAATTAAATTTTGTTATATTGATATTCATCAGCACTGACTTTAAAAATATATTTAATATAAATTTTTTTTATTAACTGAGTTTTAATTAAAAACATACTTACAAACAATTTTACTAAATTTTTAGAAAATAAATTCTTTAAAAAATTTGTTAAAAATTTTTGTTTAATTAATATTATGAACTTGCTGATTAAATCAAACAAACTGAATTTTAATAAACAAGCAAAATAAGTATTTAATTAGTTTAATCTGAAGAAAATATATTGAATTTATGAAGTGTGTTTCAGCTATCATTCAAACTTTCATTAAATAATCTCAACTTTATCTAATAAATTCTGTATATTGTCATTATCTTTCAACATCAGATGACACAAAATACAAACTTTTCATGTCTTGCTTAATTTCATATATTCAAGATTGTCATCAAATTTGCTGCTTTTTCACAACTTTTTCTATTATTCTTATGAATCCTAAGATGTATAAATAGTCCATACTTGTCTAGATAGATTGACAGAAATTTGATGAAGTCTTTACTATTCACAGTATTCCCTAAGTCCAACACAACACCTCTCGAACCGGTCTAGAAGACACGTTCAAGAAGCCCTTCAGAAATTGTGGCGCCTAAATTGGCAGTTCAGCTACAAATGGCTATGCCAGGAGGTTTCTTGGGCGAATCGTTCGATTTTTGGGCGATTCAGCTTCCATGGTTCCACGCCCGTAACATCAAGATCATTGCTCAGTTTTTGCTATCAAGTAGCATAATGATATTCTAATTGATGTGCCTTAAGCCAAACCTCGGCTTTGCTATACAATCTGTATAGATCTCTCGCTGATATATCTTTCATTTACGTCTCCATTCTTTTCTCCGTTTTCTTGGTCTGTGTCTTTTCTACGAACCGTCTGACATTGGCCTCATGGCCTCATTCTTCTCCTCAAAACCGAGACCTAAAGCGAAATCAGATCCATCGATCGGGTATGGAAACGAAGATCACCCTGCCGGTCTTGATTGCGGATCTCCGTTCTCCAAGATGAGGAAGAGAAGGCCCCCGATCAATATCTCAGTGGAGAATGAGAATGTGATTTTGACAAACGTTGGTCCCCCCTCGAGAGTCGTTTTCGCGGATTCACAGTCGCCCTCCACTCCATAAACTCCACCTCCAGTAGGGCTGGCGGGTTGCACCAACCCTAGGTGTTTAGAACAAGATTCGGGGCTTATCTCGCTACTACAACCGCAATTCAATTGCTTGACACCATGGTTACCCTCGACTTGTGCCTCCGACCCACCAACTCCTTCGCAGCGATGCTTTCCTCTGGCAGAGCTACCGGCATCTATTTGTACTTCCAGGAACATAGAACTCGACGTACCTTCAACGCCAATAAGAAGCTCTCTCAACCACAGAGCTGGCAACCCACCGGAAATTCTCTCGAATACCGCCCCGAACCTTGCTACACCAAGAACCCCTCAGAGCTCACACAGACTTGTTTTTGAACATGAATGATGCAGCAAATACAAATACAATGGCAGGACCATCTCAGAAATGAACCTTGAGCAGCTCATAGATTGCCTGCCCTATCTATCATTACAGCAATGAGAGGAATACTGGTGCCAGGCCATATGCACGGTGGCTCTGAAGCTAAAGAATGATCAGCAGGGTCCACCTTCAGCTGAAATCTCAGTGAAAGTTGATTCAGACCTGAGAAGAATGGTAAATGCACTTTCCTCTATTTTTCTTATTATCTTACTCATTGCTTCTGTATTTCATAGATATCTTACACAGCAGAGCAGTACGGTCAGATGAGAACCGAATACGAGATGCAGCTTGACAAGCAAAAGAACGAAATGTGCAACTTGCTGGAGCTTCACGACTCGAGAATGAGCACTCTATGCGGATTCATATTCGATAGACACAGCACAGAGCTTGGTGAATCCAATGATGATGCTATTTGAAAAGTTCGAAACATCGTCAACGAACAGAAGCAGCGCATTTTAGACACAACCCAATACAACAGCGGCCAGGCCTCACACTCTTCACAAAACCAGAGATTAGAATCACAATTGGCTGATCTAGAGTCTCTGGCAACCAACCAAAGACGGAAACTCAGGTCTTACCGGACCGAATTCGACTTACTGAAACAAGAAATTGACAGCTATACCCAGGAGATCAGTGAGAGAGACGCCCAGATCAACGTGCTCAATCACAAAGTGACTCAGCTCCTGAATATGAGAGCCTCCTTGCTCCCTGCGTCTTCAGTCACCAAAAACCTGAAAAAGAGCTCCCTTCTCCAGCCTCATGCAGGTGGGGAGGGGCTGGGGACTTTCAGCACCAACCGACAACTCCTCTACAACCCACTTTCAATGACAGAAATATCAATTTGAACAGATCAGTGAGGTCACAAGGGCCACATATTAGAAAGAGCACAACCGCCTTGAGAAAACACGATAGCAAGCAACGTTGATTGACCGTTACATAGGTGGTTATTGAATTGCTGCTCAAGCTTGCAATACAGGGATTCTTTTTTCTTCTTTTTGACATGTGTCTTAGCTATACAGTGGAGAGGCTTTTTGAGAGGATTTGCTTGGTATTCATAGTGGCATTTTGTTTGCTTGCAGGACAGAAGGACATTTGTTCTATGAGAATCAACAAGGCCTTTGCAGCAGCTTCATGTTTCCCTGATCGGTGCTATGAAGATGGCTGTATAAAACTACAATATTTGAACACTTTGCAGTACTAATATAATTATGACCGAAAAGAGGCATTTTGTTACACTTGCAGCACTTCTAGCTAGGGCTCTACTGAATCTACATCCGGCATTGGTGATGTATCATCGTCATCTTTGAATGGCCATGTCCTCCAAGCAAGCTCCCGTTCATGCTTCTCCGAATGTCTAACTGTCTCAGTCCTTAACCCCTGATTGATATGCATGGCGAACTCCAAATTTTCTGGCTCCGTCCCTCCCTCAATATCGATTCCCATACCGTCTCGCATCTGTGTGAGAATGGCAGCTGACTCATTCCATTCAGTTGCGTCATCCAGGGCCTTTTTCTGTTCCTCAGGCGTAAACAAGATAGGGCAATCTTCTGCAGAGAACTTATCCCAAGACTGTGAAACATGAACAAGCGACATTTTCAGGTTAATGAAATCCGCATCCCAAGGCATTCCTGATTGTGAGATTAGATATTGTAGAAGTCCGATGCTAGGCATTTGGAATGCTTTAAAATGGAGTTTGTTTCCCAGTTGAGTTGCTGCATTGTAATAGAGATTTGCCTCTTCAAGTCTGTGGCCAGCCCAAACTTGCTGTTTGTCAGTATCACTGAGATTGTCAAACTCCTCTGGCAGCTCTGGTGGTTTCATTGACTGTGGTATTGCCAGCTCATGTTCACAGAATGCTGGATAGCCCGCCTGCATGAAAAGAGGAAGTATTGCTGCATCTTGCCAATCAATAAGACTTAGGACTTTGTTTGAGTCAGGCACAAGTATGATATTCCCCAGACTCAGATCAGGGTGTCGAAGAATTGGTTTGCATAGGTCTTCATCTTTTGGAATTAAGAAAGGTGATATCATTAGGTATTTATTAAGAAGAGAATCATGTTCAGTAGGATTGAGTGGTTCTTCAGTGGAGAGTGAGAATGTTTGCCGACGTTGTGGTTTTGCAAACTTTGCAAGCCACAATGATTCTCGGCGTGCAGCCGCTGTTATGGCATCCTGAGGTGTAGTCCCTGGTTACATTAGCAAAAATGGATCGGCTCCATAAGGTGGGCAAACATACAAGGACCTCTATCTACATCCATATCTTGGCGTTCATCAAACCAGAAAGCTCGCTTCGAGATCGGGCCAATACAAAACCATTTCTCATTGGGCAGAGGAACGGATAGTGACTCTGGTACATCATTCGCATAATATAGACTTCCATACGCCGGAAAGTTGTAAGAAAAGATTTTTTCCTCCATTCCCACTAACTGCATCATGAGTCCCTTCACCTTGTTGGTTGGCAGTTCCAAAAAACGCGAAGCAAGGCTTTCCCCCCGAAGTCGCTCCATGATGATATACTCAGCCCCAACAGGGTTGTCTGCTGTAGAGCAATAGGCTAATACTCGGGGGACTGGAATTTCAAGGATATTTCGGAGAAAATCCATTGTTGCCACTTCACTGGCAGTGGTATAATGGGGTGGCCCGGCAATCGGCGTGGGAATTCTCGCAATCACCTCATATTCATTATCCATTGTGAGGAGGAAGATTTTGTTGAAACCCCCTTCGGCCAGTTTCTCGATGCGAACACAGTGCCGTGTGTTGGCAGCTGCAGTAGCCACCTGCATGAGCTCCGGAATGTTAAACCGGACATATCGCTCTTTCAATCGCAAAGTCTCATTATATCTATGACTTTTAGCTTTATTCAAATCACTCGGGAAGACAGGACATACATCCAACGCCTGGACGTATTCTGGAACAAAGACTCCTCTGACTCAGAAGACTGGGGCATTGGAGACGGCATTGTTGATCCGGTGGCCAAATGCCTGGGCCAGTGTGGAAGACGGCGTTTCAGCAGAGGTGTGGTTTGTATCGTGGATCTAGAGACCCTCCGCAAGAACAAGGAGAATGTTCGACAACTTTGCATCGCCGCGAACATCTGCGGGCTTGTGAGGGATTCTAAGTAGGTGCAACCTCGATGTTTCTCAAAGATTAAGATTATGGCATGTGGTCTCAAACTCAAGATGGCATAATATTAGTCTGGTGGTCAGCTGGAGGTGGGAGTGCTAAACACAGAGCAGTTAAATCAAATCTTCTATGAAAGCCAGTCACTGCATGAGAATAGGAATGTCAAGCATTGCATGAATATCTTTTATTATATAAATCACTGAATCAAACTAATTTTCTTGAATAAACTTTTCATACTTGAAAATCTAGCATAATTATTTTTTTATTATATAAATATTTTGATTTGATCATTCTGCTCAGATAAATATTCTGAAAATAAAATTTTTTCAAAATAACATATTTTGTTATATAAATTGTTAAATACTGTTAAATTTAATCAATAAATCTACTGAATGTAAAAATCTGCTGATAAAACTTTTTTTGTTAGATTGTTGAATTTAATCAGTATATTTACTAAATACAAAAATCTGTTAATAAAATTTCTTCTGTTATGTAAACTGTTAAATTTAATCAGTGAATTTACTAAATGCAAAAAATTTTTGATAAAATTTTTTTGATTATATAAATTGTTAAATTTAATTAGTGAATTTACTGAATGTAAAAACTTTTTAGTAAAATCTTTTTTATTATATAAATTGTTAAATTTAATAAGTGAATTTACTGAATACAAAAATCTCTCAGTAGAATTTTTTCTGTAATGTAAGTTGTTAAATTTAATTAATAAATTTATTAAATATAAAAATTTACTGATAAAACTTCTTCTGTTATATAAGTTGTCAAATTTAATCAGTGAATTTACTAAATACAAAATTTTTTAGTAAAACTTTTTTATTATATAAACTGTTGAATTTAATCAGTAAATTTACTGAATGCAAAAATTTTTCAGTAAAATTTTTTTTATTATGTAAGTTGTTAAATTTAATTAATGAATTTACTGAATGTAAAACAGTAAAAATCTTCTGATAAAACTTTTTTTATTATATAAGCTGTCAAATTTTTATAATGAATTTCTGTAAATATGAAAAATGTCTGAGCAGCAGACTGCAGTGAATCATGCATTGCTTTAAAAAAAATAATTAATTCACAGTGAAAATTTTTTTAACAATGTATAATTCATTATTGATTTACAGTATTAGATTGCTCAGATTTAAAATATTTCAGTATAATTGATTTGTAAATCTACTGAATGCAGAAATTTTTTGATAAAATTTTTTTTATTATGTAAGTTGTTGAATTTAATTAATAAATTTATTAAATACAAAAATCTTCTAATAAAACTTTTTTTATTATATAAGCTGTCAAATTTAGTCAGTGACTTTTTTCTGTTATATAAAATATTAATTTATATTTATAAATTTACTTAATACTAGATGAAAAAATTTGTATTATAAATTTATATGTATAATTAAAATTATTTAAATACATTAATAAATATGATTTTATAAACTTAAATTTTAATTTAAAAAAATCAATATAATAAATATATAATAAATATTACTTTATATAAAAATAAATAAAGTATTAAAACTTGTTTAATATTGTCATACTGACTCAAAGCTTTTTAACACATGAGCTACTAATTAGCAGCTATGTTATGCTTTGCTTATGACATATTTTATATTGATTTTTGCCTGTGTGTATATTATGAAGAATATGTTGTCTTGCTTTTTGAAAAAAGCAAGCAATCAGTTCAATACAATTTTGAATTATAAACTGGTACTTTTTTTTTATTATATAGCTACTATACAACTGCTTGTTATTTTCTATCTGAAGTTTCAAACTTGCTTGTTTATTTATTGCTACATGAATAATCATCTAAAATAATCAAGATAATTAATTGCTAAATTCATCATTACAATTCTGATCACTTTTTTTTATATAACTAGTTTGAAGCTATATCATTATTATTTGAAAAAAATATATTGAAGAAAAAACAGTCTTTTAGAACAATAACTCAGTTTAAAAAAAATTTTAATTACATACAAAAATCACAGAAAAAGTTTACTGTTTTGAAAAATATTTCTAAATCAAACAATTTTAAATCAGCAAATTCAACATCTGAACTTACTGTTCCAAGTTTATTTAATTAAAAATAATTTAATCAATTGATTGATGCTTTAACACTGATACATCACAGCAAGAAATTTTTTTTTTTAAATCTGAGTTATATTATAGCAAGAATCACAAGAAATATTAATAATGAACATATTCAGTAAAAAATTATTTTAATGATAAATTAAATATATATATTATAAACAAAAAACTCAATATGCAGCAGCAAAATTACAGAATAATATTCAATTAGCTTAATTTCTTGAACAAAAATTAGTTGATTTAAACAATTATACATAAATTCAATTTAAGTTATTTCTTTTGAATCAGATTAAAATGCTGAAAAATCACAGCATGTTAATTAATAAAAAATAATTGAAATTACATCAATGTTTTATGCAATTGATTATTAATTTTGAACATATTTACATTAATAAATGAAATGAGATGAAGCTTTCTATCTCATTACATCAGAAAAATGAATTTTGAGATCAATATTTTTTTAATAAATTAATTTTAAAGCTTCACAGTGCTATCATGTCACATCAGCAAATATCTCACAAAGTAACTGAAATAACTTCACTGAAAGCTTACATGAAACAAATACAAAATGAAATTATTAAAAATTAACAAAACTTTAAACATTAACAACAATAAAAATTAAAATGATGTAATTCTGATAAAAAGCAAGAAAGTGATTTGAAAAATCAAAATCAACTTATCAAGCAGCTAAAAAATCATAATTTACATCATGTTATACTGTGGAAAAAAGGAAAAATATAAAAAAAAGCAAAAAAAAATTATTATTTTATTTGTAATAAAATAAATTACATAAGTTTGAAATGCTCAAAACAGCAGCAAAAAAAAATTTGATCAATTAAAAAAAAATAAATTCATCATTAAATTCACAAAAATCAGCAGTAAATATGCTGCAAAATGACAAAAAATCAAAATGACAAACAAACAAAAAAAATTTACTTTAACTGCATTTATTCAATCTGAAAAACATTTTATATTTTTAAATGTGTTGTTAAATTTTGAAGTTACTTGTGAATTTATCTCATATCACAAGTTATTGCAAAGTGACTGGAAATTCATTACTGAGTTGCAGAAATCAGCTAAAATGACAAATGAAACAAAAACTACTTGTTATGACAAAATTAATATTTTATTTAAAATTTTTGATTTGTTTGAAACAACTAAGTTATTTAATAAACATTTTTTGATTATTAATTTATTGTGTTATGATATGATATTAAATAACTATTGATTAGCTGAGATTAATTCTTTAGTTGATTGAACTACTGCTTTTTAATGTTATTGCATTAAAAAATTTGCAAAATTGCAGAATGCAGATTGAATTCTCAAGAAATTTTTTTAAAATTATTAAACATAACATGATTTATTCTTTATTGACTGAAACAGTGAATCTGCAAAAAAATTTAACAAAAATGTCAGAATTATCAAATATTTATTTTAATTTTGAACATGTATTTTTTAAGAAAAAAGCAGATATTTTTTCAGATATCTTCATAAAATATATTATTAATTTTTAAAAAAACAAGATGTTTCTGTGAAAGCAGCTATATTTTTTCACAGCAGTGAAGCTTGATATTTTGTAAAAATATTTGAAAAATAATCAATAAAAAAATTGAATACAACTGTTAATTAATTCAGCAAATGCATCAGTTTTTTTTTTAAGAAAGCAAAAAAATTACTACAATTATGTGTCAATTATCAAGAATTGAATGCAATTACAATTAAGAATCACTATTTCTTATCTCAAATTGACAAGCTATTAGATTGATTGAATGATGTGAAATATCTTACTAAATTTGATTTACATGACACATATCATCAATTTTGAATTAAAAGAGAAGATGAATGAAAAACTGTTTTTCAAATTTAATATAAACATTTTAAATACATAATGTTATCATTTAATTTTTGCAATGTTTCTACAATTTTTCAGACATATATCAATAATGTCTTTCAAGATATTTTAAATATGTTTGTTATTATCTATCTTGATAACATTTTGATTTATTTTCAAACTGAAAAAAAACATGTTTGTCATATTCAAAAAAAATTTCATGATTATCTCACTACAAACTTTATGTTAAATTATCTAAGTGTGAATTTTATAAGACAGAAGTTAAATTTTTGAAATTTATAATTAAAAAAAACAACATTTATTTAGATGCTAGTCAGCTGA
The DNA here is from genome assembly GCA_029449355.1 of Emydomyces testavorans. Taxonomy (NCBI): domain Eukaryota; kingdom Fungi; phylum Ascomycota; class Eurotiomycetes; order Onygenales; family Nannizziopsiaceae; genus Emydomyces; species Emydomyces testavorans. The sequence goes on along the minus strand of CP120630.1, from coordinate 2,978,852 downwards.
ATATTATTTGTGAATGATCAAAATTTACATCAGTTTATAATATTCAGATGTTTTTGAGTTTCATGAGTTTTTTTTGAAAATTTATATATAATTATACTAAGTTGACTGCTTTTCTGACTGATTTTTTACAAAACAGTAATTAATTAAAGCAATTTACATTGCTGCAAGAAGTTCACAAAGCTTTTGAAAATTTAAAACAAATTATTGAGAAATCATCATTGCTTATTTATTATAATTCAAATAAAAAAATTTAATAATTACTGATGTGTTAAAATACACAATTGCTGCTATACTGTTTTAATCAAACAATGAATTAAAAAAACAAACTGCACATTGACATTCAGTTGCTTTTTATTTACAAAAAATAAATAATGCTGAAAGACATTGTGAAGTGTATGATTAAAAGTTTTTGATTATTATAAAAAATTTTCATCATTAAAGACATTATTTAGAAAATATTAAGCAGTCATTTCATATTTAAACTGACTATGTCAATTTGTGTTATTTTTTCATTATAAAATTGTTGAATAACAGACAAATTCATTGAGCTGAAAAGCTCATGACATTTGATTTTACATTAAAATATAAATTAAAAATACTGAACTTTACTGATGCTTTTTCATAATGACAGAACTACAAATTTTCTGATATACAAAAGTATAAAATTGAATTATTTTTTACTTTACAATGAAAATTAAATCTTGATTTAATGAAAAAAAATCATGAATTTCAATATATTTATCTTAACAAAAAAAAATTGTTCAGAAAATTTTGTTTCAAAATTGCTAGTGATAAAAACAATTAGCAAAAAAAATACTTATATTTCATTAAAATCAAATATATGTGAACTGCTACAAAAAATTCAAAAAAAAATGCTTTTTTTATTAATATTTTTGAAATTTTAAAAATCATTAACAAGAAAGCAGCTTCTTTACAGCAGAAAAACTGAAAAAATTTTTCAGATCAGATTTTATTAATGTAAAATGAGCAAATTTATATGTTTCAGAATTCTGCTTTATGATAAAAAATTTTACAAATTCATCACAATAATTCATATACAAATCATAACAAAATTCAATGAATCTTGAAGCTTATACAGTAGAAATATTATTGAGATAAGATGAGAACTGATGTGAAAAAGTATATATTTATGTGCTATATTTGTAATTGTACACAAATACATCATCACAAGTTTTATGACAAAATGATTATTATTTTCATTGTTATAAAACTGTAAAAACATTTGATCATGAATTTTATCATCAATTTATCATCATTATTGTGAAATAATATTGTTTATGATGTTATATTGATGATGACTGACAGATTTATTAAGATGATTAAGTATTTTTCAACAACAAAAAAAATTCAAGTTTTTGAATTAGTGAATATATTTATTAATGAAATTATTAAATATTATAAATTTTTGAGTTTATTATTTCTGACAAAAATTCACTGTTTACTAGTCACTACTGAATTGATTTTTGCTATTATTTAAATGTTATTTGTCAGTTAAGCACTGCTTTTTATTTTCAGATGAATGATATAATTAAACAATTGAATCAAATATTGAAGCAATATTTTTATATTTATGATTTTTATTAGCAAGACAATTGAACTAAGTTATTACTGACTGCTGAATTTGCATATAATAGCAGCAAGCATTCAGTTATAAATCAGTTTTTTTTTAATGTTATATGAATATAATTCACAGATTTTTATGAATTTTGTACCTAATTCATTTTTTCAAATTTCAAAATCAAGTCAACAGCTTCAAAAACTTTATGATGCTCAAAAGCAAGCAGTAAAACTACTGCAATAAATTTTTGAGACACAAATTATATATTACAATAAAAAATATAAATTAATGCAATTTAATATTGACAATATGATTTTATTATCTAAAAAAACTTGAAAATCTGAAGATTTTTGAAAAAACTAAATGATTAATATCTAGAATTTTTTTCCATAATTGCTATTTGTAATTTACAAACTTATACACTGCAATTTTTCAAAAGCTACAGTCAAATTAATCTGACATTTTATATTTTTTTACTTGAATTTTGTCTGCAATGCAGTGACAAACAATCTTCTGAATCACAATTAATCATTATTAATGATGAAAAAAAATGAAAAATTGAAAAAATCTTGAATAAATGAATTTTTCATAACAAAATTCAATATTTAATTAAGTGAAAAGAATATTCTTTATATGAAAATCAGTGATTATCATTGACTAATTTGACAAATGCTATTAAATTATTACAGAAATTTGAATTCAAACAAAATCTTCAAACAGCAATTAAGAAACAGCAAACTAAAAAACAAAAAACTGCTACATAATAACTGCATTTGATTCAAACTGCAACTAAAAACAATTTTTATTTATATAAACAAATTAAAAACAACTAAACATCAGACTGAAGTCACATCATCAAAAAACAGCAGTTAAATAATTATAAAATTTCTTCATCATCAAATCTGATATCATCTTCATCATATGATGCTTTCTTAAACTTTTTTTTGAAATATTCACTCAACAATTTATTTAAAGTATACATGTTATTAGCAAGAGTGATGATAGTATTACAATACTTTTTTGTAATATTTTAATCAATTGCAGTTTTATTATTGTTATTTTTTTTACTGAGCATTAATTTAATATCTACAGCACAGAAAAATTCATTTATTTTTAACTTAAATTTTTAAAATATTTTATTATATATTTCAATATTTTTCAGAATTGACAGCACAAATTTTTGTATAGCAGCAAAATTTTTATTCAACTGCAGCAGAAACAGTGTGCATTTTTTTCATTTTTTGACAATATTTATATTTATCATAATTGTGAAAACAAATGTATCAAAGTTTTGAATTTTTTTTCAGTCACTTGACACATTGAACACACATTTCATGTGGCACAGTAATCACTTCACTGTTATTAAATGACAAATTGCTAGACAGCTTCTCAACATTAATTGAGATAAAACTTGAAATTAACAAAGCAATGAATGAAGCAGTCACAGATGAAATATTTTTTTTTCTAAATATCAGATTGTAAAAAGTTATTAACAATTAAGCAGATAAAAAACAGTATACTTATCAACAACAGCAATTTTGATGACAGCAGCAAGTAAATTCAAAGTCTCAAAAATGACACTTTTTTTCAGAACATTATCTTCAACAATAATAAATATTTTAACAGCATTTTCACTACAGTTCTTCTGCTCAAAAACAAAGTGCATCATTCATTGTATTTAATATTAATTAAAAAAAAAATATTAAATAAAAATTTTACAAGAATTTGTTTCAAAAATAAATTTTTTTCAACTGATGAAGCAGAATGTTTAGCAATTATTTGTTCAAAAAAATGTATTAAATGATGAAGAAAATTTTTTATTATATTAATAATAATTAACAACAAGTTTTTTTTTATTTAATAACAACTTATCTGATGAGATGAACATTTTTATAAGAAAGTAAACTTGAAAAAAAGAAAAAAAATAAACTGCTTGAAAAACAATTGAAATTTTTATATTATTTTACAAGCATGTGTTTATAAACACATTGAAATTTTGAACATTTCACTTTTTAATTATATTGCTGCTATTTTATTGTTTGTTGTTTTTTTATATGTATTGTGAAAATTATTCAAGTATTCAAAATTGATACTTCTGAGCTCAAGATCAAGCTTTAAATTAAAAAAAATAATTATTATATCAACTTAAAGCTTTTTAGCATGTGAGTTGTTAGTTAGCAGTTATGTTATGCTTTGCTTATAATATATTTTATATTGATTTTTGTTTGCATATATATTATAAAAAATATGTTATCTTGTTTTTTGAAAAAAGCAAGTGATCAGTTCAATACAATTTTGAATTATAAGCTGATATTTTTTTTTATTATATAGCTATTATACAGCTGCTTGTTATCTTCTATCTGAAGCTTCAAACTTGCTTGTTTGTTTATTGCTATATGAATAATTGTCTAAAATAATCAAGATGATTGATTGCTAAATTCATCATTACAAATATTTAATTTATTATTATTTATATATATTTATGTTAATAAAATTTACTAACAAATATTTTAGTAATTTTACAACTTTATTATATTCTGATGTATTTAATTTATTAGCTATTCAAATTTTATATTAATATTATATTTGATTATTGAGATCTTAAGATTACATAGTAATACATTAACTGTAATTTCAAAATTATTAAATAACTAAAATTGTTGAGTACTCATACAATTATACTGTACTAGCTGATTAAATAAAATTATATCATCTGAAAAAAAATTTAATTAAGTGTAACATATGATATTTAAATAACAAAAATTTAGTAATACAATAATAATAATAATAATTTAGCAGTTAAAATTATTTACTGATGATAATTTACTTTAACAGTATAAAAAAATTAATATTTTGATAATCAAATTAAACTTTCAGATGATACTTCTATACATATTCAAAATTGTATGTCATTATTTTTTTAACACAATTAATTAATTCATTGATTGATGTTTGATCAATTTCAGTCTACACAGTCATTCATATAAAATAACACATTAACAGAGCTGATACAAATATTGAAGATTGAAAATTCAAATCTGAAGCAAGTCACTTTAATTTTTTTTTTCCCTTCAAATCATTTCAGGGCTGAGGTGTGCTCCACACACATCACTAGTTGGTTTTGTGCTATCAGTGGGAGGCTTATCAGTCACGTGCTTTATATTAGTTGACCTCAGGTCAATGAGTTGAATTCAGTTCGTTCTGCTGGCCGTCAAACCCAATGATTGTCTTATTCAAAACATTGCAAAAAGCTGATGGAGATTAGGGCAAGGTTGCCATTGCTTTGCAGCAAGGTTCCACATAGCTATCATCTTGTAGAACACACCTGTTGATGCAATGTTCTTAAAGAAGTTGTCAAACCCCCTTCTATCCGAGTGAAAAAATCAAGAATTTCAAAATCCGAATGATGACACGTACTCCATAATGGCACAGAGTAAGCCAGCGAGTTAGCCTTTTGCTGAATCTGAGAACAACTGTATTAAACACTTTCCATATGGCAGCAAGCCCAGGTTATCTAGCGGTGAAGCAAAAGAAAATACATTTCATCTCATAAGTTCCGATATGACATGCCAAAGACTCATGACGAATTCTCCCAATCAGGATTCTATTAGGAGACAGTCGTTAGTATACGCTTGATGTTGACAGGGTAAGGCTATTGCTTACCTTTCGCAAGATCACAAGGCCTTCGAGACTACTGCTAAGGCTGATATATTGCTCGTCTTCCAGTTCCGCCCTTTCTCCGTACGACAGTAAGACCGGCGTGCTTTGAGTCTGCCAGCCAGTAATGGTCTTTGGTCTACCGGCTTGACCAACCACATCCACGGCTTGACCAACACGAACGTTGACTTTGAGTGGCTTCAAGTCTTCACCCAGCGTAACCAGGAAACGAGGATATAACGCGGTTACAAGGTAGTATAGGAGATAATGCGAGTCAGAGAGAATGAATTCTTTTGCATCTATCATCGCAACCAAGACTGTGAGCAGGCCTGCTGCGGCCACTCTCGATAGCACTTGGCGGTCGGTATGGAACGGGTTAAATGTGAGACTGCCTTTGCCCATGTGAAGTAGACCCTGAGCAATACGGACCATAAACAAGGAGTTCTGATCGCGATGATAGTAGCTGGCAAGCTGCCGAAGGAGCTGTGCAAGCCGAGCATTGTTGGTGCCAGCTCCAAGGAGACCCATGGCAAAGATAGCATTAATGGCCACGTCGTTGTCATTGTCGTGACTGTATCGTGACAATGTATCGTAAACGCCCATCTGTGGATTGCTTGCGCTGATAAGACCCATAGCAAGTGGGACGGCTTTTCTAATATTCGCGGCTCCATAGTGCATCAGATGTCCAAATTGTCGAAGCACCATCTCTTGTCCAATGTCTTCTCCCATGGCGATAAGTGACAGACCCAAAACAGCATATGACTGCACCAGCTCCTCTCCCTTCTTTTCTTCTTTATCTTCGATATGGTCATTGCAAATATGCAAGAGCTCTTGAAGTTTCAAGACAGTTCCAGTGCCCGCCCAAGCACATACGGAAGCCAACACAGAAGTTGGTTTAGCCATAGGATGGTCGATCACTTTTAGGATATCCAGGATCACTTCGACTTCTTCTTGTCTTCCAAAATATAGAAGCGCAAGACCAAGCGCCATGAACCTTGTCCACTTATCCTTCAGCTGAGGTTGTCTTTCCTCATCCATCAAAGTGGTCGCTATGGCCTCGCTAACTTGGTGGTTCGAAGATCCAACGAATACAAAACCTAGAGATACTGCCGCCATAGCCGAAATTTGCATGGGTAAAGACGCGTCTTCGACGATAGGAAGAAGAAGGTCCAAGAGGTCCTCTCTACACGATCCGGCGTAGGCAAGGCCAAGACCCATTATTGACGCCACCCTCATCATAGTGTTCTTATTCCCCAAGTTATCAGAATCACCTAGAAGAGCTAGCGCAGGATCGGATTCAAGTCGCACGCCAGAATTCAGAATACCAATCGCAAGCAGTGCTCCGGCCCTAATCTGATGCTCTTCAGCGTAGGTAAATCTGTCAACCTTATCCAAGCCCTCCTCAACATTCCACTGAAGGAGCATCCCCAGCGATGCCGCTGTCGACATCATACCATCGTCCTTAGTTTTCCATACCCATGGCCCTTTGTCACCCTCGACTAGCATCATCTTATCGTTGCAGAATCCCGCATTAGTGAATGAATTAACGAAAGCGCTAGCAAGGTTGTGTCTCGCCGAATCAACATTGGTGAGACCAGCTCCACGATTGCTCTCGAGATGGGTCTTATAGATATCTTCAGGCATTTTTGGATCGAGGATATTTAGTTCCTTTGCTAAAGTGCGGAAGTGGGTGGAAAGTTGGGTGTTGTTAAGGCACTCGCCCAACTCTGGATCTTCGGCATCTTCAAGATCGAGCCAAATCTGTTGACGAGCGACGAGAAAAGCCATTTGCCGCTTAATTGATTTATCTGTTGTCGCATTGAAATCACTCATGATCAAGTCAATATCGTTTAGGCGAATGGCAATGACTATAGCTTGCGTAAATTTGTTGTACCGCATGTAGATATCGTGTGCCGTCCGCAAGAATTGATGATCCTCTGGATACGTAAGGAGATTTACCATGCTGACCATATAAAGGCAAACTCTGGCATATGTGTTTTCATCAACGAATTTTGGAATCTCCTCAATCATTTCAAGTTCGCTTAAAAGGTCGACAGCATCGGCTTCAGCGTTATGTCTGAGGAAGTAGGGGACGAGAGAGAGAGCAAGATCAACCAAATCTTGTACATCCTTTTCGTCTGTTATTCGACTTTGATATTCCTGACCAATTTCCAATGCGAGGTGCCTGATATATTCGTGACCCCATGAGCCTAGGTCGTCTGATCTTGAAAGAAGACGATATTTCAGAGTCTCGAACTTTTCCTCATCGCCATAGGTCATTCCTAAAACGGATAGCATATCTGCCAGAGAATCCTGCGTCTGGTTAGTTTCCGTAATTCAAAAAGTCGCGGCCATGACTTGCCTTGTCATCACCAGCTAGCCACTGCTCGTATAGAGTCGTGAGTCCATCATAATGTGGTCTTAGAAATTTTAATGGCTTCGGCACAGCAGTCATAGACGAGGTGGAAGTCTTGATAAGCTCTTTGATGCTCTCTAAGGCTTGTTTGTATAAGGAGGTATTGGGCTCCTAGATGCAATACGTGAGCTCCTGTTCCCAATGCTCAAAGGCGCATTTCCCGTTACCTGTAATCGCTCCACTAACATTTCAAGTTTCTCCTTCAGTTGCTGATCTTCTTCGCTGAGCTCTATTGCATGGATTACAGGTCAGCACTTCGAAACTAAAGCGGCAAAGTCATTCCTGTCCCTACCCTCTTTGGGCTCGTCATCCTTTTTCCCATTCATCGTAAGCTTTCCGTCTTTGCTATCCTTCTTGTCTTCTTGTAATTCCCGGACATCGTCCACCTTCCCCTTGCCCTTGTCTGAGGTACCAGCCTGGTCCTCCTTCGCCATTTTGGAGATTTTAATGCGTGTTCGTTAGCTAGGAGTGTCGAATGGGAGATTTGTCTGTTGGTACAAAATCAGCGGTCTGCAGAAATTCCAGCCCTCAAATCCGAGAAAACGGCCGCAATTAAAATGAAGATGGAATGGGTTCGATTGGTATTTGGAAGTGCTCAAAGTTGAAGCTCCCAGATTGCTGTTTGGCGATGCAGCCCATCCAGTAAAAAGTTTGCTTAGTCAGACACAAAAAGTCCACCTGGTTGTTGGATCTTCACCTCCAGATGAAAAACATAGTATGTACAGTACTATATCAAATATTCGCCTCAAAATAGACTGAAATCGAATGACTTAGTATACTGCAAGAGATTACATACTTTTGGAATCTGGCCAAAAAGCTATCTTTAAATTTCACTATTTCTCAGTCCTGGACCGAGATTGTGGAACTAATGTGTGTATGCCAACATGCATCGTTGAACAGAACTACTGATCAAACAAGAGGCAAACAGAGAATATCTTACAGAAGAACTAGGCACATGACAGGTGAAATGCATATGAAGACACAGTCAAACCTCGAGTTAAAAAGCTGAGGAAACCAAAATGGAAACCATATCCGCCATTTCAACCCACCAGAACTTGCTTGGGTTCGGGGTAGAAAGTAGGAAGGCGTCATTTATGCAATAAGCTAAAAGCAGGGTTACAAAGAAAGCTCAAGTAATTAATGCTGGAAAGCATTATCACTTGAATGGCCCAGAAGATAAGCAATCCTTGGGGCACAATGTTACAATCGGTCTTCCTCATCCCTTTCCAGGCAAAAGAGATCATCAGTGCTCATGTGAACAAATTCAGGAGGCTCATTCTCGGAACTGCAGCCTCCAGTACTCCTCCTGAAAGCTTTGAGGTACTCTTCCGTTAAGCTAGCAAGATCATACGGTCCACTCACGACACCAGAGGGAGAGAGAACAAGAAGAGATGAGAGTTGCGGGAGACGTCCTGGAAATGCATCGAGTAAATTAGATATAGACGGAGACTCCGAAAGGGCGTCTTCAGCAAAGCCAGACTTCATGCTGTGTGCTGTTGAGGAACCAAACAGTGTTTGCTGTGGATTCTGAATTTCTTCTCCGATAGGTTCATGAGTTTCATCCAGCATTGATGAATGCTCTTCTGGAAGATGGAACAGCTCATTATGCACAGTAGCTAGTGATAAGTCATCTTCGCTCGCGAAGGCTGGGTACAAAAGATAATAGCCGCGAGCTCGGATAAATTCCAGCATGTATTCCATCCAAGAAGGGTATTTTCCCAAAATAACCTTGGGATGGGTCATCTGCCTCATTTTTAACGAGGGAGCAAATCTATTAGAAAGAAACGAATGGAACTCGACCCATTTGTCTCCAAAATAAAGCGCGGCATTACTATTGGGAGCCTGCCAAAGGAAAACCGGTATGTTTTGTTCATGATCCACAGAAATCATTTCCATGTTTGGTGGAGAGAACTTACTCCCGTCAGTCGGTTTGGAAGAGGGAAGCTCCAAAGATATTCCCAAGAGGTGATAGGGCGGAGACACGTCTGTCATTGAATATTTGTACTTTAGAAGTGAGTATTTTGTCAAGTGGTAAAATGATGGCGCAAGTTCTGTCTGTGGGGAAAGCACCAGAACATGTGAATACTGAGGATCCTGCGGGTAAAATGCATCAATGCTTCTCACAGCTGCTTCTTGAGGAGACATATTGTGCATAATGCGGCGCCGCAAAGTAAATTGTCGATTATCTGTATGCGGTGGCCATGTAAAATCGCGAAGGAATTCTACTAGGGGAGTATCAACATCAAAAGGTAATTCAATCGTCAATCCAGGCGCCGGTCCAAAATAATTCGCTCCTTGGAGGGACTTGAGAAGTCGTAACAGCGAGCCCGAAGATGCTGGAGTGGCATGAACAAGCAGTTCAACTTGGACTTTATTCCAAACTGCTGGGGCGTCAGATGAGGCCAGTAGAGAAAACGAGACAATTCGACTTCCTTACCTGCCAAAGCCTTGGAATCCAGTCTCGTGATCCACTTGAAATCAGAGGCCCGACCCTGAAGGCCGATATGGGTTATCCGTGTGTGGGACACCTTCGCTTTGATGGCTTTCACAAAGAAGGATTCCTCTCGACTTTCATGGGTGACTATAATGCGGGGCCGCAGGACATTATATATATGGCCAAGTGCAGACTTGACACTTGCCTCCATTCTCATATCAGTGGACCAAGGTCCAAAGTCGGGACGGGCATCTTTACCCCGTCAATATACAGCCAAAGTGGTGCGAATTTGGGTAGCATACCATGCCAAACCAAAGAGCATTCTGACTCATTATAGCGATTAGCCTCCTGGATTCCTCCAACTGAGATGTCATCCCGTCCCATCAAGGCAACGTGTACCCGATTCAGTTTATTTCCAGACATTTCGCACGCGAGTGGGAGGAGGCCTGAGAGACACTTCTGGTTCGCTGCGGCGAAGAGCACGATTTTATTATCACGATTGTATCCCATGAATCCCCGAATCGAATATAACGTCTGCGCTAAAGTATAGAATCGTACCGGCCCGTTAAAATAATGCTTGTCGTGGTTTCTTTTCCGATCTGCAACGGGTGGAGGGCCCTTTGGACGCGAAACTCCGTTGTACACGGGATAGGACGGGTAAGTGACTGGTGTCTCGTCGTCAAACTCATCATCGGAAGGACTTTGAGGTAAATAGGTGAGAAACAGACAGCACACGATGATTCCAATAATCAGTACGCAGACACGACGTCGGCGCGGGAGTCGCCAGGATGTCAGGAACGGGCGTCGGAGTCGGGGGGTTTTGCGGAAATGGTCATCATCTTTCTTCCCGAGCTCTTCGTCTGCAGAAAATATTCTCCTTGGTAGAGACATGGTCTCTGCTGCTATCAGGTTGCTCCACAAGGAGCCCTTCCACGCAATTGTATCATCCAAGAGAATACAATAAAATGAGACTCGCGAGTTTAGGAAACCCTCAAGGTGGTCCAGTTACATCATTGACAGCTTTGACTAACCACAAGGTCACCGTACCTCTGTACCCAGCCATATAAAGGATGATGGACTGTGAGTATGTAGATGCATAGTAATGATCTCTGTAGAAGCTGGCTGCAGATCCAGAAGAGCGCGGAGAAGCGACTTTGGGCGGTCGATTGTTGGTCTAGACAGAAGTCGACTTGGCGTTTGGGGGGGTTGCAGGTGGCAACAACATCATCTCCTTCGAGCATCGATTTGCTGTCTTCCATGCCAGACTCATTGCTGTTTTCCTATGCTATAAAGAATCAGTGATTCAAGCCGCAACTGGCGGCCGTTTAGCACCCATCGACACGTTCTCTCCACCCAGAGAATGCACCATATTTACAGGTTGCAGCCGATAAATACTCCTCTATAGCCGCGTCCTACCTCCTCCACCGTTTGCTACAGGAGTTAACGCCAGCGGTTCCGCTTCAAATGGATCAGGACAAGATGGAGATAGATAGTGTTGGAGACTCCAGGGGCGTCAAGCGGACTGCAGCTGATGCTGGTTTCCCATCGCATAGCCCGAGGAAGATTCAGGTATGAAGCAGCTCCAGGCCTAATTTGCTGACCAATTAACAGCAAATAGGCTTTGGATCCAGATGTTGTGAACAAAATAGCCGCTGGGGAAATCATTGTCGCTCCCATGCATGCATTGAAAGAATTGATCGAAAATTCTGTTGATGCCGGTGCAACTTCGGTGGAGATCTTGGTCAAAGATGGAGGACTTAAACTACTCCAAATCACTGATAATGGGCACGGAATCGATGTCAGTATACCAATATTGATTGGCGGCACCATGCAAGACTGACTGAGCTGTTCATAGAGGGAGGATCTGCCTATATTATGTGAAAGATTTACAACATCTAAGCTCAAGGCTTTTGAAGATTTGTCCAGTATAGCGACTTATGGCTTTCGGGGAGAGGCTTTAGCAAGCATCAGCCATATTGCTCACCTCACTGTGACGACAAAAACGGCTGGATCCAGCTGTGCATGGAGGGCTCATTATCGAGACGGGAAACTCGTGCCAGCGAAACATGGGCAAAGTGCAGACCCTAAGCCCACAGCGGGGCGAGGCGGGACTCAGATAACGGTATAGTGTGACAATATCGGATCGACATAGGATTCTAATGGCTCTCCAGGTCGAGGACTTATTTTACAATGTCCCCACTCGACGTCGTGCATTCAGGTCTGCAAGTGAAGAGTACGCTAAAATTCTCGACATCGTTGGCCGTTATGCTGTGCACTGCAATGGAGTTGCGTTTTCCTGCAAGAAACATGGAGACTCTGGTGTCAGTGTATCGACATCAGCAAACTCAAGCACGATTGCTCGCATACACCAGATTTACGGCAGTGCCGTAGCCAGTGAGCTTATCTCCTTCGACGTAGAAGATTCGGCATTAGGCTTTCACGTTTCAGGTTTCGCAAGCAATGCAAACTATCATGCTAAACGGACAACCATTCTATTGTTTATCAACCATCGATCTGTGGAATCATCTGCTATACGAAAAGTCGTGGAACAAACGTATTCTGCCTTTCTACCGAAAGGTGGCCACCCATTTGCATATCTTGACCTTGAAATTGAACCACACAGGGTGGACGTGAACATTCACCCAACTAAGCGGGAAGTCAATTTTTTGAATGAAGATGAAATCATTGACAGGATCTGCAATTCTATCAGAGCCAAGTTAGCCACCGTCGATTCAAGTCGTACCTTCATGACGCAGACGCTGCTTCCTGGCATACGCCAGTCTGAACCACCTCCCGCGGATACTGCTCCATCACCATCTACAATAGAGGGCAAGGTTGCCGTTAGGACACTCACAGGGTCCAAGAGGCCATATGAAAACAGTCTGGTTCGAACAGATGCCAAAATGCGAAAAATCACTTCGATGTTCCCCGTCGGTACATCAGAACAAGGCGCAAACAACGAAGGTGAATCTCAATCGCCACACACTGCGGAGTACAGACCTAGCGGCCGTGAACCGGTGCATATTCGCCTTACGTCAGTAAAGAACCTTCGGGCTGCAGTCCGCTCAGTCATGCACAACAATCTAACAGAAATCTTCGCGTCACTGACCTATGTCGGGTTGGCGGATGAACGTCGCCGGATCGCAGCGATCCAATCTGGTGTCAAGCTCTATCTCATGGATTACGGAATGATCTGCAATGAATTCTTTTATCAAATTGGGCTGACTGATTTTGGAAATTTTGGCACTATAAATCTCGAATCGTCGCCCCGGTTACTTGATTTACTCTCACTTGCTGCTGCTGTCGAACGTGACGAACACCGTCGTCGTATCAGAGCAGGTGAAGGTGAGCAAGAAGGGTCCAGCCCATCCAAAGCCGCAGAAGACGGAGAACCTAAAGATATCGACTTCAACCGAATTCCCGAAACGATAGCGGCACATCTCATCGAAAGGAGAGAAATGTTAAAGGAATATTTCTCCCTTTCTATTTCAGAAGATGGCAATCTCCTATCAATTCCTCTCCTGCTGAAGAACTATATGCCGTCCTTGGCAAAATTACCGCGCTTTTTACTCCGTCTGGGCCCATACGTCGATTGGACCAACGAAGAGGCCTGTTTTCGAGCCTTTTTGAGGGAACTTGCTGCATTCTATACACCAGAACAATTACCCACTGCTCCAGTGGCCACTAGAGACCCCACTGCCGCCATCGATGACTCTAATGCACAACAAGATGGAAAGCCAGCACCGGGAAACTCAGACACTCAGGAGCAGGGAAAAAGAAGGCCAAGTCCCGTGCCAACGCAAGATGCAAAAGAAGACGAGTCGATAACGCGTCGGCGAACGCAGCTGGCATGGATGCTAGAACATGTCCTCTTTCCAGCGATAAGGTCTGGACTAGTGGCCACGGAAGACCTGGTGCGCGGAGTCGTTGAAGTGGCTGATCTGAAAGGGCTGTACAGGGTTTTCGAGCGATGCTGATGAGAGTGCGGCTGGAGTGAAATTGATTGATTTGTTTAAAACATACGCTTAGACTGAAGTGTGCTGATATCTCTTATACGAGAAACCATCTGGCCCCTTTGTTCGAGTGCCTTTATTATCTTTATCTTTTTCTTTTCTTTTTCGGGCTTCCAGTCTCCCCATAAATTTTCTCTCCAGAGAAAACTCTCGAACAAACCCCCCCTCCCCCCCCCCCCCCCCCCCCCCCCCTCTTTTCTTTTTCAGACAAAAAGACTTCGATCTGTAAAGAGATATATATACATCATATACATATGGGCTTTTGTTTCGTCTGAACCTTTTTCTTTCCCTCCGTCTTTCCTTCCGATCTTTTGCCGTTTTCCTCATTGGCAAACTACACGTTGACGACTCCTTTTATACTCGGAACATATACCCCAATCGATCTCTACTAGGCCCGTGCCCTTGAATTTCATGCATCTAAAAGAACTGGCGTGCAAAAGTTTCCTTAACACCCGATGTATACAAACAATATCAAAAACTCTTTTCGCGGCCACAGACCAAAAACCCACTGCAAACCGTGAGCAATCAAAAACCGAGGGATAAAAAAAAAAGAAAAAGGAAACAAGAATAATAATAATAATAATTGGAGTTTGTATTGAGAAAGAAAAAAAAATAAAATTCCATGTCACATTGCTACCTAAGTGAAACCATTCCCTTCCCATCGTGTGGCGCCATTTAGTCCCCGTCCGACGCCCAACCCAGAGTATCCCAGCGCAGACCAGTTCACAACCTAAAATCATACCGCGCCACGAAAGAGAGTAGGGAAGAAATGGAAAAAAAACCAGACTAAGTCCGAATGAAGAAAGGAATAATTGCCGTCGGGGCAAAAAGAAGGCCGATCCAGCGCAGATTGTGCTCAAGGACGAAAGAGACGAGGCTACAGGAAAAGAGAGGAAAAAGAAAGAAAAAGAAGGAAGAGAAAAAAAAAGTATTTAAATCAATCATAGCAGACAACGGGACGTTTCATAAAGCATATCAACTCTTGGTAGCACGTCAATCTCCCAAACGGACCCTCGGATGTCAGAGAAGCATGTCTAGGAGCGAAAAAAAAAGTCGAGATAGTAGCAAGCAGGAAATAGGGCAATCGAACAGTTACTGCTGTCTCGAGTACGGTTTGTTCATAAGAGCGATCTCACGCGTAATCGTCGTCCATTCCAACTCACGACGAAGAGGCCGGTTGCGCTTCCCGTGAAGATATTCATCCCATTTGAGAAGTTCGTAGCTAACGACTGATTAGAGAACAAAAGCGATAAATGGGATGATATTGAAATTTCCCAGGTATGATGGAAAAGCACAGGTAAACCCATAAACTAGGCAAAGATACTCACACAAATCGAAGGTGCGGTTGAATGATGACGTTTAATCTCCTTGCGCGGACAAAACAGCTTGATCGTTGTCAGTGATTACCTCGAACTGCCAGGATATTGGGAATACATACTATGCTCTAGGAAAGGACAACCCCATGGACGCCATGACCTCTGCAATACAAATAGTCGCAGACCTCGAAACACCAACACGGCAATGTACCAATGTAGCAGTGTTTTCCATTCTTCCCTTCTCTAGAAAAGACTGTTAGCTTTGGAGGCTCCACTGAAGGATTGCTCGAACAGAATATCAACCAAAAACTCACCAATAAATTTCAAACATCGATCAAATTCCCTGGTCAAAGGATCTATGCCATTGTCTTGTACGCCGTCTATCATCATTAAATTCTCTGAGCCCCATCTCTTCAGTTCCGCTTTCGGCCAAGATACTGGCTCTCCGATACTCAATATCCGTTTAATTCCCAGAGCTCGCAACAACTCTGGATTATTCGCATGGGTCAAGTTACCCAGATACATGTACGACAGGATCCGACTTGGAAGCGAACCATCCAGCCGCGCCATCCAACCAGGATCGGGTTGGCTGATGAGTTTCATGGTTCTTGCTGCAGGGCTTTCACGCAACAGTTTATGCTGTATGGTTGTCAAGAAAGTGACATCTGTAGGATACGCGAAGAAATTCCTCTTCTTCTCGCAATGTAACTTTAGCCATGCCTCGGGAACCGATACTCCTTCGGCGAACATGAAATACGCTATGGCAAGCAGGGAACTCTCAGTATAGCCATCAGCACAATGTATCAGAACTCTTCGAGGACGACAGCTTAACATATCCATCTGGATATCACCATCAGCTTCAACAAATTGCTGCTCTGATTCTTGGGAGTTCGAGTTTGCGATGTGATAAATCCATTTGCATGCATCAATAATATCGAATACTTCAGTTTGGCTTAGTTCGGATGCTATGACACTGCCAGATGATGGGAATTCTATACACTGAGGGCCATTTTCAAGGAGGGCCGCGACTCTAGTGAGATATCGAGGATCAGGTATATTAGCAACATCGTGAGTCTCGACCATCAAGTCAAAGTCTGTTTTTTGTCCGTTACTTGGGATTAAAGTAGGCAAGTCTGGCGTAGCGCCTAGGAAAACATTGTTTGATATTTCGGACGGGTGTGACATGTTGCACATTTCTATCCGCTCCCAGCGGACTGGTCTGGTCAGTTCCACTGATATCTATGCGGTGAGCGAAAGTTTAGTACTTACAAAAATCCATTACTCGATCGGTGATCTTCCCATCAGACCTCACAGCTACCAATTCAGGATGCTGATTCTGAAAATCTTGGAAAGAAGCTAGTGGTCTATGTCAGCTGGGGTTAGCAATCATTGGGGAATGAGCTTACTGACTTGATAGGGTGAAAGTGTTAACCAGACGAAGCTCCTCTCCCGGATCAAACTTCTGTCTCCATGTTTCTTGCGCGGACGAGATCTGCTGAGCCAACGACAATAACTGGGCGGGATTTACGCCATCGTCTCCATATACAACAATATCTGATACTGGAGCAAGTTTCGCAGTCTGAATATGGAAATTTCTCACAGAAAATCCCACAGGCGGGTCTGCCTCAAGAAATGTAGAGCCAGTAATGATTTCGCTAGGTGCTACTGCTCCTTTGATCCTTGAGCTCGTCAAGTCCTCGCCAACCTTGACTATGATTATACTTCTCAGACATTTCGGTACCCGTCGCAGAGTCCTCCGTCGTGGAACGAAAAACGATAGCTGCGTTGAATTCTCTGGATGCAAACCATGCAGCCACGGAAATACCTTGCTGGGATCTGGTAAAGGTCGCGTGGATGCCTCGTCGAGTGCGACCGCCAATTGCTTCGCATTGAGCGTATAAACTGGAGGGTAATCAGAAATCTTTGGAAACTTGCTGGGTGGATAGAGATATGTTTTGATGGGCTTTGTTGTCGATATGGAGGAAGCGGGGACCTTTGAGCTCGCTGGTGGGGGCCCTGCGGGGCAAATTGCAAGATGCTTGTTTGGAATCGGCGTTTGGCTCCTCGTCACGGAACCGCTGAGACTGAGAGCGGAGGTCAGGGGAGGGGGAGTCGAAGGGTGTTGCACCGGATGTTGCTGGACCACGATTGTCGTCATCATATGCAGCGTTGAAGCTCTGAGTTCCAGGCGATTGTTGCTGGAGCTGTTTGATAGATATCAAAGAGCTTGGATCGAGAAATGCACGATTACATTCTCTGCAAGCGAACAGGTTATATATACTAGGTAGACTCAATGGCGCTGTCCCAAAGATCGGTAGGAGTTGAACAATGAACAAGCGACGAGTGAAGGTGTGTTGACTGGGGACACAAGCATTAGTAACTCATGGTCAGGACTGAAAGCGTTCCCAAACAGGAAAATCTGTCAACCCACCGCGAGCAAGTGTAGAACATCAACACTCGGCCATTGTCAACATTTGCTTCACTCAGTCGGTCAGACCTAGGAGGATTAATGTAATCTATACAGCGGTTGCATAGCAATCATCGACTCACGCAAGCGACTCTCACAGCAGTAACAACAGAGGATCCAACAAGTCTACCACCAACGACTGACAAAAACGCGCCAAGAGGATTCAATTACGTAGGCTAGCCAACGCATCCCAGAGGTTACTTATTAGTTAACATGGAAGAAGGGTAATCAACAACATGAGGAGTGAGAAGACGGAGGTGGAATGTGGCGGAAGATGAAAGCGAAATAGTCGTTTTGATATCCATGGGTGGAGAGTGGGATGGAGGGGGGAAAAAGGAAACCGGAATTGAAACGATTGATTTGCTGATGGCCAGAGAGGTAACTAGTACATACATATGTAGGCACTAATGTAGGTGTGTACGGAGTACTTGGATGCTGATATACATGTTTTGGAAGAGGAACATGAGGGCTACTTTCGCGAGAAGTATACATTTATTAAAGTCCTCGAGTTTGAGACTCAATTCGTGTGAATTAAACTGCATGGCTGAGGTTTAGTTTCAGGGCTGCGAGGTGTTGTCAGGAATGATCTCCATGTGTTTCAAGGAACATGGTAATGGGGTCACATCTCTGCATGTTGAAACTGCTCTGCTGTGTCTGCTCTCGTATTTCATTTTGGACCGATGTCAAGCGCAAGTTCAGTGACAGTTCATGCCCTGCGCGGAGACAAGCCAGCGCATCGACCTACGGAATACATATACCATGTATTGATTGGCACAGGTAGTTAGTTCGCTTGGTACCTCTCAAGTACCTACCAGGTACCCCGCCTGTGTTCTGCTTCGAGGTACTTCAGACGCGGTAGGGTTTCCAGTGACATCGAAGTACTCATGTTCCTCACCATCCCCCATCATGGCTGGCTGATGATGTAGTGGCTGTGAGTGGGCGGTTGAGCTGGTTTAAGTTGTGGAGTTTGAGATCCACCCAGCCATTAAACAGAATCATGCGGCCAGTCAGCAGCAAGCAACTGGGTTCATGGTGGAGATGCGGTAAGGATACAAACGTGTTTGAGTGCTGAGTACTCCGTATCTGCATCGGAATCAGATGGAAAGGCCTGGGCACTGGAGGAGATTCACTCCTAAAAATCCTGATTTGAACAAATGTGGTCAATATTTCTCTATGCAGTAACGGAAATAGTTATAGGATAACTACCCACCGCCTCATTTTAGAAGTGGTCTGGACGTTGTACAAGTGGGATCTATTCTCTCAGAGCTCCTCTACTACTCAAATACTGAGCCAGGCATTACCTGTGCAGTGCGCCAGCACCCTCCTTCTATTAGTCAGTTAAGCGAGCACAGTTGCGGAAACATTGGCTTTGTGGAGACTTGGGCCCAGATCAATTGTGGCCTCACTGCAACGACCAAAGGTTATTCTCGAATGTGGTCTGTGCTGTTGAATGTGTCCATGCGGATGAACTTCTCAGAAGCCTTCATGAAGGATGTCTCGAGACGAAGATGATAGAGTATATAGTGGTTTATCCGCAATTGAAGGGTAGTTCTATCCCATGTGCCTCCTCAGATCATGAAGAACGGTTAAAGCATCAAGCCGTAGTTCTGGAATGTACAAAAGGGTACCAGCACATGTAGTAGATGTGTATCAACTGGCCCTCGTTTCAGAATCAGAGTCAAGGAATCTGACAAGGATGCCAACTTGGCTTTCGTCTCATTCGGAAATCCAATAACAGTACGGAGTAAATGAAGAAACAATCGTCCCTTCATTGCTTTTTCAGTTCTCCGTATGCAGCATACAGTCACGTTGTCGCGCGCTCCCTAAGTTCGTCAGCTAGGCGATCAATATAAAACCGGGCAATATCGCATGGGAGTCGATTAAATGATCGAACTATCTTCTCCACATCTCGCCGCCCTTTTTCATAGGCGTGCAGATCACGATTTCCATATACATCTCGCCCAACTGCATAGCCTTGAGCGAGATTACGGAAAAACACATTAACGGCCACACTGACGCCCTTGGTCGGACAGGCAGTGTGAAGCCATAGGGGTGGCAGGAAGAGAATGTCTCCGGGCTTCAATAGAGCTTCATGTGGGGTCGTACCGGGCGGGGAAGCGGGCTGGTTATTCGTGGTCTTCTGGAAGACATTGATCGAGGAACTGGACGCACCGGCAGCGAATCCTAACTTTGAAACATCCCAGGGAGGGTATAGAATTAGTTTCTTCTCGCCTCGCACCTGGCAGAGAACATTCGCAAGCACCTAGACATTCAATGGATATTTCATCAGACCAAATGAAGCTAGCCAAGGAGATCGGCTAAATACAGAGAACTCTCACATCATAGTGTAACCATAGGATAACTGGCCCTGATATCCTAAGTGGCGAGCTATGGGCATTTTCAGTAACCAGTGACAGCTCAGGTGGCAGGTGAAAATCATCCTTGAGACCAGGGAAATCCATATGGAAATTTGCCGGTTGCTCGGAGGGCTTGTCGGCTGATATCGCTCGCAGATATTGCCGAGAGCCAGCGTATACTTCATCGAGGAAAGTCCCGAATTCCTTCACAATATAAGAGAAGTTTTTTGTCTGGAAATCCATATGTTCTGATCTCGAATCGTGGACGACGACCTAGAGTCATCGTAAATCAATTGTCGTATCTTCAACTGGCAAAAGTGGACATACCTTCCGATCGTGTCCAACTGCATTTTGAAGGTACTCTTTAGCCCATAATTCTACGCACCTCCCGATGTTGAGACCTTCCAAAATCACTGGCCTTGACTTGTCAACGACTGTCCGAAATTCCTGCGGAGCCCTGATCTTTACTCGAGGGATTATCACCAGTGGAACAGCGGTGGTTAGAACTGGTAGCAACGCTCCAGTTGTTGAGCTTACTGGAATTTGCTCTGAATTGACGGCTGGTTCAACCAAATCCCATTCATTAGAAGTATTTGAAGTTGCATCTTGCAAAAGCCACGTTCCTCTATTCCAATAAGTTCCAAAAGAAAAGCAAACAGCCCCGCCACCGGCTATCAAGACCTTGTGCTCGTCAACAACAAGCGAGGAATGGCCAATCAGCAGTGGTCGCGGGCCGTTGAAGCCAGCCTCCAATCCCGCTGGCACCAAAAGAAGGGGCCCATGCGACGGTAGATCCTGCATCAAGAAACGTAGGCCATCTACATTTAGAAGTATAATCTCATACTTTTGAGGAATGCAGCCGTCGATGGTTATCCCGCCAGCGACGACAATTTTGGCATCCATCAAATTAGTAGTCGACCCGAATCTGCCCAGCCACTTGAACAATGAGGTCGCGGCTGAGAGCTTCTTTGTTAGGTCATTGAACATGAGTAAAAGAACTCCATCGTCGGACTTCGATACCCTCCATGTCCAAAAGTCGTTCAAGACCAAGCCTCCCTGGGACATTCCACCACACATTATGCCCGATTGATCGTCAATACTAACAAATAAGGGGCCAAATCGCGGACGTGGGGTCGGCCCGATGACAGTCATCTTATTCCAACCTTCGCTTTTCGACCATATGAAGAATTGTTCCAGGATATCCCCAGTTTCCGACTTGCCTCCGCAGAGCAGTACGAACTTGCCATCCTCACCTAAGTCAACAGCAGCTGTAGAATGTCGAAAGCATGGAATCGGAAGACTATCAACCTGATCCCATTTACTGCCTGACTTTAACCAGCAATCACCTAATGGCATTGCTGGTGAAGTTCTGCCACCTGCAAGGAGACAGCCATCGCCGAGAATTGTTGAGGAGTGGCACATTCGCGCGCCAATAGTCGTTGGAGGAATACCCCGAATTGGATGGTTTATCTCGAACTTACTATAGAGCTGTGTCGATGGTAAACGCGTCTGGGGCCCCAATCCACCATGTACGCCAACCATGTTGCCATCGACAGGAACTATAGATCCAAAACGCCTTTGACCATTGAATCTAGAGGGACATTGAGCGTCTAGCTTCAGATCCAGGGAATGATCATCTGTTTCTTCCATGGCATCCCTGAAATCACTGCCCGTCTCTGCGCTCTTCGTCCATGCGACAAGCAAGAAGTAATGGGATGCAAAGAGTGCGAACTCCTCCCACTCGTCAAAAACCTCGAATTTGTCCAGTGATCTCCTTCGTTCCTCGTTTAAAAATTGCGAGTCACTCCACAAGGCCCATAGGCTCCTTGCTTTTGCGTGTTTCCAGCCAACGCGGATAAAACGTTCTTCCTGTTGGCGCAACGAAGGATATTCGTGAATAGAATAGAGGGGTGTCCTTAATTTGCGAAAATGGTTCATCATTGTATTTGCAAACGGATGCTCCGGTCCATCGGGAAAGTACTGCTCGAGTAAACAGAAACGAGTATCTTCTACCTATTAGTTTATGGCATGACTTCCAGAAGCACATATTCTCACCGTTACTCAGCTTCGATGCCCACTGAAGCAGGGCATCTGCAGATTTAACATCCATGTAGGTTAGAGAAACTTCAGCGGTGCAAAGTATAGAGAATTGAGTAGTTGAGCCAAGTTCAGACCTCAGCACTCTTTCCAATCCTGAGAGCTCGCCCAAGTCGCATCCAAGCCCAGTGTATTGTTTACTGCGTATGAGCACCATGCCATCTTCGGCGGGGTATTCCACATCTGGTATAACCCCATTAAGTGCATTGGTTTGACGGATTATATTGCGTTTCTCGAGCATAAGCTTATGGTAATCAACGTCGATGAACCGGACACTTTCGCATAGTGAATTTTCGCGAGTGAGAAACTGGAAGGGCAATGGATCACTAGAGTAGGCACCAGTTCGGTCAGCTAACGCTCGCTGAAGTATTAGAAGTAATGATTGATGATTGCCAGGTGCACCCACAATCCACAACCAAAATTCAAAACAAGCTTCTGGCAATTCGAAGGCTCTTCCATAAATAATCGCACTGAGTGTTCAATCGCATACATGCGCAACCAGTATCCTCGGTTGATCAACGGAGACCGTCGTTGCCGCTTTTTCACGAAATATCGGATAAAATGCGGTTCAGGATAGTACAGCTGCTCCACACTCCGTTTGGAGACAATGCTGCTCCCATTCGTCTGGTTCCCAATCTCTTAGCAAGATTAAGATCAAGTCCAGGAATGCTGTGACGCTGAAAGATAACATACACCCATCACCAAGCTTTGCTCGAGCTCTGTTTTGGCACCTAGTTGGGCCCTCATGATGTAAAATTTTGGCTGAGGTATCTTCTCATTAGAAAATCGTGATTGTTTTTCCCAATTAAGACACCGTTTATCTCTTTTCTCCAAACAAATGAGTCAGAAACACAGAAAGACAGAAAGACAGAAAGACAGAAAGACAGAAAGAGAGAATTGCTTCAGTTTATCAGATGTGCCAAGACATCATAGTTAGACAGATTCAAGCTTCGCACGTGACGCTATCAAGGTCCACTGCCCTCGTCTGATCTTATTGGGTGTTGGCGTCATTTGACCCCGTTATCTGCACTCCAGTTGACACAAACACTTGCAGCCCATCAAACAATTAGTTTTGTCTGCTCTCCCCATCGGGGGTTTGTTTCTTTAATTCTTATCTTTAAACAGCTGGTTCAGACTTTTCAGGAGACCATATTGCGATGAGCGACTTATAGCCTCGTTGGAGTGGAGGAGCCTCGGATTTTGGTCCTGCTGTCGCGATTCTGCCTGTAGAAATCGGTTGAAGGTGGATCGTGACTCTCGTTAACCCAATTTTTCCACCGGACCTGTTCAACATGGCGATGAATTTTGTGACTTTTAATCAGGATTACAGCTACCTAGCTGTTGGTATGTTAATTCCAGCGCGTCCACGGCCCATCCATCTCCCTGCATTCTGTTCTAATCCTTGTTGCTTCCAGGCACCCCGAAAGGGTTCCGAATATTCACCACGGATCCCTTTGGGAAAAGCTATGAGACGAAGGAGGGAAATATAGCTATATTGGAAATGCTCTTTTCGACGTCTCTCGTCGCGGTTATCCTCTCGCCCCGGCGGTTACAAATCATGAATACTAAGGTACGATCGTTTAAGATTCTCTCACCTCCGCAGCAAGTGCCTATGATAGCAATGGCTGCTAAAAGGTCTGGTGTCCACAGCGCCAATCCGTCATATGCGAGCTTACCTTTCCCACCACCGTATTGGCTATTCGATTAAACCGGAAGCGCCTTGTAATTGTCCTGGAAGATCAGATATATATCTATGATATCCAGACTATGAAGCTCGTTTATACCATTGAAACATCACCTAACCCGAATGGTAAAGCCACTAAACGTTCTTGTGCAGGGAAGTTGGCTAACTCTTTTCCTGCATCTTTGCAGCCATCTGCGCTCTGGCACCTTCTTCCGACAACTGCTACCTTGCGTATCCTCTTCCGCAGAAAGCTCCACCACCGAATTTTTCTCCGCCATCACATGCACCCCCTTCAAACACTCATATTCCTCCTACCAGCGGCGAAGTCCTCATATTTGACGCATATAAACTTGAAGCGGTCAATGTGGTGGAGGCACATAAGTCACCTTTATCATTCCTTGCATTAAATAGCGAAGGCACTCTTCTAGCAACTGCTTCCGACAAAGGAACAATTATCCGTGTCTTCTCAGTCCCGGCCGCTCATAAACTGTATCAGTTCCGGAGAGGTTCGATGCCATCACGAATATACAGCATGTCATTTAACATCACGTCCACTTTGCTGTGCGTTTCATCAGCGACGGAGACCATTCACATCTTCAAGTTGGGGCAACAACAAGGATCGTCGAAAGGCAGCAGCCCAAGTCGTATTCGTGAATCTAAACGAGGCTCTGGAGGAGAGGAATCCGCTGTTGACTCAGCTGGTTCAGAGATCACTTCTCGAAAGCATAATGGGACATTCATGGGAATGATTCGTCGTACGTCACAAAACGTCGGCAATACTTTTGCGGCAACTGTTGGTGGTTATTTGCCAAAGGGAGTCACTGAAATGTGGGAGCCGGAACGAGATTTCGCTTGGATAAAATTGCCGAAATCGGGTGGTGGTAATGGTGGCTCGGGGACTGTACGCAGTGTCGTTGCAATGAGCAGCAATACGCCCCAGGTGATGGTGGTGACGAACGAGGGAAACTTCTACGTGTTTAACATTGATCTCTCGAAGGGAGGAGAGGGAACGTTGGTGAAGCAATACTCGTGAGTTTTCATTCACTTTCAAAATCGTTGTCGTGACTTATGCTGATGTTTTCACTTTTCACCAGAGTGCTCGATTCCAGCGATAGATTGGGCTCAGCTGGATTAGACTACTAAGATAAATCAGTATTTTGTTCCAGTATCGGTCTGACCCTTACTGCTTTCCTTCTAGTTCTTTTTTTTGGCTATGATAGGATACCCGCGACGTTACCAGGCGTTTTCGTGGTGCATTGGCAGCGCTTTATTTCCAAGATTAATTTCGAAGAGATTAATTGGCGATTTCTCGTCTCGCCCGGCACAAATATAGCCAGTTCACTTCAGCTGAATGCATACATTTTGTGTATGTACAGTACTAGCACTCTAGATACTGGGATTCACACGTCTTTGTGGGCTGGAGTGCCGTATTAACACCCGTACTTTGTAATTATAGTCCCACAATCCAATGCGTTCTTCGTGATTCATGCACTTTTTCATATTTAACTCGAGAAAACCGGGGTTGATCAACAGGGCTAGAACATGTGCTGCGACGACGAAACTGATTTATATGTAGAACATGGGAGCATTTCTTTTCTTGACATTTAATCTTTATATATCAAGCTTTTAAAACTCCAGAGCAGTCTTCGTTGAGGGAGGTCTATCAACTTCGTTCGAAATAGGGAATGCTGATACATCGGCGACAGTGATGGAGCTTCAACCTACTCCGCGAGTTCCGAGTCAAACCAGAAGCACACACGGACTGAGCCAAACGAAACCAACCCATCATGCCCCATCGAACAGCTCAACTTCGCAAGTGGAAGAGCTACCTCCTCCTTTGACAGCTGCTAGCATTCCGCAAACATGGAAGCATCCCAGGATCAATTTATGGCGCTTCCTCGCGTCAAATTATACCTTCATCATTCTGGGTCTCAACGACGCTGCTTACGGCGTGAGTGGCTGCAGACCTTGAAATGACAGGCAAAAGAGCTTTGAACTGATCGTATCTTCCAGGCATTGATCCCTTATGTATGTTGAGTTGCTTTCCGCCAGCGCAGCAGAGGCCATTTCTAATCTGCTATATAGCTTGAAACATACTACAATGTTTCGTATACTGTTATATCTCTCATCTTCTTGTCACCCATCGTGGGCTACGTTACCTCAGCTTCAATAAATAATATGATTCACATGCGCTTTGGCCAGCGAGGCGTTGCCATTCTTAGTCCCGGATCGCATCTGATTGCCTATGTAATCATCTGCCTGCATCCTCCTTTCCCAGTTCTTATTATTGCGTTCGTATTTGCCGGTTTTGCTAACGGCCTTGCGGACGCTGCATGGAATGCCTGGGTCGGTGGAATGGCCAATTCGAACGAGCTATTGGGCATTTTGCATGCATCCTACGGTTTGGGCGCCACGTTGTCGCCCACTATTGCAACCAGTCTGATAACAAAAGCGCACTGGAAATGGTTTGAATTCTATTATCTGGTTGCGGGTGCTGCATTTTTGGAGATGGCGTTCCTGGCGACAGCATTCTGGACTGCATCTGCAGCAAAGTATCGTGCCGAGCATCCTCCCGCTGCGATCACAGAGCTCGATATCTCACACCATTCGCGGGAGTCGACAAAGACTCTAAGTCGGGTGTTAAACAGGATCTTCGGTGACAGTCGGACTGCGGAAGCGCTCAAGAACAGAGTTACTTGGATCTGCAGCATCTTTATATCTATCTATGCTGGCGCAGAAGTTGGCCTCGGGGGTTGGATAGTGACTTTCATGATTAACATCCGACACGGAAGTGCCTTTGCATCCGGGATGAGCGCGACTGGATTCTGGCTTGGGCTTACAGTGGGCCGTGTGATTTTAGGCTTCGTAACCCCGCGAGTTTTCAAGACGGAAAAGCATGCGGTCGTCGTATATCTTCTGTGCACTATTGCATTGGAGCTACTCTTCTGGCTCGTGCCGGAATTTTACGTTTCGGCAGTAATGGTTTCGTTTCTTGGTTTCTTTCTAGGACCTCTCTTTCCCATCGCCATCGTCGCCGCAACGAAGCTACTGCCAAAGCATGTTCATGTGTCCGCCATTGGGTTCGCAGCGGCGATTGGAGCCTCTGGATCCACGGCCTTTCCCTTTGCTGTGGGTGCGATCGCCCAGGAGAAAGGCGTACAGGTTTTGCAGCCGTTTATTCTCGCAGTTTTAGTTGCATGTCTGGGAATTTGGCTGTTTCTGCCAAGTTTATCCAAAAAGAGGCAGTAAGAGATGCCCTTCGAAATTAGACGGCAAAGGCTGTCAAGCTGTAATGAACAGTTTGGTATGCATTTAATGATTGTTCTGGGGATTATGAGAACATCTTCACTGCATATTCTCGCGGATAGAGTATCTCCTGATTAACTTGAATTGAATACAGTGACATGATGGCATGGCACTCTCTAGTTTTGCAGTGCAGATGTATGTAGAATTGTCCAGTGAGAGTAGAGCAGTAACATTCTTTTCTCCGCATTGTCCAAGTGCTAAAGAAGAAGCTCTTCCTTGACAGCACTATATAGTAACTCTGAACCCAATAATTCTCCATATGCTGGTAATGTATGTGAAAGCATGTTTTGACTCCAGAGAACACAGTATGGGATAGAGTTCACAGATCGCCCGACCAAGTTAATAGAGTTAGCCATCTTCTTGGCGGCTGATTAGTCATAGGTAATCAGACCCGACCTGTCAGGTTCAGTTTGTAACACCAATACCATGTGTTTTTTTCCATATCTCTTCTCCACCCCTAACCTTTCTAACCCTAACTCCCTAATCCCTAATGCCCTAACCCCCTAACACCCTAATATTTGCCCTAATAAATGATAGAATTATGATATCTAAAAGTAGAGAAAATCAGTTCTCAATTGATTCAGAATTAATTAAAAATTGCTTTTAAATTGATTACTAATTAATTTCACTGGTAATACCAATACTGTAAATTACAAAGGTGGCTGGTCTGATGACAAAAAAACGCCAAGAATCCCTGCCAAGAGGTCAGGCAACTCTATTTACTTGGTCGGGTTATCTGTAACCTGGTATGGGATACATAAGAATGATGGACACGCGCACGAGATATTGAGAGTCTCAGCAACCATCATCATTTTCTTCCAGCATTCATCCCTTCCTCCAGGTTCAATAGGTCATTTCAAGCTGCACTTTATGCCATGGAATTAATATCGCCTATGAACACGTTGGATGGCTCAGGACGCAGGGGCAGAGAAAAGACATTTCCAACTGAAACTCCAAACCGGTCCCATAGACTGTGCAAGCAAAAGCATCGGACAAATCCCCTACAGCGCGGAACTGAAGACTTTCTTACCTCTCATATCTCTTCTTCGTTTCTCATCGAATATAATATCTCTCTATCCAATCTATTGTCTTCCCTCCCAAAACGCTACACATTATATCCTCCTCTTCTCCTCCTACCTCAAAACACTTTCACCTCCGAATGGGAGAAACTCGTGTCCTGCTTGAATCAAGAGCAATTGAACACATTATATACATGCATTGCGACCTCATTCTCTACCCAAGGCGTGACCCACATCGCCCTCAACGCTCCGGTCACACTCACAAAGGGAGCTTCAGGAGCTGAAAACCGAATGCGAAGTCCTACGGGAGTCGCGCCGCTGTATGGTGACTTTGGGCGTCTCCAAGCGGCTTCCGACGCAGAAAAGGCGGAGAATCCCACCGATGCAGATTTACAAGCTGCGTTTTGGGTCCGCGCGGTGCAGAACTCTGGCGTGGTTCAGATCTGGGCGCCGCTCTACTCAATGTTCAGTCGGGGTAACATCACAGAGAAGGCGCGAATACTTGGCGCTGCGTCGACGTTTGAAGGTTTGACGGAGGCTGAGTTGGGGGAGAAGTTGGAGGACGTTGCCGTGGTGGATATGTATGCTGGCATTGGGTATTTTGTGTTTTCGTACTTGAAAAGGGGGATTGGACGAGTGTGGGCCTGGGAGCTGAATGGGTGGTCGATTGAGGGGTTGAAGAGAGGTTGTCGGGCAAACGGTTGGGGGGTAAAGAGTGTTCGGGTTGACTCGATTGGGAACGTGAATGTGTTACAGGAACTAGCCGAGGGACTGAGCGATGAGCATCGGGTTGTTGCATTTCATGGTGATAATAGGTTTGCTGTGGAGACCTTATCGCAGTTGAGGGAGACTCTGGTGCGGCGGGGAGCTTGGAAACGCATTCGCCATGTGAATCTGGGTCTACTGCCTACGTCTAGAGCTTCCTGGGGAGCAGCGGCTCAACTATTGGATCGTCAAACTCCAGGCTGGATCCATGTGCATGAAAACGTCGACATCGCCAGTATCCACGAAAAGCGGGACTATATTGTTAATGAATTCCACTCCCTGGTACGATCGTCCAGAAAGGAGGAGCTGGCAGCGACCTCGCGTTTGAAGGTCGAATGTCGCAATGTGGAGAGAGTAAAAACATATGCCCCTGATGTTATGCACTGTGTCTTTGATATTCGTCTGCCGTCTGCGACATCTATGCCAATCTTCGAAATAGAAAATACCTAAAACAAATTCGCTCACAATGCTCAGAATTGAATATCAACATGAACAGATGCCGTAATTCACCGCAGGTGCCAAAGCAGTTCATTAAAATGAGAATCATGCCTCCATGAATGACAGAGTTAAAACCAAAACATAAGGCATCACCAGGACAAAACGAAATAAAAGAATATATCAGTTGTGAAATGCAGAAGCTAGGAGATTATGACGCATCATGTCTCCTAAATTTCGCAGGAATATTTTCCTCCACAATCGACATGGATTGCATCTCCTCCAGCTTGTGTTGCGAGTCCTCGTCGTGGTCATGTTTTTTAAAATGTTCAATGTCCTCCGGGTGCGTTAGATCCTCGGGTTTTGCATCGTCACCATGATACTTTTCGAAATGGTGAATCTCATATTCATATTCCATATCTCCATGATGACCCGGGCCCACGCCGAAGTCAGGAAGTTTCCAGCCGTCGTTGTAGAGTCTCACCCAGTTTTCCTGTGTGATTATGCCAGTTTTGTGCGGGTCGAAGATCGCAAAAACCTCAATAAGAATTTGTCTCTTTCGGTCTTCAGTCAGATTGATGTTGGATTCGTCATCGAGGCCATAAGTCCGGCGTACTTCATCGGGAGTCCAGGTGCCGGAACCATCGTAGTCGTGGAAAGCGAAGAAGGAGCCTGCGTCGAAGTTGCTGATGTGGTGTTCCTCTAGCGAGAATTCAACTGTTAGCATGAATTTATATTTGAGAACACAGCGGCGTCCAATCCGTGAAAAAGACGACATGTCCAAACCTATCATATGTCTCGTTGCCCAGTCGACCTTTGCATTTGATGGTACCTCTGGCACATGCGCCGAAATGGGTAGCACCGCCACGAGTAACGATATCAACGAGCTCTTAACGACCACCATTCTGAGAACGAGCGGCTAGAATGTTTTAACCGACTGCAAGTGAAAAAAATAAGAGAAAACACGTTTCGCCAGTTCAACCACTTGGCCTCTTGGGGGTGTTTTGAGATCGGTTGCAACACTGAGGCATGTTTGCACTGTTTGTCTGCTTAGCTCATGGATTCTTACGTAAGTCGGGTAGTCCCACTTCAGATGATCCAACATCTCTGCTTCAAGCACTTCATCCAAGTCGAGATTCACAGTCCACGATCAATGCTGCCGTTGTTGAAGTCCCTTGCTGTTCGTCACTAACGTAGGAGCGGATTTTATTTATTCGAGGAGGGCCCAATATCTGCCAATTGGGCCACCATGATGATTCAGCACTCTTGATCATGCAAAGTCTCTGGTTCCGATCCGCTTCCTCGACCTGTACTTGCCGTTGCGTATCTTGCCTAAGCACCGCTTCCAATGCCATATCTAGCAGAGCGGCCACGGCGGCCAGCCGGAGACGCCTTTTGGTGGGCAATTCACTCACCCTGTTCTATTCAACCATTTTTGCAACTGCGATGATGCTGGATGCGAAGTCTAAAGTGAAGCGTCGGCTTGAACGGGAAAAGGAAATAGAAGCGGTGAAAGCTGAAGTCAAAGAGCTGCAGGAAGAGGAGGTTCGCATACTGAAATCGTTGGCACGAAGGTGGAAACCAAACCAGCGTGTTTCTCGACCCACCCGACGGCAGTATAGCACGGTTGCAAGTCCTGCGGCAGAGTATGAGCGATACCGAGATATTGCCTCACGATCAGCTGAGGACCGGAAGCATGGCGAAAGCGCTGTCGAACCCGCTCCTATCCCGTGTGCGCCCTTTGATCTTGAGGAACCCGAAATTCCTAGAATGGACCCTCCGCACGAATTTGAGCAGCAAGACTCAGATTTAAATCCTATGCGGATGAGAGCTATTCAGCTATTGGCCATGAAAATGCTTGGAATCCGATTGCTATTACGCCCTTCCATTGCTCATTCGTATGGGGCGATAAGCAAGAATTATCGTTACGATTGTCCTTTACCCAATTTAAGCGTAGACGAGCTGCTTGCAGAACTCGAAAAGTTGCGAAAAAGGCTGCTCCAAATTAAGTCGTCCGAAGATGCTCATTATGCCGATATTGCCGGCGAGATCAATCTTGAAGAACATGCCTACCTCCTCAAGGAGAGGGACGCAGCCACGTACCAATTACGAAAACTTTTTGATTACTACGAATCTGGGAGACTTTCCGTCGATGGTCTCACTGTCAGGATTGCAAAGATGCTTATATCTGCGAAGGAACCTCTATCTCCTAGGGCTGTGGAAATTTTAATTACCAACTTTAGTCGCGCACGCTTGAATGACGTGGTGAAAATGGTGATGGATACTCTATTCAGGAATACATTTCTTTTAACGATTCCTATCATTGTCTCCTCGCTGAATTGGTTCAACAAAACTAAGAACTTATCCGGATTTGACAATTTCCTGAATACTTTACAGAGTCCTGATCCCTTTGTTAATATACATTTGCGATGGCACGTTGTCAACGTCGGTGGAATTGAAGTCGCAGTACCCCCAAATTCGACGCCGAATCCCTTTATTCTCAACGCCCTCATTTCCTGCTCTCTTCATTTTGACCAACCACAAAGAGCTGATGCGTGGCTTGATGCTTTGCGAGCCATCGGCTTCAATGACACTGTCCCAATTCTGGGCGCTTATCTACGATACTACTCGTTTCAAGCCAACTGGAGGAAAGGCCGCCATGTTTTAATGAGAGTCATTTTCTATCTTTTATCAAGTAAAAACCACCCAGTGCATGAAATCGAACGCCTAGTATTATACATGATAATATTATGTGAATGCTGCGGAAAGAAGCATCTCTCCGACTCGATTATCGCTGCAGCCGTCTCTTCAGGGATCAGGTGGCAAGCATCGGGCTCGGAGCGAGATTCAAGACCAGCACTACTGTGGGCTGTCCAAAAATGGCGTGACGCGAGCATATATTCGGTGGATGGTCTCAACGATCTTTCTCCCGGAGAAAAATATATCGAGTTTGCCCGAAAAATCGAGCCCAAAATACGAGAAGCGGTTGAGGAATTTATTCCAGAGGACGACTTGACAGTGCAACGACTGAGACTTGAAGAAAGTTTCAATATGAGATATTATAAGTTGATATCCGATTACGACAACAAGCCCTCTCGTCCTCCACCGTCCAAGATCGACAACAAATCACCAAGAGACGAGATAGAATCGACTATGGCGGAGTTAAAGAAGCTGAAGGGAATGGTTAGCCTGCAGAACGCAGTTATCGCAAAATTAGAGGGCTATATATCATCTCGACCAGAAATGTGCGAATTCAGGCCACAGAGTGAGAAAAACGAATCGCAACCGCGGGAACAGGCGCAACACAATATGACGAAACACCAATCTAGGGCTTTTCATAGAAATATAGCGGATGATAGGTATCGACTAGTTTCAATCTTCAATCGAGGAAAGTCAGCTTCTTTCCCAGAAGAGCCAGGAGAAGAAGAAAGGTGAAAGTTCGGGAGTCGCTCATGAGCATCCGAATACTCCCGATTTGGAGTAGGCTTCCCCAACTTCAGCGCCTAGTTCACAGTCACTGCTCCTAAATACCCGGGTTTTTATCTGAATCGGCTTTTTGGATCTCCGCTGCCTTCCTGTAAACTATCCTCAGATTCTCCTCTGCCGCCTCTATTTTTGGCGCAAAATAAATCTATCCCTACTCCAATACCCCATCGTCTGAGCCGCTTTTCTCAAGTATACTTGTACAAATAAGCATTATCTTCCAATTTCTTCGTTTTTTGATTGGGCAATCTTCGCTCCGCCCTGGGTACATACATACTGGTGCTGACATCTCATGTATTGGACTAGCATGCATGGATGGTTTGATGATGTGAATACAGCTGACAGAGCATTGCGTGGCATGACTGTATTTTTGCGGGATCGAATGATATGAAAAAGAGAATATTACAGTTACAAAAGGTTCCAAGCTGCGAACAGACCTACAATATATGTAGTTATGGCTTTGCAGTCACCTCCAGGAAATGGACCGCCAAGCTGACTCTGCTATGACATTGCCCGAATTGCATCAGCAAGCCAGCTCAAAAGATGCTCTGAAAATAAAAGAATAGAACATATTCTATTAAACTGATAAACCAGTTTGTAATGCGGTTCTTTCAGCACTGAGCAAAAAATTCCCATTTTTTCTTTCTGTTCTTGGTCAAAAGCGCCTCCGACAAAAGCAGAAATCCCATCCTTGTTATACAAGTTCGTAAAAGCTCAGCATACCTCTAGTTAGTGTATCAGACAGAAGTCTGAATGAATCTAGACTTGGAAAAAAAAGAAAGAAAAGAAAAGAAAAAGAAAAGACACATTTAGGATCACCGTTTCCTAGATTCAGAACGCATCTTCTCCTTTCGCGACAGACGCTCTGCTGCTCGAAGTAAAGCCGATCGAATTTCTCCCTTGGGAAACGAGGATATATCGTAGTAATTCGGTGCGATATCCTATATTACAATAGTTCAGTACAGTCCAGGGCCCAAAAACCTGAAAGAATTAAAAGTGCACAAAAACTCACAAGTAGCCATTCTCCCTTCACTGCGGTCACTGTCCGGATAAAACTCTTCGTAGTCAGAACAAACTCGTTGTACAAGACCCACTCTGCTTCGTAGCTCAGCACTGTGCTTGGGTGCAACAGAACTGGCTCATTATTGTCTTTGACCGTTTTATACAAGCTCTTGCCCTGGCTTTCTTTCTTGGCGACCTGCATGAAAAACCCAGCGACGAGCGCCCGACGGATGTTCTCATAATACTTCTTGTCCTCGAATGGAGTAGATACTAACTCTATCTCCTCGCGCTCCATTATGCGTTGGAGTTGTTGACGGACGTTATCTGCGGATTGTAGGGCACGAAGAGAAAGGAAATGATCATGGCACCATTGTCGCGGATTTGCCTGTGCCTCTGGGCCTTTGAATGCGTGATAGACGTTGAGGAGTGTAAGATGATCGCCGTCGGGATGTGCGAAGAGCGATTTCATTTCATCCGCACGTTTTCGTTGCGAGGCAGGGCGCACGAAGATTTGCGGAACGGAGAGGAGGGCGGCGATGGAGAGAATCTCGTTAGAGCAGTAGAATTCGGTAGAGGTGATTAACATGACAGCCAACGCAGGATCCAAAGGGAATTCTGACGCGAGGCGACCCAGCGGTGTGAGATTACCCTCGTCATCAAGACAGGCTAAGTAGTTCAGCTCTTCCAACGCGCGCATGAGGGTTTCAGGAGCTGGAGGATCCATGAGATCGAAGTGAACGAGGTCATCTATTCCGAGCTTTTTCAACTCCAGCACTGTTGCGGATACGTTGGACCGAAGCATTTCGGGGTACGTTTGCTCAATGAGCTCTTTCTTGAATGCACCCTCCGTATACAAACGGAAACACTTTCCAGGCCGCGTACGACCAGCACGACCAGCACGCTGTTGTGCCGATGCTTTCGAGATTGGTGTCACTAAAAGCGACTCCACACGAATGCGAGCATTATAAACCTTTTGCTTAGAGAATCCGGGGTCGACTACATAGACTATACCGTCAATGGTGAGAGAAGTCTCCGCAATATTCGTAGAAACAATGCATTTTCTTCCCGGACGTCCGTTCGGCTTACGGGGCGGGGGAGCTGGGTCGAAAATACGTTGTTGCATGGCGGGAGGAAGTGTGCCGTACAATGGATACACCTTCATGGGACCAGCGTCTGCCTCTCGAATCATCTCATCTACCTCCAGAGATATCTTCCGAACGGCATCTTCAATTTCTTCTTCGCCAGTCAAGAATAGAAGTATATCTCCTTCCGGCTCAGTGGCATGGATTTGAAGAACAGTTCTGATAGCTGCTTCCACGTAGTCTTGCTCGGGTTCCGGTGTATAAAATATCTCAACAGGATGGGTACGACCAGGGACCGCCAAGAGAGGAGCATTGTTGAAGTACTCTTGGAACCTCTGCGCATCCAAAGTGGCAGACATGACAATCAGCTTCAAGTCAGGCCTGCGTTTTATAACGTCTTTTAGCAATCCCATGAGGACGTCCGTTGCCATCGTGCGTTCATGAGCTTCGTCGAGGATAATAGTGCTATAGCGGGTAAGGTTTGGATCATGCATCGCTTCTCTCAACAGCATACCGTCGGTCATATATTTCAATATCGTTTTAGAACTGGTCATATCTTCGAATCGAATGCTATAGCCGACCTCTTCTCCAAGCTTGACATCCATCTCGTTCGCCACGCGCTCGGCTACCGACATTGCTGCGACTCGACGAGGCTGAGTACAGGCAATCATCTTGTTTCGAAGCTGAGGAAGATCATCGTAGAGAACAAACTGGGGGATCTGTGTTGTTTTCCCAGAACCAGTTTCACCGACAAAGACGAGCATTTGGGATTTTTGATAAAGCTGCAGAAATTCGTCTCTGCAAACACATCAGTACTGTCAAGCAGGTACGATAGGAAGCCTAACACACCTTTGCGCATGGACAGGAAGATCTCTGCGCGTTTTCAGGATGGAAAAGTATTGGTTTGAGGCGGGTTTACCGGTAAAAGGGTTCACTTTCGAGTCTTCCACCTTCTTTGCCATCGCTGTAGTAGTCTTGTGCCTCTCAAACCTGGCCAAAGGCGAGTCTCCTGCGTCTCCATTCACATTGCCGTTCGTCGAGTTTTCGTCTTCGTACATATGGGCAAGGTATGGATTCTTTCGGGGGTCCATGGTTGATGCAGTAGTTTTCAGCCGCTTCGCTCGAGAAGGCTCTTCTGTATCAGGTCGCCTGTTAGCCATGACTAGTAGTCCCTTCTCATGGGCAGGACACGATATTATAGAAGGTTGTGAGAGCAAAAGGTGGTGAACTCGGTGTGGAGCTCTGTTGACAAGAAAATCAAAGCAAAAAAGATAAAAAGAGATTGGAAAGTTGAGCCGAGTTCAGAGATTCACGCTAGTTAACTACTAACTAACCATTCACTCCAATAGTTACATACTTGAGCAGCTCGAATGCGCATCACAAACACTCAGAAGAAGGACTGTTATTAGATCTGTGAGTGCGACAAGATAGACTGGAAGATGTCTTTCTTAAGAAGGGCTGCTGTGTTTATTTAAGCAACCATGAAGTGACAGCAGTTCAAGAGCTGATTTCTCTCCTCCACTGGTGATATTCACTGCTTCACAGCCTGATTGCTGAGACAGACGACAATTTGGGCCTTGCAAGATGGAATCTTCCGACAGCTGGGCACCTACATTTGTAGTGGGCCAGCATGAGAGTGATCGCAAAGTCCCATTCTCTCCTGCAATCATCCAACAGGCTCATGACAGCAATGTATGTCCGCCCTTTTTCTTCTAACCTCTTCAAAGGGAGAACTGGCTAACCTGATCAAAGTACGATGTTGTCACAACCCCAATTACGACCTCGAAGTTTCATTCGAAGGTTCTGACCCTGCTCTCCTCCTTTCTGTCTAACTTGGAGCGGCCTGTTCCTGATACTTGCGGCACGTTGGCGACATCTGAAAACACCAAACCTCTTACCATTCCATCCTTGTCTCTTTCAGACTCTCACTTGAGTCCGAATGAATCCATAAGCAACGTGGTAGCCATTACAAGCAGGTGGATCGATCTTTGTTCCCCAGATCCTCTGATCGCAGACATTTCTCGTCAGATATTGAGCCGTGAGATCGCCTATGCTGCATTCTGCGGTGTGAGCTATGTCGTTATCCCTGGACCACGATTACATCATGCAGGTCTCCATGGGGATGGGTTGATATACTATGCTCGTGCAATTCAGGAAATCATGAATGTCGCCCCTTATATTCAACTGCATATTTGGCTTCAAATGACTGATAATTCCAGCACAGAGGTCACTGAAATGGGCGATCTGTTCCCTTTCGCTCGAGCAGAATACATGGCCGAGCAAGAGTCGAACACATCCGCTAGACCGGACCAATTTGGCACCTGGGATGCGTGGGATGTGATTAGGAGAGTTTGTAAATACCATGCGCGTCTCTTCGTAGGTAAGAATAGAATTGCCTGACCTCTCCATGTTGCCTAGTGCTCCTAAATACTTTTATATATCACTTTGTTAGTAAACAAAACGATATATCGAGTTTCCATTTCCTCTGTACCAGGTAATCCATACTAATATTCGAATTTCATAGCCTTGTCACTGCCTAAATATCTTCCTTTGACGCCTGTTCAGTCAAGATGGCTCTCTGAGCCCGTCCACATGCTCATCATTGACGCTAATACGTTCGTAAAGAACCAAAAGGGCTACCCAGTTCTTTCCAGGGCTCACCAGGGTTTAATATCTCGGTTCATGCGTCTCAAGGTACAACCTTGGATTATCTTATGCGACGTTGGCCTTATCCCCGACGTATTTCAGGAGCCTGGCAATTCTCCAACCCCAGCGGAAGCTATGCAGCGATTGGGGCCGAATTTTGGCAAAAAGAATTTCGATCCAACACCGCATCTCTCGTATATCCGCAACCTTCAGACAAAACAACCACCTCGGACGCCTATGGAACGCTTCGGGGTAGGATATCAGGACTACTTGCAAGCACCTTTGCAACCGCTCACCGTTAATCTTGAAAGCGTAACATATGAAGTTTTCGAGAAGGATCCGATCAAATATGAATGGTATGAACGCGCCATTGAACTGGCCCTAAAAGATTGGATCACTGAAGAGAGGACACCTTCTTCTCCGGATGGTCGCGTCGTTATTGCAGTAGTTGGCGCAGGGCGAGGGCCCTTGGTGACCAGGGCTATTCGGGCCAGCGTGGAAGCAGGCGTCGATATAGAAATTTGGGCCATTGAAAAGAACCAAAACGCATTTGTCCACCTGCAGCGGCAAAACGAGTCTGTATGGGCCGGAAGTATCAATCTAGTCTCCTCAGATATGAGGAGCTGGAGAGGTCCTCATCGCACTGGCTCTCAGAAGACTGAAGGAGACAAAAGCCCAAGCCCAGACGATTCTTCAATCACCCGTTACCCCGTCGATATCCTAGTTTCCGAGCTTTTAGGCTCCTTTGGAGACAACGAACTCTCTCCAGAATGCCTCGACGGAGCTACTGCCCTCCTAAACCCAACCCATGGGATTTCCATCCCAAAGTCCTACTCCGCCCACCTCACTCCAATATCTTCCCCTCGCCTCCACGCCGACATCACCGCCCAAAGCGTCTCCAACCCCGCAGCCCCAGAGACACCATACGTCGTCTTACTCCACGCCTTCGATTTCCTCTCTACCACTCCAGGACCCTCCAGCCCCAACCCATCCTGCAGCCAAATCTCCTCTCCCACCTCTCCCCGCATCTCCAAAACCTCCACCCCACCGCCCACTCTCGAATCCCCCCTCCCGATCGTCCACACCGCATGGTCGTTCTCCCATCCAAATCAGAGCATCCCACCTCCTCCGCCATCCTCCTCCATCCCGTCAAACGCACACAACGCGCGCCAAGCCCGGCTTACATTTCCCTGTCGCGAGCGCGGCGTGTGTCACGGACTAGGCGGATATTTCGAAACAGTGCTCTACGGCGATGTGGAATTGTCCACGAATCCGGTGACCATGGATGCGAAGAGCAAGGGGATGATTAGTTGGTTTCCGATCTATTTCCCGCTGAAGGTGCGTTTCCCAAAAAAAAAAAAAAGGAAAAAAGAATTACTTGGCTAATATCTTTCCCAAAAAATAATACAGACACCCCTCCACGTCCCCGAAAACTCCGAAGTCGTCGTAACCATGTACCGACAAACAGACGACAGGAAGGTATGGTATGAGTGGATCGTGGAGGTTTTCGAACTACGTGAAAGCGCAGGGTCGATTTCTTCTTCTACTTCTTCTGCTGCTACTGCTGCTGGTGGAACGAGAAGGCACCGTGTGGCGATGAGCGAGTTCCATTC
Source organism: Emydomyces testavorans (assembly GCA_029449355.1). Lineage (NCBI taxonomy): Eukaryota > Fungi > Ascomycota > Eurotiomycetes > Onygenales > Nannizziopsiaceae > Emydomyces > Emydomyces testavorans. Next base: position 2,939,481 of record CP120630.1, on the reverse strand, counting down.
AAGTATCAAGGATGGATGCTTGATGTGAGGTGGAGGTCTTCCAAAGCGGAAAAAAAAAGGTATTTTGGGGAATAAAATAAGTAAACCGTACTGATGATAGTCGTGGGGCAAAATGTTGCTATTTTCTCCAATTTGGAAGTTTTGCCAGAATGAGATCTTCTGCTATCTGTTGGCAGAAATTTGGAGGGCTAAATGTTAGCCATATTACCAACTCGTTGGAACCCTTACTTTCCATCATCTCTTAGGTAGTAAGAGTAGCATGATGAATTCGAATCCAACCCCCTAAGCCTCCATTTCGTATGACGACTTCAGCAAGCATAAGCATGGAGCGAAGGGACATTTTCAACATCTATGAGAATCAAAGATCTGATCATTACAACAGCATATTTGACAAGCGTGTAACACGGACTATTAGATAATATGGAACGATCATCATCTCGCAGAACTCAAAGAATATCACAAATAATAATCTATATCCAAAGTCTCTATCAATCATATCGCACAATCACGATGGATTAGGATGGTGATTTGAACTAGTTCTCCGTTCCCGTCAACCCCTTCCGGATCGCCAAAACACTGTCAACGATGACGGCATCAATGCCCTCATTAACTTGCAGCTAAGTCGTACAGAAATATGAGTAACCAGCGGATCTAAATGACCATGACAAATTTTTGACTGTGGCTGATGAACTCACCTTAACATTTGCCGGATCATTATTCAACACCCCATATGAGACACACACCAATCCAGACTCCTTCACCACCCTCACTAACCTCGGGCAAATTACCAAGGGCTCCGCCGTCGTAACCACACCTAGAAGATTCCACCTTGACGCAAACCGAATCGCTTCTTGCAAGCTACTCGCGCGAATGTCGCCCACGGGTCCAGCACCCGAATCTGTCAGGAACAAAACCGGAATAGAGGGTTGTTTGAAGGAGAGCACGAGACAGATGTCTGGGTTAAAAGAGGAGAAGATCATGTTTCGGCCTTCACCGAGGTCGTAGACAGTGGTGAGAATGGTGTCAACGAAAGAGTTGAGTTCAACCGCGTAAGTGTCCATTCCTTCCTCTTCGCTTTCGTAAAGCATAGGGTACTCTAGAGAGTTGTTTAGATGATTTGACATGAATACGGTGAGAATATCTTACTCAATTCCATGTTGAAGCCAACTGATTTGGGTAGCTTCTTGAATAATTCCGCAAGGGTCGCGAAAGGAGCTTGAATATGACTTCCACGAGTATTGCCTTTGAACCCTTTGATCTTAAAGTCTCTAGTATGCTTCATTCTCTCATCAAAGTTCGGCACACCCAGCTCTTCACCAACTGACATGGATCTCTGTCGTAAAGGAAACTCCCGTACGTTGTTCAGGGACGGGTTGGCACTACGTGTGCTTTTATCATTCTGCTGGGCACGCGGCGCGCGGCCTTCGCTGATGTGCAAGAACTGAGAAACATTAAGTCTCAATCCAGAAGCGCCCAGAGTCATCTTCGAGACTTACTTGCTCCAGAGTAAGAGTATGCACGGGCGCATCGATTCCTGTTTCACTGACAAGGAAGTCATGATAGATAACAGGAACATGATCCTTGGTCAGTTGAATATCTAGCACAGTTAGATAAATACAGCCCATCTCTGGGATAAATAGTGAATATACCAAACTAGTACCTGTCAGCCCGAATGCTCGCTTCAATTATGGATTCTGCAAAAAAACTCACCTCAACATAAGATGCCCCAAGATTTGCAGCCGCGATAAAAGACTGTCAAGGTTAGATAAACGCTATTCCATTATCCCAATAAAACACACCTGAACCGTATTCTCCCCCAGTTGTAATGATTTGCGGCCAGCGATGTTTTTTCCAAGACCTTTAAAATGGATATGGGTTAGGAGTACACACAAACAAAAGAACGGAATCGTGAAGTGAAATCACCTCGATGCCCGATAACCATTGTCGAGGCCATAGTCTTCCAATACGTCTGATCTTCCGTGACTGACATCTTTGGATGGCTGAACGGAGTGATGATCAAGAAATTGAACGTAACCGACCCGATAATATTGAGAGTATTGGCAGCGACGATTGGAATGGTGGAATCCCCTTGAAGGCTAATCCGCTTCGAGCCTATACTTGGTTTGATACTGGATAACAAGGCAACTCCTCGAGCAAGAATCTCATCCTTTGAACCGGAATACGTTGGGACCAAATCGAAAATTATTTTCGTCTTGGTCGCATCAGCAGAGTGGAAGACAATAGGCTCAGTGGACAAATTATCATGGATCGGCAAATCAACGATTTCTGCTTCACCGTGAGCACCACTTGCAGAAACAACAATAGATAAAGCAGTGTCAAGCTGGGTCAAATGAGCGTTTGCCATAGGAATGCGGTCAAGGTTAACCGCTGGGATGTGCTTTCTCATATCCATTGTCCCTAGACTGACCAAGATCATGCTCTCATTAGTTAAATACCTGTGTCCAAAGGTCTTAATGGCTTCCGCAGGTTGGCCATTCCCATTGGCATTGGATTTGCGGTCGGCAAGAGAAGATTGTAGTGATGGAGATGTTGAAAGAGCCACTGGAACAGAGGCATCGGATTCATTGCCACCATCAAGTGCCGAAATAGCTTCCGCCAAAAGCTTAGCGATCTTGATGTGCCCTCGTAGGGCGGCATGTTCTTTGGCAGTCCATCCGGAAGAATCGACTCTCTCAAGATCGGCACCAGCTTCAATCAAAAGTTCGACAACTTTAATGTTGCCATCGACGCAGGCAATAAATAACGGTGTCCAAGAATACGTATTTTCCGCAACCTCCGTATTGGCCTTCTGATCCTCTGAACCGTCAAGAAGAATTTTTGCACATTCCTCGTGGCCAAACCGAGCAGCAACGTGCAGCGCAGTCTCTCCTTGTTCGTCTCGATGGTTAGTGTCCACGCCAGCATCGACAAGGAGCTGAACAATATCGACATAGTTTGCTTTGATAGCTAGAGCGAGAGCAGCACTGGATTTAGAGACATGTTTACGGATAGCTGTTTTTCCCTCATTCTTATCACTCCACTTTTCGGCGTCAAGCAGAGCTCGAGTCGTAAGAAGGTGCCCTCCAACGACACTCAAGTGTAAGGGTGCCCAGCCTTCTTCATCCTGCCAGTTGACGCCATCAATACCTTCCGAGACATCGAACATATCCCACGCCTGCAAGTGCTCAATAATCACTTCGCAAACGACCTTGAATCCATACTGCGCACCAAAATGAAGAGGTGTACGACCAGAAATATCTTTAGCCAGGAGAGCAGGACGCTGGTGGGGCCGGAGATTGTCCAAAACATATTCGAAAAATGAGACCGAGGAGTCATCACGCTGTAAAACCGTGGCTTGGTTTGATTCTTTCGTCACTGGTCTTTGAGGTACTAGTGGAGGAGGAGCTGCCGGGGTAATATAGTTCGAGGTATCAACCGGGAAGGTAAGGACGGAATTAGACTGTTCTCCATCGGCATTGGCTTGCAATCTTCCAATAGAGAGTACCAAGCGATGAATACAGTTCCGCTTGTTGATATCGTCTTCTTCTTCCAAGTTGTCAATCTTTCCCAGTAACGAAACAAGACATGCTTTCGAGCGGATAAAGATTGATCGCTGTAAAAGTGACCTGAGCACCTTAGGGTAGATATTGTCCCCTACCTCATCTGCAGCGATCTTGAGAGTTTGCAGCAGCTCCAAGAGGATATGGGTATCATCTTTGCGAAGAGCTTCATCAACGGCATGAAGCAAACTTTCTGGGAGATTTAGGCTCTGACGCGAGGGTACTTTCTTTAGCGGTAAAGAAGCGTCAGTCGAGGTGGCATCATTCACGGCCTTGTCATCTCCAAGAACCAACAGCCAGTCATTAATCATTTTCAAACAACTTGTCAATCGAGCATTGGTCGCAAATGGAGTGGGATCGACCTTGGTTGACAGATATCGCATCTGTGCCTGAGCGCCAGGAAGCTTTTTATCAAGCTTCTTTGTGATCTTGACGAAACCTCGACGATTGACTTCGCCATACCATTGCAGCTTTCTCAGTTGTCCGCGCAGCTCCAGCAAAGCTGTCACCAGATCGTGCCGATCTTCAGCATCAGGTCTCTGTGAAGACACAATGGGATCGCCAAAGCGGTCTTCCAGTAGTTTTAGGCGACGAGAACAGTCCGCAAATTTCTTGTTGTAAAAGTGATCGACATCTTCGAGGTTTCGGTCAAGGGAATGAAAGAAGCCTGCAGTCATACGGCAATGTCAGCGTCACAGATTCCTCCATCAGATCACGATATAGGTATTGGCCCTCACCAGCCAAATCAGGCTCCTCCCCACTCTTTTTTGCCTCGATCGCCGACTTGATGAGCTTCTTCAAGCTTTTATATTTGATGTAATTGGAGCTCCACTCCGGGACCATATTACGGGGTAAGTTCCGTCCGAACTTCATCTTGACCGCAGCACTGCCCAATGACAGCAGTTCAGAAACGGTAGAAGGTAATCGTGCCGGCAGAGTCCTTCTAAAATCTCGTCTCGCGCGGCCGATAAGCCTTGAAGTCTAGGAGGCAACGTCAATCGTAAAGTCGAGTCAATGATCGCTTTCGAAAGGGGAAAGGTAAAATCAGCGATTGAGCAGAATCTCTGCAAGTCTGAAGGGTGGGGAATGACCCTGAAGGAATCGTATCGTGAAAAAACAGTCAAGGGTTGGAGAGACGGTCTCAAACGAAAGCAGAACGACGCAAACGGACTCGAAAAGAAACGAAAGGAAACGCGAAGCGAGTTGAGGACGCCATTGGGATGGAGCTGTGTCAACGCATGAGGCCAGCTTCGATATCTTTGACTCGCTTTGTGCAGGGAAAAGTGAAGAGAGTGAGGTTCAAGGGAGAATGCAGCGGTATGAATGTAGATTAGTACATAATTACATGGTACCTAATGTAGTTATATAGTTAGTTGTCTTTGGGACAATCAGGTCTTTGAATGATTGATAGCTTGATCTCACGATGCAGTCCCAACAAGCTTGTACAGTGACATCGTAGCTTTGTCGTAGCGTGAGACCTTGACCTTGACCCCTGTAATTACCCTGTATCTCATGTGCCGAGATGATTGGAGCGGAGGCTCTTCTTGGCAACAATGACGAAGATTCCGGAACAAGGATCCAGGAACGGACAAACCGAGCAAGTGGAGGGACATCGACTACTTACTAGGTACATAATTACATATGTAGGTAGGCACTGTTTATTATGTATTAGTATGTACCTGGAAGGGTGGAATTATGTAGATACTGTACGGAGTACAATACAATGTTACTATCACATTTCAGCTCTATTACACATATATGCCAGTTATTTCACTGTCTCAGTACTCCGTAATCTGTCTCATGATGAGTGCCTATCAAGCTGTCGATACTGGCATAACTAACAACAGTAACACAAAAAACCACTCTCTAGTACTCCGTATTCTCCGTACTTTATAGAAAAACAAGTGTGAGGCCTCAGGAATGAAAAAACAAGATAACCATCCTGGATGCACCCATTAAACAAAGCAAAAAGGAAACGAAGGACACCAATTTATGTCTTCAACACTGGCTCTAGCAGTAGCATCGAGGGAGATACCCCTGATAATCAAGCTCAGACAGCCTCGAAAGGGAAAAGTACCCAACTCTCCCAATAGAAAGAATAGAATCATTAGAAAACTGATACTGCGCCTGAGAAAAGCCGAAAGACGATCCCGTCACGCCAAATACCGACAGATAAGCAATTTCTCTTGCCTAGCCCCTCTGTAGTTATATCATGTTCTGAAAAAAAAAAGGAAAAAGAAAAGAAATATTAAAAATTAAAAGGAACGCCTCATCGAAAATATACATAGTTCTATCCCGCATATCAGTTCAATCAATCATTGCTTTCAGTGCTTCAACTCCACTCTCCACCACAGCTGGATTGTGCGATTTTGTGAGGCATTTCTTTAGCTGGTCTGGAGCCCCCTTCTCTAACAATTCTTTCTTCGCGCGCTTCCCGATATCACCGGTGGTTCGGACAAGATTCTGCACGCAGACAACGCCGCGATGTACCAATCCCTCGTCGTCGTCACCGCATAACCCAAGAATAATCTCTAATCCTCGGGCTCGATCAAGAATGGCAGATACTGCGGAGTCATACTCCGTAAGCATCGCCAGAGCACCGCCAGCTGCTCGGCGAGTCGGAAGGTCTTCGACATCCGCCAGAGCAAGGATGATATGTAAACGCTGACTCGCACGTGCCGAGCCATCTGCAAATTTGCCAATACCCTGTTCACAGGTCATCAGATTGCAGGCGAGCTCGCAGGCAGAGCGTTGGATGTAACTGTGACTTGACAAAAGCAGGTCTTCAACGGTTGACCATCCAGCGCGGACGATCGTCGCTCCAGCATTTCTATCTGGTGATGAAGCGAGATTCGTCAGAGCGAGAAGACTTTCGAAAACGGGTAAAAGGTCACGTGGTTGATCTGCTGAGCTCTCAGGTGGAGTGAGGAGAAGAAGTAATGGTCGGATCGCCGAGGTGATCTGAGGAAATCCCGAAGACGGGAAAACGTGAGAAGGATTAACGGAAATTAAAATTCGTGCAAGTGCGTGAGCGGCGTTGTAAGCAGCTTCGTCTAATTGTCGAGGGGCATCTCCACCTGGAGTAAGACCTGCGACGAGAAGTCTCACAGCGCCTTGTTGGGCCAGTTTGCCCCTCGACCTCGGGTCTTTCGACAGCGCTAAAAGAATCTGGTAATTGAGACTCTGTATTGAAGTGAGCTTCTGTTTTCCACACTCAAGAAGTAAAGGCATGATGCCAGCATCAATGACCGCCATACAGCGATTCTTTACATGCTCTTCATCGTCCAGCTTATCAGGCTGCATCGGCCTCGAAGTATTGGCGTAAGCTTTGAGTTCAGAGAGCTTCTTTTGCTCTTCTGATAAATTTGGTCGATACTTGGTGATGTTCCATATCGTCATAAGTCCACCATATAGTACTGTATTTTCCACCTTCTGGTTCGTCAGCACATGAAAGAAATTTTTGAGGAAGCTCGGATCATTTGCGATTTGCTCTTTCACTTCCGGTCGCACGGAAGAGTATGCTAGCCCTTCAATGATATGGCCAATACTTTCCCCTGAAGGTTGTTGGGATAGCAATCCCTTGAAACCTTCGACCAAATCATGCGATCCAGCATTTGCTTCCTCCACGCAGCTACTACTTGACGAAGCTTCTGCAGTTTTCTCAGAAGTTTGAATTTTGGCCATGATCAATGCTGCAAGCCCTGTAGCTTGCTGGGATCCATTGCTGAGTGTATGCAACAACCAATCCGAATGATGCTTGTCAATAGCATCGCGACAAGCTCGATCAATGCAGGCCGCATTGAATAGCTCAAGTATTGTCAGTTCCAAAGCAGAGTACTTTTGTCTTCTATAAAGCAGAGGAGTGAGCGATTGCAGAAAACCTTCTGACAAGAAAAGGGTCGATGCTATAGCTGGTATGAGAGGAAAGACAACAGCAGCAGCCGAAAAAGCGATAATGTAGTCTTCCTGCCTCTGTTTCGCGACACGAGCTTTGATAATATTTGTGAAGAGTTGCTGCCCGGTCTCTTGGGATGCTTCCAAGTACTTTGCAGTGGCCAGGGTGGCCTGGCTTCGCACGTCAATGGGTAGTCTGAGGTCCAGAGACGAAAGGATGACGTCGAATCCCTCTTCATCTATTAAATGGTGCAAGCTGTGAGCATCGACAGCAAGAAGTCGTGCAATTCCTTTGAGAGAGCGGCCGTCATGATCATGGCCAGACTCCATCAACTTCGCAATGAAGAGCTGTAAAAGCTCACTTTCACAATGACTGCGGTTTTGGTCCGATTGCCAGAGCCCCTTGTCCAGTACAACCGTGTCCAGGCAAACAACAGAGCCATCCCCGCGGTCATATAGTTCATCGAAGAAGTGTGTCACTGAATTTTGAAGCTCCGCAGCAAAGTGAAGGCGGCAAGCGGCACTTTGACGGACCAAACCACTAATTATATCATCTTGCGTAGTGGAAAGCTTTGGCGCGGGAACTCCGAGAAGGAGCTTCAGTGATTCTAGAGCGACGGCAGGGGGTGGCTCAAGTCCTTCTTGTTGGAGGTATTTAGTAGCTTCCCTGCCAGCATCCTCATCCTGCTGATTAATATATCGCCGACAAAGGGTCAACAAGGGATGGTTAATCTCCTCGTCTTCCCGAACTTTCAAAAAGGCTGCCTTGACCTCTGAATTCTCGGGTGCTAGAGCTATGGCTTCGCGGAGGTTGCGGGTGGCCGCCTACATGAGAAATCGCAACCCAACGTTAGTGTAAGAAACGATCCTCAGGTTCTTGGTTGTGCAGGCTTACCTGGCGGTGGCCAGCATCTACAAGCTCAACAGCTTCTCTTGCAAGTAGTGCCGCCCGATCGTGATTAATCACCGAAACCATGGGAGTTATTGTTGTAACTGAGGGAGTTGCTCTGGTTCTGTTAAGAGGGCTGAATTGACGGGCTTTGGTCTCCAGGCAGTTGCGTAGTAGAAGGTTAAACAAAGTTCAGTAATTCTTTACTAGCTTTGATAAAAGATATCGAGGCGGATCTTTATGTAGACGTTGACAAAGATAAACACGGGCGAAGACGAGAGTCTTATTATAGCGCACAGGGATGACGAGGCACAGGCTAGATTGAAATTCTGGGGATAAGCAGAGCTCGAAGATTCGGTGACTTAGCCTGACTGAGTCCAAGAACAGTTGGTATGCCGTACGCGCGGGGTATCCCGTGTCCGTATGTGCTCTGTTAAAGGGGTCTCAGCTGGAACGGATGATGTTTTTGTTGAGTTGAGGGCAGCTGCGTTGGCTCTTGGAGTCTTGGGTTGCGGTGTTGCGGGGATTAGTCAGGGAAGCTCTGGTTGTTGAGGCGGTCAGGGAATGTGTTACTATGTATTTTAACACGACAGGATGAACATGAAAGAGTAAGATGAAGGAATAACAGTGATGACGATGAGAGGAAAAAGGACCAAAAAAGACTCACACTCTTGAAGGCGTCTGCTTGACCCCACAGCAGCTTATCTCTGGCAATTCACATAAGACTTGTTTGCCTTTTGTGAGTGGTTGGTGGAGCTTATCTTGTTGGGCGTCTAGCCATCAGAGCTAGTTCCATACCAATAACTGTACCACTAACAAACTGTGGAGTAGGGACAGTACTAGCTTACTACTCGGCAGCTGCTATGCTATCCTCCATCCAACCATCAGAGAGCTCTTTGGCATGACTTGATATCAAAATGTCTGATTGATGAACTATTCCATACAGCACACAGTATTGTTGGGATTGCGGGGCAGGAATGGCTCCCAAAGTGACTTTTGAAGCGATCATCCTTATCTGATCTGATAATCATGTAACAACGACGCTACGGTTGGTTAGCCCAAGCCTTGGCACTAGCCGTGGTCATGTGATCTGCTAGGGACGTGAGGTTGCGGATATTGAACAAGTTCCATCGGATAGCAGTAGGCCGGATAGATGGGATTCATCCCTATCTCCATGTGATGGGTAATGAGATGTGTCAAAATTGATAAGCAGTTCAATTACATTAAATCCATTTTATCTTATCAATCCTCTCCATTCCACTGAACCATCAGAGCTGCAATACAGACGGATATTTCTACAATGTCTTCACCATTTGTCGATCTTGATGGCAACCCCATTTCAAACAACCAAGTTCTTGGCTATGGCTGAACGGGCTTGGTATCCCTTCGACCAGGAAACTGCCATTGAGTTGCCTGTGAGATGAGGCAGAAGTAGCAATATCAATGTCCAGATGAATGTTGAATCCCTTCAATTATCATGGTTCTGTGAGATGGCTCACAGTCTGGCACATGTCCATGACTGTTGTATTTATTGTGGCAGTCGCAATTTCCATCTTGGCTTACATTTGTCAATTAGATTCTGTGACTTTACAGAGTCCACCAAGTTGCCTTCTGATACCTGCATGCAGACTGCTGATGATGGATATGCAATCAAGACAGACATCAGACAGCTGGAAGCAGTGATGTATGAAGTAATGACTGGAAAACACTTGTGGAATTGATTTTTTCAGGGATGTTTAAATAGAGATTGGCCGGGTTCCCTGGCCATGAAGAGAAACCATTCCTAGCACGAGCTAGAATTCATCAGCTTAGAAGATGAGCTTCTTCAATGAAACAAGATGTATGTACCAAGTTTTAGAGCCACTGAAAAAGCATGATACACACTGCATGTATCGTGTATCACAGAAATGAATGCTGCATGAAGATGTGTATTTGATTCGTGGAATATTAACATCACTCACCAAGAAATGATGTACACGGAGACAGGTACACGCCCAGAAATGCAGAGTCTTAAACCTTCCAGATTTGGCTCCAGAAGGTGTACTGCATGATTCAAAGGCCTCCATTGATAAGCTTAGTAGAACTGCTTCGGGATTTCCAAAGCAGAAGAGTAAGCAGATGGTGCCGTGAGGGCTAGGGTGGCCTGCGAAAAAAAAGCCAAAGGAGTGTATTTTAACCCGAAATTGTACTCCGTAATGTTGCTCGGTTTTCGAGATGTGTTCCGTATAAGGTTGTTTCTAGGGCTTCTTGCCTCAAGCCCCTATTTCCGGGAGATCCTTTATCCGTAAGCAAACACTGACTAACTATTTTCGGCTAGCGGCGTCTGAGGATGGCTTACATAACACCCGCTGCAGTGGACGTTGAAGCTCTGGGAGCCGCAACACTTGCAATCGGGTTGACAGCAAAAAGATCTGGCCGGGATTTTTGAATACGCAAGAGATGAAGATTGAGAGTCTGCAGGAAATGAGAAAAGCTCCATGGCTGTGGACCTGATGCTGTAGATTAGCAGGAAAGTTCTTTCGGGTCATTTCTTGACTCGTATATAACTACACCACGCGACATGAATGCTGTGGACGCCTCGGATCACTATGAGACCAGCTCAACGGGTGCGATTTCCCAGCTTTAGATCTCAATGCACAATGAAAGGAATGTAAAACTAACAGCGTGATTTTCTCATCAGATACTGCTGCGTCCCTCCTCACCATCGTCCTGGACACAAACCCACATGCCTGGGCTCTCCTCGAAAACACCCTTCCGCTCTCCACCGCCGTAGCCAATCTTCTGGTCTTCATAAACGCCCATTTAGCTTGCAATTACGCCAACAAAGTCGCCGTGGTTGCCAGCCACTCCCAAGAAGCCCGATGGCTCTATCCAACCCCGAGCGCAGCGTCCACAAACACCCAAGGAAGTTCAGTAATCAACCCGATAGACCCAGACGGAGATATAAACATGACCTCCGTAGCAGATGAAAGCACCACCCCATCCCAATCCAACAAATACCGTCCCTTCCGGATCGTCGAAGAACAACTCACCCAGAACCTCAAGTCACTCTTCTCAACCACTTCCCCAGCCTCCATCAGCTCCACCACCTCAACCATGATGGCCGGCGCCCTCACCCTCGCCCTCAGCCACATAAACCGGGAAACAATCGCCTACGCTGAGACCCACGGAGCCTCCTCTTCCTCCTCTACTAAACTCGACACCAGCACAACTCCAACCGCAACCGGTCTCCCACCACCACCTGGCGCAGAATCCACCACCGCCACCACCAGCAGCACCGTCACCCCCACCGGCCTCCAATCCCGCATCCTCATCATCTCCGTAAGCAGCGCCACCGGTTCCGCCCACCAATACATCCCCATCATGAACAGCATCTTCGCCTGCCAACGCCTCCACATCCCCATCGACATCTGCAAACTCTCCGGCGACGCCGTCTTCCTCCAACAAGCCTGCGACGCAACCCGCGGGATCTACATGCCCGTGAACCATCCGCGAGGCTTCCTACAATATCTCCTGGTCGCCTTCTTGCCCGACCAGCTTTCAAGACGGCATTTGATCATGCCAACGCGAATCGACGTAGACTTCCGCGCCGCGTGTTTCTGCCATCGGAAAGTCGTGGATGTGGGGTTTGTGTGCAGCATTTGTCTCAGCATCTTCTGTGAACCGCCAGAGGGCGCTAATTGCTTGACTTGTGGTACGCATCTGGAATTGGGCGATTACGGTGCAAAACCGGTTGTCGTTGCAAGAAGGAAAAAGCGCAAGAAAGGTATAGGAAAAGGGCTTAATACCAACGGAGGTTCTTCAGGCAGTGCCACTCCAATTTCCAACGCAGCCCCAACTCCTACTTTACCTTGACCGCCCGTATTCAAGACAATCTACGACCCTGGCCACTCTCGGTATACTTAAAATTTTTCGGCCAGGAATAAAATTCAGTTAAAAATATCTCAAAGATATGTATTGGATTAATAGGAGACAAGACGGAGTACCTTAGGGGACTCAAGGTTTTGCGGGAATCAAGGGCCCAGTACACCTCAAAGCTAATAGAGATAGGGCTTGGAGTCACGAACATCTCCCAGTCACCGATTCAAGAACCGTTTATCATCTTACCTCTCTTCGAGTCGTAAAATCCATCATACCAATCATGGTCATGCGCGCGCTCTGTTCTAAATGCGCATTACGCGACAGCAGACGATGCGACGAAAAACATAGCAAAAGGGAGGCAAGAAGTATAAGAAATAGACGGGAGGAAACGAGACTTCCAAAGGTAACGAGGGCTTTTTCCATAGGAGTTCCATTCGGTCTGCCAATTTGATAGAAGATCTTAGGGGGCATTTGAGCGATTTGTCTGCCAACACGTTTATGCCTGTCTTGGCTTGTATTTAGATTTGCTGCGGACAGAATTTATTAGTATATCACACAGCCGTAACTAGGTAGGTGCTTTTTGGGAGGAGAGATGCAAAAATTTGTGTACCTCAGCTTGATATATCGCCCTCCCTGTGCCACTTTCCCGTAGCCCTTGTTTCTAGACATAACACAACATGGCTCAGGGTCTTCTGAAGTCATCGAGGCAAGAGCCTACACAAACAGCATCCATAGTTAGCCCATTTAGAGTCTCAGCTGTATATTCCATAATGAGTGCTCACAAAAGAATCTGTATTATGCCCAAAGAAGTAGGCGATGCCGTCACTTGTCTTTTTGACAGCCATAATTCCGATGGCAGCCTGGCAGTGACTTGCTTTGACACCAGGATGGCCTATAAGGATAAAATACAAATTGTTAGCCAATGCCAGAGAATTTGTTTAGAGGGCAAAGAACTGAAATAATGATGGAGGGACTGCTATAAATTCGCTGAAATCACGTACCCATAAACTCGTTTTCGATTACTGCTTTTAAAGCCTCATCTTCTGTGACTCCTTCAATTGCGCCTGCCTTACCTGGGACCTTGCGGGTGCTGCTATAAATCCGCTCTGCACATACACCCGCCGCCATTGTAGTAGCCATATGCTCACCAGTCCCGCTAGTCACCGCTGCCGTACAGGTTGCCGATTCATCTTTGAGGTCCACTGGAACGACAGCTGTCCCGACCCCCACCAATGCAGCAGGACCAGTTCGTCCACAATGCTTCATGCCAATGCCTCCTGAGGAAGATCCCGCTGCTATTTTGCCACAGCGATCGATTGCAATTGCACCGACGGTGTCACAAATATTATCCTCACTTCCTACAAACAACTCCGCCTTTAATTCATTTAACACGTCCGAGACTTGAACCTGTGGCTCGATAGGATCGTTATCGGTCATGCTGGACACGGAATTTGGAGTATTTGGAGGCGCGCGCACCACAAGACTATCGCTGGAATCCCTTCCCGTAAGACTGTTGACTTGTGGAATGAGACTCGACGTACTTGGTGCCCAGTGGTTGACATGATCGATATAGTTTGCGTCGGTTTCGGCATCTGCATCCGCATCTGAAACGACATCATCTAACATGTTATCTGGGTTTTGAAATGTCAAATCCACATCCATCTCGTATGCCAGATCTTCTTTAACGGATCCGTCAGGACTTGGTGTGGCATCCATGCGGCCTAGGTTACTTGGCGAATTGACGCTGCGAGCCGAACGATGTGATGAACTAGAGCTAGGAACTCCGAAGCCTTGAGAAGTTCTGCTTGGGGTCGATTTACGTGAACCACGGTGCTCAGCATCCCATTCTTTTCCTTGACGTTGAGGTTCTAATTGTTGCAATTCGTGATTCCAACGAACCCACCGTTCTCGGGCACCCTTTGACACAAGCGAACTTGCAGGAAGCACAGAAATTCCCTGTTCGTAAGCAAATTCTGTAGCGCCAGCCCCCGCAATCAGATTCGGAGGGACACGATTGAACGCCAGCGGTTTGGTTGAGGCGTCAAGCACGAGACGTGCAAGTACAATTGGGTTTTTGACACCTGGAAACAAGTTGTATCAGCGCAAAAACGCGGTGCCCTGAAGGAATACAGAATTACTAACGTTCGACGGCTCCGACTGCTCCGCTGCGACCGAGATGATCCACAATAGTCGCATCACATTCAACAGTGCCGTTAATCGTAAGATTGCTACCATAGCCAGCGTTTGTAATCTCGTGGTCCTCAAGGAATTTGACAGCAACCTCAACGGCATCCACCGCATTGCCTCCAGATTTCAAGACCGCCATGGCAAGTATTGCCGCCCTGGCTCACGCATGTCAGAGATGTTACACTTTAAGCAGGGACATATGATAAGAGGCCATAACAAAAGAAATTGCAGCCAATTTCATCAAATGGATATTGCCAGCGGAGCAGCTTACTGGTTGCAGACCCAAAGATGAATCTCCTCGCTTTGGTGGCTATGGAATCCTGCCCCAGCATGGACATAAATGGCGCAGACGCCCTTTGCGTCACTTGAGGTGCAAGCCATCATAGAATGTTCTGGATGTTGAATGGAATTCAGAGTTGATGTAGACTCTGTGAAAACATATAGAGAACAGCAAGAACTTCAGATGTGTGTGCGTGATACCCCGCAACGAGACCTTAGGCTGCTGAGTTTCGTGTTAAAAGCATTAACAGTTGACAGAGCAACAATGGCTGGAGTTAAAGAGGGAGATGGTGATAAGACTAGTCACAACAACTCAGATACTGTACATGCAAAGATCACTGCACACCTCCTTATTGCTTGTAGGAGAGCTTCAGAACCCAATGGCAGAAGCTTCCAAGGTGGTTTTTTCTAGTAAAACTGAAAGGCTGGTGAGAGGTTTTGTAGTCTAAAGACAGAGAGTCGTGAGCTTTTGTCCTGAAAGAAGTTTCACTTGAGAGTCACTTTAGGAGATACCAACAGACTCTAATGGCCAATGGCTACAGATGGGCGGCAGCAGCATAAAAGATACGATCACGTATCTATTGTACTTGGAGCAATGATAGCAATACACGATAACGAATGGCTAGAGAGCAAAGAAAGGCATCCAATTGTGGGGGCTCCCTTTTGATGAAAATGAGAATGAGGAGAGGAGAAGAAGAAGAAGAAGAAGAAGAGAAAAGCCCTGAGAGTGCATACACTCCTCCCAAGCAACAAAAGAGAACAGCAGGAAACAGTGTAGTCACATAACCTTGGAAGCTGCCACATGGTATCTATGAGATTTCAATCATCGAACTTCCCCTCCTTCAAGCCTGGGATGAGGAGACTGGTGAGGAGGAACGACCAAACCAAGAGGTGTGGACAAGCACGATGCAGCAATTGCCCCAGCAGCACAGGCATTACATCCTTTTCTCCCATCACTGCACAGTCAATTATGACGTGGTTCACATTTGTTTCTGATATACAACCACTTTGCAGGCTGTTTGAACTGAAGGGACAGCATTCACACACAGAATTCACAGGGAGTTGCTTGGATATCAGATGTGTTGTCGTCTAAGATAGTATGGATCAGGTGTATGGTGTGCTTACGTAAGTAACCGAATTGAAAATGGGGTATATATGGCCAAAGAAGAGTATTTCTTCTGCCTTCGGGCATTTGGTCTTATTGAAACGATACAGAGAAGATTAGCATGGCCCCTGCACTAAGGATGACACGCTCAATCAAAGAGAAGCTCAAAGTTTTTTGCCGAAGTCGCGTTGAGGTACGGTGTTCATCAAGCTGAGCGCTGCAGAGAGGTCTCGAGTTCGAAACCAAGCGTGGTGAAGTGCCATGTTGCTATTCTTTTTGGAATACATCCAGAAGCAGCGGCATCATCAAGCAGCCATTTGCCATTTCTTCAACTACATACATACATCCATTAGATAGGTAGTAACATTGTCGAATTGATTAATGTGATATTAAGAAACACTGAAGTTGCTGCAAGAGACTACAACGACAGTACGAGTTGGCTGCGTATCCTTCAGTGTGGCTTGGCGCCATCCCACATAACTGCTACTGAGTTATCAACCGTCACTCCCCAGTGACCTGGTGCTTCCAATTCTCACTGTGCTGCTAGTTACATCCTCTGTTGAGCATCGATTCCACTCCTCTTCTACTTCTCTATGAGTCTTTCTGCCAATTCTCCTTAATCAATTAATAGCATTCTTCGCCACTGACCTGACCCTCCGATAATCCAGCCATTGTCCGCCAAACGGTAGCCACTGAGGCCGCTGCGTCTGGACATCCCGCAACAATGGCGTCGCAAACCCCCGCCGTTGTCATGGACAAGTATGATGATCTGACTCGTGTATCGCTGTATTGCTCTTCAAGCTAACAGTTCTATCTTTAGTGGCACTGGATACTCCAAACTCGGTGTGTGATTCGTTGCGTTGCGTGCCATATCTAATCGGTGCCTAAGCTGACGTTACCTACTAAGGTTTTGCCGGAAATGACTCTCCCTCCTTCGTCTTCCCAACTGCGATTGCAACAAAAGCGGCTGGATCAACAAGCGGCGGGACAGGTTCAGGAAGACCGGCGGTTGCAAATAAGCCGTCGTTCTTGACTGGAGGCGCGGGCCCAAGTTCATCGTTGTCCGCGAAGAGGGGCACGGAAGACCTGGATTACTTCATTGGTGACGAAGCGCTTAATGCAAGCTCCGGGCCGGGATATGGCCTCCACTATCCCATTCGTCATGGGCAAATCGAGAATTGGGATCATATGGAGCGTTTCTGGTCCAACTCGATCTTTAAGTATCTGAGAGTAGAGCCAGAGGATCACTATTTCCTTCTCACTGAACCAGTACGTTATATTCAGTTTGGTCTTACTATTCGCTGGAGGAAGTTTGTTAATGTGACTAGCCGTTGAATCCGCCGGAAAACCGAGAAAACACTGCAGAAATCTTCTTCGAATCATTTAATTGTGCCGGATTATATATTGCTGTGCAAGCTGTTTTGGCTCTTGCTGCGTCGTGGACGTCGTCTAAGGTCACTGACAGATCTCTCACTGGTACCGTCATCGATTCCGGAGATGGTGTTACCCACGTTATTCCCGTCGCAGAAGGATACGTCATTGGATCCTCAATTAAGAGCATCCCAATCGCCGGGAGAGATATCACATACTTTGTCCAGAACTTACTACGAGGAAGAGGAGAACCAGATAGCTCCATGAAGACTGCTGAAAGAGTCAAAGAAGAATACTGCTACGTTTGCCCAGATATTGTGAAAGAGTTTGCACGATATGACAAGGAACCAGATCGATTCCTAACACATACCGTTACATCTCCGAACGGCAGATCTGTCACAATTGATGTTGGCTACGAACGATTCCTTGCTCCAGAAATCTTCTTCAACCCCGAAATATATTCGTCAGACTTCCTCACTCCGCTCCCCAACGTTGTCGACGGTGTCATCCAATCCTCGCCTATTGATGTAAGACGAGGTTTATACAAGAACATTGTCTTGTCAGGAGGATCAACGCTATATAAAGATTTCGGCCGCCGCTTGCAACGCGATATCAGACACCTGGTCGATGCTCGAATCCGCGCTTCAGAAGCTCGCAGCGGCGGAGCTAAGAGTGGCGGATTGGACGTCCAGGTCATTACTCACAAGAGACAGCGCCATGGACCGTGGTTTGGTGGTAGCTTGCTTGGTCAGACGCCTGAATTCCGAAGCTATTGCCACACCAAGGTAGGAGACACTATTGATTTTTCCATCCAGTTGAAAGTGATAAATCTGACTCTTCTTTTTCGTAGGCTGAATATGACGAGATCGGCCCATCTATTGTGAGGAGATTTGCACTACTTGGAGGACCTGGAAGCACTTAAATGTCTGTTTAGTTGTGTAGCTTTGTTTCTCTCAAAAAAATACAAGGCTATTCCACTTCATGTTCACGTCGTGCACCAAGACTGATTCAAAATGACCTGGATGTCTAATTTGTCATCCAAAATCACATTGAATTTGATTCATAAGATCAACCCACATGGTATCTTATCTCTATCTCTATTGATTCCCACTTCCAACACACTATACAATATGAATAATCGCCGCTCCAGCTCACTCAGTCACAAAACCACCCTATTCAAAACCGCCACACTCTCCACATGCCCCGTCTGCGGAAAGAAATCAAACCCCTTTATCCTCTCAATCTCATACCTCACACCACCCCCTTCCCCTTCCCTCTTCCCCTCACTCGCCACCCTCCTCCCCCCTCTCACCATCACCCCCACATCGCGCGCCTGCGTATGCACATTACAACTCACATACACCACTCTCGCCGGCGCAAACGCCAACAGCTGCGTCAAGAAGTTCGCGTCGCAGCCCTTGCGCGGCGGATCGATGACGAGCAGCGTCTGCTCGGGCGGGTAGGGCACGTCGATGAACAGCTTTGCGGCGTCGGCGGCGAGGAAGCTGGTGTTGGGGAGGTGGTTGAGCCGGGCGTTGTCGCGGGCGGAGGTGATGGAGCCCGGGGCGACGTCGACGCCGAGAGAGGAGCGGAAGAGGGTGGAGAGGGTGATGGTGAAGAGGCCGGAGCCGCAGTAGGCGTCGAGGAGGTATTTGAGTTTGGGGGGGTGGTTGGTGGAAGACGAGGAGGAGGGTGGTGGTGGTGGGAGGGCGGCAAGGTCGCGCACATATTGGGTGAAGGGGGAGAGGATGGAGTTGTTGTTTTGGAAGAATGTTCCGGCGACGTTGTGGAAGAGGTAGTTGTCGATGTATTCGGAGGAGATGGCTTTTTGGTCGGTGATGTAGCTCTTTTCTTCAATGTAGTCGGGGTATTCTGTCCGGATGGTGTCTTTCGAGGTGTCGTGTTCAGTGGGGGTTTCTTCTGTTTTGTCCTTGGGTATTCTTATCGTGTTTTCTCTAACCAACAAAGTTGCGCCGGCTTTGAATTGGTCCAGGTTATCCAGAACTCTTCGCCGCTCGTTTTTCAGTCCCGTTCGTACAATGTCCGTTCCCAGCGGACAATCTTCAATATCCATAACCCTGCGTCGTCCCTTCATCATAAATCCAATATTCGGGGCCTCAGTCATTTTATGTGCCATCCTTTTCACGCGTCCAGGAAGCGAGAAATGAGGAGTCAATTTTGTCCTGTATCCGTATATTAACGGCGACCCCATTGTGTTCTCTACCGCGGGCACCTGCTCCTGGCTCAATCCTGAAAAATTGATATACGCCTTCTCAACAACCTTCTTCTTATGCACGAGCTGGTCTTCATAAGGGAGCATTTGAAACTGGCAGCCTCCACATTTTGCGAAATATTGACAGTTGATCAAGGAATCGTTCCGCTGCGGCGAAGGCTTAGTTACTTCGATAAAATCCGCCAAACTGTACGATTGCTTCGCCACCGTCCTGTATACCCTTATTTTCACCGTATCTCCAGGCAGTGTAAAAGGAACAGCGTAGACGTGGTCGCAAGCAGGCGAGAGCGCAAGGCCATCTCCCGTAGAAGATAACTCGCATATCGTGACCTCTGTTTCGGGGAAAGTCTCATCTTTTCCAGTATGTACAACAGTTGGAGGTGCCTCGTTTCCAATGCCAGCCGTTTCTGGCGTATTTCTCTGAAGGAGATTCTTAATGTCGGTCAAAAGCACGTCGTCTTCTCCCCCACGGTCATGGCTGTCACTCTCGCAGCCTCTCTTTCTCTTGCGCGAGGCATACCCACGCTGTCTGGGAACTTTTCGTGGAGAATGTTCCATTTTGAATTGAAATTTCGATTGATTAGGACCTGATAGAGCCGTGTGGAACCGCAGTGGAAGAGATGTCCAGCATGGAGATACAAAGGTTCGAGCACACTGTCGCGCGGAGCAGCCAAACCGGCGCAGGAGGAAATGGGACATGAGCTAGCAGACTAGATAGTCCATCTGCTCTTCTTCTTCTTTTCTTTCTGAATTATCGAATTAACAATTCGAGAATGATTTTTGCAATTCAACTGAAATTCTTCTGAACTTTTTTTGCGAGAAAAACGGGAAACGGAAAAACCTTCCTCCACAGCTTCAAATCATCCCAACTTTCGCTGTTCAAAATCGCATCTTCACCAACTGAAGTGCAATTGGCACCTCTTCGCTCGATTCCCCAGGCCTACGAGCACATTCGCTATCATGCGTGTCGCACGGCCTGTCGCGCGCTGCCTTTTCTGCTCGTTCTCGCGAACTGCAACAACACCAGCCCTGTCTCGTTTGTCCCGACGCCAATTCCACTCCTCTCCCACCCAGTACAACAATAACAACAACGACGACAAAAAGCCCAAAGTCCCAGAAGAGACTCCTCCAACGCCAGAACTTAACTCATGGCACGACCTCACACCCTCTGACCTCGATCACTACAGCAAACAGGAGAAATCACGGCTCCGAGAAGAGTACTCTGCCGCGCAAGTCGCCGCCATCGAAGCCGGTGAAAAGAGTATCAACCCAGAAGACCTCGAAAACCAATGCGCAGAGCGCGACGATCCCTGGGCCCTAGAATACCTCGACGACTTCTCTACCATCGAGCCCGTCATTGATCACCACAAGCGTGCTCCCATGACAAATTACGACCCCAACTCCCGTTTCAAGAACGAGGACGAAATCGTCGACGACCTCGCAGAATACATCTTGAAAATGCCTGACGACCCCACGCCCGCTGACTGGCTGCGCTTTACCGACAACATGCGTCTCACCGTCGGCAAACCAGAAGCCGAACTCGACCCGCACAGCTCCCTCGTTCCCGACATCTTCGAGCCCGGCGAGACCCTCGAGAACATCGGCGAGCCCAACGCCCTTCCGAAAAGGGACCCTGCTATGACGGCAGAAGGCGGCGGGGAAATCGCGCCCGGTCTGCTGAGGCTGATGCAGGTCACTGGCTATTCGCAGAAGCAGATCAAGGGTCTGAAAGTCAAAGCGCTGGTGATGCACAGCGTCGTCAACCAGACTCGCCTCGGCAAAATCCGCAAGACGTACGTGCTCTCAGTGGCGGGGAACGGCAACGGTCTGTTGGGTATTGGCGAGGGAAAGTCGGAAGAACCCAGCGAGGCGAGGGTGCAGTCTCAATATCGAGCCATCCGCAACATGCAGCCGATTCTACGATACGAAAACAGAACTATCTACGGAGACATTAAAGGAAAAGTCGGTGCTGTGGAGTTGCAAATGATGCATCGACCTCCAGGTAAGCACTTCTCGCCATCCATCCTCTCCTACTAGGGTCTTGAAAAAGGCAATCAAACTGACGAGCTCCTTTTTTTTTCAATGGTCTAGGTTTCGGTCTCCGCTGCCAGCATAACATCTGGGAAATGTGCCGCGCGGCAGGCATCCATGACCTCGCCGCACGAGTGAGCCGCTCCCGCAACCCCATGAACACCGTCAAAGCCGCCTATCAGGCGCTCCTGAGCCAGAAGCATCCCGAGGACATTGCGCGCGCAAGAGGCAAGAAATTAGTCGATGTGAGGAAGGTGTATTATGCGGGAAACGTATAAAGTGTTTAGTAGAGATTTCTTCGATTTCAAGATGGGGAGTTTTGAAAGATCTATGGGGTTTAGAAGGGAAGGAAATTTTGTCTCAGCCACTTCTTTTTTTTTCCACTGCATTTACAGAGAACGAACCAAAACGCTGTTTGATAGCCATTCAGCCCTGTATTTGTATTGTACATTGGGAATTCGCACGATGCCCTCCAATCTTGAATTTTATGTATACAGATGCGTCTTCGATAGAAATCACCTTTTTTCGCCCTTTTCCTTCTGTCATAGTTAGCAACGAACTCGAACAGAACAAATTTTTTATTCTTGCTAGAAAAAACACCATAGAGAAATATACCCTTGCCCTCTCTATCCTCTCTCCCTCTCCTTAACATAGAAAAATAAAGAAAAATGTAAAATCCCAAATCAATTCTTCCATCCTCACTTTTTTGGTCCTTAACTATGTACTGTGCTTCAAACACAAAGCCGACGAGAAAACCCGTCTCCCCAGTTGACAAGATAGAATAGAAGAATACCGTCAAGAATCCGCCGACAAAACACATATTTCGGCGGAACATCATACAAAAACCCAGCGAGAAGTAGCATAAAGCTAGACATTGCTGCATGTTGAGATCCATGCCGTGAATGACGAGAATAGAAAACTGCTGAAATTCGAGTATGGGATCAATGATCGGGCAGTGTATTCAAGAATCTGGGACGTCAAGGCAGAGCATTGGGAAGCAAGAGGTCGAGTTCTGTGTCAGGAGGCTGTTGAAGGAATGGGCCAGTAGTCCAACATCAAACAGAAGAAGAGGGCGGAGTACTGTGCAAGGATTCAAAAGGTGCTGATAGTGAGTAGGTATTGAAATAATGAAAGAAGCGGAGAAAAATGTGATCACTGGTCAATTCGGAAAACGGATTGAGACGAGGATAAGGAATCCGGCATGCTGAAGGAACGACGAAGGTTTATCTTGCTGTACGGAATAAAAGCAGTAAACCAAACAGAAACACCTGTGAAACCGCCACTCTGAAAACCCCATGATGAACAGCCTTAAACCATCAGTGAGAGACAAAGAAACAAAGAAAGTGGGCTGAGAAGGAAAAAGAAGAAGAATTGTAACAGCAATCACGCTCTATACCTATTTAAACCCCCATCAGCCATCTGGCCCTGGTAATCACCGTCGTGGTGAAGCGTGATACTGTTGAAATCCTCGAATGGATCGGGTATTGGTTCGCTGGGGGTTGCGAGGCCAGAATCCATAGGCACGCCTTTGAGTTTGCTGGGTCCTCCAATATCAACACTGGCACTCTCCTTCACGTTACGGAAATTAATGGTATCGATAGGGCGCCCCTGGTGTGGGATCATGGGTGGTTTCATGTGTCGAATCAGGGCCCACTGGGTCGTCCGAAAGAACGGATGTGTCTTGACATCGGATGCCCCTGCACGAGCACCGAGTCGGCGAGTCTCGTCTTTGATAAGAAGCTTGCGGATAAGAGATTTACAAAGACTAGGTAACGGGCAAGTTAGTAACAGAGCTAGATCGAACCGTAGACGAATTGCTCACTTAGAGATTTGCTGGGCGCCTGAATGGTCAGGGAAAGGTACTTCATCCCTCAAGATATTGGCGAATGTTGCGTTTCTATTCTTGCCCTTGAACGGCGTAGTACCGTATAACATCTCGTAGATTAATATACCCAAAGTCCACCAGTCAACAGCGCTGGTGTGCCCGTCGCCTTTAATAACTTCAGGAGCAATATACTCTTCTGTTCCAACAAAGGAGTTGGTCCTGAAGTTGGCAATACATGATTTGGTGTCAATTGTAGGTAGTGAAGAGGCAGACGTTCCATTGCGACCGACAATCATGGTTGGAGCGCCGCCAGGGCCTGACTGCTTGGAAAGGTCAAAATCCGATAACATGATATGTCCAGATTGATGAAGTAGAATATCTACAACGGTCAGTATACTCTAATATACGATGCTAGAGGTCCTTACTCTCGGGTTTGAGATCCCGGTATATAAATCCCATCAGATGGAGGTATTCCAACGCAGCTGTCACCTCAGCAGCATAAAAGCGGGCATCATCCTCCGGAATGCATTTTCCAGGGCGCGTTTGGAGAGCTGTTACTATTTAGTGTAAAGTCCCTCAGAGACGATCCGAGGCAGCGAATGGTATACCTCTGAAGAATTCCCCTCCGCTGCAATACTCCATGCAAAGGTAAAGATGCTCTTCAGACTGAAACGAGTGGTACAGCGTAACGATAAATGGATGATTGCTCGTCGCAAGTATCTCTTGCTCAGCCAAGGCTCTCTTGATCTTATTTCGCTTTATCATCTCCTTTTTGCTCAAGACTAACAGCTAAAGTCAGACACGATTATAGAGATATGGCATGCTAAGACGCTCACCTTTCATGGCATATAATCTGTTTGACTTCTTCTCACGAACCAAATACACTTTGCCGACATCCCCTTTGCCAATCAACTTGATCTTGTCGAAACTTCCAGGCCCCACCTCCACGTTGCGCACCTTGATCGAATTTGAACTATAAGTCCGTCTACAGTTGGCGAAAACCCGCGGAACAGACAGAGTCGAAACAGGCTCTGTCTCCGCACCAGAGCCTACTTGGGAACTCGACTTGTTGACAAAACTGAGGGTCGACGAGGCGCCTCCGGATGCAAGCAATGGCTCTTTCCCCAGCTCTGCAGTCTTTGGCCGGTCCTCCGAGCCATTTCCAGAAAACAAACCCTGGGCATTGGGTGCCGACGCTACTCTTCTCAACTTCCGAGCCAATTCCTCTTTTCCTGCCGTAGTTGCCTGGTCTGACGCGGGGACACCATCAACTTGCAACTCCGGAGTACCCGGGGGCGACGGGGGCACGCTGTCGTCATTCCGATGTCTCAAGGCTGGGTAGCCCTGATGGTGGAAATATGGATTCGCATGGGCGGTTGGAGACACCCCTTCATCAAGCGGATTGCCTTCGCTCGCAACTGTGGTCGATCGACTGCGGCCAATCGTCGGGAGGAAGCGCGATTGTCTAAAAGTGGACTTATTCTCAGACTTTGCTCCAGAGGTATTGTGGCTTGAGCTGTGATGGTTGACCGTCGTGCTGCTGTTATTCGACGAGGAGCTGTTGATCCGAAAGAAGTTCTTCAGCCTGGTTGGGAAATGTGATGGATCGCCCGAATGTTTTCTGCTGGGGAGGGAAAGGCCAGGGAATTGACGCTTTTCTGACCCGACAGCAGGCGACCCGGAAGTGTTGAACAGCTGTGTCATCGCAGACTATAAGGAAATCAATATACACGCCACGGGATCGCCAAATAGAGAGATTCGGCGGTAAGGATCAGAACAGCAAATATGATTTCGTTGGATATGAGATTGGGGGCTAGGAGAGACGACGACTCGACACCGCTGATGGCCGAAATCCGCCGTAAACGAACTTTCCGTTGGCTGGGGCGTTTCTGGTCAGCGGAATGGGGTACAAGAGGCGTGTGGGCCACTAAAACTGGCGATACACTTTGAGACAGGCTGACTAGCGGGAGTGTCGTCGTCGAAGGATCGAGATTCTGGAAGAGACGCCAGCCATAGCCACGACTGTTCACTCACGCCATGGATAAAGTAGACATGCAGAAGAAAAAGAAGAAGAAGAAAAGAAGATGATGATGATGATGAATGTGAGATCCGCCACTGTCAACCAAACGTTCAGCTGTTGAGATTCGTTTTGGGGAAATAATACAGAGCTGACATCGACGTTACAGCAGGAATGCGTTAATTACCAGTGAACGTGGGCAGGTGGAGTGTAATATACGAATTATCCCGTAACAACCTGATGGGAGGATCTGGGAGAGTTTCACTGCGGGGTGTGCAACCAGGGCGGAACTTGTCGCAGTATGAGACTCGTCACCAAAAGCAAAGTACCATGTAAGTACAAATGCCTGGATGAAACCGTCTCGATACTCTCAATTTGTAATTTCGATTTGGCTGTATTGAGATGTTCTAGAATGAAGACTCCAACTTACACAGTTCAGTAGTAAAATATCCATCGTTGCTGTGATAGTTAACCTCGCTGCAGTTACGGATATCCCCTCTTCTAGGCCTCTTCTTTACGGTTTCGATGGCTGTGAAATGACTTCACCTACACTGCATTGAGTCATGTTGGCGTAGAAAGGGATAACTCCTAGTTATATACATATTCAATGGAATCTACCCACTATGCTCAGTACAAAGATTCGACAAATACTGGAACTCCGCTTCCGAAGAGAGCCGTAATACGCCTGCCTCCCAACTCCTAAGCCGGTTTCTATTAGTATTTTTCTTTTGACCCTCAACCGTTCTATTCACTGAAAGGAGAAGATTGTCTTTACGGAGTACATCACCCCGAAATCTAAGGTGGCCCTTTCCATGTCTCTAGGAAACCCCCACTTAAATAGCTGTAGACCTCGGCCTCTGCTCCAACTCCAACTGCCGCCGCTCATCCATGGTCAGCTCGCTCTTCGCCCGTGGGATACGCACAAAAAAAGCCATCACCAGGAACCCCACCGCCGAGCATGCAGCCTGATACCAAAAGACAATCTGATAGCTCTTCCGCCTTCCCAAGTGCTCCATCTTCACCTGCGCTACATCCGCAAAGCCGAGGAAAAACGCAACGCTGAGATGTAGCAGTGAGTTAACCAGGGCTCCTGCCAGGCCCTGTCGATCGCTGGGTTGCTTCGTGGTGATGAAGATGCTGGTGATATTAAATGTGATATCGATTCCCAGCGTAGCGCAGACCATGGCGGGAAACGCAAAGGCCCAGTACGAAGCGCCTTGTGGCATCAGGGCAAAGAGAAGCCCAGATCCGATCCATGCAAATAGGGAGCCGCCGAGTAAGATTGTTCCTGATACAAGATGGAGGAAGAATCCTATGGCAAGTGGGAAGATGAAACCACCGACGACCATGGGGAGAGACCATGCGACTATTTGCATGGGAGATGCTCCCATGATGTGAACCATGCTAGCGAATATCAGTTAAACCCCATAACGATTCCACAAGGAGGTGAGAAGTCAACGTACTATAATATTCCGTAGAGCAGATAGACTCCAAAAGAGCCATAGAAGAACAGAAGCGATACGACCAGTGGCTTCATGTACTGAACGTCAAACAGGTCAAAGGGCAGCAGCGGATTTTTCGCGACCCAGCCTTCCACATAAACTGCCCCTCCTAGAAAGATACTTCCAATAATAAAGCAAACGTAGATGTAGGGCGTCTTCCAACCGTTCGGCGCATGTGCACTGTCAGTGATGGCAAAGACAGTCAGGACCAGTCCGACCACAATGATGGCAGCACCTAAGTAATCCATCTTGACACCTTGTTTTCGTCTGTCCGCGGAATCCGAAGGAACGAAGAAATACGACGTCGTGGTGGGGATGGCAACGAGGACAGCTCCGATCCAAAAGTACCACGACCACGTCAGATACTGGGCACAAATGCCAGCGACAAAGATCCCGACGAAGAATCCAATCACAGCACATGTGCCGTAGATACTGAAGACCATGTTCTTTCGAGGACCAGGCCTGTAGACGTTGGCCAGAAGCATCATGCTGGTCGGAAGATACGCGGCGGAGCCCAGTCCCATCAACGCTCGGCAGAGGATGAGCATTAATCGGTTTCTCGAAAATCCAGCGATGAGAGACCACATGCACAGCCATGCCATTCCGCCCACGTACACCGAGAAGCCACCAATCATGTCAGCGAGGCGGCCAAAAATCAGTAAGACGGACGCTATAACCAGCGAGAAGGCACTGGCGGGCCAAACTGCCATTGCATCCGGAATGTCGAATTCCTTCACTAAGGTCGGAATAATCACGTTGAATCCGGAGATATAGAATTCCTGTAGCACAATGTTAGTTAGCTCAGGCAGAGGAGATGCACTCGAATCCCTTACCGATAGAACCTGCGACATAACAATGGAAAAGCAAAACGCGATCTCCGACCAGGCGTTACGGAATACATCTGGGCGAGCTCTCCCCAGCTTCTCGAGGTCCGTTTCATTGTAAAATTCGACGGACGGTCCCTCCGGTTTTTCAGCAGGTAGAGGGCTTTGGATCTGTCCAGACTCCGCAGTGTGATCAGGTTTGTCTGGTCGCACATTTTCCTGATCTATCGCCGCATGATCTTTGCTGGCATGGTGAGAAGGAGCTGGCATCATTTTGCCCGCAAGTCAGATTTCCCAAAGGTACCAAGAAGACCGATGTGTGTCTCCATATAGGTAGATTGCCTAATTCGGATGCCTTTAAATACAAGCCGCACTCTCTCTGTTTCTCAGCAAAAACAGACCCGCCAAAGGGAATTCCCGGATTATATATCAGTCTGGAACGTATGAAAGTATTGTATCCAAGAAATTTCCATCCTATCCTCTTGAAAAAATTCCAGCCCAGTTCACCGCGTTGTTGGAGTATGAATCACGTCAGTACTAATAATCAACTTCTTGGGGAAAAGCGGGCAAGGCTTCTCTCTTTAAAAAGCAGTCGCAGCGGCAAAACCGGACCCCAGCGGCGATAGTGACTACAGTTTGCCGGGCACAGAGGGAAAGGCAAGGTTCCTCACGGCCAACCCGAGCGTGTTTGTGGGCCCCCAGTTTGCATCATTCACCCAAGTACGATGTAGTTATACTACTCCGGACTCCGATAGTTCGTATTCCCCTTTTCCAACCCTGACCCCTAGACCTCCGTTGCGTGCGCTTGGACCAATCTCACCGTTACCACAAGAAACAAGCTGTTGGATCGCCGCGAAGTGCGTTAGTCGTGTTCCTGTATGTAATGTATGGTAGACTCGCAGTTACATCAGTCGCGAACACGACGATTTCTTCATTCCGTACGGCTGAGAGTCTCGGGCTAAAGAGTCGATCATCAAGCCCAGATCTCCAGGGAGATGATTCGTCGAGGGAGGCTCGCTCTGGACTCACTGACCGTGGATCAGCACATCAAGTAAAGTCAAACGCAATTGGTGGATAATTCTTCTTCTTGTTGTCGTTTTCAACTTGCCTCTCGCCTTCACCATCATCGTAGCTAGCTGTTCAATTCTTGTTTCTTCTCTTCATGCTGCAGTTTATATCATCATCTTAATACATTCTCTTTTCCACATTCAGTGAGCATACAAGGTAACTAAAACTGTGATGTCATCGAACAGCCAGAGTTACTCAGCATAGGTCACATGACTTTCTTGTTAGTTATCAGATCCGACTGAGCCTATCTGATTAGAGCCTCATCTCTTTCAATGCCGTACATACTATTATCTACTACTGTATGATGCTGGTTGGAATGGGTTATGTACGTTGATATTGTGGTTGATTCAGTTTAGTAAAGAGTACAGTTTGGTTTATACCACTGTTATGGATAATAGCACCTCGATCAGATGATCGTCCGGTAGGATCTTCATGCTTCCATTCGTTGTCAATGTCCCGCCAACGTTCCTCATCAAAATTAGTATGTTACTATAGCTGAACATCGCAGCGGTGAAGCACCCCCAAAAACACGAACAGCAGCCACTGATATCCATGGTCCGTCCTGTCTGATAACTGGACATATGTACACAACCAGGCCTTCTTACACTCCACACAATTACCTTCAATGTGGAGTGTATTGGAATCTGGTCACCCAGCCGCCAGTAGCACCGAGACAGGAAAGTATCCCTCTCCAATGGTGCCAGGAATGCTAATTCTTGTTTCAATAAGACAAGAATTTGTAAGCTGTGTGTCACTCCGGGGAAGCCTCTCGGCAGATTCCTTAGTATCCTCCGCAAAGCCAAGGTTGATTTCCTGGTAGATGGTGGATCCGATTCGACAAGCAGTATATAGAGCTCGATTATCTTCCCGGTAGTAGGTCTTTTTCTCAGTCAAAGTGTCATCTATCACCAACATCCATCTGCTGCTGCACACACTTTTTATGGTGGAGCTTCGCGTTCAAGTCACGTAATAGAAAGAGTCTTAACTCACAAAGGTGTTGTTATGGAGATGAACCACTCATTGGAAAGAAAGCATTCTCAGGTAGCAAGCTCATAACAAGGTAGAGTCTAACAACGTCAGTATTGTCTTGGCTACCATCATGAAATCAACCAGCAACTAGCAAGAAAGATGTAGTGATGGAAAATAAAGACCCACCACTTCCTCTATCCAAATCAAGCCATAAGTCTCTTCTTGTATCCATTTCTCAAACATGTGATACATCACAGATTCTGAATCCATTATCCTGCCAGTAAAAAATTCTGCACTTTCTGTTCACTCAAAATGCAATGAGTTTGTCTCTGATACCCAAGTTTCCCACTGATGCATATATCAATGACTGCTTGGCCTTTGGAGTGAACTGTAAGACTGTATCATAGAGGCTCTGCCCCAACTCTTTGACAGGACTTTGCATCTGTCACCTCAGATCTTCAAGTCTTAAGGTCATTCATAGACCTCCAGGTATATGGCAAATTCCATGTCAAACAGATGAAAATGCATTCAAGAGATCAATCATAGGCGCACAGGAAGGAGTCAAAGGCTGTACTCAAAGCCTGGCAGAGAGTGAATACATATCTAAAGACTCTTCAGATAGCAAAACTGTTAGATAGCAAGTTGTTCCTTTTTGATGATAAAAGATGGAGATCAGAATCAGTAATAGGAGAAATGACAAAGGAGGTGGCTAGACTGAAGAACAGAAAGTCGTCACACATTCTGGACCTCCTCTCTGGCATCACAGTCAAACAAACTCATCAATCATTTCAGTTCGATGCCTCAAAAACCCTGAACTTCAGATTCAAACAAGCATTCCCTTAGCTATAGCAAAGCTTATTCGGTCCTAGAGAATACGTACTTGTATAATGTATGTACTCCGTATGTAGTTTGCTTAACCCAGTACGAGAGCTATGGTTGGTGGTGATATAACTTCAATAGTATGTTAGTATACATATCTGTGTTCTTGTTGTATGGCCTACATGACTTATTTATTCTGGAAAACCCTTGGGTGAAATCATAGAATATCTCTGTATTGCTGTAGCCCTGTTGATTAAGAGTGAATAAAAGACTTGTTTGCTGAATACGTTAATTGTCTCCAATCTCTCCCCGCATTTGGCACTATGGTTTCCCCCCTTTTTTCTCCATATGGAGTATTCCGTTTTCATGTGCCCCTTTACGATGCCCTCCAATGAACACTAATCTATCACTCGTACTTCTCCTGAGATAACGGTTGACTTGCTTGGCCTTGGACTGATGTATTCCAACAAAACTAGACGAGACACTGTGCATACGAGCAGCGTAAAACTGTCATATACCTAGATCTGAAGTGAAACGCTGCAGTGGTAAGTTTTCTTTTTCTCAGAATGGCGGGTTGTCAATTTCGAGTTTCCGGATTGCCTCTCGATCTTCTTCACGAAGCAAATGGAAGAATGTTCGCACATCCATTGGGTTCGGTTCTTTGCGGGTCTGTCGCTGAAACCATGATCTTCTCTTGCCAGTTGTTATTTCCGTGCTGTTGCTGCCGTTCATTAAAGTGGCATCTGGGCTAACCTTCGTAGTCGCAGTCGTAGGTTTCGAAATATGACCTGCTGACTCTCCGGTACCATCAAAAGAAGATAAAAGTCCTAGTGTCTTTGTTGACGCTGGGTTCGCCGCCCCGGTGTCTCTAAGGTCGGAGCTGCGTTCGGGCTGTCGCGAAGATTTCGGCATTAATGTATGCGTTCCTGGAGAAGGCTCGGCTAAAGCTGTAGACTGCTGGTATCCTGCACCGCTGCTGCCACTGTCGTTGCCCAGCTGCTCCCGTTTCCTCGCGCACGTGCATCCCCGTTCCTGGCGCCCTGGCAGCGAACTGAGACTCTGTCTACACCCATTTAGGGACCATTACGCATGGAGAGAGGGATATCTTCTGGGTACTTACTTCGATTGCTGTCCTTCAATAGTGGCTTTGCTTTGGGGAGTAGCCACACTCCCACCGGCTTTATTATTGCAACCTGAGCTATACTGCGGTTCCGGAACTTGCCTAAATCTCAAAATTTAGCAGCAATCATGTCATTGATTTTGCGGACATACAGGTTTTTGTCAGCTAATACCCGAAGTCCTAACTTCGTTTCTGTTGAATCTTGTCCGCCATAATTTCCAGTCCAATGTGAAGCCCATGAGCTGTCGCGTGATTGTTGGGTTTGTCCAGTGCGATGGGTTGTACCCATAGAATTCATTGACGCTGTAGCTCTTGCAAGCTCCCTGAAGTAATGCTCAAGTGGCTCTTTGCGCTTTGCTGCTTCCTCAATTTTGTGATAAATCATATCAAAGTCAGGTAACGTTGTAGTAGACGCTTCGTAGACATGGTGCTTTTCAGATTTGAGCTTTCCCGCATCTGTCGGAACTGTTCTGGGAACACAATTTTGAAAATTCAAATAATTGTTTATCCCGAAATCCGTGTTTATGCTCCAATTCTGGGCTGCGGTAATCGCTTGGTTGGGACCTGTAACGGCCTGGAGATTTTCATAGCCTGCATTCAGGGTATCTAACTGCGCGTGCGCGTATGTCGTCGTAGCCATTGGTCGTCCCGGTAGCATAGAGCCCAAGGAATCGCTAGAAAAAAGACTAGCTGGCGGAGCAATTCCTGTGGTGGAATTCAATCCGGTGTGCAGATATCCCCCAGCCGGAAGGAAACCGGAATTATTGTTCGCTGATTGAAGGGTCCCATACATACCTGGAGGTGGAAACTGCGCCCCCTGATTTGAATTCGCTATGAGAGACTGGTCAGAAATTTGACTGACCCCCAGCGGCCCTTCAGATTTTGAAGGCTGAAGCAAGGCCTCCACATGCTCCTTGTATACCCTTGCAGAATCTAATTTTCGAACCAACTCAATACGTTGTTCCACAAGAAGCTTTTTAGTCGCAGGATCAATATCCCAGGTGTGCAATGCAAGATATCTGTCTAAATTCGAAAGCTGGTTAGAAATATTGTCGTATTCTTGAATGGCTGATTCAAGCAGGCCATTTGCGGAATCGTAAAGACTTCCAGGTAAAGCGTGATTGGCTGAATAGCCAATGTAGGGGTTAACCACAAGCTTATTGTTCACAGGAATAGATTGTGAAGGTGCGATAGGAAAAGTCGAACCGATTGTGTACATTCCAAACACGTTGCCAATCTGGGAAGGATATTGCAGTTGTACCGGCTGTTGCATATTCTCGGAAAGCAATTGGGGACCAATGGCCTGCGAAGGATATAGATGTGAATTCAAGGAAAACATCTCAAATTGCTCGTTTTCTTTACTTTGCGCTGGGAACGTGTGGGGAATTGAGATTCCGTCAAAAGATATAGGCCCCAGTTTGGCTGGCTGTCCAGCATTGCGGCCAGGTTGAATCTTTATCTGCTGATTCGCAACTCTCGGAGCGCTTGTGCGTGGTACTTTTTGATTTGCAGTTGGTCCGTCCACTCCAGAAACGGTCTTTGGGCTAGAAGCCGCACGACTCTGTTCTGAATCTGGAGGTGGAGCTTTGATAGGTATGGCTCTGCTGTTTGATGTACTAGGCGGTTTCCGCTGAAGCCCATTTCCACTGCTGGGTTTTGTTTCAGAGTCCGTTGGCTGCTTTTCCTCTTGCTGTTTGGAGAGCTTTTCATCCTTTGCACACCTGGAAGTTTCAGCCGCACTTACGGGCAATTTGAATTCTGGCGCTGGCGACTGGAAAACCATCGGAACAATCCGTCCACCGGCCGTGACTCTATGATGCTTTGGCGAAGAATGTTCTTTAAGGAATCTAGCAAATCCTGCGTGGCTTTGGGCAAGAGTACCCTGGGGCGCATTTATTGGCTGTCGACGGGGGTGTCGACAGCTTTCTCGGCCATCATCGGTGCTCATAGAAACAGTGGAGCAATTGCGCTGATGGTTCATAGATTTTTCTCTCAAAACTCGACTCCCAACACTGGTATTGCGTTTTGGTCCTAGACCGTCTATTTAGGTCAGTTATACGCCAAGGAGCACATAGTACGTCTATTGGAATAGAGGTCAACCCGTACCATAACATCCAATGCGGTCCAAATTTGGTGCTTGCGGTGGCTTTCCCGACTCCAATTGGCGCCCAATATTGAGCAGAGTTGTGATATCATATCTTCGGCTCTCTACCTGCTGCCGCAATCCCATTCGAGCCGACTTTTTCGACCTAAGTGATTGAATGGGCGAACCAGCATTTTTGGAAGTTTGGCAGAGCATGTCAGCATGATTTGCAGCTTCAGTAGAGGCTGAACATTCACGCTCTGTCTTCAATGGATTGCCTGAACAGATAGCCGTGTCAGCAAGCAGGATCGTACGAGCATTGACACTAGTAGCACATACCCTGGTTTTTCAGCCTGGATGTGCCTTGACCTTTAGGTGCCATGTTTCCTTTTCTCATTCACCTATTCGAGCTTTTCACTGAGTATCCTGACAGCACTTGTCAGGCCTAGCGTAAAGATGCTTTCAAGAGAGTGGTTATCAACAGATTGGAAGTTGAGGATAGTGTAAGATACGGGCTTAGAAAAAGAGAGATAAAGAGATCTTGAGCTACCGACGTCCTCTGCTAGCACGAGAAACGAGGAAACACTTGTTTTCTGCTAGACAAATAATGCTACTTTTGGTTGAAGAGTTGAGGGGTGTCAAAGGGCCTGAGGTTAGG
Source organism: Emydomyces testavorans (assembly GCA_029449355.1). NCBI lineage: Eukaryota > Fungi > Ascomycota > Eurotiomycetes > Onygenales > Nannizziopsiaceae > Emydomyces > Emydomyces testavorans. The sequence continues at coordinate 2,905,186 of CP120630.1, read as the reverse complement.
ATTAAACAGCGCAACTTTTCAATAGTAATGTGAGATTCCTCAGAGAACAAAGGTGGAATGAAGATCAAGATGAAAAGAGAAGAGAGGAAGAGGTTGTGGATGTGTTGTTGACAACAGCAACAACACCAACACAATGAGGGAAGGCGCAAGACATCAGAGATACTTAGAAAGGAAAGAGTTAGCAGTTCTGGAAAGTGCATCCATCACTGACTGCTGCTTTCCTCAACAAGCAAGTGTTCCTGTTTGTTTACTCGCTCCTGCCCTGAATTAACATGCTGGGCTGAATTATAGAATTCCATGCTGGAAAGTGTTTCAAGTCTAGCAAAGCCTGTTGCTACAGCTGGTTTATTCGCTGACCAGGTTGAACTGGCGAGCATGACTAAAGATTGGGCACCAGGAGCATGTAGTTCTTAGACAGATGAAGCTTCTCGCAGATGAGTATGCCAAAGCATCATACTGGCTATTCCAAGTGATGGTCTTTGTGTGTTTGTAACAGATATTGCTTTGAGGCACCAGGTATAGAGGATGAGAAAGATCAAGAATTGCAGAATTTGTTAGCTAGTAGTCACCAGTGATGAAAAAAAAAAAAAAAAAAAAAAGGGGGGGGGGGGGGGGGGGGGGGGGGGGGGGGGGGGCGGGTTTGACAAGGTCATAAAGAGTGAGTAGCAGCAACACTCAGGCTGCTGTGCTCCTGGACGGTTTGACTGGGGGAAGCATAACTATTATTTCATACTATAGTAAGAACATAAACAATAGTCCAATGGTAGCAATGAAAAGCCGAATTATGCACTACATGCTGATGTGATAGTTGCTCATCATCATTAGGCTTATGTAGGCGAGGAACCAGATTCTAGTTCGTTCTCTTTGCGACCTTTATGTTTCCACCGCCACATGCAAATCCAGAATATGTAAAAGATGACCCCCGCAGCTGAAGTGACTAAAACAACTATCAGTGCAGCTGTGGCAGGGTGTATATGCTTCTGGGTCGGTGCATCCCTGCGAACAGTGAATGGCGAGCAGAAGAAGGCCTGACTCATGCACAACTGACACCACTCCGAGACAGGCATCGAAAGGTCCACCATTTGGCTGATGAATTCTTCATATGGTATCTCCGTATTACTTGGGCCAAGGCCAAACATCGGGTACGCCACGTAACTGTTGTGGGGATTTGCAGGGTTGGTCCCATTGCGGAGCAAGAATCGGATCATTAAATCGGTTTTCGACTCCGGATAGGGGCCGAAGTCATCAGATTCCCGACTAAAAAGCTCAATGATCATGGAGGCCCCGGGGTTTGGCATGCCGTAAAAATTTGTCTGATGAGTGGAGGAGAGACCGGAAACAGACGCGAAGGCCATCATAGGCGAAACGTTACTAAACATCAACGACATTTTGTTTTTGGAACCCCGAGATCCAAAATTGCTCTCGAAAGCGTTCACTATAGCATAAGCTAGAGTCTTGCCAGCTATTGCTCGTGTATACTGGTTGCCAGCCGAGGTGAACGGCCGACTGTTCATCGTGAACGTCACCCAGTCTGCTAGATAACGCGCTCGTGTCAATTCTTCTGGGGAAATAAGCTCTCGAGCAGTTGCGTTGTGGGTATATTGGAAGTTGAGATACTCCCAAATGAGACGCGCATTGAGAAGGTGAAGTTTGCTGAGGTCGATCAGACCACCAAGCGCTCGAGAATGCAAACCGCTGTAAAAGGTTTCTGTTTCGTTTTGCAGCGCGCTGATATCTTTGTCAAGTAGTAAGGCTAATCGTGCGTCGTTGAACAAGGGGCAATTAGTATTTCCAGCCAACTCGACGAACCCGGGATCCCGCGGACCGATTGTGGTGATATTCGGATACTGGTAACCGCTAAAGGGAAAGTCCATTATAGCGTCGTTGTCAGAGACGTCACCACTCTCAAGTAGATCTAACGGTGGATACAGCCCCTGCATAAATGCTTGGGCTGATGCAGAGGTCAGTTGATCTGATGTTGCAACAACGCTGATTTCGCTGTTATTCAGCTTATATGGCGAGATGCCGTCAATTAAACTCGACGAAACAGTGTCATTGTAATTGGAGTTCACGTAGCGTTCTCGGATGGCAGCGCCCACTCCAAAGAGTTGTCTGGCTCCCAACGACGTTAAGGTCGCAGCTTCACCACTTAAATACGGAGTGCCATCCCCCCCGGTAGTAAAAATGAAGGTACTCCAGATCTTTCGTTTTGTTTCGCTTTGAGAGGTCACTATACCCACAAACTGCAGAACAATAGCAATGACTGAAATATAAAACTCCATTGGCGCAGCAAGATAAACCTTGGGTTCTTGAAATCTGATCCTGGCAAAACAGAAAGGAAGAAGTAGCCAGTGTATACTGAGAACCTCCGACTGCTCTTCAACGATAGTCTAAACGATGAGGAGTTGGCGTAAAGAACGAGGAGAAAAGTGGGCGAAGGTAGCCGAAATATGTAAAGCATTTCGCCAATGCCATCATTATGCCGTGAACCTAAGAAGACATACTTAAAAATGCATTATTGCATCATCAAGCACGATTTGACTCGACTTGAGGAGACAAGAGATCCATGGATTGTGAGAGGCATCACATAATAAACCAGGACTCCAAGTTCAGATATTCGGGGAGGCCCGCTTGTTGCAACCCTGAATATCGCAACCATTATTCCAAGCAAGACCTTAGGTTTCATCGACGGGAACTCTTTTCCTCAGAGACGAACAGACCGTACTCTGCGTATGTAGCGCAACAATAGGAAGTGAAAGGCTATGTCGCGTCTATCAAAGCTGGCGGAACGCGCCCAAGCAAATAACATGAGAAAAGGGCGGAAGCTGGCATCGGTGTAATGAGTTTATTTCTCCTGAAAAAAAAGACTTCCCCTAAGTATGGACAGAGTCCGCGAAAAGCATCTGGACACCACATCGCGATGTCAGGATGATGGAGTGCAAATACCGTTGTTACGTTGTCTCCTCGCAAATGTGAAGAGGATGTTGGTCGTGGTTACACGCTCTGAGGATGTGCTGACTAAGCTTGAGCTCTCCCGGTCCCGCAGTTGCTCACAAAAAAAAAAATTGAAAATTGAAAATTGGAAGATTGTGCGAAAAGAAGGTCGGTTGGGAGTCTCCCTGATGATGATGATGACTTGTTATATTTCCTCTTATTTTACTCTCTCAATCCTCCTCTCAATATTGCGACGATTAGAGGACCTGTGAATGAGTCGAAATTGACACCAGTTGGCCATCAGCATTCCCCGCCGTTGCAAGCCCTACTCCTGCGCCCTACCCCTAAGCCCTCATTTCTTATCCTGGAAATACCCTTTTGTCACCCCAACCAGTATGGATGAAGCTCAAGAAATCAACCCAGCTTTGAATGTGAAGGAAGAGCACTCTCCGACTGTTGATAGTTCTACACTATTTAAAACAAAATGTAAGTATTCCCGGTCTGGATCAGGCCCAATTCTATGTCTGCTACGCGGAGAATTTCAATTCGAGAAGAACTAATCTCTGACGATAATAGCTACTATCAAAGCGACACATCCACGCGACAGCAACGAACCTGATAGCCTTTGCCCTGCTGCGAAAAAACGGCGGACGGATTTTGTGAGCGAGCCAACTTTGCCTAATGAGGAGCAACTAGTCCAGAATGCCGCCGTTCAGCCCCTACCTTCGTCAGAATCAGCGGAGCCGAAGGATCACTCGAACGCTCATAATGGTTACCTTTTGACAGCTGCTACTGATAAGGATGCTGTCGCTTTAAATGTTTCTACCACTCAAGATTCCCCTAATGCCAATGTTCTAGAAACGATATCAACTATCGTACACCAGCCAGGACGAATTGAGAATCAGCCATCTCTGAATAGACAGCTACAAGAGGCGACCAAGGCAGCCAATCTGAGTGCTGTGAAATCAAATTCCGACTGGAAGACACAAAGTCTTCCGATTCTTGATAACTTGGTGTGTACCGCCAAATACTTGTCCTACTTGCTTTTCAATACTAACTTCTGATTGAGGCGACCCAAATTCTTTCTCTATTAGCTCGGTCAAGCTACCAAGACACTACGTCCCTTGTTTCCGAACCAAATTCGGAGAATGGCCATGCCTACGCGACGATGCGATCCCTTTTCGATCATACCAAAAATGTTTATTCAACCAATGGCCCTTTTCTGTCTACGACAAAGCTGGGCTTTGTCGACCCTGTGCAAGTTGATATTATCAGAAAAGCAAATATGGCATCTTTTGTGTCCAGTATTTTTGGGACCCAACACATTGGTTTCTCTGAATTGCATGACCATTTCTTGGACATATTCGTTCCTGACGGAAGCCGACTTCTTAAAGTGCAAGGTGCCCTGTTCCTCGAGCTGAAGACCCAGGCGTTCATTGCTTCCTTGAACAGCAAGGAGCGGAGCCGATCTGAGATACTTCATACTTTGTTTCCTGATGACCTTGGACTCAGATTCCTCGCTCGAAAGCCAGGTAATAAGCAGCTCGCTCCAAGCGAAACCGACTTTGTGAAACGTGCATGGTCACGACGTGATATCCTCTTGGCTGAAATCGATAACCCGGAGTCAGTCAGCACCTTACCAGAGAAGTACCGTTGGGAGGATTTCCTGAGGGATCTGAGTTCGTACATTAGCAAGCATTTTAACTCTATAACCAACCAGGTAAGTCTCTGCAAGCTGTCTGATGTATGGCGTGAGCTAAAAAAGGTTCATGCTTCCAGTGCAAAAAGGCAAGCAAAGGATCTTCCTCTGCAGCAGGCAGTGAAGCTGCATCACAGGCACCGCTGCAACCGCATCCAGACGCGCGTAATATGCCACTTGTAACTCAATTCCCTGTCGCTCCCAATCCTCCCGAACCCCCTGTCGAACGCAGCGCTAAACGAGTAGATCTTGTGGCAAGAGCTGCTCGTGCAGCGCAAATTGCTCTCCAAGGACAGGGGCTTCGACATTCACCCCGACCGGAAAGCAATCCGAACCCGCAATCATCCCAGCGGCCGCGGCAACAACGTAGTCAGCCGCCTCCCCTACCTCCTGTGCAGCATCAGCTGGGGACAAGCCAATCAGCTCACACTAACCCTGCCCTGTCACCGCCTCCACCGCAACAACCTACTCAGATTACCTTTCATCAGACCCAGTTTCATATCCAGCAATACGATCCTCAAGCTGCTTCTGCCGCAACCAGAGCCAGTGCAGCAGCAGCAGCAAATTATGGTTACATGCCAGGAATCCCACACTACTCGCAATCTCAGCCGACTCAGGTTTTGTATGAACGGGCAAGGATGGCAACAACTGCAAAATCTTCTCCTACCAGTCGACGTACCGGTCTTCCTAGTCAACGGCGTCCATGGACTACGGAAGAAGAAAACGCCTTGATGGCAGGACTTGATCGAGTAAAGGGACCTCATTGGAGTCAGATTCTGGCTATGTTTGGACCGGGAGGGACAATTAATGAGGCCTTGAAGGATCGAAATCAGGTCCAACTCAAAGATAAAGCGCGCAATCTGAAGCTTTTTTTTCTAAAAAGTGGCATTGAGGTGCCATACTATCTAAAGTTCGTCACTGGAGATCTCAGAACTCGTGCCCCAGCTCAAGCTGCTAAGCAGGAAGCCAGAGAACGGGAGCGGAGAAGGGGAGAAGAAGACAAGGCGCACGTGGAAGGGCTCGAGGGCATGATGGCACTTGCTGGTGCTCATCCGTCGCAGAACCCAGGCGAAAACCCGCCCACGAATATGGCTGCTCCAACGGCCTTCCATCAGCCTCAAGAGCAGCATCCGGTTACATTTGATGCCACTACGGAACAGGCTTTGATCCAAAGGCTGACTCAAGAAAACAAATCTGAGAGCTCACAATTACCTCCACGACAAAGCCCGGTTGATCCATCTCTGCAGGTTTGAATTATTTGCATGTCATAGCTGGTGAACTTGGAGAAAGAGAGAGCTTTCACAGTTAGTTTACCAAATCTTTTTTTCTTTCTTTAATAGGTTACTTCAAAGCGGCTTGCATGTTGATATCCAGCAAGTTCATATGATTGAGGCAAGATGTCTATCGGCTTCAGGAGGTATTATTTCGACTTTTGCAATGATGGCTATCTTACGGATATTCACTCAATAGAATAGAAAGAAAGCACAGGCACAGACGCAATATTCATGAGATTATTGGGTTCTATGAATTTCGATCGTAAAAATGTAGAAATAGTCGCGGTGATGTTGAGTCCGTCTCTTTTTATAGTTACCATTAATATGACTAGTAACGGTAAGGGGAACGGTGTCGAGCGCTCTTTTCACCTCGGGCAAATTCATCTTCTATCCATACTCAACCAAGCAGTGTCGCAGTTGGCCTCTCAATCAACACCCTTTTCTTATATCAACAATTTATCCAGGGAGAGCAGCTGTTCATCCGCAAAGCTGATTCTCCAGCTTGTCGTCATTTTCCCCAGGCTACTCATTAACTGTCGCTGACTACCACTCCATCGATGATATACATTGACGACGAGAATAAACCCATCTCTTTGATGCCATATTAGTCCCGTTTTCGTTTCACCCTATTGCCTCGCATTGTCTCCAGTGGTGTAGTGAGTAGGGAGACCATCATGGCCGAATCAAAAGCGCCGGCTTTATCTGGCCAACCGCCCGACGTCGCACAACCACCTTCACATCCAGAACCACGAGCGCAACCCCAAGCGATACCAGCATCGTCGCAGACACCTTCGGGGCCCGATCTTCCTGCAAATCATCAGCAAGCAACACAGGAGGAGCTAGCAACGCAGGTCTCAGGCCCAGGTGCAGATACAACTCATCAAGGGGATGATACTGCGTCGCTGCAAGACCTAGCCATGGGCGGAACAGAGACTGATACTGGTGCTGGCGGTGGAGAAAATACTGCAGCGGCAAATGGAGTAACTGCCGGTGCGACTGCAAAGCTGGAGGCTAACGGTCTTGATGGGAATATGCTGAATGGAATAGATCCGATCGCTCCGCCAACAAAGAAGCTTACAAGCTTGAGGGAGTTTTTGGGACAAATGGATGAATATGCTCCTATCGTATGTTCTCATCATACTCTGAGTTCCTGATATCAGATCCACATGCGTTTACATATCACTAACATCAATCCTCTAGATTCCCGACGCCGTAACAGCTCACTACCTCACCGTCGCTGGCCTCCCACCCCCCGGCAATGGTCCCAACCAAACCCCTCCCCACCTCGCCCGCCTTCTCGCTCTCGCAACCCAAAAGTTCATCGCTGACATCGCCGCCGACGCATACCAATACTCCCGTATCCGCGCTTCCAATAGCTCCTCATCAAACAACCCGATGGGTGCGATCAACGTCACCGCGGGCCTCAACGTAGCTGCTGGCCAGGGCGGGAATGTTGCTGGCGGCGCTGGTGGTGGACAGGGCGCAGCGGGCGGCGGTGAGCAGCAAGGAAAGGGAAAGGGCGGCACGAGTGGGCTGCATTTAGGGATTCAGAGAGCTGGGTTCGGTGGTGGTGGGCAGGGGGGCGGACAGGGGAAGACAGTGCTTACGATGGAAGATCTGGGGATGGCGGTGGGGGAGTATGGGGTTACTGTGAAGAGAGGGGAATTTTATCGGTGAACGGAGTGAGATGGGCTACGTGTGAGGTGCTTTTCTGAATGTATTAGCAGCGTGCCGGGGGGGGGGATGGAGCGTGGGCTGGAAACTCTTAATGATTGTTTCTTTCGTATTCTCTCTGGCTGGGTTCGGAGTTGGATGTGGATGGTGTTGTTCTGGCGTTGAAGAGGAAATCAGGGGCTTGATACTTGAAGGTGCACAGACTGTCTGTCGCATTTGGTTGATCTAGTTGCGTTTCTACATACTTGATCTGCATATTATATGAAAGCATGTACTATACAACGCATGGAGAAAAATAGGAACATTCACCATTGCTTCTTACATACCAAGATACCAGAATACTTGAACTCGACGACGTAGTAGAATGTCATAAGAACACACAGTGATTTATTTCTCTATAATACATTTGATCCCATCAATGACACAGCTGCCCCATAAACTCCATAGCAATGATGCAACACGCAAATTGACAGGTAATGTCTTTCAAGACAACCCAGCCATATCAAAACCCACTTCCCTCAGCGGCACTCTATACGATCCCACCAGCATCCATTCTTCCTCCACATCAGCTCTCATCACCGACTCCCCCCAAAAAAACCCAGCCATACCGATACATTAGAAAAAAACCAATCAAGAATTCTTCGAATGCTGATGCACGAATTGTTTTCTCGTCCTACCCCACAACAACGTCGTCAGCATTATCCTCTCCCCCAACCAAAACACCTCGCCCCGATGAACCCCTATAAAAAAAGGAAAAAAGAAAAAACGTACGGCACAAACTCCCCCAACTTCCTCCCCACCATCTCCTCCGTCACAAACACATCAACATACGACTTTCCATTATGCACCGCGAACCGCAGACCCACGAAATTCGGCAGAATCGTGGCCGAGCGCGCGTTTGTTCGGATGGCAGGTGTGCCTGGGGGTGGAGGCATGGTGCGTGGGAGGGGAAGACTGGATTAAATTAATTTTTGAAGGACGCTGCGGGGTTAGTATGCGTATTTTCTTTGGGAGTCTGGATTGTTGTAGCGTAGCTCATGGGGACAATCTTCATATATGGGGGGGAGGAGCGTACGGGACGATGTTTGGCCCTGAAGGGAGGTATTGGATGTTAGCAGGGAGGGGAGATTGAACGGTCAGGAGTAATCGAACTGTGTGGTCTTACCTTTCCATACGGACCGCTTGCAAAGAGCTCGTGTAAAGAAGAACATTTTTTGCAGTGCTTCAACGGTTGTCTGGCGGCATCTTACAGAGAGTCTTTACATAGTAAGACTTCGAGATGCCAGAATGGAGTTGAGATCAAAATATATCACGTGAGAGTCAAATCTCGACTTTGTTCATCACCGAGCTCAACAGATCCTCAAAATGTACATTTCATTCATATGCGGCACTATGTACTTCTATATACGGTTGACAGAGTCTATTGACAGTATTTTTGTTTTCTCAGAGCTCACATCTCCGCCAGCTCCTCCAGTATTCGAGCGAGACTGCGAACGCCATGGAGGGCGTTCTCATCTGGACCTTGGCCAGGAGTCCATTTCGCGTGCGCAAAATCTATCAAACGGATATCATGCACCTTTTTAGGCTCCTCCTCGTCGTCGTCATCAAGTTCTCCCAAGCCAACGACCGCTTCAGATCCAATTTCTACATTAATAGTACTCTGAGATACCAATTCTTGCGCAACTTGCGGATCGACAGCTGTTGCTGAAGCTAATTCCATTGTTTCATCTTCTCTTCGCTCGGCTTCTGGATCGTTCTCTTGACCACTTTCCAGTTCTGTCTTGCGTTCTTCAACTAGGGCTTGCTCAAATGCCTCTGGATCGCCCTCGTAGACGATGAGGATACTGGCAGAGTACATTCGACTTTCTTCTCTTTCAAGCATAGACTGCATCGCCCGTAGTTCCATTGCCAGCCTTCTGGAAACCAACTTAGAGTAATCCACCTTTCCAGCTTTAGCACCAGCGAGGAAACTTTCAATCCCTCGCTTTATGTTGTGTTCGTTGAACGCTCGACCGTAGTACTTGTCATAACGCCGATAGCCGGCAGCCTCGATGATTTCCATTTTTGATTTCACTTCATCATTGGCATCCGCCGGGATGTGATCACTAATCTCAACCAGGGTTTCTTCTGTGGCCGCCTGACAGTTATTTTCTCCGCCTATCCAGACCTTCATTCCGGCAATGCGAAATCCTAAAGTCGAACTGGTCGTTTGTCTTGACACTTCATCCAGCTTGGCTCTTTTACTGGGCACCGCTTCATCACCCCAAAGTCTCGCACCTAGTTTCACATCCAGTACACTCGGTCTCTTGAAGTCGCCAGCCACATTTTCCAGTACAATCGAGAGGCCAGTGTCCAGCTTGCGTCCACCAGATGGCACCCATTGGTTTTCCCGCTGTGTGGCCGACCTGGCTATACCGATGGTGCCAGGATGTTGGGATACTTCTGGGGTCAAGGGTGTTTCTGTGCCGGATGATTCATTGGAAACAAGGGTGATAGATGCTTGGCGATCTGGTTTTCCAGACAGGCTGACAGCGCCATCAGGAGCAGCAGCCAATGTACCCATAAATGTTGGCATGTACCGGGAGAATTCAGGATGATGGACGCTGGATTCGTAGAACGCTATTTCTTGTTGAGTGCAGGGCTTCGCTATAAGAGAGCCATCTGCATGGCAAAGAACACCGTCGCTATGTTCAAATTGCAGTCAAGAATTAGCAATTGCAATATCGTCGGTCGGGAGCCGCAGCACCAGGTAGCAGGTCGGTCAGTCTAGTTTGTGGAGAATGACTTACTGTCCAGCCGCAGCATGATCGAATGCAACAAAACTGTCCCCATCTAGCTTCGCGGCCTTTCGCCTTCCAGGCTCTGAGGGCTCCGGCATGTTTGCTCTATGCTCAAGAATATGGTTTGGGTTTGGCTGTGCGATGAAGCAAGGAAGACTGGTAGCGGAGAATAACTAGTAAAAGGGGCATGGTGTCAAACGACGACCCACAGTACTCCTTGTGAGGAGCAGTGGCACGTCAACACAGTGAAAAAACAGACCAGCGACAGAGTGAGATGCTGCTTGTCTGTCTTCTTTCTGAGGGCTTACTCCATGATCGCAGAATATCAGATGATACGACATACAGAATGATATCCATTCCTCGATAATCCCAAAAGAGTAATCCACACAAGAGCACCCATCCACAGGCGCTATTCCCAATCAGGCAGTCTCCAGCCACACCGCCACACCATGATCGGATGGATTTTCAACTCAACTTCAACTTCAATTTCAACTTCAACATCGCCAGCAGAATCAGAACATCTCGCCTTTAATCTGCATTGCGATGTTGATAATAAGAAGACGATAACTAATGGGAGCAAGTGGTAGTAGTTAGTTGAGCTGCTGATATACCAAATAGTAATGTGGATTACATTGAACTTGCAGCTTGCCAAACACAGCGCTCTTTGGCATTACCATTCCAGATTCATTATTGGTTCCCTGCACGCTTCTTGCAGCGTGCTGTTGGTCACTAATGGATTATCTGTGCTATTGAGACCTCATCAGCTCAGATACCTGTCTTTGATGCTTCTTTGAACTGAACAGAAGAAAGTGATCTAGCCTGGACAATGAAATTTGCTCTTCTCCATTCACTTTGAGCGTGAGATATAAAAGCATGCATGTTATAAAAGCATTGATTCACAGTTCAATGACTCTCAATGAAGCTTTGTAACTTCATTAATTTCACTTCATCTAAGATTTTTTCTACTACAAGCTCACATATCTATTACTGCTTGTGCCTAATCTTGCAGCCTTGATATTCTATCTAACTATCTTCTGAATCTTCCAATTTATTTCAAAGAGAGCAGCCCTGTTGACATGGCTTCTCAGGCTCTTTCTGACCAACCCTTCACTGAGAAAGCATCGTCCGTCGCCGCACCACCAACTATTGATTTACCACATCGTCCAAAGGTGGAATCAAAGAAACATACTTCAGTCTCCGCTGCTGATGTTGGAAATAAAAGCGAATCCGAAAATGACGCCGCTCAAGAAGAAAATGCTGTCGCATTGAACGAAATCGTCAAGATGAAAAAGAAAAAGAAGAAAAAGGGAGCCAAACCGAAGGTCTCACATGAAATTCTTTGCTGTCACTCTGGAGGCTTTAAAGACCAATTCTGACTTTGCGTAGAAGAAACCGTCCGGGTTCGAAGAGTATTATGTTGATGCCCCAATGACCCCAGAGGAATATGAGGCGGAAAAGAAGCTCTATGATGTGTACGTCAACAGCTCCCTGTGATGGAGCCAATTGCTAACTACATTTTGTTCAAGGTCTCTGTCCCCAATTCGGTGAGCACCTTGAATTCGAAGCGATAAGGTGATATATTAACGGAACTCAAGTCGTCTAGAAACCGCCATCCAGCGATATGAAGCCAAACGACGGATGAATTCGGAACGTAGAGACGTCTTCCTGAAATATCTCTCGTATGGAGGGGTCAAGGTCGGCCCCAAAATGTTTGAAGGCAACGACCTGAAGGATCTTCAACGACTGGACTCTGAAGAGATAGTCACCGCCACAGCTCAGACAAGTATTCCTGAGGATCGTACCGATTGGGACGTCGATTTTGAAACTGTGGCCAAAGGATTCTTGTATGCCATTTGTTTCTCGGAAATTCTTTATGTCTTTGCCAGATTTGACTGACTATTCTCAGCTCCTGTGTAATTCAGCAGTTCATTGGCCTTGACACGGAACAAGATGTCGACCTGGTAACGAGCACAGTGAAGAATTTTTTCAATTACATACTTTACCATGACGTGTGTCCTGAATATAAAGAAAACATCACAGCTGCGCGAACGATCTGTGATAAAGCGAAGGATCAGCTCTGGAAAATCCAACAAGCGAATGCAACCGCTCCTGGTGACTTCAACATGGCTTGCTCTACTCTCTTTGGCGGTTCATACTTTGGTGCTTATACTGGGGATCAAGAATGGAGCAAAGACATGGAGTCTGCTGGTATGTCTGAAACGACTGCGCGGAAAGTCGTCAGATTCGGCCTCGCTGGTGCCGGTACCCATGAACAAGCTGTCCGTTTCTGCACTCTTGCGAACGAAAATAAACTCACGGCGAAACTTGTCCACGAAGATGGATTTGAAATATTGGCTATCACCCCAGCCAGTCCGGAGATCAAAGACTTTTATCACACGCATGCGCCCGATCTCAAGCCACTTGGGAAACTACGCGCCCGCGCTTGGCGTAATCCCGAATTGCCAGGAGCAGATCTTCCACGCGGTGAATCTCCGAAGTATGTGACTCAAGATAGGGCTGGGAACCCGGCTGAATACGAGTTCTTCGTCGAAGACAAGTTCCTCCAGTTTTATTTTGTGGGGATGAAGATTGATGCGCATGTGCGAGAGCTGAACTGCGGAGTTCATTATTTCGACACAGTCCTGGCCATGTACTGTGCATTTCATACTGTCTTGCCGAACGAATCCATGATCGGGTGGAAAGAGCCACGAGATATTCGGCCTGATCATCTTTGTTGGGAGCCCAGAGAAGATGCAGATGAGAATGTGGATGAGACTGCTGCAGATGCGGAGAAAGTGGAATGATGATAAGGGTTTGTGGGGACATAGTTGAATAAACTTGTTGCATCTACTAGCTAGCCTGGCTTGATAACGTGGTGTTTTATCAGAAGGATAAGGGATGCTTTTAATAATCACTACGATTGCAGGTTACTTGGACTTTCACAATATATAATGTTACTGGACTAAGATGATCTATAGTCATTTCCATTCAACTTGGGAGTTTCTTTTCATTCCGTAAATGTACTCGTACACTCAAACAGTCATGCATCAAGGCTTTAAGAGGAGTTTGCCTGTTGTTTTCCTTCCTTCAAGGTCCTATAGACAATAGTTAGCCCAGAGTTCAAGAAAGGAAAAGAGGGCGACCATTTAGTCGTACAATATGTGCTTGAGCAGCTTGCTCCAGCGGATAGATGCCATGCAGCCTAGTCTTCAGTTTTCCATCCTTAACCATCCTGAAGAGCTCCGTGGTATAGAAGTCGAATTCCTCCTGCGTGGCTATGTAGTTGAAGAGCGTGGTGCGGAGGAGTTTGATATTTTTCGCAGAGAGGATTCTGGGTAGACAGTCAGTCCGTGTTTTGGAGACAAGACGTCAGGTCAGGTCAGACATACTGAATGTTCAACGGAGGCACCGGGCCACTAGCATTCCCAAAAAACACCATCGTTCCCTTCCGCTTAACAGCCTTGATGCTGTTCTCCCACGTATCCTTACCCACCGAATCAAACACCGCCGCCACCCCCTCTCCACCAGTCACCTCCATAACCTTCTCCAGCCAATTCCCTCCCTCAGAAGCCTTATAATCAATCACGATATCTGCGCCCAAACCCTTCACCAACGCCACTTTCTCCGGCCCCCCCGCCGTCCCAATGACCTTGGCTCCCATCTCCTTCAGCATCTGCGTCATCAGGTACCCCGCACCCCCCGCCGCCGCATGCACCAAGATCCAATCCCCCTTCTGCACCGGATACGCCTCCCGCACCAACGACAGCGTCGTGATGCCGCTCAGCAACACGCACAGCGCCTGCTCATCGCTTATCTCCGCGGGAATCCGCACCACGCGCTTCTCCGCCGGCGCCACGGAGTACTCTGCATACCCGCCCGTGTGCAACCACGCAACGCGCTCGCCGACCTGGAAGCCCTGCGGATTCGGGCCGGGACCGAGCGCGACAATGGTGCCGGCGCCTTCGCGGCCGAGGATCTCGGGCTTGGGAGATGGATACAGGCCGGTGCGGAAGTAGGTGTCGATGAAGTTGACGCCGGAGAGGTGGTTCTTGATGAGGACTTCTCCTGGGCCCGGGATGGGTACGGGCAGGGAGGTGTGGTATTCGAGGACTTCGGGCCCGCCGGTGCGGGAGATTTGGATTGCTTTTTGGGTGGTGGGGATGGTGGTGGAGGCCATGGTGTGGAGGTGCTTGAGGGGCGGGGAGAGTGGTGTGGAAGAGCGGTGGGAGAGGAGGGAGAGGAGGGGGATTTGTACTCTCGAGATTGACCCCGCTCGGTATGGCAATAGCCGGATCATAGCGGCGGTGGTTTAGTTATTTCATGGGGATGATATGCACTTTCTACGGAGATAGGAGTGGCATTTTGCATTGCTGGAGTCAGTTGGGGGGTGTGTAGATGTGCGTATGCCACTCCCATCGGCCATTCAGCAGGTAAGCAGGCATTCCAACCCCTTCGCCAGCTGCGTTCTTCAATACATTGCAGTGAAAGCGAGCATCTTCTGTCTTCCTGTCTGCTTTTTGATCAATTGGATTTGTCAGGTGGAGATGGGATGAAAGCAACCGCGTCAATTCCGCAGTCTGACTAATCCGCTTTACATCTTCCGACGACAACGAACAATCTGAAGGAAATCGAGAAATCAGCGATCTCAAGTGTTATGATTTTGATATATTCGCATTCTCTCCCTATAGGATCGTAGTGGCTGCTCTGCTTCTACATGGAATTGGCTCAAGTATTACGACATCAGTCAACGCCAGCTAAGAACATTAACTAATGGGTTAGCCCATTCAACAAGAGAGAGACTGGAACCTACATTGAGAAGAGTGTGCAAGTTAGCATACTCAGAAAACTTGGTGAGACGCTCCAACAAAGATCTCGCTTTGAAAGTGCTTTTCAATCAATTTTTGGTATTGCTCTCAAATGGTGCTTAGATATCAGTTTCAGACACCGATATGGAGGACCTTAAGAGAGACGCGTATCGTCCAAAGCCAATTGGCCCGTTGTTTTCTTTCTATATACAACTCGGTGAAAAGTGACAAAAGACCACTTTAACCTGTCTTTCTTTTCTCTCCTTAGAGGCGTCTCCTTGAGCATGGCTCTATCACATCTACAATTTCAGGACCTGGCAAAATTCAGACCTGTATCCCAAGAGCTATATGAATGCATACTCGATTCCGGCTTGGTTTTGGCGTGGAAACATGTCCAAGACAGACACAAGCCACCCCATATGTCAAAGGAGGATTGCAGAGCTTTTGAGCCATTATTTTGCTTTCTGAAGGCAACAATGATGGTGCATATAGACACTTTTTAGCTCTTGTATGTTCGCGACAATAGAGGGGAGTCGATATTGGTTCTGCGACGGTGCGAATGAGGCCTGAATCAGGGCTTATCTTCAAAACTCACCACTAGTTTGGGATTTTGTTATTTGGTGAATGACCAGGAGCTGCCATGTGTATCAAACTCGTTTGCCATAGAATCGTTTCTGGTTCGCTTCAAAGAAGAAAAAGATTTAACCTTTAAAATGGACGACATGCTATGGGTATCTTGTCTCAGATGCTTTACTTCTTGTCGAAATGTTATGCGAATCGCGCTATGACACGCCTCAAGATTCGATATCGGGACAGAGAACTGTTTGAGAGTGTCAATTTGTGTCTCCTCGATGGGAACTAACGCTGGCGAATTAGGTTTGCGTATCTCAGTGGCGGCCGTTTGCCCTCCGCTGAGCAATAGAATAGCGAAAGGTTTGCACATGGAAGTGCGAGACTGCAAATGATGCGTTTTATGATACCCTTCGATGTACTTCACTGCATCTCGGGCACACCCTGACAAGTCGTAGAACTTCTAGAAACCTAGTTTGAAATCATAAACTCTCTTGAAGTAGTGCAGCAGGAAGTTAGCAAAAGTGACCTCAAAGAATTGGGCCCTTTGATGCATGAATTCAATCCATCTTGCGAATGAGGATACCAAATTGTCTGTTGTATATCTATCCCATTGTGTTTGCTTGTGCATTCTTGCTTGAGTGGATGCTGATGCTTCCCATCCATCAAGCTTCGACAACCATCCAAGACTTTTTATGACATCCATATGTCATTTTCGGGTGTAGGTTGGCTGCCTAGAGCTTTTATCCGAGTTCCGCCATTTCAGGCGTCGAAGCAAAAGGTATTTTGAACCATGCGAGGAAAGTTTGATATCGAAATATGCAGTTGCTTTTCTTCACAAGGAGTCATCAAGGGCATTTGAATGATCAGCATGCTGTATCGTAAGACTGCATCGTAGAATCGAAATGCGCTGGAGGAATACGGATAGATGCTGTTGTCACACTGAGTGACATAGTCCATCTGCAGCGGGAACTCAATGGGGAATGTAGTTGCGGCCCTGCTGAGAGTGAGATACGCATGCACAAGACATACATGTAGTTAGTGATGCATACATACAGATCTGTTGGGAAGAAGTTGCAAAGATTCCTCAGTATGTATCCTCGGTTAAAGAGATCATCGAACTGTCGAATCACCAGGAATCAAACCGGACGTATCAATATGGATTCTCTCTTTCTACCTTGCAGGAGTAAGTCGGGCAAAACGCTCCTCATCAGTTGGCCGTGTTGACAACGCCAGGGCACCAGACAGAAAGCATCCGTCAAGGGTGATCAGTCGTGCAGCAGCCTGTCGCAAAGCTCGTCTCGGTTTCTCTCCAGAACAGAACTGGGGGAACCTGCAGCCTTACGCCCCGTTAACGAGACCAACCGTCGTTGGGCATTAACAACAACTGCATGGATGCACTGCAGCGTGTTAGGATCAGGCACTAACTAGTTCGAAGCTCAGGGATCATCGAGTCCGTTTCTCGTTTTTTTCTTTTTTTCTTTAAAGTGACAGGCAAACATGACGTCGCTCTTTTTAACCTACGATGCACATCCATACCATCCACCTCAGCGAAGAGCAAAGAGACTGAAACACTACCCGAACAGTTGGTGGATGCGCATGCAAGTTCAGCACATCAGATGCAAGGGAAGTGCCATCGGGCAACACGAGTGGCAGAGGGCGTGATATCTGTGTCGTCGCCCTGGGGCCATGGATCATCCACCGCTGCTCTACGTTCTCACAAGCTGGCGATGCGATTGAAGCATGGAATCTTCCCACCCGCTGAATATCAGTCCATTCGAGGGCAACGATGTGAAACTCGCCACCGTTGACTTCGAATCCTTCAGGATCCACTCCCATTCAGACAGACAAACGGGCACCGAATTGATTTGGCGCCTCTGGTTCAAAATCTCAAAGCGGCCCAATGAAAATTTTCAACGGGCAAGCTAGGCCACAGCCAATCTGGGCCATGAATCAAGGATCGAAACTGTTTATGGCGTCGCCAAGTCACCGTCTCAGCTTACCATGCTGGCAGGGGGAATCCCAGTTGCGCCTGGCTGCACTCTGCGCCTACATTGGCACTCCTCTGCACTTGGTCGGAGAATAGCACTTTGGCGCTTTCAGAAACCCAATGGCTTGGACCATCTAATACCTCCTCAATGCCTGAATGTCCGCGATGAGACCATCTTGGTGATAGCGTGATTTTGTGTTTTTACTTTCCTATTAAACCCTGATGATTCCCATCAGTCGCTTTCTTCTCTTTCCATGTAGTACACACTCTTAACTACGATGCTAGTAGAACTACAAACGGAGAAAGATCACCGCTGGAAATTATATGCTTGAAGCCCCTGACTGGACGCCTCCCTTTCGGACCTTGACTCCTGGTTGCCTTGTTTTGTTTTTCTCTTTTCGCGACCGCTGTGTGAGTTGCGTGAACCGTTGGAACCGATTTCTCCTCCAAAGGATATGTCTGATTTAAAGCAGTTGCCACAGGAAATTCTGTCATGGAACCATTCTAACAGTTGACATTGTCCAAACGTTGTTTGAAATTTGTTCTTCTTTTGCCAGACGAGGACTCTTTGCTTTGCTTTAATCTTCCTGCTTCAATCGACATGTATGCCACAGTGTCTGCTGCGCGGAGCCGGCCTCCCGCCCCCATTGTCGAAGACGAGGTGGAATCGCTTCTACACGAGGTCTTCGAGGATGGTTCTGCCGTTAATGTGAAGCAAGATGATGTGCCCGTGTTGTCCAAAGGATCCGCTGACCAATTCCCCATCCTTATTCCCGTGGAAGTGACGGAGCCGTTTCCAGCCCTGGCCGAATCAAACGTGAATAAAGAATGTAATGTCGAGATCAAGGTCACCCAAGTGAAAACTGAGACTCTGACCTCCCCCGGTACTCCACGCCGAACCTCGTCTACTTCCTCGAGCAAGTCAAGGAAGAAGGCGAACAGAGTCCGCTTTGTGGAGCCGGAGGGCGATGACAAGAAGTGGAAAGGCCAGCCTGGTTTGGATCCATCTGTGCCACAAGTTCACGGACCCATGACTGATGTGCTTGGAGATGTCGAATACCTCCCTTTGCCCTCGAAATATAACGCAGATTTGTCTGACGACCAGGGATATGATGCATACCAACGTTCTTCTCGCTTCGAAAGAAACCAGGAGCCCCGTGCATCTCGACGACACTCACGTCGCCCTCCCGGTGATTTTGATGATGTTGAGGATCGTCAGCACACCAGCCGACCGTTAAGCTGGAATACATGGGACGCAGAGCGAGGTGGCGACACTGCTCGGACGAGAGAGCGAGCACCTGAATGGCATAGTGACGACGAAATTTCATCTTACCGTGGAACACATTACAAGCAGTGGAGAGAGCCCAGCCAGATTGTGACTGGGAGAGTACCGAGGGAAGCTTCGCCTGTTCGATCATCTTCGCAGCGCCTCAATACCACAAATCGCTGCATAGCTGGGCCCGGGTCTAGGGTTTCTAACGACACTGTCTCAAGCTCTACTCGCCGTAGAAGTTCTACATTAAACGGAGCTATAAATTTGACAACAAGATACGACAAAAAGGGCAGGGAAACGAACGATTCTTCTCGAAGAGAACGCTCTCGGCCTCCAACATCTCGAGGTGCCTCAAATTCATTGTCAACACGGCGGAATGATGGAGCCCACTATCCAGTAGACAGCCATGCTTTCACTCTCTCGCCTTGCCCAAGGTCGATCGCCATGACCAGCTACCGTGATTGGTACACAATTATCGGACTGACCCATCTCGATATCTGCCCTTCATGCGTCATGCAATTAGAAACAACTCGCTTTCGGCATCTACTCATCCCTAGCATCCCAAAACCCATCGACACCAAAGTCCGGTGCTCCCTCAGCCAACCCTGGGCTCGATTGGCATTGGTGCAAACAATGAAACTCGGTCTCAATCATCTTGAATTGCTGTACCAAGTCACACAGCCACTAAGTAGCTGTCAACCTTGCCCCGGCAGAGTGCCTTCACTGCAGCCCTGGTATCGTCCCTTGGATTTCGAAACCGGCCGGACCGCCCCAGACTTCAACGCGTGCTCAGCCTGCTTCCGCAACCTCTGCATCCTCATGCCCTCGTTGCGCGAGTCATTCCAACCTAGTCCACATGTGCAAGAACGTATCTGCGACCTTCGCACCGACAGCACCAGGTTCATCCAATACCTCGATCTCCTCGACTCCGCCGTAACACGCAGCTACGATAACCCACGCCGCTACATCGACCTGCGCGATTTCATCCGCTATGCCAAACGCAAGAGCATGATCTACGACTGTCCACGCGACCACGTCGTCGTCGGAGCATGGCATTACATCCCCGAACTCCCCGAATTCACCATCTGCGAAGACTGCTACGACGACGTGGTCTGGCCGGTTTCTAATGAGCCCATCGCAAATAGAATCTCTCGAAGTTTGCAGCCAGTTCGTGGTCCAGACGTTGCGCGAGGAGGTCGGCCGGCGAGTTGCTACCTGTCCAGTCCTCGGATGAGGACTAAATTCCGCGAGGCTGTGCGGCTGGGGGACTTTGGGTATTTGAGATCTGTAGTGCTGAGACGGTATGATGCCGAGACAAGATTCCGGGAGAGGAAGAGGTTGTTGCTGGAGGATGTCGCGAGGGGGTATGATCGGGATATGGAGTTGAGAAGGAATGCGGAAGAGTGGAAGAGGAGCGAATGATGATGAGATTTTCTTGCCTTTTTGTCACTGTTGCAATGTGTCTCGACTCCTGGTCAGTCGGTGCTGAACAGTCTCGGGGCTTCACCGTTTTCCATCTTCCGTCGATTGGTCTTTTATGCTCGGTACTTTTTCCTCTGTTATTGTCTTGTCGCTCATTGCAAGGACTGTTTCTATATCATGTGGATTTCAGGAGTTTTTCTTTTTCTTTTTTAAATTGCAAATTTGTTTCTGGATCATCTGCACTGTTGAACTGGTGTTTATCCTTATATATCTCTGTTTTCCTTTTCCCTCTTGTCCATCATCCATGTTCCTGTTTGCAGTCACTGTTTTATATCCATAGCACACTCTGCGTATAGCATGTTCATATGCTAAATATATGATATCTAGATAATCATTAGAATAAGGCTGTATATTAGAAGCTAAAGGATATTAGAATTAATCATTCCCTATAACTACATACTCTGTACAGAAATAGTATGGAGTATTGTTTTCACTTCATTCCCAAGGCAGCAGATCAGCCATCTAACTGCCATCTCACCAAGATACTACATATTCAAGTAACTCTACAAACTCTCAGCATGTCCATTACATCTGCCTCCATTACAGCAAATCCCAACCTGTTGTCTGCAAGCAACCTAGGACCCGACCATCGTGCTGCCTTGGAGCTTACCATATCCAATATCTTATCCACTGATCTTGCCTTTGAGACATTCGCACAGGTCGTTGATGGAATCCCAATCTGCGACGCCTACTTTGAATATTATTCTCCTAAACATCGCCCAGAATATCTGCAGAATCTAAAACCAAGTGAAGAAGCATGTCAGATCTTCAAGGCCTTTCATGCCCAGTTCCATGCGGACATGCTCCAGTTCGCTGGCAATGTGAGCAATAATCTCTCAGATTATGTACCTCCTTATGCCCTCAGTCCTATATACAAAACAGCATTAACATATTTTTTAGATCGCTCAAGCCTACCAGAACGCTGACCCCGGTTCAAAAACCTTCAACTTGCGCCTGATGGAACTGATTGCCATTGCGTGTCACAATATCGCGACCAGGCTCTATATTGAGGCAGATGGAGGTCTGAGGAAGCCTACTGGCCCTCCGACACTACCACCAAACCGTCATCCGCTGCTTCGACCTCCTCCGCCAAAGGTCGCTGAACTATACCATGCCGACTATGAAGACTGGGAGCAATATCCAA
The DNA here is from genome assembly GCA_029449355.1 of Emydomyces testavorans. Classification (NCBI taxonomy): domain Eukaryota; kingdom Fungi; phylum Ascomycota; class Eurotiomycetes; order Onygenales; family Nannizziopsiaceae; genus Emydomyces; species Emydomyces testavorans. The sequence continues at coordinate 2,883,561 of CP120630.1, read as the reverse complement.
ACGGTGTTGCGGATATGGTTGGGTACTGGGCCGAATACCGACTATTTGGCGGAGTCGTCATATTCGATCGGGGCGAGTCTGGCTTAGAGGTAACTTTGCACATATTAAGAAACATATGCAGGCCTATTCTGAGCCCCTGGAGTCGTCCCATTTCTGTACTGCATCTTTTCTCTCTTCAAACAGCACCTGTGCGAGTTCTAACAAAGCCCCATTCAAACTGTTCCCCTAGTGCGAAAACGCTTTCATCCATCCCATCGACGGGCACAAAATATTCCAGCTCTCCGACCATCAAATCGCGCACTTCACCCGCTTTGCCCTCTCAGAACACCAGCCTCCTCCCACCCGTCGTTCATACGACACCCGATTCCGTGCAGAAAAATACGCTCGCCGCGTGGACCCGTATGATGCAATGGCCCTGCATATCTATCGGGACAGGTATGAGCGAAAGATACCTGAGGTTCGGCCGCACTCGTGTGTACGGTGGTTGGAAGATGATCCGTTGCTGCTGGATCAATATAAGCTGCTTATTGAACGGCATGGTGGGTAACTAGCACATGGGTAAGTAGGTGTAGAATGTTTGATTTCATTCGTCTTTTGGTATTTGCGTGCTCCATTGGCTACACTCTTTTTTCGATGATTGAAATGATTCAAACTACATACTAATGTAGTATACAATTTGCAATCGGCAACTCAAACTCGTCCACAACTACCAGTGAGAAGGGATAGAGTGTATTCTGGCTGATCCAGGCCGCACAGGTCAAGTTAACCTAGGCCAAATTGTGTAGAATGGACGTGCTTAGCTATGTTGTCACTAGCAATTAGGGAAAGGTATATATTGATGTATCTGCTCATTACCAACGTCTTCAAGATTTATTATGTTGATATTCTCCTAGGACAGGATGTACAGGTCTATCCTAAGGGATAATGCTCTAAATCAACCTTGTCACTGACCACCTATAAGCACACGGGTACGTCTCTTGGAATGCTCATCAGAAGAAAAAAAAAAATAGAAACACTCCCAAAAGCACTACCATCCTCATGCCATTGTGATGCCATTGTGATGCGAATTGCAGCAAGGCCATTTCCACTCTATCCCACCAAGCCCACCACCTCCCCAGGCCACTTTCGCCCCCAAACCATCGCTCTGCTCGGCACCCTTCCACCCACTGGCGCCAGCACCCTTAATTTCCCGCCCACACCCTTCTTCTCATCCACATCCGCAACGTACACGAAGCCCATAACGCTCGCGTCGCGGATCTCTTCCAACGACGCGTTGGCAGCGGCATGGGTGATGGCGAGCAGTGTGTTTTCAAGGGATAGCGGTGCCGGGGAGGAGAGTTTTTTGAAAGGTGTGCTGGTGTTTGTGGCTGCAGACGGATTGCGCATCGTCAGATTAGTGCTGGTGATATTGGCGTCAGAACCACCCAGGCCTGGGAGCAGACTGGATGAAGGGTAGAGGGCGGTGGTGCCAGCGATGGCGGTGTTGGTATCGTTCTCATGGCTACCGCCGGGAAGAAATGATTCATTCAGAGCATATTTTGACGGGTCGTATTCGTCTTCGTCCCCTTCGGTGGCGGTGGTGATGTTGTATATGGATAAGCTGTCGAAATCGACTTGGGAAGTATGCGGAGAGAGTGCGATGGTGGTGCCTGTGGCTGTGGAGGAGAGAGAGAGAGCGGAGGAGGCGGTGGAGGGAACGGAGCTGCCGAAGAAGTATGATCGAATTTGGGATTCGCGCACGTACTTCATGAATATTGGGTCTCGGTCGACGCAGCCACCTGATTTGGTGAGTTTCACAACCGAAATGCCTTCGCCAGAGGCGGCTGCTGTTGCTGACGTGGCAACGGGTTTGTTATCGTAATTTTTCACCATAGAGCTGTAGAGTCGCTCTGAGCCGATGACGAGGATCGTGGAAACTGGCAAAACACCTTGTTAGCTGTAGTCTCTCAACGCAGAACGTGGACAACGTCGCATTATCTCACTCGAGAATTCGGTCACAATATGATGTATAATATCCTCCGCAGCACCTTTCCCTTGACCAATAACCCCCGATGTATCAACAATCACCCCAGCCTCCTTCGCATCCTGATCTTCCGCCATCCTTCCCGTCACCGCCAGCGCCAATCGCGACACCACCGCCTTGTAGTAACTCCCCTCTCCATCCAACGGACTCGGCAGCCCATAAAAGTACACCAACGGCAACTTCACAGGTATAGGACTCGGCCCAGACATCGGACTACTCCCCCACCCTTCCTCCACATCAATCATCGACCGAAACGCCGTCGCCGTCAACGCCCCCGGAACACTCAACATGCCCTCCGACGGATCCAAATTAACCACCAACGGCTGTCTACCCACCTTCGTCGCATAGCCCGTCAATATCTTCACCAGACTCGTCTTGCCCGCATTTTCCGGTCCCAGAATGAGCACCCTCGGCCCCTCTCTCCCCGCCGCTGTAGCCTCTTGCCTCATCGCCTCCAGCGCAAAATGTACGTTTGCATATTCAGCCATGGGCGTCTCTTCCGCGGTATATTCGACCTGACATCCTCCATTGCCCGGTCCAGGAGGCACTGGCGCACTGCCCACGGGTCCGATGGGGACGGAATCGCCCGCTGTGACTTCGAGCGTGCATCCGTGCCATGTGTATATCGCAGCTTTCGTTCCCGAGAACGTGTAGGTCTGTGAAGTAGCGAGTTCGGTGCCGAATAATTCTGCCGTGCCGGCAAGTAGCTATTTTAGTTTTTAAATCATACGTCAGCCTTTATGCAGAATTCGCGCCAGTTCTGTGACCCCAGCAGGGCGAAAAAAAGGCTTTCTAACCGCTTCACGACCAGCTTGTGGGGAGCATGGAAATTGTAAATATATTGCCGAAAAAGGCTATTACATACCTTCACGCGCGTCGTGTTCCCAAAGGCGACTTCAAATCTCCATTCCGATCCCTTGGTGAGACTGATCTGCGTCGGCTGTTGGGGAGCTCTCTGGGCTTCGATAGTTTGTTGTGAAAGCTCCAAACCTGGGAGAGACATTGCATTGTCCTTCGCTGTCTAGCGCAGACAATGCTTTTACAGAATATGTTGCTCGATCAAAGCGGATAAAGCTCAACCAGCATGAAAAATATGAAATGCAGGTTCTTGAGCTGCTGTCTGGCTCGTTGAAGCTCTTAAATCAGAACAAAAAGGTGGCTATGTATGTACATACATGCAGAGTTATATAGCTACAGATGTATCATTTCTTTGCAGTTACTGATATTTAGATATTGATATGGATATTGATTTAACAACAAAGATGTGCTATGACTTTCTGCTTGGTGGCTACCAGAGATATCTTAAATAAAGCACTGTTCTTGATTAACTAGAGTGCAATCTTTCCTACCATTCTCTCAGTCTGGACTTTTTTTAATATCAGGTTGTCCATCCACTAGTTATCGCATAGCCTGACCAGTCAAATAAAGTAGATGACATGCAAACTGTGCTGGAAACACTGACCATACAAGTGGGAGTTCAAACAGGTACAACTGTTTAACATTTGGGCATTGCAAAGCATGGTCGATTTGGAAGAAATAAAACAATAATCATTGGGATCAAAGCGATTTCCTGGATCCAAAAAGCAGAATTCGTCGAGATGTAAAGGCGGAAAAAAAAATCGACAAATAACGAGACCATGCATATCCGAATCAAAGACTTGCGTGACCGATTATCGAGTCAAATGTCCAGCCACTATGACGCCGAGTGAAGTGAACCAAACCCCAATTCCATGCTGAGCTGAAAGCAAAGTATCGGGCTGAGGAATTAGTAGCAAAGACCCATGAACTGATTGCGCGCTGTGATACTGCATGACGTTGTCTGGATTGGGAGGCGATGCGGAGTACTGGGCCGGGAGAGGTAGGGAGTAACAAAACTCAGGGGCAACCACATTCGCTCTCCGTGGTAAAGGCAAATTCAGGTGGTTAGAAGGGCGGAAATGGGAAATGATGGGCTGGGAAATGAATCAGCGAGAGGCGCAACGTATATACAGTATAGAAGGTATGAATTGCTAGACAAAATTATAGGGTGATAGAGCCAAAAGAGAAATACAAAATCAACCAGCATGGTGTGTTAGAGAACTAAAAAAGCCATTCCGGTGCCAAAAAGTAAAGGAAAGTGGCAACTAGCAAAGAGTGTTCATGCCGAGTTGACGACATAATGCTTCATGGCTCGAATTAACAGCGCGTGCTGGTTGGAGAGAAGGCTCCGGGTGCCAGCCTTGTTACTTATACATACTCAATCTTCAAGGTATCCAGCCATGAACCCGAGTGAGCCAAAGTTTTAGTTTTTGTTAAAAAAAATACGGGATTGTAGCACTAGGAAATCAAGGGCTGTTAGTGATATGATCCGTCCTCAAGGAACTAGGAGATGCTTACGCGATCGCCAATGTCGCAGTTACTCCAATAAGAGCCCGATTTCGGACTCGTTCGCGTCTCAATCTGGCCTCAAGTAACCTCGCTTTCTTCGCTGGCTGTGCAGAAACACCTTCAGTGTCCACTTCACCCTCTTCGGCACTTGGCGCCACTTTTCGCTTTCTCGAGGCCTTGGAGGATGGGTTCCCAGCTTCCAGTTGCTCTTCTTGTAGCTTGACAGCTTCTTCAACCATTTCCTTGGCTTTGGCAATCATTTCCTCAGTGTCTTGTGGAAGAGGCATTTCGGGAATGCCGTTTGGCATCTCCACTGTAACATTTGTGCGGGTTGTCTCCAAGTCTTCGGTTGGATTGACAACCGTTTCCGATTCCACATTTATCTTCACACTATCTGTTGACTTCTTCACCGGAATTATTTCCTCTTCAGATTCATTGGCTTCTTGTTCTCCGTTTGTTTTGGCATGTTGCTCAGATTGTTCGATCACTACCTTATCAGCCACTGAAGTCGTTTCTACCACAGAGGTGACAGCGTCTAAAGAGTTCTGCAAAGATTCACTTGCCGCCGCAGCCGATGGCGTACTCGCTTCCTTCTGAGCTCGCGATTGCTTCTTGCGTGGAATGGCCTTCTTGGTCGCGGACTTGGAAGGCGACGTCGAACGAAGGCTTCTGCTTCGAGCTGCTGACGGAGGCGGCGCGAAAGTCGAACTATCGATCTTCGATATGTCAAATTTGGGAGGTGACGTGATTACTTGCTCAGACTTTGAAGGACTTTTCGAAGAGTTTTGAGAGATATCAGTTGGGTCGAGTAACGCACGAACCCAATGCGCCATTTTATACTCCTTAGCTAGTTCTAGGGCTGCGCAGCTGATTAGCATTGGGAGGTGAAATTGTCAATAAAATAACCATACCTAGCTCTGGAGCAATCCACAAGTTACCAGCTACTTCTTCAGCGCTGGTCTCAGGACGGCTCCTGAGATATTCTCGCTCACTTTTCTCCTCGGTTTGCTTTGCCCAAGGGAAGGCAATCTTAAACATGCCCGTTGCACTCACATAACCGTCCTTACTGCGTCGCTATATATCGCACAAAACTCGTTAATATAGTCGTAATTTCAATTCGACTCACAGCTTGGCTATGCAAGGAAATAGATCTAGGCGCGTCTCACCATCAAGAAGTACGTGTCAGGATGTTGACTTGAAGACATTGGAAAAATCTCAGAACCTTTCAGGTTCTTTGGAAGCGGTGCGCGTAGATGCGCGTACTCAAAGACCCCAAGGTTTTCAGGCCTGGTAGCATTAGATGTACCGACATGATCCGGCCTGACGGTTAAGTTGGTTGACCCCAGGCGACGGCGCGAAAGAAGCTCCTCATCTGTATTGAATGTCACAAGGAAATCAAACGCGTCAGCCGGAAATCCAACGATGCCTGCGACGAAGATTGGACCCAATCACTGCTTCCCAGGCGCGATCAAATCGGAGGAATACACTTGGGTCACTTACAGGGTGGAGAGACATCTTGCTGGATCATCGGATTGTGCTTCGCTGGGAGTGTTCTCATCGCGAAAAACGTAGTAAACTGTTCTGATTAAAGGTGTAAAGACTTCTGGGCGGGGAGGCTCGAGGTTGATTGAAGACGGCGATGGGGGTGGGAACGTCGGTTTCGCGATGGAAACGAACAGTGCCACGTTTGCAGGCGCGTCCGTGGATGGTAAGGCCGACCGTCCGAGTTCGCGTTATGCGAGGGAGACAGGTTCAGTATAGCACACCAGAGATCGAAATTAATAAATGAATCTGGAATTATTACAGCATGAACAAGCAAATCTGATGAAAAGGGGGATCACTCAGAGATGACTCGTTAACTCGTACTGGGCTGGAGAGGACGGCTCTGGGTGGCTTTTTTTGACGGTTCTGGCTTGGAACAAGGGATGGTTATGTAAGTTTGTGGTTTAGTGTGCTTTTCTCCAATCAACACAAGCCATTCTGGAGTGTATCTTGTAAGTACCCCTCTAATCAGCAATTAACTAGTTAACTGTGTATTGGCTAGTAAGTTGGCAGCCCACTACACAGTTGAGGTCAATTGCAACCAGTATTGGACTGTATTCTATCTGTAACGAGCTATACAGAGCAAATCGAGCTGCCTTTCTGATGTTTCTGGATCCATATCACAGTATGAAGTATTATTATATAAGCATGAAATGTCCTGCAGAGATGTTCAGCTGAATCACATCATACTGAATCCATGTATGTGGAACTGGTCAGCTTTCTCACACTTAGAAGCCTGTTGAAGCAATCAACCACCATAGGCAAACAGAACAGAACAAAGCAACAGCCAAACGCCATTGAGGAACCTTTCATTGATCAACCAAAGACCCTTAGCTATTTCAGTTACTTGACAGGTGCAGGCAGAACAACTGCCTTGTTTCGAGAATGCTCTAACTACATACATATGTACTCATGCCCTTCACCTAGAACTGTCTATCCGCACCAGACTTTGAACCCCATCCTCTAGCTGCCATGGAGTTACTACCTACATATGTACTAGATTCATCATTCCCATACATATATTAAAACACATACCAATCCATCAGCAAAGTAACCTGATACTTGCTTTGAGACAAAAGACCTCCCCCCATTTAGATAAGTCACGGACATGGCTGGCCGGGCCGTTGCAAGACTTGAGGGAGTCTTATGTATCAGGAGCCCCACCATAGTTGACAGAGACAGAGAAGCACACAAAGTCTCTATATGACCTTTTCGCTTCAGACTCCTTAGTTACCCCTCGTTCCGGACTCCAAACAACAAAGACACTTGACAACAAGAAGCGTACTCTTTTCAATTTACCGCCTCTCAATTTACTCCGCATTCCATCTATGTATCTGCATTTCAACTCATAAAAGGTTTTACTCGAATCTTTTAGTATGTGGCCTGATCGGTTCATGCGTGACAGCTACTAATAATACTCTATGTCTTGCCAGTTGCCATCATGGCTGACCAACATGACGATGATTTGAACCCAACCAAGACGGAAGGCTTCAAGGTGGGCGAGAAGAAAACTGTTGAAGAGTACCAGAAGCTGGGTGAGTTGATGGCTTTTTCCTTTCATAGACAGTTTTCTATTTTATTGAAGGCCATTTTTGGTTCGCATCAGTGTTGTACTCGACACAGGATTCGGCTGTGTAGAAACAATCACTTGATCATTTATATGCAATTTGATGGAAAAAGCCTCTTTATGCCAAGGCCGAATTTCTCCTGCTAATTCAGTTGCTCCATCCAGACGCAAATGATGAATCCCTCAACCGATGGAAAGCCTCGCTAGGCCTGAGCGGCGGCACTCCGATCTCCGATCCCAACGATCCTCGTAAGTGTATCATCAAAGCCCTCGCCTTAGAAGTTGAAGGTCGATCGGATATCACAGTCGACCTCTCAGCTCCCGGGTCCGTTGAACAGCTCAAAAATAAGCCGTTCACCATCAAAGAAGGCTCCAAATTCCGGATGAAGGCGACATTCCAGGTGCAACATGAAGTGTTGAGTGGTTTGAAATATGTCCAAGTCGTCAAGAGAAAGGGCGTGAGAGTGAGCAAGGACCAAGAGATGCTTGTGAGTCTGTTCGGCGGGGTGACGTTCATAGAAGCCTCTGCGTCTCACGGTGCTGTGTTGGAAAGTATTCTGATGATATACACCAGGGAAGCTTTGCCCCAAACACGACGGAAAAGCGAGTCTATGAAAAAAAGTGTAAGTCCACTGAAATATTTTCTGACGCAGTTCTAATTCTGCCCAGTCAACGAGGAGCAAGCTCCATCCGGTATGCTTGCCCGAGGCCATTATACTGCCCTCTCGAGATTCGTGGACGATGATGACCATACCCATTTGCAATTTGAGTGGTCTTTCGATATTGCTAAGGATTGGTAACCTTTCGTAGTAGCATTTGCGCTCCTCTGCTGAATATCATAGCGAAAAGGCATACTTTATAAACTTTGACGCGTCTTCAAATACTTCCCTCCTGATTGCCATTTCATGCTCTATCTCAAACTTCAGGTTCTGAAGGTTTCAATTGTCGACGCAAATCGTCAAGGGTATTCAATTCGTCCAAGAATGTCTTCTTTCGATTTCGTTGTGTTACCAAAAAAGCAGGGACTGACTACATATGTATGTAACCAAAACGAAAAAGAAGCCTTCTTTCATGCTTGGTAAGAACCTCTGCACAAAACACAATCAAGGGTATCATAGAAAATACTCAATTACTGGACTCTGTCCATTCTTTCCCTGCTGAGCCTGTTGCTCGCCACGATGGATGTCATCATTTTCCGGCGCCGCATCGAAAATGTTAAAATAACGTTCGCCCGTGTCACTGACTTCCAAGACACTAGCCAGATTCCCACATCGATAGCAGTAATTAGGAGCGCTCCATACTGTGCTCAGTCGATCCTCGTAAAGAATCTGGTATCCTTCCTGACACAGCTGGTGCGCGCGGAGTATGTGAGACATACTATTAATCTCTAGAAATTTCTTGACCACCTGTGCTCCAAACGTATATCCCGCACCACGTGGGGATAAAGAGAACTCGTCGCGCTCCGTATCCGGATCCGACCAAACTAAATCCGCCATGGGTCCTTCATGCGGAATTTCTCGAAACCGATCAATAATTTTGATCTGGTCAATGGAATGGATGGATGGAGAAAGACCACCGTGCACGCAAAAAATTTGATCGTTGATTACCACGCTAAGCGTTAGAAAATCGAACATGTCCGTGAAATAGTGCCAGACATTGGCGTTGCCGTATTTCCGGGCGCATTCAGTGTAGAAGCCGTAGGACTGGGTGACACCTCGTGATTCGTGGTTCCCGCGAATGAGATGAACTCGCTGAGGGTAGCGGAGTTTGAGGCAAACCAGGAGGGAAATTGTTTCAACGCTGAAGAGGCCGCGATCAACGTAATCTCCTATACCATCGTAAAAATTGCATCAGCCAAATCTCAACTGTCCCTTCTTGCCTGAAAAATTTGAAGTGGATTTTTTACCAAGAAATAAGTAATTAGTATTAGGACAGAAGCCACCAATCTTAAAAATCTCGATTAAATCGTAAAACTGGCCGTGGATGTCACCGACGACGGTAACCGGAGCAGCGATGTGCACCACATTGCTCTCTTTCATTAAGAGCTCCTTCGCCTTTGCGCATATTGCCTCGATAACGGAGTCTGCAAGTAATTCTTTTTTATACAGTCGTTCGATACATTCGTCAAGATCGATGCTTGCTAGAGAGAACCCCTAGTTAGCCAAGTGCCCAGGTCTACAGCGCTGGTGACAGGAAGGTTCAAGTTACTAACCTGGGAGTCCAGGCATGATTGTAATTCAATAAGCAAACAGATGTTTTCTGTGATTCTCTAGTCAACAGCTATACCCTGAGATTAATCCCCGAAAAGAATGCTCCTAAGAGAAGCAGGAGCGGGAACAGTAGGAGAGACCAGTCGCATCGTGGTGCTTGTCTCTTGAGCAATAGGGAAGGGTGAATTTAAGGCATGAAAAACATGGTTGTGCATCTCAACAGCAAAACATCCTCCACCTCATCGATGCCAAACACCTAAAGTGACATTGCAGAAAGCCTTCCAGGAACTCTCAACCACCTTGAACTTGATGTTTGAGTGATGGAGGGCGTCTTTACCATCCAAAGGTTAGGTACGTATAGTTAGTTATGTAAGCCGCAGGTTAAATTAAGGTTTGGTAGATACAAACTTAATATACGCTTTATTCCTAAATTGGAATGGCATTATTCTGTCGTGGAATTTGAGTGTTGGAGTCACTGGCAATAGATGTGCCTGGATTCCTTTGTCCAATTGGCTCCGACTTCCAGTGCCCTTACAGTACATTACAGTGAATGCACATATGTATGTACATACAGTAGGTACGGAGTACTCCGTAACTACAAAGGAGTGGCATAACTTTTTAGCTGCTTGACTACTCCATAATTATAGTCAACTCGAGTTAATTAAAGAAGACATGATAGTAGAAAACAGCGATATGAAGTACTTGTCACCAAGTGATAAGTGTAGTCAGGGGTTAAACCTGCCAATATTGCAGTTCTGGGCTGGTTGCTGGCGTTTGCAAATTTGGCTTGAATGGGAAGCGAGCAGCTCTTCATACAACCCGGCTCTGCAGGTTTCCGTATCCACAGAAAAAAATAGAAGCCGTTGGATCTCATCAATATGAATCATGGCCACACAAGTGAATGTAAATGATGTTATCCTTCTAATATTTTGGATCCATCATACGGATACTACCAAATAGCTGATTGTTCTTCAGCAATTCTGGGAAGAGTAGTATTGCTATTCAGCTGTCCCATCACTTTGAATACCAAGGCCAGATACAGGAGTATCTTCAGCCCATACAATATTTGAATCAGCCATAGCTAAGAACGATAATTTCTTGCAGAATTGATGACTCTATCTGTTGCTTTAAATCACCTGTTAGCGATCTCTTATATAATAAGTCTCTGGTTCATAGAGATTGAAATTTAATAGAAATAGTTAAAGTATCCAGAATTTCATTGTATTCCAGGTAGAAAAATTGAAATCTGCATGTAAATCATATGCTCAGAACAGCTGGATAACGAGTGGCCAGTTATTTTCCTTTCTGTGATGTCCTGGTAATAGGCCTTCTGCTCCTTAAGCACGGGCTAGTGACGTGGTTTATTTGTTTCAACAGCTCAATCTGCTTGATACAATTTGACAGGTATGGTTTTCATGGACGCACTGGTTCCAGATTGCGCTCGCTTTTTCCTCGAAATCTATCCGACTTCATAAGTTCCGGCTGCCCTGGACGACTCCCTATCTCTCTGCGGCTTTCGTTGGAACCTGAATGGGTCTCTCTCCTAGATATAATTATTAACTAGCTCTGCTGAAACAGAAAATACATACGGAGTACGGAGTACATACATCCACAACTATTCAGGTCACTGTGATGTTCCTTTCTGCATGAAAGCTCTTGGGCCAATCATCGTCGTAAGTTCATCACACTAGAAGGAGGAGTCAGCTTTTGTCGATTCCTAACAGCGTTAGACTGCAATTAACTAAGGTAGTTAACTTACTAGTTCACACGTGATGACAGCTCCATCAGGTGAGGTCAAGGGGAATGAAATGAATCTGAGAGAATCAACCTTTCTTCTCAGCATCATCCTCTCAATTGCACACCTCCCAATGTCCCACCTTTCGATCTCCCTCCATCTCCTGTAATAGAGACAAAGGAGTGCTAGACAGCTTTGTTTTTTGGTCAATCCCTTCTGCTCTGAAGAATAATCCTGATTGTTTGCTGTGCATCATTCAGGACTTGATGTTCCGCTTCCAAGAGAACAGTGGCCTGAGGTCTCTGAACATTGGAAGATCTGGTATTTTGTGCTCAGCACACTCTCAGCCTGCTTGTTGTTGTTTCTGGTGATTTTTTTGGTTATCATTTTGAAATCGTATATAATCATATCTTGGATACATATTCTGTGCTTGCTTCTGGAAAATTTTCAACCTTGTTTGTTTTTATTTCATTTGCACTTTCACCCTTGTTGAATGCGTTGTTGATACAATATAGACTGCTTTCCCTTGTGTGAATGTGCTAAGAGCACATGATGATGCCTGCCTGTTAAAATTGCTGTTTCCCCCTCGCTAGCTCTCTTTCTTCACCCACTCTGCCAGAAATTTGGACCATCTTCTTTGAGGCAGCGGAAATGATGTCCAATCCAGCCTCGTTGGATGGAATTACGCATCCTCATCCGCAGCCGGTTCCCAGCTTCAACAGTCCTCAGCGGGGGCAGAAAAATCATGGGAAGCGACAAAGAAAACACCAGCATTCTCAACAGACAGGTCCCCCCGATACATTGAGTCATGCTGCTCAAGCCCAGGTATGTTATTACTGCGGCTCTACCGATCACTTCGTCCAGCACTGTCAAGAAAGGCGTCAGGACGGCTATGCGTAAGTCTGGGCCGTTTTAATCAATTGTGTCTCGAAGGAAGACAACTGATTGTGCCGTTCTAGCGGGCCTCACAGGCATCCAAACCCCCCCAAGCGACAGAAGACGGCAGGTTTAGTGGAGTCACATTACCGCGGGAACTCGTCACATAGGCAGCGATTTCGTGCTCAACGGGGCTTCACTCACCCTCCCCAACACGATTATCACCAGATGCCGAATCAAGGACCATATGAACTATCTGGGCCTTTTCCTCCACATCACCATGATCCTTGGCATCCTGGCCCTTCTCCAACCAATGGATATCCTTCTTATGGGCCTCAGTTCCCAAGCCCACGAGGCCCACATGGTCCTGTGCCCCGCCAGCAAGACTATTTTCCTTCTCCGTATCCTCACTATCCTGCAGAACGAGAGTATCCTCCCTATCCTATGGAGCGTCGGCATCCTCCACCAAGAGAACACCATCGTGGGCAATCCCAAGATTACTGGAGTCGTTCCGACAATATCCGCCCAATTGCTCCCATTGTCGAGCCTTGGATGGAAGAACTAAACACTTTAGATATTCCTGATGCGAGGCCAGATCCAAACCGGATTGGTAAGCGAAACCAGCGTTACTTTGTTTCAAGTTAGTGCTCACGTCATTCACAGTGTGGAGACCACCCCAAGCGGTTGCTCGCCCCCTACCTTCGACTTTGACAGACCGAGATGAGATCACAATGCCACCACCGCTATCTTCTTTACCCCATGGGATGTCTGTATCGAAATATATCCTTGATAAGAAGTCTGAGGAATTCCGATGCAACATTAGGGATACTGAAGATTGGCCATTCATGATGGATGATCCCATTTTCCTGGAAATCCCAACGGATGGCGAGTTAATCACCATTAGAGAACTTCTTGCCATACGAAGCAAGGTATACGAGGTCCATCGAATTGAACGACAACCCACTCCTGAGCCCAACCGATATGAAATCGAAGGAAACGAAGATGCAAACATCACTGATGCTAATGAGGGTCCACAGGGCGATTCATACGCTGGTGATTCCGACAACCAGTATGATGATGATTCTAGGTCGTATGTCTCCTCCCGCGAAGGACAGGACGAGCCCATTTTTGGAAAAGCTGTCAAGCAAGATTCGCCTGGACAGTCCCTGGATCAGGTTGACAGTATTGACCAGATGATGTGAGTTCAAGTCATCACAAAAATACTGTCTTATCAGTATAATGGTTTTTTTGTGGTAGCGAACTCTTTTTAACGTTGCATAGTCTTCCTCGAAGAAGGCCCAGTGGCCGGAAACGATTTCGACCTCGCAACAGTCGTGACTACGGAAGACGCGGAGATAACAGACGAACCGACGGTAATTTTTCTGTTAAACGACAGCGTGGGACTGATCGGCGTCTGAAGAACAATAAATCCCAGTTTCGATGGCATGGGAAACAGCAGCAGCAGTTCCCGCTTCCTCCTCCACCACCAAATGGAGACTCGGTTCCAATAAACCAGGAACCTGCAGAAGATAAGAAAGATAATATCAACAGCTATCCCAGCGGTACTGGCGATGATCATGGCGAGGATAGCTTTCAACACGGCGGCGATATTAAGGCTGAAGCCGCCGCTACGGGTACTCGCCAAGAGCCACCGGAACCTCGAGGCCTTATAAACGCGGTGCGGAATCGCCATAAACGAATTAAAACAGGAAATTCTTCCGACAGCGGTGGTGATGAGCCTCGTCGGCAAGTAGACGACGTTACTCCTAGAATGAAGCGACGCCAACCACAAGTTGCGGAAGCCTATAGGTATGCTTCATTTGAGTGCGTACCGTTTTTTGGGTTACTAATTTTATCCAGTCGTCGATGGTGAGCCGATGTTCGATTGCTGCCAGAACAAACAGCATTCAGCCGTGACCTGTTTTCTTTTCCTCTCTTTCCTTTCGATAACCCATACCCTTGATATCATTTATCTTAAGTATACTTCACTTGGGGCCTACGGCTTGTCTCGCCTTGAGACTCTCTTACTGTGAGGCAAGTTCAAGATTGGCTCGATCACGAAGTGTTCATACATCCAATTCTCCTTTGGGTAGACTTCTGTGCATCAAGCTACCATTCCGCTCCAGCATTACATGGGAAATAACCGCGCTGTCACCATTATCCGCAAATTGAAAAAGAGAGAAAGAAGAAGAAAAAGCAAAATTCTGTATACGAGACTGCGGGCGAGAAGATAGTTTTTCAACTGCCATTCGGATGGATTAATTTTTCTTTGTCTCTATCTCTATACAGGCTTTTTTTTTTTTACAAAAAAAATTCGGAGCATATGATTAGTTCTGCACTATATGAGTGCCGGTCATTTTTCAGAATTATGGAGGCGGTACATATCCATGCTTTCAGTTTCCCTTGGGATTTCTTTCTGCAGCATTGAATACCCATGGAACATTCCGCAGATGTACGCATGCACCACGAAGTACGTCTACAGGATCCTCTCCCAGAGTAAAAGGTGATATCTCTCAGGTAAGCATATCTCAAATGTAGAAGGAGAGATATTTTGTCCGTCAGTCCGTCATCAACGGATCCCCTGGAAAACTACAGTTCTGCACTCAAGGGAATTGGAATATTGCTGGATTTACTTCAAGTCCGAAAGATAGGGGACACCCATCATGTAAACCTCAGCGGGGGCTCGCAGTATATTACATCTAGGTCTAACCAGCTCTCACTGGGTTGCCATATGGCCGCAATATACGCAGATCCCTGGATTATGATAAGCCTCCTAATTTGGCGTCTGCCCGTCTTTTCTGCTGCAGATTAATAGCTGAGGAAGGCAATGAGAGCCGCCTCGTTTCTTTTCCTTCTGGACTAGTCTCTGCAGTAAGAATGACTCCTGAAACAGGAAGATTGTGAAGCATTCATCAAACATATCTGCGAGGAATTGACCATTCCAATACGTGGGAATACCGGTGTCTAGCCAAGCAAGACCCGGTCCTGGTGTATAGGGAGTGCTATCTTCGCAATACGCAGTCTCTGACTTCTTTGATTGGATTCTCTGGATATATCCAATACTGAGAATATTCTGATGTGATGCCATTGGTTTCCAAGCCTTTTTCTTGATTGAAGAGGCACAATCTCACTAACTGATAATTAAGGGATATAGGAGAGTTGGTGTGGGAGCAGTGGCATGATGGTATGGGTAGGAGGATGTTCGTGAAATGGAAAGCAGCTGTGGAATATAGAAGACTAGGAGTTAACTACCTTGTATTCCTCTGAATATAAAATAAAACATGCTTGAAGAAGTTGCTGAATTTGTGTGAGTCTTCACTCACAGAAAGTTGTGATTGAAATCTGTTCAACTGTGTGAGGTGACTCGCCAATCACCTTGGTTCGCTTTCTTCCTCTCCAACGTGGCGACAAGGCTGAAATCATTCTCACATCCTCAACTATTTTTCAGCCCTCATGTGCTCCCATGCAGGCGTTTCATTAGTGCTTTCTGATGCATCTGTGGCGACCCGCGGGCCTCGCCTATGGCAGGAGAGGCGGGTGAACATCGGAATGAGTGCTGGCAATGAGGAGCCAGATTCGCATTTATTTTGATGGATACATAATGCCTGTTATCATCCACATCCATCCTTGAAACCACCTGTCTGATACGGTGAGAGCTACTATGAAGAAGCGCTGTTGAATAGTTGGAGTTTTCCCATGTAAGTCAGCCTGGTAATGTCCAGCACATGTTACATGGGAGTGATTAATCTAAGAATCAATTGCAGGATACCAGGCATTCGAGCACATCAGCAGGACCTAACGACATGTGGAAATTCTTCCTGGCCAAGCTCTGCTGCAATCTCCTAGTCCTAGCTGCCCTAGCTCACGGAAGCCCAGTTGGGATTTCCGCCAGAAATGGCCACCTTGGCTCACCTCCAATTGGACCGCAAGGCTCCGTTCTCGTTGCCTCCGACGACGATTCCAGCAATGCAACTGCAGCCAGACCCAGAGCTTTCCTGAACGTATCTCGGGGTGTGAATACTACTCTGGCCCTTGTCAGTACTGCGTTGATAACGGCGACGTATGCAGTGCTGATTGGACCTGGTACGAGATTGTCGAGTACCAGCAAAATCCCGCTGGGATGCATCAGAACGAACATAGGCAATCTTCTGTCGAGGGCATGGCCAGATATGAGCACATCCTCGCAGATAGACGGGTCAGCAGTGTCCACCACATCACATAGTGAAGAAGATGCTATCAGGCTATTCTACGTAGGCAAGCTGGTTGGAGACGAAGGAAGGATAGCCAGAGGGGTAGAGGAATGCGAGGCCCTTCCGAAGACGAGAATTCCTACTCCATCCATGTGGTTGACATCGGGTTCGTCGTTGACGAAGAGCATGGTTCAGCTGGCGATATGGGAGTGGGTGTGCTTATGGATGGTCGTGGCCATGCTCACCTCTACGCTGATGTTTAACGGGTTTTTCTCGAATCAGAGGACCCCGGATGCGTATCCTCGTCTGGTCATTGTAATAATCTACGTGACTGCCTTTTGTCTTCACGCGTGGTATGTGCGGAAGACGTGTGTGAGTTTCTTTACGCTTTTCGGCGCGGGCGCGACCTGGAGTTTGTTAAACAAAGCTTCCTTTTCTTCAGTTGACCTTGGTCAGCTTAAGGCGGGAATCGTGGGAGGTACACCGCCAGTGTTCAGAAAGACGGGGAAGCCTGCTGCTAGCCCTGTATTTCCTCCATACGCAAATTGTCGTTTGAAAGGGATGGGTCCTTTAGGAAGCGTGGACCCTACTAAGGATTCTCCCCAAAAGTCTGACGAGGATCAGGGTGCTCTTGACACTGTTATCACTTGGCAGAAGAGCGAAATTTCCTCAACTGTTCAAGCAGGCAGTGCAGCTTTGGAGAGGGTGATAACAAACGTGATGACAATTGTTGGTATTACTATTACTACAGGATTTGCGCCATGGACGTCAATTACCAGCTCTGGAGACAGTACTATTCAGCTTGGCTCGTTGGGTCTACTTGCATCTCTTACAATTGGATCTGGCGCCATGTTCAGCAGTGCGGTGGAGCTCAGTGTGATGAATTCGTCGTTTCGAAATGTTCTCTTCTATAAAGAGGTCATGATTAATGGGCAGGCTACAGCACATGTACAGAAACGGGCGAAAACGAAGAATGTTGTTGGATTCACGCATAACACGGTGAAAATGAAGAGAATCGGGCTGCTGGAATTGACAAAGTTCACAAAACTCTGGGCTTTAATAGTCTTTGGCCCTGCATATGCCTTATTACCCAGTGAAGAGGACCATTTTAGGCAGTCTGCCGGTGCTCAATTCGAAGTTTGCACCAACGTGAGAGATAAGTCCGTTCTGCTGACGACAGAGCCCACAAGCGAGCACCAGACATCCTCCGATGGAGGGAACGTCGAAGCAATTAACGTATGTTTCCTTGTGAAGAAAAATCCAGTGGCTCCCTCGAATTCTACATCGCAGAAAGCCAAGAGGAATCATGCCAGCAACAAGGCTGTATAAAGCTCACTTGTTCATCGTTATCCGTTATTTGCAGGTTTCGCTTTCGCATCAGCTTTTATGAATAAGACGCTCGTGCTAAGCCCATGGTTCGGCTTCTCACGACGATATGAGTGGTATCGGAAGTGGCCATCTGATTCTATGTCTGCTGGAGGTTGGCGATCGACAATTGTCGAGCCGTCATTCCGCGTAATTCTTTCAGATTTCACACCATGGCCCTCGAGCTCACACACAGCCAAAGCCGACAGCTTGAATGAGAACCCAATCGGAATATCTTTGCCCAACACTAAAGCCAGTTCCTTTCGATCTGCTTCCGTCATCTCATGTCTTACCAAGGAAGATCGGAAGAGATCCTGACGTCCCGCCTCAACAAACACATCCCGGATATCTGCCTGCATCTCATCGTCCCAGTGAAACTGCATGTAACGATCACCCGCTCCCGGGCCTATATATGCTACAATATCATCCCGACATGCCCCACACCCTACCATCGCATCAACCGCGTTCCCCACCACGCCTTTCACCAGCGCTCTCCAACCCGCATGAACCAGACTAATCACTCCCGATTCCGGCGCATACAAGAATATCGACTGACAATCCGCACCCTGGACCCCAAGGACAAAACGTGATGACCGGGTAACGATCCCATCATACATCACCGGTCGTTCCTCACTGCCATCTATGACGACGGGCATAATGCCGCCCGTACGGCGGCTGCTGACCCATTTGTAGTCCTCTGCGACAATGACCTGCCCGGAGTGAGGCCAGCCTCCATTAGGCCATGTTAAGCGCTGAGGATCAAATTCCAGCTGCGTCGCTAGATATTGCAGGTTTTGGTTAAAATGCTGCGATCGGTCGCGTGACGTTGAGTTCACATCCTCGCCGGAATGTGGCGTGGTGGGTGGCCAGTGAAAGGAAAAATTGTGGTTCTGTTCAAACGAGGTTCCTCTGCCAGTATATGCGGCGCAGATTCGATCTTGAGAGTCAAGCCCGGAGGCGAAGTATATGGGAGAAGTCATTGACACACGGGGATGTGGTAATACTGTGTCAAATCCCAGAGTGCTGCAGAGTCTGAGAATTCATCAGCAGATTGTGACTCACTAATGGCCTCGTCATCACCGAGTATAAATAACTAATGTATCAATATAAATACTACACCAGCTCACTTTTCTTCCACTTTTCTTTCAACTTTCTTTCACCTTTCTCTCATTCTATACAAATCAGAGTCATATTTCCTAGTATCAATCTCCGCAAATATGGAGAGGCCCTCTATTCCACAAAGAACTTCAAGCAAAAAAGCTCTTGATCAACTAAAGGAAATCAACGGGCGCCTCTACCTCAGAAGATAAGAGCTTCATTCGAACACGTCAGTCCCTCACTCAGTTATATATCTGCTGGGCCTGGAGACGAAATGAGCACTAACTAATCCCTGCAGATATTGGGCATCAGCTGTAGGGATCGTCGAACGACGAAGATAAAATCCTGCAAAACAACATTCGCCAACAACTATCCCCTAAAAGATTCCAGAGCATCAAAAGAGGCATGGAAAACGACAACAGAAGCACAAAACCTCTTTGAACAATATGAGATTCTACAGTTCAAACAGAGGAAAAAGTTCAAACCCAGCTCCAGCGGCGTCTCAAGGCCAGCAATGATACTAACCATGCACCATCTCAGGAACATCACGAGATCTCAGATACTAGGACCTTGCTACATAAGCCATGTCCCTCAGTGCGGGGCAAGTAGATTACATAAACATAGTACTATACTCAAATAGGAATAGACTAAACAAGGTTGGCCCTAGAAGCAAAGTGAGATTTAAGATCTCAAACTGTTTCAAATCTTTCAACTTTTTCAATCTTCTTATCTTTTTTTCTTCTCTCTTCTCTAAATTAACTACTGCTACTATCTGCTCTATCTCTTTCTCAGATATCAAAATGACAAAAGATTTGAAGAGCAGTGTAAGTGATTTAAAAATATTATTAAATTAATTAAAAAAAACTGAAATCAGTTTAGAAATGATACAAGCAGTACATTACACTAAAAAAAAAATTTAAAAAAATGTGAAATCATTACAAAGAAGATATAAGCAAAATCTCACTTTGTGTTAATTTTGAAATAATATAAAATTATTTATTAATTATTTAAAGCAATATAAATTTATAAAAATACAATCAGATAAAATTTACTGTTATGTACAAAATTGCAATAATATGATGAAAAAAAAATAATTCAGAACTAATTTAATATTATTTTTGTACTGATTTCAAACTGTTTCTGAGTAAACTAAATATATCAGCATTAATAATTTACATCATTATGTGAACAAATTACATGATACATTTCAAATTGCAGCATCTGTCAGCAGACATTACTCACACAAGTTATTAAATAAGATTATTGATAAAAGATTCTTAATTGATTTCAAGTCAGTTTCATATTGATTCTGTATTAGTTTGTAACTGATTATTAACAATGTATTGTAATGGAAAGTTCAGTGCTTTTTATCAACACAACATACACAGCTAAGTCAACACTCTATATTGATACATTCTAGTTGACAAACATTTTCTTAGTCAATTTTCTTATCAATCTTGCTTCTGTTGATTTTATGTCACATTTCTTTCTGCTATATCTTTTTTATCAGTTGCTGAAAATATATATGAAAAACATTTATTTATTATTGAGAGAAAACATGCTTGTATATACTTCTGAACATTTTTGAACATTACACATACATATATTGTTTTATCATTTAATTGTTTTGTTGTTGATAATTATTGATATATATAAATTAATGTATTGTTCTTTTGATATGACTTTTGTTCACTATATTATCATGATTTCTAGAGTTGATACTTGAGAACTTGATATGAGATTGTTGACAGACTCTTGATTGATTGTTATTGCTAATATTAACTATTGATGTGTTGATTGTGGTGTTTTCTTCTTCTTACACTAGACTTATTTCAATCTGCTCATATCAACTGAGTCATATAGTTTTTTTGTTTCAGTATCATAATTTTGTTAAACATTATGAAAACAATCAACAGAAAAAAAATAATTCTGACTTTTTAAAAAAAAATAATATCATGAATGAAGATGACAATGCTGAAGAAGAGAATGAAAATGATAATGAAGAAAAAACAACTGATTCAGAATCAGTTGTTATGAATGATGAAATTGCTTTGAAATTAATTTTGAATAAAATAAAAATTAATTCTGCATCAGTTGAAATAAACAATGTGATATTGAGTAAACTTATTGCAAATCAATCAAGTCAAGAATTTGTTATCATTGAAGAAAATGATATGAAGATAGTTTCAGAAATTAATATAAAAGAAAGTGATTTGAAATCAATTGAGCAAACTGCAGTCAAAAAAAAAATTCATTTTTAAAATTAAAAAAAAATCACATTAATTAAAAAAATAATTTTAAAACAATTCTGAAAGTTTGATTAAGTATTTCAATAAAAAAACAAAAAAAATATAAGTAATTCTCAACTACTAATTAATCAGTTCTGAACTAATTGTTATTAAATTTTGATGAATGAGATGAGACATCAAATGCAAGTTTTGAAACACAAAATCTTATGTGCAAAATGTCAAACAACATTTGATAAGTTTTTCTAAGTCAGTTTTTAACTAGTTCTGAGCTGATTACTAATTAGTTTCAGCATGCTGCAAAAATTTACAATTTTACTTGCATTTTGCTTTGTTTGTTTCAATTAATTCATCTGCATCAAAATCTGAATAAAATTCTGTATGAATTTATGATGTAGTTTCAAACTGATTTTAAAGTGTTTTTCAAATAGTTTTGAGATAGTTAGAAAATAATTCATGAAACAAGATGATTTTTATGTGATCAGTATTATTGAGTTTAAATATATTATTATAAATTAAATTTATAATATATTTTATCATTGAATTTTTAATTAATTTAAATTATATATTATATTAAATTTTGATTTAGTTTTACATAATATAATAAAAATATAAAATAATATAATATAAAATAAATATTAAAAAATATAAATATAAATAAAACTGTAAAGAAAATTAATAAAATTAAATTAATATTTAATTATTAAAAATTTTATAATTAATAATAAATTCTCTATATAATAAAATAAAAAATCAAAACTTATTAAATAATTATATATATATGTAATTTTTTTAATTATATATAAAAACTTATTACAATTTTAAAAAATAAATAAATTATTTAATTAAATATATTTTGATATTTTACAATAAAACAATAGTCAGTATATATTAAAAACATTATATATAATTTATTTTCAGATTTTGAAATGTTTAATTCTAATAATAATTAATTAAATTAATATATTATAAATAAAATATTTTATAACAATACTGTGATGATTAATTAATAAATACAAAATTAAAATTAATAATTAAAATATAACAAAATTAGTTTCAATAATTATAAATATATAGAAATTATATTTTAATAAAATATATATATATAAATTTATAAAATTAATGAAAAACAATTATAACAGTTAGTTATATTAAACAATAAAAAATAATACATAATTTAAAATATATTTTATTTGTTTAAAAGTAATTTCAAAATTCTAAACAATAAAAGAGATTAACTATATTAATTTTTTGATTTTAATAATTTGAATTAAATTGAAATTGAAATTATAATAATTTTAGTTTTATAAAATTTATTAATTTTTTTTATTTATTTAAATTAAAACAACATACAACTTTAAAAATTATTTAATAATTTAGTTGCTAATAAAATGTAATTAATTGTTCTCAATAAATACAAAAAAATTAATAAATATTCATAATGTTAATAAAATTTTTTATAATTTTAAATTAAAAATAAAATAATTAACTTGAAATACTTTTTAAAGATTTAGAATAAAAGATTAATAATTTAACAAAAAAATTTTTGAATCTTTTTTTATACAATGAATATAATCAGTTTTTTGAATTACTTTAATGAAATTAATTTGTTTCAAATTTAAAGTGCTTTTTAATTAATTTACAGAAAATTAAGAATTAATTTTAATAAAGCAGTAAATAATATGTGATTTATAATAATTAAATTTACATAATAGAAAAAACATACATGCATGTAATCAAAATTTCTAAATAATAAAAACTCTCTGAATTGATTGCTAGTTAATTGCAAATTACTTTCATCATAAACAGAAATAATATAAAATTATATTTAATATGTTTATGAATGATGTAAATCAATAATACTGTAATTATACTATGAATTTTTTAAAATAAAAAATTCAATGAAGATTTTGAACTAATGAAATGTTTCTGAATTAATTATTATATTGTTCAGAATCAGTTCTATTATATACAGTCATGATAGTAAGTTTATAATTATGATATTTACATGATGTAAATCAATAATACAGTAATTGTGTGATGAAATATTTTACATAAAAAAATTCAGTGAAGATTTTGAAGTATTAAATTATTTTCAAATCAGTTATTAAACAATTAAGAATCAATTTAAGTATAAGTAAAAATAATATTAAGTCATATCAGTTGTGTTCAGAAATGATGTAAATTAATAATGCAGTAATTATATTTTAAAATCTTTCACATAAACAAATTCAATTCAAATTTCTGAAAATTTAAATGTTCTAAATTGATTATCAAGCAATTGCAAACTGATTTCATCATGATCAGAAATAATATTACATCATATTTTTTATATCCAAAAATAATGTAAATCAATAATACTGTAATTGTATTGTGAAATTCTTTATAAAGAAAATGTAATCAAAATTTTTGACCACTTAAATATTTCAGAATCAATTGTCAAATAATTAAAAATCAATTTTATCATGAACAGAAATAATATAAATTAATATTGCAGTAATTGTGTGATGAAATTTTTTACATCAAAAATTTAATCAAGATTTCTCAGCATTGAAATGCTTCTAAATCCATTTCTAAGCAATTTAGAGTCAATTGTACTATATCAGCAAATGATGTTAAAATATAATGCTTTATATATATTTTATTAAGTAACAATTAAATTTATTTTAAAAATATATAATTTATATAATATCAATAATTAAATCAATATAAATTTTAAATTTATTTTATATTTAAAAAAACCAAAATTATATATTTTTAAATAAATATGCAAAATTACATTATTAAATATATATTATTATAATATTAAAATTATATATAATTCTTTATATATATATTTATTTTAAATTAGTAATAAATTTAAATATACAAAAATTAATATATAATATTAACAATAAAATAATTACAATAAATATCTACTATCTAACAGTTTATTTTTAATAATTTGTATAACTTGTTGCTTAATTACAATTTATTATAAATTTAAAATTCATGTTACAATTATAATACAGTTTATGAAACACATTAAATACAATAATAAATCAAATATATTAAATATCTATAAAAGTATAAAGTGAAATTTCAATAAATTGTAATTTTATATTATAATTAAATTTATATTTAAATTCAATAATTAAAAAAACAGCAAGCTAATAATTTTTAATAAATTATATTAGATTTAAAATAATTTTATATATATTAATTGATTTTTTTTAATTAAAAAATAAATCATTCAGTTTTACAATTATTATAAAAATTTAATTTATTCATTAACTATACTGTAAAAAAACTTTTACTAATTTATATATTAATTAATATTATAATAATAACAAAATATATTATATTTTGCAGTTTTTTAAATACAATCAAGATTTAACATTAAAGTTAATAAAAATTTGTATTTATTTATCAGAATTATAGAATTATTAAATATATTGTATTATATTTTTTTTATTTTTTAATTAATTGCTGAAATTTATTTAAATTTACAAATTTAATATAAATACTAAAAATTAAAAAATTCTAGTCTATAAATGAAAAAATAAATAAAAATCAATTATATAAATACAGAAAAAAGATTTATTAAATTAATATATAAATAAATATAAAATGACTAATATTTACTTAAATAATAAAGAATTATAAATAAAAAAATCAATATATTATTTATATATATATTATATTTGTTAAATTTAATTAAATTTAAATTAATTATATTTAAAGAAAATTAGTTCAACTTTTTATGAAGTAATAAATTTATTAATTAAATTTAAATATTTATATTTTAAAAAAATAATTTATGAAGAATTTGTTTTTAATAAATTACAATACATAATATTCAAAAAAACAGTTATTATATTAATATTATTTAATTTAATATAAGACTTTAGCTGTGAGCTCTGTAAATGCTAACACTGTTTTTTTTCTTAAATATAACTAGTTTTAAATTGATTAGTGTTAGTAAGTATAACATATAAAAATAACACACTGATTTTTTTCTTCATTCAGAGAATCAGTAATAATTTTTTTATCTAACAATTATATTCTTTACTTACTAAATTTTTTATTAATTAAGTAAATAATAATTATTTCACATCTGCTTATATACAAATAAATTAAAATTGTATTTGTATTTTATTTTTTTTAAAAAATTTATGATGACAAAAATGTCAAAAAAATCAAATATCTTAATAAAAATTATAAAACTAACTTATAATAATTAAATATTTAATAAAAATAATTTATAATTAATATTTTGTATATCAAATTTTTACTTTTCAAACTGTTGTTAATTATTACAATATAAATTTAATTAATTTATTAATTATCTTTTAATTAAAAGTATTTTAGAAAAAATTTAATAATAAATTTAATTCAGAATATATTTTATAAATATTAAGTTTTAAAATATATTAAATATTTTTTTATAAAATTTAAATTAAATAAATATAAAAATTATTTCATAATATATATTATTTTATAAATTATTTCTGTGCAGCTAAACTTGTATAAAGTAAAATATTATTTTATTAAAATATTTTATCAGATTTATAAAAAAAAATAATTTTTTTAAATTTTTATATAAAAATTTGTGATATATTTTTTTTAATATTTTTTTAAACTTTTTGTGTAATAATCAATTTTAATTTTTTATTATATTAAATAAAAATTTACATTATTAGCAAAATATTTTTTTATAATTTATTGAATTTCTTAAATTTTCACAAAATTTTTTTTTCTTAAAGATAGAATACAAAAACTAAAAAGTAATTAAATTTCATTTTAAAATTTTTTTTTCAATAGTATAAAATTCAGTTCTTTTGTAATATTTTTTTCATCAATAACATTCACTTTTTAGATTTTTATTTTTTAATATTAAAGTTTTGTAAAACATATTAAATTATAAATTAAAAAATATTTTAAAATATTTCAGAAACTAAAGTTTTTTATTTTATTTTAAAATTTTAGTAAACTAAATAATAAATATATCACTTTGCTTAATAAAATAATTTTGAAAATGATTTTTTCTAAATTTAAATTTAAAGTTTTGTTATATTTTAAATTACTGAAAAATATTATAGATTATAAATCAGATAATATTAAAGTTTCTTACAATAATAGTAATTTTTTTATTATAATTTAAAACAGTATAAATTAAAATACATATAAATTTAAATAATTTATTATTTTTTAATTTATTTTTATGAATTTCAGTGTTAAATGCTCAGATTTTAAAGAAATTATAATTATTTAAAAAAAATTCAAAAATATATTCTGATGATTAAAGTAAATTTATAAAAAATATAAATAAAAACTTGATATTTAATATAATTTATTTTGTTTAAATTTGACAAAAAATAAAATGTCTGTAAAGAAAGTTTATACTTTATTATAAAATTATATTTATTTCACAAAAAAAATTACAAAAAAATATAAATTATATTATAATTTTGTTAATTAAAATTGATTGCAAATTATATGATAAATATATATTTTAATTTATAAAATTTTAATATTATAAAACTTATTTTCTCAATCTGTAACACTTTTAATATATAAAATTTTTATAAATAATTTTTAAAAAATAATTAATTTAATTAGTAAAAAAATAAAAAATATTTATTTAATATATATTTATATATATTATATTAAATAATTAAACTCCAAACAAGCTTAAATTAAATTAAATAATAAAAATTATAATTTTAAATTATATAAATTGAAATATTCTGATTAATTAATTTGTTTAAATATTATTTTAAATACAATTTAAATTAAATAATAAATAAAGTTATAATTATAAATTTAATAATATTATTTATATTTTATAATAATTAATATCAGCAGTAGCTAAGCAGTTTATATATAAACTTTAAATATATAAAAATAATATAAAATATTAAAATAATATAATAAAATTTGAAATATAATAACAAATTAATCAAAATCAAAATGAAAATTTCAATCAATACTGATTTAATTTTTTAATTCAAAATTACTTTATGATATAGTTGAATTTAATTAATATGAATCTCACATCATATGTCAACAAAACAAAATCAATTGATAGTTATTTAGAAATTGATTTAGAAACATTTCATTACTTTAAAATTTTGTGAAAAGTTGTGCAATAAAGTTAATTACTGCATTATTCATTTGTATTATTTATGAACACATCTGATATGATTTAATAATATTTTTATTCTTTATTAAATTGATTTAGAATTGTCTAAAAACTGATTCTGAAACACTTCAGTAATTGAAAGTCTTCACTGAAATTTTTTATATAAATAATATCACAATACAATTACAGTACTATTGATTTACATCATTTCTGAACATAACTGATATGATTTAATATTATTTTTACTCATAAAAAAACTGATTCTCAATTGTTTGACAACTGATATAGAAACATTTAAATTTTCAGAAATTTTGATTAAATTTTTTATGTTAATGATTTTATATTATAATTACAGTAATAGTATTATTAATTTACATCATTTCTGAACATAACTGATATGATTTAATATTATTTTTACTTATAAAAAAACTGATTCTCAATTGTTTGACAACTGATATAAAAACATTTAGATTCTCAGAAATTTTAATTAAATTTTTCATGTTAATGATTTTATATTATAATTACAGTATTATTAATTTGCATCATTTCTAAATATATAAAATATGATGTAATATTATTTCTGTTCATGATGAAATCAGTTTGCAATTGTTTAATAATCAATTTAGAAATACTTAAGTTTTCAGAAATTTGAATTGAATTTTTTTGTGTGAAAGGTTTTATAATATAGTTATGCATTATTAATTTTTATCATTTGTGAACATAATTAATATAATTTAATATTATTTCTATTCATTTCAGAATTGATTTTCAACTGCTTCAAAAATGATTTGAGATTATTTCACTCATTAAAGAAAACTCAAATTGCTAAAAAAATAATTTTTAATAACATGCATTTGTGGCTGTATGTTGTTTATCTTATATGAAATAATTCATATAAATTACACATCAGTTTGTGATTTGATAAAATCAATTTTCAATCATTTTTAAATCAACTTCAAAGCACTTTTATTATTAGATGAAATATATATAAATAAAATTCTTGTTATATCAATTTGTCTTGTAGACATATATCAATATTATGAATCAAATTTCATCAACTGTTTCACAAAAACTAAAATGTAAATTATGTAATCATTTTAAAACTAATACAAAAACAATTTCTAGCTTGTATTTTCTGCTGTTTTTTATTGTAGCAAAAAAATCTTTAATCTGATTTTTTCATTCATTAATTTTATGATTTTTAACTTTTTTTCAGTTTTTTATTTATTTATTTTATTTATTTTTTTTGTTGTTGAATTTAAAGTTTCTTCTTCTGCAAAATTAATTGTTGTTTTTGATATTCAAAATCAGAAATTTGAGCAGTGAATGATAATAATCATAATGATGAAGATGAACTTAAAGAAAGTTCTTGTGAAAATAAAAAATCATGAAATGATTTAAACAATTTTGTATTAGCTCTAAAGCAGTTATGAATCACTTCAGAATATATATTTAACAAATGCTGCTTAATGAAAAAATAAGATTCTAAATAATAATTAAAAATTGTTCATATTTATTATTGTAAAGTAGTCATAAATTTGTTAAAACATATTGTGTTTAAGTTGAGATTGTAAATGAAGTTTTAAATATAATATTAGAGCTGATTTTAAGATGATTCTCAACTAATTAAAAACTGATTTTATATCACTTATCTTGCATGAGTTGATGTTTGTTGACTTTGAGATTTAATTTGTGAATTAGAAACTGATAATGCTCTAAATAACTGACATGACTGAAAAACAACTTCTGATGATGAGCTTATAAATATAATTTCATATATTTCAAAATCAGCATCATTCATATTGAGATTCTCATTATTTTAAAAAACATAATATTTTTTTAGCAACTGATTTTTTGTTAGTTCAGAATTATTTTATAAGCAGTTAAAAATTAATTGATATATTTTTTACTCTTATGAATTTATGATATCTTGCTGCAATTAAATCTAAATAATAATTGTGATGAATATCAAAATTCAGTCAAAATTAAAATTGATTTATATTTTTTTAATTTAAAATAAATAAACTTAAAATCAATTAATAATTAGTTCTATGCTAGTTTTGCAAAGATAAACTTACACTTTAATTGCTCTTAATAATGTTAAATGTCAATCTAATGAATAATTTTTATTATAAGTTTGCTTCACAGCATTTGTATAATTTCACAATTGTATATAAACATCTGAATTTATAAGTGAACATTTTTAATTCAATTCTGCAGCAATAACATGTGTTGTTTTATGCTTTGCTCAATCTGCAATGAATTTTAACTCATGAATTAATTATATATTAGTTTGAAACTGATTTGAAAGTGATTCAGAATCACTTATCTTGAAATAATTAACAAATTTTTATATATTCATCAAAGCTTTCAACACTTAAGAAATTAATCATTTGTTTTTAAATGTTTGAATTCTCAACTTCAGCTGTCTAATTAATTTCACAAAAAAAATAAATATAATAAAAAATGATAATATTTTTTAAATGTCAGTGTTAAAATTGATTTTCAAAATTCAGTTTTCTTAAATATAAATTTAAATTTATATTGAGATATATCAATTTTGAGTTAATTCTCAACTAGTTCTCAATCAGTTCATCTGTAAATTATTTTAAGTTTATGTTTATAATCACAACTTTAAATTTTATTTCATGTAAGTGATAAAATTGCACTGATGCATTAACTGTTTCAGTCACTAGATTAAATAAATATGTAAATAACATTTGATAATCATGTGTTGTATTCAAAATGATGAAAACATGTAGCAAGATAAAAACTACATTCATTTTATAATTAATTCAGAATCACTTTATAATTACTTCAAAATCACTTCATAATTACTTCAGAATCAATACTAAAAAATTATATTTTGTCATGATTTGAAATTAATGTTGCTATTACAATCTCATTGAATTTGCTGAAACTAACATATTTATAACACATATTAATTTCAAAAACATTTAATGTGATAAAATAATGCAATTGCTTTTTCAGTGCACAGAAAATTATGACTTTATTAATATTATTATAAATTTTTTAAATATAATTCTGTAATTTATACATTAGCATGAATTAATTTTTAATTATTAAAAAATCAGTTTAAAATTAATATACATTTTTAGTTCTGAATTTTGCTATTGTTCAAATCTTACACTCTCAAGATTTTAATTATGAGAATACATAAGCATTTCTTTTATGTATCAAGATTTGAAATTTATTCATATTCACAAAACTGACATGAATCTGAAATAAAAATTTTTCATTATATTTTTCACAAAAATTTTGTATCATCTGATGTTTTAAAAAGCTTGCTAAAAAACTAGTTAGCAAGTGATTTAAAATCATTTTGAAATTATTTATATTATTAACTGTAAGATTTAAATTTTGAATCTGATGAATAGCATTCATTATTTTTATCATTATTGAAGCTGAAAACTTATTTAATAAAAAAAAATGTGTATGAACTTTATGAAATGTGAATAAGATATATAAACATTTATTTATATTTAATAAAATTATAATATGAAATTTGACTTCACAGTTCATTTTCACTAGTTATTCACATTTATTCAAGTGAGAAATTTCTTATCTAGAGTTAGTTTTTAATCAATTATAAATCAGTTTCAAAAATATTATTGATCACATGTTTTAAATTATGTGTGAGCTTAATAAATAACATCACATTTTTCATGTTTTTTTTGCTTTATAACAGATTGAAAAAGTTGTTGCAAGATTTTCATATTACATTGTGATATTAATAAAGCAAGAAATTTATAAAAATGCTAATGTTTATTTATTGTTGCATGTTGACATATCACAAATAAATGAGAAATATTTTTAAAAATTTTCAAAATCAATTTTCAATCAATACAAAATCAGTTAAAAATGATTATATATTAATAAATATTATTCAAATACTGATTTATAAATAAAAATTGAAATGACACAAATTTTTTTGTTCTGAAATACATTCATTATTGTTTAATAAAATCTAAATAAATAATTCAGAATTAATTTTAAAACATTTGTTAAGTATTATTTATATTAATGTATTTTATTTTTTTTTCTTCATTTAAAATTTGAATCTGCTAATAATATTATTTTATTTTATTTCAAACAATTTTATTCATTTTTAAATAATGAAGATTTTGAAAATCAACATTTAAAAATTTACACACTTTTGCATTTATACAGTTATACTTGTGTTTTATTATTTATGTATGAAAATATAAGTAATAAATTTTTTTAAAACTGTGAACATAACTTATTTCATATTGAATTTAATATTAAGTAATCAGTTATAAATTAATTTAAAAATATTTAAATATCAATTCTGAATTAATTCATATCTCATCATGAAGTGTTTGTAATTTTTCAATTAACATTTAATAAACATTAATTACATATGTGAAATCATCTGAATGAGATTCAGAATACTCAAAAAAAATAAAAAATAAATAAAAAATAAATAAATTAATAAATCATGAATGATTTAATGTAAGTGATGTTGAAAATAATGTCTGTCACAATACTAATCAGTATTAAATCATTTTTAAAATATTTAAAAAATAATTTTTATTATTAACACAATATTTTGAGAAGTATAAAATTCTTTAATTAATATTTTCTCAATTCAAGTTTTATTTTCTTGAAAATTATCAACATCTGTTGATTCAGAAAAATTTACATAAAAGATTGCATTATTCATACTGAAAATAATTTTGAAGTAATTAGTTAATTAAAAAATGAAGAAATAAAAAATTTAAAAAACATTATTACAAGTGTATTATAATATATAATGAAAGTTGTCTCTTGTCACCACAGGACAATTAGCTCAATCACATGACATCACATGATCACACTAATATAGTGTGGAACATGGCTTTTATGGTGCAGTCCTAGTATCTGCAACCAGGAACAGGTTACAGCACTGATCAGATCTTGAAGTGCTCCAGGAGGCAACAGTGAATCAGCAATCTTGAAGAAGAAGCACTCTTCATACATACAATTGTCAAAATCTTTGATTTTCTTCAGAGTCTATGACATAGCAAGAACTATAACTATCTACAAAATATTCTGAAACTTCAAGTTATCATTTGTCATGAAAATATAAATCAGCAGATAATTGACAAGATTGATCATTCTGCAATCATGCTTGCATCAGACTTTATCAAAGCTATCAAAGCAAAGGAGAACTTTGATGATTATATTCAGAGATGAATTTCATCTAGAAAAGAAAAAAGCAAGTACAAATGTCAAAGTTATTGAAACAGAATGCATAAGTATCAACTTGACTACTCTTCAGAATACTTTTTGACAAAGAAATTGAGAATCAATTGATTTCTTACATTAAATTAACATCTTGAAAATAAGGAATGAAAAAACTGACTCTGGAGTCTGTTCTCAACAGTGATTTATATAAACAGCTATCAACTCAACTTATCAAGTTCAAAGACTGGTTGGAAAAACTCAAGAGCACATCCCATTACCCTCTCAAGGACTGAAAAAAAGAAATTGACTAGTCTTGCAAGCACATTCAGTGATATTCTGAAAACGACAGCTATCCATCAAAGCATTGAAAGCATATGATTTTCAATATCAAATGCTTAATCACTGAACATTATCTGTTAAACATAATCAAATAAGAACAAGCAGCAAGCTCTTATTGTCAAAGTCAGACAGGGCCTACAGGCTCTTGGGAATCATATCAGAATATGAAATCAGAATCATTTCAACTCAAAGCTCAAAATTAACATCAAGAACTTCTTCAAGTGATTTCAAATATATTGAGTTGTCATTGTCTTTTCTGCTATTCTTTCTTTAGCACACAAACTTCAACTTGACTTGACAGATGTTGAGTAACGAGTTTACAAAGAATAAGTGAAACAACATCAAGAATTCTGAAATGACAGCTTCAACAGACTACTAAGTTATGTCAGTTGCTCTGAAAAACTCATTACTGTCACAGATGTTTCTGTTGTTGAACATATACTCAAAGTTGTAAGTTCTCTTCTTCAGTGTCTCTTCACTGAAGATTTCCCTGAAAATGACATTTCAAGAACTAACTATACTATTTAGTGACTGAAACAGAAAGACTATCATGTAGTTAGCTGCTATGTTCACTGCCAACACTCACACAGAGTCCAGAAGATCTCCTCTGGTGCCATGTCCTCGGAATGTGGCTATGCGCCTGCCTCATGATCGCAGGCCACATTCTCAGCTATAAGCATGGCCAGCAAACCATGGACGCCATTTTCGGCAAGGGTGCGCCGCCTGAGCTTGTTCACCCCAAGAATGGCATTTTACTATCATGCGTGATCAAGGACCAGTTCGACCGCGGCCTATTCGCAATAGTGCCAGCCTTGGCCGACAACCCTACTGCCGAAGAAATAGCCAGTTGGCAACAAAATGAGCCGAAGGAATATAAACTTCGGATCGTTGATCGAGGATCAACCAACTGCAGCAAATCATGGGAGTGACAGGCAAAGCCGTGGGCGGCTCTTGATGGGAAACGACTTCAGTTTAGAAAGTGAGTTTCGCCGTCGAGCTTGCTACCTCTACTACCATTATACGCTGCAAATCCTAGTTACGCCTTGCGTTCCAAAAAAGGCACCAGGGAGAAATACTTCGCGAAGCGGAGGTTGGCAAACCATTCTACAGGTTTCCTTCTGGCAAGTATGTGAATAAAAAACATGCTTTTTGGCTTTTGTAGAGGAAATTGGGCATAAAAGATAATACATAATAATGATTTACTCAAAGATTCTGCCGAGGACTCTGGCAGCGCAGAAGACGTGAAGGATGAGGATGACCCGATGCTACTGGCTGCGGGTTGGGGAAAATGGATTTAGGAAAAAAGGAGAAGCGTGTTGGAGTGGTGGGTGTTTGGAGAAGGAAGCGGATGAGGATGAGGACTACCAACAGCTATTAATGAGGACGAAACTCCTTGACGGAGATGAGAAATTTCTCTAGCTGGCCCCTTCAACACTCGACCGTATCCTTTTGGAAAGAAAATCTTCTTATATTACCTGCAATTGAAGGCCTAACCAGAGGATAAGCAGGCGGTGGTTATAAACCTCATAAGATCAGATCAGCTTATCTGTTATACATCATATATCTATACATTAGTATAGAATAGTATAGGAATCTATTCTATCCCCAGAGATTTTGTGTGCTGAGCTCAGTTTTGTCTTGATAATGAATATCTGCTTCGTTATTGTAAAATAGAGGCCTAAAAATGACAATATATTTTTATCAATCTTGACTGCGTACTGCTTCATCTTTTTGAATTTTGAAGTGTCTAAAATAACAATGTCCAGAAAAAGCGAACGAGGAAATAGTTGGTAAATCTACACAACTACCTTCATTCGGGGTCCAATTCATCTCTAGAGCCTTTGCAAGCTTCTGCGAATTGGGCTAGCTCGAGTTCAGCGCCGATGTGCTGGAGCGCCGACTATGCTACCGATTCAGGTAAAGATTCCATGCCGTTTTCAGCAATTTTCTCCACCTGCCGCACGTACGATTCCCAGTGTTCATGATAGCCCAAGTCTTCCGTCTGCTTTCTTTTCGTCTCCTCGAACTCTACACATGTGACCTGTACATGTTCGGGCAGCTCGTTCTGATCCTTGCCTACCAGCCGAACTTGATAGGTTCTCTGATATCCCGGTAGCATCTGCATCACCGCGTCATGGTCGCTTGAATACATCATATCCGGCTTTCTGTAGGGCCCTACTGAGATATCAAGGGCTTCTAGTGCGAGGTGAGTATGTTGCGACTCCTCAACGGTGGGTGCGGTCGGAGCAGAATGCGCTCGATTCGAAGAGGACCTAAGGTAATCCCATATGTCCCGGGCAGTTTTTAACGTGGGTTGAGAGTCTCGGAACACCTCCCTACCATACAGTTCGAAGTTGAGCTCAAGGGATCGAACGAACCAGAGATGCTTAGAAATGGCGTCGAATGTGGCATAAGGCTATTTTAACGATCTTGAAGTTAGCCAATTTATTCTGGAACCACAAAAGGAGCAAGCTTAACTAACCCAACCCTTCATGTAGGCAACATCGATAGAGAGTTTGCGAACAAGTGGACAATGCTGACCCAGCTTTTCCAGCTGAGCGGTGCTCAATACGCGTTTACCAACGACACCTCGGATTTCGTATTCATGCAGCTTGAGAGCTGTTAGCGTTTTTCCCAAATGGATGAGGAGCTGCTCATCCACAGCCGAAGTGCAGCTTATCAATTCCAGTTCAGAAAGACGGCGGCATCTTAAAAGGAACTTCTTGATACGAGCGCGATTAATGCTCCCAGGGCAGCCTGGTCCATGGTCACTTTGTGATTCAAGATTTAGAGTCAAAGATTTCAAGTTCAACAATCGCTCTCCAATGATCGAGGAGGTAAGAAAGGACGCACAGGTGAGCGTGACGTGGGTGAGCAGCGACCAGCTGAAAGTGTTAAGCCAATAGGCCTCAGCGTCAAGGCTTGTGCATATGCAAAAGTTCAGAAGCTCCAGCCGAGTCAGCTGAGAGGCTTTGCAGGCTTCTGGGGCACGGCTCCAGGGATATTCTGTGAAGGGGGTTGGATCTTCGCCATTAGCAATCCTTCCAAGTGAGTGAACTGTCAATGATCTCAGCTTGTGGCCAAATGCGGCTTTTTGCAGCTCGATAAAGTGGCTTTTCTTTGCGCGCTGGATACCGGTACCCAAGGAGGTGAGATTCTGCAAGCCACGCAGAAGCTGTATATTCTTCAAAGAAGTATCAGCTGGAGGAGAAATTATACCGAACGCAAAGTCTATATCATTTCGAAAATGGACATGAATGTTGCACTGTGGTTGATAAGTCTGCAAACTATTAATCAGATTTGCAGGCAGTCGAGGTTTTGCACTCCATCTAGCCCGTTATATTTTAGTTATGTATGATCTAGATCTAAGGCAGCCACTTACATGAATTTCCTTATTGAGCTCTTGGAAATGAGATCACACAGCTGGTCCAGTTGATCCAGGGTATTTTTGTGGCTTCCACTGTCATCACGCCGCGAGCAAAACTCCATCCAATCCATCTGTGGTGGGCAGGATCCGCGTATCCGGACTAATCCTGGGACGAACCAGTTGTGAACATGGATCTCGCGCAGTAATCCTCTCAAGTCTGAGTCATTCCCAAGCTGTTGGAAAAGAAACTCATTCCTTTCCTGGGAACGGGGACTTATGGTCAAGTTAAGCTTTCGATAAATCAGAGGTTGGGAAATCTGATTCCATCTACTGCAAACGAGGCGCGCTTGAAGAATGGATGCATGGCAGATGCTCTTCACCTGTAGAATAGAATAGATTAGCGACGCATTTACATTGAGAGACCTATATTATCTTCGCAGAGAGGAAGAGCACCTACTGCTGACAGTGTAAGATACAAGACCTCATAACTGAGATCTTCAATTTCAAGCTTAGGCCTATCCAAAGTTGCATAGTCCACACTCATTGTAGGCAACCGTGAGAGGCAAGTAAGTTGTTCTATATGAATTGGGACCCAATGCTGCTAGGCTGTATCAGAGAACCTGACGGTTTTCGAGCGTTTTACACAATAGACTGGCCCAGTGGTCCCTAATAACAAGAGCAGGTAGCTGACAGTCAAGCTTTCGTAGAAAAATTGAAAAATCCAAGCCTGAATGAGCTTGGATATTTGATGCGTGAATGCCATATATGTAGGTATGCCTGCATCTAGACCACAGAGCCCAGAGATAATAGACGAAAGCTGCAAATCCAGTCTCAACTCGCAGCCTCTGCCCCCTCAGCCAAACTCCAAGCCAAAGTAAGGGGCCGGGTGTAGTTACACAGTTGGCTCACCAAACAGGGGGGTTTGGGTTCAATGGGAATACAGAGTTGACATGCACTGTCGGTCCCTGATCCGCACCTCTGGCTGTCCCATTTGGACAAGCGACCCGATATGGAACCTCGGCGCAGCAGAAGACGAAGTTCAATGGTGACGATAGACGTAGCCCCAGCGGATACGTGCAATAGGATGTACCACAGCAAGCAGTGGTTGCCTGTAAGTGCTGAACGAGCAGTTCAAGTTCCTTTGGCAGTCATATCGGAAAAGCCTCCAGTGGAATCTCGCTGGGTGTCGGTTATGTCGGATCGTGGCCATGCATTGTACAGAGTGTCACAGGTACGTTTCGCTGGATCAGTAGAGATATGTCCTCAAGCTGATGCTGTTTCAATTCATCAACGCCAGCTTCACCACGTCGTCCACCCAAGAGAGGGTGGTTGAAGGCTGCAACTCACTCTATTTTGTAAGATCATTCACACTTTCATTGTAAACACTGAACTATTAGTATAACTGTTCATCTTCTCAAGGTCAAATACATGTCGAGATGTTGTTGATGGTGAAACAGGAGGTTGGCACTTGTAGTTAGCCATGTAGTTACATACATATGTACAGCATACCATAGTGGCCACAGGGCAAAAATTGATTTTCTGTTTGACAGAATTGATTTTGTCAGATCATGTGATGCTGTCAAGTCAGTACTAATGTAATACAGAATCTTGTCATGAGTAATTTCTGTAATTCTTTTTAATTAAGAGAACTCTGAAGAAGTTTTCTTCAGATTCATTTTGCTGTTTATATAAAATGAAAAAAAACTTGATTTAATTATGATAAATATTTTCAATTTACAATTATGAAGTTTAGCATACAGACACAAAAATTTAATAACAGTTGAAAATAAACATTGATAAATATTTTCAGTTTATAATTATAAAATTCAGCATATAAATACAAAAATTTGATGAAAGTTGAGAGTGAACATTGATAAACATTTTCAGTTTACAATTATGAAGTTCAGCATATAAACACAAAAATTTGATGAAAGTTGAAAATAAATATTGATAAACATTTTCAGTTTACAATTATAAAATTCAGTATACAGACACAAAAATTCAGTGAGAATCAAGAGTGAATATTGATAAACATGCATATATTAAAAAAAATTTTTGAATAAAAGCAAGCAAAACTGATGCTAAATTAATCAACACATAAAATATTTAATTCATTATTTTTAAATTTAGTTTTGAAAATGATATCAACATTTAATTTTGAAGTAAAATCAGTCAGTTCATTATAAAAATTACTGCATTAAAATATTTTTAATTTTCTTATTTATTTAACAATTTAAATTTTATCTAAATTATTATCAGCAGTTTTTGTATGTGATTATTTTTATTCAGTTTTTAATAAATTTGATTTATTTTTTTCTGACTTTTCAAGTAATTAAGTTGATTTTTGTTGTACTTGATTGTAAATAAGAAATAAATTTCAGTTTTTTCTGACTGCTGATTTTATTTTTTTTTGCATATTAACTGACTGATTTGCTGCTGAATTTGTTGCTGAATTTACTGTTGAATTTGCTGCTGAATTGACTGACAAATAAATTAAAAAATATATTTCATCAAAAATTGCATGACTTGAAGATTTTTTGTTTTGATAATTTTGTTGTAAAATTTCTTGCAGCAATTTTTTTTCATAATCAAAAACATTATGCATTAAATGAAATAAATCATTTTCAAAATTATTTTTTGTTAATTGCTTTTTTTTATCAAGAATTGTAATTTTTTTAAAATTATTTTTTTTTCAAACAATTTTAATGAAAGTTCTTGATTAATTTTATTTTATTATGTTTTTTTGTGAAGACAATGCTTTCTGCTTGACAATTTTGCTTGATTTAAATTTTTTTTACTTGATTATCACACTTTCATTTTCTTTTTTTGATTGCTGTTTTTTTTTGTGAATATATCAGTGTTTTTTTTTTAAACAATAATATTTATCTCATACTTATTGTTGTTGTTATTTGATTTTTTTTAACAAAATAAAAGTTGAACATAATTTCAATCTGAACAAGTTTGTCATCATTTTCTGACAAGAAACTAGATATTATTTTTAATGTTTTTTTCAGTTTTTAAAACTTATATAACAATATCAACTCATTTTCTGACAATTGTGTGTAGTGATTTTCTTGACAATGTTTCATGATCATGTCAACAAAATTTTTCTGTTTTTAAATTATTTTGTAATGTTTGATTGACACAACTGTTATATCTACACATTATCAGTGTGTAATTTAATGAAAATAAAATTAACTAAAAAAATTTTATTTGTATGTACAATTTTCTGATCAGCAAGATTTTTTTTCTCAAAATTATATTTTAAAATATAAAAAAATATTAATACATTTACTTTATTTTTTAATATAATTTTTCTTTCATGTTCAAAATTTTTCATAATACCAGTTTGATGAGTTTGTTCAACAGCTATATGATTAAAACTGCTGAAATGAGCTTTTGCTTGTGAAACTTGAAAATTTTTGTATGATGAAAATAATAAATTGCTTAAATTCACAATTTTAACATTCTGAGAAATCTGAAATTTTGAAGCAGTTTGTTGTGATTTAAATTTTATGAGACTGTTTATTATTTTGCATTTAAAACATTGAATAATATTAAAATTATGCTTGATTTTATTTAATAAACAATAAGAAGCATTTGCTCAAAATGTCATTTTGACAAATTTTTGCAATGTAATTTATAAAAAAAATATGAAATTTGAAATTTTTTGAGAAAATAATTATATATCATTCAAGAAAAACTCATCAGCCACTGTATTTTACTTGTTTTGTAAATGATGAAATAATGATGTGAACATTCTTGTTATATAATAAATATACAATGTCATCAAATTTATAAAAGAGCAGTATAAAGTACTGAAAAAACAATAATTTTTATATATATAATTGTGTAACTATCATTATATTCACTTTCACAAAATCATACACATAACAAAAAAATTTAACAAATTATCTCATGTTTTTTATTTTGAATTACAGTTTTACATTATTGAAACATTAAATTAATAAAATTTGACAAGTATTCTGCATTGATTAAATTTCAAATTTTAATGATTGTCATTTTAAGTTTATAATGAATGAAATTAAGTGAATAATGTTGATTGATGTATATTTTCATACAAAATCATACATTTTCAAAAAAATTGAGATTGAACAAGTACTGTGAAAAAAACACAATGTTTATAAAAAAAACATGCAGTTTGCATTTAATATAAAAAACATTGTGAACTGAAGCATTATTGTGTGTCAAAAATAAAGCAAAATATTAAATAAATCAGTTTTATATCAAAAACAAAACTTTATGACAATAAAGTTTTTCATTAAATTTTTTTCATTTTTTCTGATTTTAGAAAAAATATAAATTTTTTATTTTTTTATAAAACTTTTTTCAGAATAATAATTTTTTTTTAAATATTTAATTTTTATGTTGAAGATTTAAATAACTTGCTTGTAAATATTCATCTTGCTTGCACAATATATATTTTTATAAAGTTTAAATTTTATCAAATCAGATTTCATCAGTTTAAAACATTGAGTTTTATTTTTTTCTAAATTAAGTAATATGCTTCATTGCTCATTGCACATAAGACATTTGATTATCATTAAAATATGAAATGTTGATATGCATATATTGCTGATGAAACTCATTGTACTTAAGAATAAATTGAATAACTTGCTTAAATACATTTTAATCAAGTATTTGTGCAAGTTCACTGTAGATAAACTGTTGATTTTCAGAAAATTTAATAACAAATTGTATTAAGTATTTTTTTTGTTATTTTAACAATATAAAAATTGCTTCATGCTGTAAACATTTGAAGTGTTTCATTGCATGTTTAATATCAAGCAAAGTTAAAAATAATATATCAGAATATAAATATTGAAAAATAACAAAATAATTTAAATCACTGATATAATAATTAAATATTTGAAGTTGTTGAGCTTCACTTAATGATGCAAACATTATGTTTAACATTGTGTCTAAGAATGATAATAAGAAATTTCAATGTTTTTGAATATGAAAAAATCAAAATTATATATATATACATTGTGAAGTACAAACTACAATAATAAAATTATATTAAGCTTAAAATAAATTAGAACTTAGAAACTTAATATTATTATTATGACAATGATTGAAAGTTAAAATGAAAAAGTAAAGTTAAATTGTGAGTTGATTTTATTAAATCAATTTTTATTTTCTTTCAATGTGATGCAATTAGTAGTAATTAAACTTTTTTTGTAACATTAATTTTATGAAATAATATTGTGTAAAAAAAAATTCAATCAAGTTTATAAACAAAGTTTAATCATATATTACATTCATTATGAAATAATAAATATAATAAACTTCATTTGACATTACAGCATGTAATTAAACTTTGTAAATAATTTTTTATCATGATAATATATAAAGTAATCACACTTATCTTAAGAATCAAACAGGCTTTTATATAAACTTTCACTAACAAATTTAAATAACAATATTAATATCATTGTATATTTTTTGCTTAATCTGTTCTGAAATTCAGTTAAATGCATTTCATAATAATTGTAATAAATTCAAAACTGATTCAAAATTTGCTTAATAATATTCAATTATTTCTGCATGAAATCATAAATAAATTGTTTGATGTATGAAATTTTGATAAAAATCAGCAGTGAGAACAATTAATTGTAATAAATCAAAATCAAATTGTTAAAGTTTTTTAAAACATAAATTATAAGTATTTGAAGATAGATATTCATTTATGTTTGTATTTAAAATCAGCATGTTAAAGATTGAAAAATTGTTAATGAAGTATATTTCAATCTGCAACATTTTGTTTTAATTTTTCAAAATTTTTTGAATTATATTAAATATTATATTTTTATACACTTTCTGAAAAATAAAAATAATTTTTTATTGATTGTTCAGAAATAACATATGATTATTTAAATTATTTTCAAATTGAATAAACATTTTATGACTTGACAAATAAAATTATTTCTTGTTAAATGAATAATAAATACATTATCAAGAGTGCAATCTGATCTGCAATTGAGTTTTCACTAAATATTTTATTTTTTTTAAAAATATAAAAATAATTCTGTGAGATGTCAGTATTAATTTATTAATAATGAATTAATTATTTATTTGTCATTGAAAAAATAAGTTTTTTGTCAGTTGAATTCATCATGTCTCAATATACTGATTGATGATACTAGTATTGTAGTAATAACATTTTTTAAATTGCATTTTCTTAATATTGTTTTGAAAATATCAATAAGCAGCAGTCATCAGAACAATTTCATTTTTTCTGTCAGAATGCATAATATATAATTGTTTTTGAGTAATTTTGACAGTATTTAAGTATTGTTTTAAGCAACTCACAGCAGTGCAAGCAGTGATGTCAACATATGTTTAAATAATATAATGAGCATATGCATTAATTTCAACATAAAGTTTAATGTTATATTCAGCAAGCTTGAAATAATCATTTACAAATTAAATGTAATCTGATCTGAAAATCAAAAACATACTGTAATGTTGCTGAACATCATAAAGTTTTTAAATAATTAAATCAAAAATTGCTTCACAAACAAAATCATGTAAATGATTATTGTATATCAGAAATATTAGCAATGATTTATATTTTGATTGAATTGCAACATACTGTGATATGACAATTTTCTAATGCTGAAAATGCATATAAAACATATGTGTTTTATAATCTTTCATCATATTATTTTGCAATTTCATTATCATTTTGTTTCTAAGTAATGAAGTCTCAACTGTATAAGTTTTCACATTCATATGATGAAATAAATTTACTTGCTTTCACAGTCACTGAAGTGTTTGTGCATTAATATTATAATTTTCATTTTTCAGAATAATCAGCATTTTCTTGTTAGTTAACTGAATATTACAATACAAATTATATACATATGCATGTAAAGCAGATTGCAGATCTGAGTTTAAGTAAATATAATTTAAGTT
This sequence comes from Emydomyces testavorans, assembly GCA_029449355.1. Lineage (NCBI taxonomy): Eukaryota > Fungi > Ascomycota > Eurotiomycetes > Onygenales > Nannizziopsiaceae > Emydomyces > Emydomyces testavorans. The sequence goes on along the minus strand of CP120630.1, from coordinate 2,840,362 downwards.
TTTTTTCACATTTCATTTTCTGAAATAATTCATCAAAATTTGTTGAATAATTTTGAGATTATATTAATCATGAAAAACATTCAGAAGTTAATCATATATATAATCATTCTGAAATAAATTAATCAATTTTTGTTGATATGATATTAAATTAATTGATTGATGAAACATATTGTACAAGTAGAAATGAATAATATTATTTTTAGCAAGTTTGAGATGATAACATTCATGTGCATTTTTGTCTGAGAGATAAATTGTCAGTGAAATATCAAGAAAACAAAACTAATTGTATGTATCTTAAATCATAAATGCTGACTCATTTTGATTATATAGTTAATTACATAATTACATAGTTAATCTGATTGAGTCAGCATTTATAATGATATCTGAGCATTTATGTAAATAGCTTATATAATTATTTAATTACTTATGTAATAACTATACTTATATTCTGTATTGATTAGAAAAAAGTCAAGATTTAATAAAACTAGCATGTCATGTTATATTAATTTGCTCAAATAACAATTTATTTAATTTACATTTTATCTGACAGCTTGAGTCATTTTTTTATAATAAATCAGTCTGAAGAAAACTGCATCTGAAAATATTATTATTTTAATTTGCTCATAACTTTATGAATGAATATTGTTAATGCATTTACATTAAAAAATTTACTTCTGACAGAAATTTTCTGATCAGCTTTAACATGAATTAACTCATCAGCTGAATTTCTAAATCAATATTTAATTTTCACATTTTTTGTTTTTTTTTTACTTTAAAAATTGCTTTATTTAATTCTGCAATTAATTCTGAAATTTGCTTCTGTGCAATCTGCTGCATTTGATGAAAGTTAAAATTATTAAAAATATGATAATTGTAAATTTTAATGATTTAAATTTGCTTCAGTTTTCAGATTTGATTAATAACTTGATCAGTAATGAATTAATTGTTTGCAATATTTAAAAAATGAATGTTATAACAAAAATGTTAAAAATTCAATCTGATGAAGTTTACAAAGTAAAAGCAAACAAGAATTGTGCATGAATTCTAATTTTTATTGAATTTTCAACACATATTTGTTTGTTTCAAATCATTAAGATCAGCATGCAGCATCTGAGTATTAATATTTACAAGTTTTAAAACAGCAGCAATAAGCATTTGCTGTGCAAAAAACAGACATCATACAATTGTTTTTTTTTTAAACAAGAATTTAATTAATGATGATGAGAATGAAAACATGCAGCTAAAATGATGATTGTAATATTAATGTTAACATGTGTAAATGCTTATTGTATGTTTTGTAATTGAAATTTTGTTGTGAAGATTTTGTATTTATTGTGATATTTGTTAATCAGTGACTTAAAATTGTACAGTTATTAATCTAATGAATAACATGAGAAATTTTGTTTGCTTTAATATTTTAATGAATAAAATGAAAGTCAATTCATGTGATAAGCAGTGCAAGTTGATGAAATTTATTCATGTTGAACACAAAATGATTTGTTTCAATCTTTTGAATCAAATGCTGATAAAAAGCAGAAGTAATTTCTTTGTACAAAAAAAGTTTATTTTTTGTCATTAATGTATTGATTAAATAATGATAACAAAGTGAAATATTATCACTGATTTTGATAAAATTGTTGAATGAAAGTGAAAACATAAAAATATAATGTATAAAACACAAGTTTCAAAATGCATGAAGTTGAGTTTTGATGATTAAAAAAATAAAATCTGATTTTAAACAAATTTATTGAGAGCATGATGTGTAAAATGAAGTGAGAAAGCAAAATAATTGATTGAAAAATTAAATAAATTAATGTTCTTGTCAACATTTCAGTTTGAAAAATTTTCTGAATTTCAGTTTTTTTCATTTTTTTTCAGAATGACATAAAAAAATAAATTTTTAAAATTAAAATATAAATTGAAAAAAAATATTGCTGTCAGACAAAAAAAATTTTAAATTTAATTACAAAACAGCATGAGTTGTCATGACATTAAAATTATGTATTAGATGTGCTTTATTGAGAATAACAGTATTGAAAAACTCACTCAGATGATATTTTCATTGAGAATCTGATGCATGAATGATGAATTTTATCAAACATGAAGATGTTTTTTTTTTAATTTGATGATTATTAGACTGCAAACAAGTTTGAGTATTACTCAATCTTGAATTGAATTGAATTGAATACAATTCAATTCAATCATTCATGAACAACAACTCTTACAAGTCTGAGTTGATTTGAGTAGACATTGTCTGCTTGAATCAGTTGATGCTTGTAAAACTCAATTGTCATGTGATTTTTTACTGAACACATTATTTCTTTTCTGATTTAGTGTGTATTTTGTTACAAATGAGTGAATTTCACAGAATATTAATTTAATCTGTACTTTTTTGTGTATAAATAAAATACATATGTAAGTTGTTATGCAATTCATGTGCAACATGTAGTTAGAAAATTTGAATGACTTGATATTGATTATTTAAAAATCTAGTTACTATGCTGAATCTAGATCAGTATCATCATTTTTTTTATCATGAACTGCTTTTAAAAGCTTTGCAGCAGATGAATTGATTGTTTTAGTTAGCAGTTATTTTCAAGAAAATTTATGCAGTGCTGAAAAAACTGACAGATTTTTTACTGTTGATTTTGATGCTGTTGATTTCTGTACATGTTTCACTGAAACATAAGTTTTGATTTTTTGTGTTGTGCTTCTAATGCTTGCAAATTGTTATAACTGTTGTATATATACAATCTGAATAATGTATGATGAATTTTAAAATGCAGTATTGACTGAACATGTTCAGTTTAGAAATGCATGATTGATGATGACTGAACATTGTAAAAACTGAGTGTTTTGCTGATTCTGCTGTCACATTAATCAACTTGAGATTTTTGTGTTTTCAGCTTGTTAAGTTGTCAGAGCTGTCTTCAGACATGAATCACATATATAATGTTTTGAATGAATGAAAACAATAAATATGTTGAATTCTGTATTTTTTTTCAAATTTTCATTATTTTTATCATCATTTTTTTCTTTTTCATTAATATAATTATAATTTATTTCTAAGTTTTTTTCATTTTTTTCAACACTTTCATTCTTCATTGAACTGTGTTTCAGAATATTTATGTCAAATTAATTAATCACAAGCTGCATTATTTGTGTATTGATTGTTTGTGAATGCAATCAGTCACAGTTAGACTGACTGCATGAAACAGAAAATTCTCTTTCATCTCAGTGAGTTCAGTTTCAGTTTCAACTATTGTAGTCTCAAATTCATCTCTAGTTACAAGAATCATTATTCATTTCTGTTATCACTACATGATGAAATATTTCAGTTTCATTTCAGAAATTTTCTTTCTAGTTTCAGTTTCATTTCAATAAATAAGCTGTAATTTCATTTCAGTTTCTGACAACAAAATTCTGATTTCAAATTCATTTCAGATTGTTTTGAGTCAATGAAACAAAATAAAATAAAAATTCTCAATCTTAATGTCAAGTGAAGCATTTTGACACATTTGTGTGTGAAATCATTATTTTGAATCATTATCACATTATGTGACAAAAATCACACAAGAGAAAAAAATTTCTGAAAACTTATTGATTTGTCACAAGATATATTGCCTTACTGAAGACTTATTTTATTTATTTAATATTTTATAAACATTTTCTCAAAAAAACTTTTTACTTCTTCTTCTCATGAATCTTTGCAGATGCACACTCAAAAAACAAATTATCAACATATCAAATCAGTTGAAAAATCAGTTAAATATCATTCTGAGTCAGAGTAACTCAGTTTCAATGAATCATTGCTTGAACATCATTTGTTTTGTATTAGTAAATGAAAATTTTGAAAGTGAAGAATATACTCACACTCAAAAAACATGATGATTGTGTTCTCAGCAGTAAGTTAAAAAGCATTAACAACAATTGTTTGTCAGCAAAATGCTGAATTCATTTTAAAAATGATTCAGTAAATTAGTCACTGAAATTGTATCTGAGAAATAAAAAAACTCTGATTCTGCTAGTATCAGCATATTTTTTAAATTGCTTTTAAAACTTTGTTAAATTGTGAGATCATTATCAGAAATCATTATTTATTATTGATTTCATAAAAATTTGAAATGCATGAAGTCAAATTTGCTGCATTTCATTGAGTGATGAAAATATTCAAATGCACTCAATGTCAAATCTGACATCTTGCATTGTAGTTATTCACACAGCACTGATACTCAGTTCACAAAACTGAAGCTGTTTCAGAAAACATGACTGCACATTTAATCAGTTTATATTCACTGCATTTTTTTTAGCAGCAAATTTTTACAAAATTATTATCATATCTCATTACTTACATATAATTTTCAAATCACACATTAAAATCATTAAAGTCAAAATCATTGTGAAGCACATAATTTTCATTCATATTTTTATTCTGATAGTTTCTTGACTGTCACACTATTTTTTTTTTTCACTTTTTTCATTTTTTTCAAATTTTTCATTCTCTTTAAATTTTTTAGCATTTTTCATATTCACATCTGCATCATTAAAATCATTCTCAGTAACTTCAGAATGATTTTTCACAACATTTACATCATTGAAATCACTTTCAGTAACTTCAGAGTGATTTTCTGTGACATTTTTTTTATAACACACATAATATTGTTGATCACATCTTCAAGAACAGTCTTCATCTTCATTCTGAAAATCTTTACAACATTATTTTCAGTTATTAATAATTCATCTATCAAACATCAGTCATATATCTCTGTAAAGACATAAGCATACTCATAAAACAAGTGATGACTAGAAAATAATATGAAAGAAAGAAATGAAAAATAAACAAAAACAAAAACATAAACAAAAAATAAAATTATAAAAAAATAAAATCATGTGATTTTGTGTTGCTACAGAGCTTTTCATCACTTTTGTTTTTGTTTATATATATGTACATAAACATTTCATTCTTCAAAATTTTTTCTTTTAATCTCACTTTCATTCAGCTTATTTCATCATTTCAATCAAGAAAGCTTCAGCTCATTATTACATTTTGTTATCATTCACAATTCATCATGAAAAACTCAAGTTCAAAAAAACAGTTGTCAACACAATTAAAGACTGTCACTACATACAAAAAAAACATGCACTTAATGAGAAAAAAAAAAACACAAGATTGATCAGGTCAATCACAAAGTCAGATATAATGTCATTCAACATTTAAAAAAAACTGCAAAATGATAATAGTTTTTGATAACAAATCTTAAATATTTTTAAATATTTACTGACAAATCTGCCAGAAAAAATAACACAGAAAAGAAGTGCAAAACACAAAAAATTGTTATCATTAAAATTGTGATGCAGAAGCAGTTTAATCAAGAGAAATTTCATGAATATTTCAAAATTAAAGAAATGAAAAAAGTCAAGAAAGCTGAAGATAAAGAAAAAAAGCATCATGCAGAAAAATTCAAGACTGCAATGCAGTCAAACAAAAAACAGAAAAAAATAACAAATTTAGATAACAAGTTTGTGCATATACTGACAAAATAACTAGACTGAGTCAGAAACTCAAAATCACAGCATCACAAATCATTTTTAGATTCACTTCTGCTGAATCATTCAAAAACTGAAGCACAATTGAGCTGAGCACAGATATGATTATCTCAAAGTCACAAATGCAAATAATAGACTGCAAATGAGCTCAAGTTGAATCAAGTAGTAGAAATTATGGTTCTGGATTGTACAAGTTGAAGCACCCTGATTGACTGGCTCATCTGAACCTCAATCTGAACATGAGTTGAGCTGAATAACACATGAGCCTGTCAAGATCATGAGACTAATTTTATGGAGATAGTTTGTCTGAGCCTGATGATGTTGTCTGTGGGCTACAGCAGTCAACCCCAGCAGCTAACATATAGATTATTCAACAATGAATGTTCCTAGCAGCTAGTATAAGGGTTCAGAAGATAGATAATTAACTGTAGCATGTAGTAGAAGCTTTCTGCCATGCTCTGAAGTCTGTTATAAAAGATAGAATTGCTGTAGAAAGAAGAGTCAACAGGGAGGGTTTCCTGCATGCAATTTGCAGTGATTCAACATGTAATAGCATGTCAAATTGATTGAATAAGCTTCTAGCTAGCTAGCAAAGCTTGTAGAAAGCAGGCAGCAGCTGCTGGCACCTAGTTCTCACATGTAGAATTGTGTGTGTAGAGATAGTAGGAGGCAGTGATGGCCTGAAGCTGTAGAAGCTTTACAAAGCTCTAGAAGTTTGTACAGCATCTAGAAAGATAGTTAGCAGCTGCTATAATGTAGAATTAGGGATATTTATCTTCTATAATGAGTCTCTACAGGTAAAACAAAATGAGATCTCTATATTAACTTGTTTCATTCTGATTTGATCAAGTAGTTGAGCACATGAGATCAGATTGAAACTGTACAGTTCAAGAACAGTCTGAATTTAAATAATTTTCAGATTTGTTTGCAGTCTAGCAAATAATGCTTTTGTCAAAAAACAAATGAATCATTTCTTTGAGCAGGCAGATTTGAAAAAGTTCAAAAAATCATTAGTTTCAAAAACAATCAGAAAAACAAATTTTGAGATGATTGTATCATCTGATAAGAGTAAAAATAAGAATGATGAGTATAATGAAAATTGAATGATAACTGATTAAAATTTTCATCAAAATTGCAACTCAAAATCAGTGATTAAAATTAAAGTTAATCATTAATGAAGTGATTTTGACAGAATTACTGTTTATGTTTATATAAAATTCTTGTCAGAAGTAAGTTTACTATATGTATATTCAAAATACATATGAAATAAACTATATTAAACATTGTTTTGTTGAGTATTTGCTGTAGATAGTGAAATGCAAAGTTCAAACTTGAATGTGAGATGAAAATATCAACAAACAAATATCATTTTCAATATCTGACAACTTGACAATAACATAATTCAGAACAAGATTCTGAAATATTTGTTCAGAATTTTTAAAATTTATCAAACTCATTATTAAAGTTCATTATTATTATTTCAGCTTGAATATCATTCATTTTCTACATTTCAAGCTTAATATATTTATCTCAATGTCAGATCTTGCTGTTGTTGTGTCATCAGATGTAAAGAAAACTTCAATTTCATCTTTTTTTATCAAACATTCAATCATCAGTTTCTGACAAGAAATTAACTGAACTGTATCTTCATAAAAAGTATTTTATTGTTTATAATTTTGCTAAAAATGTTGTTTTTAATCAGTGATGAGATGCAACATTTGTAAAAAAATCATTGAAAAATCATGATTATGCTTATTCTGCATGAAACAGCATCAAGCAATTCTTCACTGCATGAAATCAGATGATACAAGTAGCAGAAAAATTTAATGATGAATCAGTTGTTATATATAAAAAATGCAACATCATACTGAAGCATTCAACATATATAAATTATGATATTAATGAATTGAAAAAGTATATGAACAGCAAAAATTGTGATCATGCTGCTTTTTTAAAACATAATAAAAATGAATTATTTGATGATATGCTGGTAAGAAATTCTGTTTTATTTATAATAATAATTTTTGATAACAAACTCAGTCAAATTCAGATGAATCAGTACAAGCATCTGAAAACTACTAAAAAGTCAGTTTTTTATTTCAAAAACAATCTTCACAATTTTCTTCTCAAAACACTCATCTCACTGAACTTGTTTTTTCATATAATTAATAATGATTCAATGAATACTTTCAAAATCTAGTTCACTGTCTTCAATCATCAGCAATTTCTGATTTTTCTCATCAAATTAAAATACATGATTTCTTGAATGACAAATATGATTGAACAGCAAGTTAATTATTACAAAATTATGAATCAAATACAAAAATATCATTTGCTGTTGATGTATAATCAAGTTTTTATATAATTTTTTTTATGAATATTGTGGCACATTTTGTGACAGACAAATAAAAATTTGAAAAAAAACTGATTGACTTTAAATCACTGCAAGAATCTCATGATGAAATGAATTTGAGTAAAGCATTATACAAGCTTTTGAAGCAAAATAAAACAATAAAGCAATTGTTTTGCATTACTGCAGATAATGCTGATAATAATTATATTTTTCAAGAATTTCTACAGACAAAGATCAGATGAATCAACAATCATGAATGAAATATGAAATTTGAATTAATTTCTTGTATTGCTCATGTTTTGCAGTTTGTTGTGAAGCAATTGATGAATGAATTGAAAATTAAAAACAAGAATGAAAATTCATTATTTAAGTTTGATGATGATCACATTTCAAACAAGCTTCAGATTGAAACATTCAAGAATACACTTCAAAAAATTGATAACAGACTGAGATAATAAATTTAAAACATTTTGCTTATAATGATATTTTTAAATTCAATTGCTTGTCAATGCTGTTCATGTCTTCTTTCAGCATTAAGAAGTTTTTCATAATCTGCAGTCAGCTGACAAAATCTTGAATATAAAAACTGATGTGAAGACTCAATGAAATTTAATTTATGATATGACAGTTCAAGTTTTTTTTTTGAGACAATATCTGAACATGTGAATTAAGAGCATTAAAATTGCAAAAATCAGAAAACTTTAATTGACTGATGATGAATGAAAACAAATGAAATATGTTATATGTCTTTTGCAGTCATTTATGATATATACAAAAAGTTTCTTAATGACAAAAAAATCAATGATTCATTTAAGTTTTTGAGTATACAATGCAATATTTGATCATTTTGACAAGCAAGAAGAAAAGACACATTTGAAAAGTGACTGAAAGAATGCATTAATTAATGCTTGTTAAAGTGCATTTGTCAAATTGTTTAAATATTATTCAAAAACTGCAGATGAGCATGAGAAAATTTATTTAATTATCACTGTTTTTAATTTATGCATTCACATGAATGCTTTAAGCTCAAGATACTGAAAAAATGATAAGCTTAATAAATATAAACAACTTGTGATTATGTTTTATAATAAAAATTATAAACAATATGAGAAAGCATCAACAGTTGTTCTGAAAAATGATTCTGATTTAAAAATAACAATTTCTGATAACAAGTCTGAAAAATTCATCTAATCTGAAACTAGAATTTGAATATAATTATAAATAATGATATGAGAAAAAATACTGATAATGCATAATTAAAAAATGAATTTAAACAATATTTACATAATACTCAAATTTTTCAAATGTCAGAAAAAAATATTCTTGAGATGTGAGCAAGCATTAAATATCAGTATCTCATTGTGATGTGAATGATCAAGAATATACTTAATATGTTGTCACATGTTGTTAATGTGAAGCAATAGTTTAATTCAGAAAGAAACATCTGTTCTTATCAATAAAAACATCTTGCAGAACTGACAATCAAAAAAATTATATTGATGAAACATAATGATCAGAATTTGCTTGTCAATGAAAATATTACATTTGATAATAACTCTGATGATGATTGCTTAATTATTAAAAATAATGAACATGATGAGAAGAAAGAAAAAAAACTTACTGAAAAAGCACAATTAACAAAAAAATGTCAATTTGATGATAAGAAAAAATGTCTGAAAATTAAGAAAATCAAAAAGTCAAGTAAAAAAATTGCAAAGTTACAGAAAAAAAAGCAGTGATGACAACAGCAGAAATATAAATAATTGTGTGTTATTAAACTTACATGTGATTAAAATCATTATTTTAAATCATTATCTTGTCATGTGATTTTTGAGTTGATGAATGTTTCAGCAAAATTTGTTTATACTCATTATCAAAAATCATTATCTACATTTTTTGTGTTATGTAATCAAAAATTAGAAACTCTAATTTCAAGATTATGTAATTTCATTTCATCTCATGTGTGTTGACTGCAGTTTCATTTTCATCTCAAGAGCTAAATGTTAGTTTCTAACTCATTCTGATAAATTCATTCACAGTTTCATTTCTGTCTCAGTTCATAAACTCTCAGTTTCATTTTCTTTCAGTTTCATCTCATGTAGTAGTAATTTGATTTCAGTAGCTTGACTCTAAATTTCATTTTCATTTTCTGATTGATCTCAAACATTCAGAACAGAATGAAAAGAGAAGAAAATTTCTGATTTCTGCAGTCAGTTTAGTCACAGTAATAGTGACAAATATTATGTGCTTGATTGAAAAATTGTTTTATATTTACTGATGTTGCTGAAATTAAAAAATAATCTTGTGTGATTTTTAACAAAATAAAAAAATTTAATTCACAATTTTTTCAAAACTTTAATGCTCAAGTTTTATTTTGCAGTAAAAAAAACTTTACAGATTCAATCAGTTAAGCATTTATTTATTTAAATTAATCATGATGTTGTTCAGAAACAAAATATTTTCAGCAATATATTAATCAATTTCATCAAGATGATCAAATGCATTGAAATTATTATCAGTAGTTTCAGATAAAAAATTATTCATGTCATTCATCAGAAAAGTGATTTTGTGATATTGTAGTTAAAATTCTGCTGATGATGTTGAATTACTGTATCTGTCAACAAGATTTTGCAAATGATTAAAATACTCATGTTTTCATTAATAAGTATTTTCATTTCAGATTGATGTTTTAAACATTGAAAGCTTGCACATTGAGTTCAGTATTGTCTCAACAGCATATGCATATTTTGTGTCATCATAAGTTTAATCATAGTACTTAACAAGTTTTGAACACATGATAGTAAGAGTGACAGTCAAATCATGTTTTCATTGTATTTTTTTTCATGAAGAAAATTTATTTAATTCTCAAGATGATTGATCAGAATATCATAAATATAAAAAATCAGATGAAGAATTAAATTATGAAATTTTAAAAATGTTTTTGTATATATCACAAACATTTTTCTAAGTGAGATTAAATACTTTATCAGTCTTCACTTAATGTTCAAAAATTTAAAATTGTAATGAAAAATCTTTTCTGTAAGATATTTTTTGATCACTGATCAAAGTTTGCACACACACACTAGCATTTCATATATTGAATTTTATTTGATTTTGATATTCAGCTTTAGCTTGAGAATTTTCTTTTTCTGAATGCTCTCAAAAACATGATATTTCAAATTGCTATTGTTGATGAATTTAACAAAATTACAAAATTATACTTATTGTGATCAGTTCTGAAATCTTGCTGATGTTATTTTTGAACAATATTTTCACTCAGTCAATTAGAAACTTATTTTTATCAAAATTTAAAAAATTTCAAAATTAAAATCTGTAGCAAGCATGCTGAAATTTCACTCATCATCAGAATTTTCAGATGTTGAATTGATTTTAATTTTTGTTAGCAAATTTTTCAAGACAAGCTGAATCACATAAATCATGCAAAACAGTATTAACAATTGATTTTTTGTTTCATCATTGATCAGCTTCAACACTTGATTTAGAATTTTTCTCATTGCTGAATTATTCAAGATATTATCAGTGTTAATTACAAGTATTTGTTGAAACAGATTGTATTTATCAAAAGTTCTCATCATCAAGTTTGCAAGATTTGTGTCAGTGTGAAAATTTGAAAAATGCTTAAATGTAAGAAGCAACTTGTGAAAATTTCACTTGACATTTATAAAATTCATCATGATTGCAATGAACAACTGTCAGAATGAGCTAAATCAGTTATTAATTATAAATAAAATTTTTTTATCATTTGAAAATTCATTTAAAATTTTGTTCTGATTTTTTTTGTCATGTGTTCAATCACATTTTTAAGTTTTTTGTTGCTTGACAGCTTGATGTTTGATTTCAGCATTCTTACTAATTGCTGTAATCAAGAATTATCAACAAATCAAAATGATATGTGTGCATCACAAATGATGTAAATCAACATGTGATGAAAGTTTTCTTGTGTATATTTTTCAGATAATAAATTTTTGTCAAGAAATTGTTTAATTTATATAAATAATTAACAAACAATTGAAAAATGTGTTTTTGAAGATTTATCTGAGTTTGTCTCAAAAACTTTCTTAACTGCTTTTTCACAAATGATGAGTTATTCAAGACAGCAAGACACTGACATTTATTTAATTTTATATGTTTGCTCAATGTGATGATAAATGATTTAATTGTTTTAAAATGCATTTTCATGCTTGTGCATTGTTTGCAGAAAAGTTACAGTTTGTTATTAATAATAACAATTATTTGAGTGTAGTTGACTCAGACTGCTGATTGTGATTTCAATCTTCAATAAAAATGATTTTTTTTTTATCAAAAAAAGTAGTTTCTCATCAGATTTCAAATTCTGAAATAATGAAGTTCTCATAATTAATGAAAACTGCAATGTATTGTTGTCTAGATCTCATTTGATGAAGCATTTCAGAAATAATAATATTAATTTGAAATGATTGAAATTAATTTAAATTGTGATTTGTTTTTTGTGTTATGGCAATGCAGCTTGTGTGATTTTAATTTTGATTATTTTTTGACTGAGTCTGCTTTTGAGATTTGAAAGAAAAAGTAAAAATTTCTTCATAAACATTTTTAAATTCTGATTCATACTTTTCATTGTATGCAATTTCTTCATCAGACTTAAAGTTATCATCATTGTTAAATAAATCATTTCTCATTTTGTAACACAGTTAAATCACTTTATTTTTGAAAAGTGATTAGTGAATTCTAAATGCTGAAGTACATCTTAAACTTGCATAAAATGAAAAAAACACATACTTAATGAATAAAGAAAAATATTTTGCAAACAAAAACATTACATTGAATAGCATAAAATATGCTGAACATCTGATATTTATCTGTAATTCAACATTTCATATAATTTTTTTGAGTATTTTATATTTTTAGCATAAATAAAATGTGATACAAGTTTAAACTTACTTTCAAAAATTAATGAAATTGCAACTTAAAAATTGATCAGAAACTTGACATTGAGAGTGAGAAAGCTTATTATTATTCTCAAACAGCTTGAATGACTAAGTAGTCACTACAACACAAGTAAATAAAACTAGTTCTAAAATGAAATATCAAGTGTAATTAAGTACTAAAAAAATTTAAGCTTTCAGTTCAATCTTTTTTTTTTTTTTTTTTACAATTTTTAATTTTTTATTTTATTCATCTTGCATGCTGATTATGAATTTTTGAAAACTTTTTCTGATAAGCAAAATCACTTAATCTAACACTCAGAAAACTGGTTGTTGTGCTTTAAATATTAATAAACCTTGATTTTTACAGCTTGTCTGTTTTCTGTCTGAAAATTATGTTAAAATGTGAGTATTGAGTAAAGATTTGCTTCACAAAAGTTTGATATTAAAATTTTTTTTGTTGTTATTTTGAATAAACATTTCATCTGTTCTGATTTTACTGTTTCTGAATTTTGCATTTTATTTGCTGATTATATCATTTAAATTCACTAACAAACTTTAAACAGCATTAATTTCAAACATTTAGCTTCACTATCTCAAATTTGACTTTGTATTATTTGTTCACAAACAATTGAATATTCATATACAAAAACACAATTTTACTGTATTAATTTGATGAAATTATTATTTCAGAACAACATTTTTTTGCATGCTTCTGATTTTTTTTTTTATATTATTGTGATGTTTCAACTTTTACTTCATTCTAACTTTAATTTATTTTGCAATTTACTGACATTTGATTAATTCAACACAAAATAATGCTTTACATCAAATCTGTGAAAATCATCAATGCAATTCAAAATAAAGTGAAAGAGTTGAATTCTGATGAAATCAAACTCATTGAATTTGTGATCAAAAAAGTGAATTTTTACAAAAATCAGACATTTGTTGCTGATTATCTGCAAAATTGCTTTAATACATCAACATTGCAAAATGTTTGCAGTGCAATCAAATCACTTCTTGAAGTTTTTCTTGCATTCTGAGTCACAACTTGAACTGACATCAAAACACTCAATCAGCAATTTGAATTTGTGTCATCATGCAAGAATTTTTTTGCATTCATTAATTTTATTCACTTGAACAATTTCATCATCAAGTTTATATCATTAAATTAAATTTTAACAAAAAATTGAATCATTGCAAACTTTGCTGTGCTGAATAATAAAATTGTTGATGTTATCACACATATTACAATAATTCAAATTTTGATGAAAATTTTGAAATCACAGTCACTTTACTTTGATGATCAATCATGAACATCATAATCAGATGATTTTTTATCAAACAGCAAAAATTTACATAAAGTATACAACATCATCTATGTATTTTTGTGAAGTTTAGAAAAAAATCATAAAAAAAAAATGAAATTTTAAAACAACTGCATCAAAAAAATTCATTATCTGATTAATAATGAAAAAATTGTCAATTCAGAATGTCTTGCTATAAATTACTCAAACACTGAAATTTTTAATTTTTTTAATTTGTTATTGTTTGAGAACAACATTGAAAAAGTCAACATCAAAAAAACAAAAAAATTTGTTGAGTTTGATGATGTTTTTGAAATTTTAAATAATATTATTAACACTGAAATTCAGAATGAAAATTTAAATACTGTTGATTTTGATTTGATACACACAAATTTTTTAATGATGTCAAACAATGAACACTTGTTGTTAGTAAAATATATAATGAAAAATCTTACAGTTTGTAAAAACATTTGAAAAAATCAATTATCTGAAAATAATCAGAATGATGAACTCAGTGAAAAAATAAAAAAAATCATTGAAGTTGTGCAAATTGCTGTCAAGTAGTGACAGATGAAGATTAAAAATGACAAAAAAATTAAATTGAATGTGAGTATGCAAAAAACACTCAATCATGCTTTGCATGATATCATGATATATGCAAATGTCTGTAAATATTTTGATATTAATAAAAAAAATAAACAATTCTTTTCTGATTGCTCTGATAATTTCACTTTTTTACATTATTAAATAACTGATGTAGTTACAATGCTTAACATCAAATTAAATATTTTTGAATGTGTTTGCAGTGGCAAATCAGTTCTTCAAGCAGTTATTTTAACTGATGACATGAATTTGAGTAAGATCATTGAAATGCTTAATTTTATAATCAAAATCATCAAAATGAAATTGATGTTGAAAAATCAGATTACTGATTCAATCATTGTGTGTATATTGTCTGAAGTAATGTTAAGTTGATACTTAAATTTCAACAAGTACTTTCAAGAAAAATTGTGTTTTTTTTTTGTTGACAATTCATTCTGCATTAATAATAATTTCATTTTTCAGATATACTGCATCAATCAAGTCATTTTCTTAATGATAATATAAAATTTTGAAAATTGTACTTTTTTCTCTGAAAAATTTGATATTGTTTGAACTGTTTTTGTTATTTTTCATTTCATGCTTTCAAAATATACACTTGAAGCAAACATTCAAGCTTTTATAAAAAAATTAAATTCAATGTTGTTCAAGAACAATAGCAGTGCTCAAACATTTTTTTTGTCTTCAAAAACAAATTCATCAAGTTTTTTATATTTGCTAACATTATTTTTTTTGAATCATTTCAAAGAATTATTTGCACTTCAGTGAAGCAAATTAAATTTTTTAAATTCAGAAAAAAATGTTGTTTCTGTCATGATAATTTTTTGTTGAAAAAAAATTATCAGATGTTAATAATCTGAAAAATTTTGAAAAAACATACAACAATTGATTTGTCAAATACTGATCATTTTTTTCAAATAAAATTTATCAACTTATCATTGATGAGAAACATAACATTCATCACTTTATATTTATCATTTTTTGTGCTTGCAAATTTCTTGCTTCTGACTTTTTGTGAATCATGTTTCCCACTTTATTACTTAACAAAATTTAAAATTTTTATGACTATGTGCACATGATGTATAATCACAATTGAAATTTATTGCTTTTGAAGATATTTCAAAACATGAATACACTTGAAAAATTTCAAAAAACTGAAACTGATGATGAGATTCTCAAGTTTTTTAATTTACAACATATTTGACAACTTGCAAAAAAAAAAATATTAACTTTCAGCAAGTCACAATCACAATTTTTCATTTTCTTGATATTTGCATGATTTGCTGAATTTTGAACATATAAATTAATGATATAATCATTAACATAAACATTTTCTGCAAGTACATCAACAGTGTGATTCTTGCTTTTTTTCAGTCTGAACAGACTGAGTACTGTGTATTATATATTTTATTTACAAAAAAAAAATTAAAAAAAAAATTGAAATTAAATCTGATGATTTTCAAAATGATGATATGAATGCAAAATAAATTAAAAATTTATGCTGCTTGTCATTCTTTCTGAAATTTGTCACACTTCACAATTAAATAAATCAAAAAAAAATAATAATCATTCAAATGAAGCAAATGTTGTTCTGATCAAATAATGAATTTTATGATTTTTTTTATATGCATGTTAAAAATGATTATCAGTATCATTTTCTAATTTTTTGTGTTGATTGCATCATTAAACTTCTCAATATTTCATTCTTGCTTCACTATCTTATGAAAATTATTTGAAATATCATCAACAAACAAAACAAGTGTCTTGTGATTTTTGTTCACATTTTGATGATTTTCTGACTTATTTACATTTTCTGTCTCAACTGAAAATGTGCAACAAAATGACTTTGTTTTGCTATCACTCAGACAGAATGTGATTGAATTATAATAAATTTCAACAACTTATTTGATAATTTTTAAATTTTTATCTTGATACATCAGATCAGTGAATTTGAGATAAATTTTTAATTCAGTAAATGTTATTATATGATTATAGCTGAACTTCTGTGCAACTTGAACTTTTTTCTTCAAACTGAAATCTGATTTGCTCACATTGATCAAACTCATGAAATGTATATTTGAATATTTTTTTATGATCATTTCTTTCAGCATTGATGGCATGCAAATCTAATAAAAAAAGCCATCTTCAATCTCACTGCACAACTAAAAGAACAAATCACTGATAGCAAGAAAATTAACATTCTGAATATTTCAATTTATGCTGAAAATGTGCTCAATCATATTATGAATTGAAAACAGTTTCATTTGTCTTGAAATTGTGTTTTTGAACTGAATTTTAATAAATTAAATTTTTCTGCAGCTCAACATTGTCAATTTCACATCATCAGCTTTTTTTCTTTCATCATCACACAACATGAGAAGAAACATAAAAAAAAAAAGCAAAAATTCAAGTGCAAAGCAAAAGTTAAGACAGCAAAAAAAATCAAGTTGTTGTCTGCTACAAATTTCAAGATCACAATTAATATTTCTGAAATGCAGCAAAGTGAAGATGTTGTTCATGAACAACAAAACTTTTCAGTTATTAATGATATAATCATGATGAATTTCAACTTTATTTTTATTCAGAGACAACAAATTATTCTCACTACATCTGATGATAAATTTGAATCTGAAATTTTTCATGATGATTCTGAGATTATAATAAACAATTTAGATAACAAGCACAAATCACTTTTTTCTTCTTCATCAATAATGTCACAAAAAATTGTAAAATGTGTTGTTACTTCACTCAATATTATTCTTCATGTTAACTTGTTGCAAGACATTATGATTGATATCTTCTCTGCAAACATTTCAAAATCATCAATGAAATTGATTGAGACTGAAAATAAAAAGTCATTAGATGAGGCAGAATCTGTTAACATTATTGAAAATAAAATGATGAAAAATGATGAAGTATCTGAATGTAAAATCAAAAATGAAAGAAAAAAAAATTGAAAATAATTTTTATGATTAACATTGCATGACAGAATGATTGCATAAGTTTTAACAAATATGATGCATAAAAAATGATGAGAAGCATTGTGAAAGAAAATGAATGTATTTAATATGAAGTTTTAATGTGATCTGAAGACAGTAATGTTATGACTGAATGAGTATTTGTTTTTTATTAAGAAAGATTTTTGCTTGCTTGATTTTTTCTGTATTTTGTATTTTGAACAATGCATGTCATGTTACAAAATGAATTTGCTTACTTCTGCATTTAAAAATCAAAATAACTTTCATGAGAAGTTAAGAAACTTGTGTAGATGATTGATACACAATAAATACTGTACTCAATACAACACTAAATTTAATTGTGATTGAAGAAAAAAGTCAAGTTTTTTAGTGTCATGCTAAATTATATAAGAAATAATGAACATCAATCTTGACATGCTTGATGATTATTTGTTTCAGTTTGAACTTGAACAGATGCTTGCTCAAACACTCAGAATTGAAAATTCAATTCAATTCAAGTTAATGATAAAATCTTCATTACTTGAATCAGATCAGACTCATTTGCAATCTAATGATCATACAATTTAACTAAGCTGTGATGTAAATTAAAAATGAAATAATTTGTAATTACAATCAAATAAGCATGTTTTTTCTTGTTGTTGAACATTTTGTGTTTTTTGATAAGATGAGTTGACATTGTGTGATAGCTGAAATGTTTGTCTCAAATATCTTCATAGTATAAAATTGAAATCAACTCTTTGATAATTTTTGAGATTTCATTGTGTCATTGATAAATGAGATCAGAGAACACAATCACAAGAAATGACTTAACTTTAAACAATGAAAAAAAATTTTTTAAAAATATATTAACTTTCTGTTTCAAAATCTTCATTAAAAGTGATCTGAAAGAGATTATCACAAATGAATTTACATAAAATATATATTTAATTGTCTCAAATGTTTTCTCAAGATTTATGAAATTTATAAAAAATGTTTCTTGCATAAATTTGTTGTGTTTAAAATTGAGAATTGTTTTTATGACAACAAATTATCAAAATGTGAATTTAATTGATAAATGAAAATTTCATATGTGAAAAATGTCAGAATTAAGAATATCAAGTGTTATGCATGTATTAAAATAATTTTCATGTTGATAGAGATGATTGTTAAATCAGTCATGATATTTTTAAAACTTTTTAATATCATTATAAGTTGAAGTGATTATTTTCTTGCATAAATTGTCATTATTTATTTCTGCATGTTATAATATGATTTTAATGTCAATATATTATTTATTGTGAAAAAAATTGTGATGAATTACTTTACTGAATTTCATTTCTGAATTTTCATCATTAACTTCATTGACATTGTTGTTGTTGACATCATTTTCATTGTCATTGTCATTAACATTAACATGATTTTTGACATGATTTTTGACATTTTTGTTGACATCTTCATCAGCAGTGATGTCATGATTCTCATTAAAATATTTGTCAGTAAAGTTATTGATATTATTATTATTGTTAAGTTTATTTTGCACAATGATGTGAGTGATTTTCACAGAATGTTTGAAAAATTGAATTTATCAAAATGTTTTTTTGAAGTTTGAATTATTAAAAACTTTTGTAAACTTGACAACTTAATGAAGAATTGCTATTTCATTTTGTTATAAAAAAAATAATGTAATGTACAAATCATTTGCTTTTTCTGATTCACTAAAATTATTTTTGTTTTTAATATTGTTTTCATTGCTTTCTGATTTTTAAATTTTTTTTTGTGTTGCTGTGATAAACAGTATTTTTTTGTCTGAAATGATGAAGATTTTGTTATTAATGTTATGATTATAAATTGCAGCATTGTTTATTAAAATATTCAATTTGTTTTTTATTCTTTCAGTTTTTATTGAAGCATTATTCATTCAATTATTGAAAGCATTCTTCATTAAAATGCTTTTTATTAAATTATTTTTTGTTAAAAATTTCATCATTATACTGTCATCTGATAATGCATTTTCTGTGCTGATTGTTGCATTTAACTGCATTTTGATTTTATAAATAATCAAAAGTTTAACATCAATTTTGACAATAAAATTATCAATAAATGTCACTTCTTCTGATGTTTGTAAAAGTCAACTCAAAATATATTTGTGTGTTAATTAAAAACTTAATGCATGTAAGATATAATTGATTGTATCATCAAAAAATTTATTATGATAAAAAACTTTATTACAGTTCATTGTGTTCATCTGTTTAACTTGAACTAAAAATTAAGTATAATAATTAATTGCATTTCATTTTAGTTTATCTGACATTGAGCTGAAGTATTTTATTTTTTTTTTTCATTTTTTTTAAAGCAATTGTTAAAATAATTTTATTTAAATTTAATTTTTAAAAAAATAATTTACTCTGAATTCATGTGTTTTTTTGTTTTAGCAAAATATGTGAGATATAAAATTTTGTATAATATAATTTGAAGATTGAATTTTGTAAAAAAAATTTAAAATTTTTTTCATTATTTAATTTAAAAATATTTATAAATTTTTGTTTATTATCAAATTTTGACAATATTTTTAATTTTTCATTAATTTTTGCTTCTGAGCTGAAAAAGTTTGTCATAAATTTTAATCAGAATTAATATTTTTTAACTTCTGATTTTTTGCAATTTTTTGTTTAATTTTTTGTAGCTTCATTTTTTTTATTTTCATTAATTTTTTGTTAACATATTTTACATACTCAGCTGAAACAAATAACAAATGCTGAAATTTTTTAATTTTTAAAAATTTTTCAAAATATATTTATACAATTTATAATTTAATCTGAAAAAGTTTATTTGATTTATTTTGCTGATTAATAAGCAGTTTTTTAAAATTTTCTGAAAGTATATTAATATAATTTATAATCTGATTTAAAAAAATTTATTTAATTTATTTTGTTGATCAGTAAGCAATTTTTTAAAACTTTTTGAAAACACATTAATATAATTTATAATTTGATCTGAAAGAATTTATCTAATTTGTTTTGCTGATAAACAAGTAAATACAATATAAAATTATTAAAATATTCAGTTATGAAAAAATATAAAAAAAAATTAATTTAAAATTTTTGAGTGCTGCTTTCAGTTTCATATAATTAGTACTTGTTATTACATGAAATCAGCTTGTTAAATTTTATTTATTTAATTATTTAAATGTGAATGACTTCATAATGAATTGAAAGTTTGAAGAAAAGAAAATTTGTTAAATGTTTATGTTGTTGTAAGATTGAAAAATTAAAAAAAAAAAATTTCAAAGTTTAAAATTTTGTGATTTAGAAAGTTATCAAAATCATGTGTTATTTCTTACATTTATGATATTTAAATATATATTTTATTTTACAATACTTTTTTATCAAAATTCTACTGTATATACACAATAATGTTGATAATTAAATATTAAATTTAGAAAATAAGTTTTGAAGCAACATAAAATAAATTTTCTTGTGATGAAAACTAAATTAAATAAAATTTAGTTCAAACTTAGTCTGAATCTTCATCTAATATGACAGGCAGTGAACAAGATGATGAGCCAATCTTAGGTCATGTGATCAATTTTTGCCCTGTGGCTGCTATGGTATGCCGTACATATGTAGTTATCTGACAGCTGCTGCACCAAAAGAGCCTCCCCAGTGTCGCCCTCGTACAGTAATTCATGCTGGAATTTTCAAAGGCACAGATTAAGGCAGTAGGGTTTGAATTACATGAAAGTGTCACAGTCATGCATATCCAATAGTTCTTAGAACCAGTGGTGACTTGTATTAAGCTAGAAACAGGAGCTCTTCCAAATAATCTTTTCAAGAACCCTTTCTCCTCAAGTCGGAGGAAGCTGCGCGATTTCACAGCTGATGTTATTATGACTGTCTGTTAATATAACTAGGACAGAAAATGAGATTGTACAGATCTGAACAGGAAAGCTGGGACTCATTGTTGCTGAACTTCAAGTTTTATTTCTTACTTCCTCCAAGTGTTTCCACATATGTATTTCTTGCTGACCTTAACATGCATCAAAGTAAGGGAGGTAGTGTTTATATCCTCCCATGAATAGAAGATATCAGATATGCCTCTCTATGTATATATGGACTGACATACGAAAAGGCAAGTCATACTCCTGGAGGAAATGGGATACGTACATATCAGAACATCATTCACTTTTCTTCTCTGGCCTTCTCATCCCCTCCAGTGTGATGCTGGCCGTCGCCCTCTTGCTCCTTATCTTCCTCAGCTTCTGCTTCGTCATCTTCATCTGAAGCATCATCCGTAGTTTCCTCTTCTTCACCTTCAGAAGTTTCTTCTTCCGTGCTCTCTTCTTCCTCTGTGCTTTCCTCTTCTTCCTCTCCTTCACTCTCAGCAAGCCAATCATCCAACGACATATTCTTACTCCGACCCGCCACCACACTATTGTCAACCGCATCTCCTCCAGCCCCAGAAGCGCCACCGTGCTCCTTCAACGCCCTATCCAGCTGCTCACCAGCTGTCATAAAACGTTTGTCACCAAACTCTCCCTTCCCTTCTTCATCCCTAAGCTTTGGATCCGGCTCCTGGCCCGGTTTCACCCAGTCTGGCAAAGATTCGTATCCTGGCAGGCCATGGACACCGGCTTCAGATCCCACAACGAGCGTAGCCGAACCTAGGAAGAGATTCTTTCTGGATTCAGAAGGTGAGGGAGTGTGAGGAACTGGTTTAGGCGCGAGAAGAAGCAGGCTCGCGAGTTGGGTGGATGTAGGATCTGCTAGAAGGGCCTTATAGAGTCGAGTTCGATCGCGAAGATCGTAGGATGTGTCGTAGCGGGCTAGGAGGAGAATATATCGCCAGAGCGTTGTGATAGTATCTTCTTGCGGTGGGTGCTCTTCGAAGCCACCATTAGGATCTAGCTGTTTTTGATTTTCCTCACTTACTTGCATTGACTCGAAAGATTTCCCAACATTCAAGAGATGATGTAGGTAGACTTTAGCCCCTAAGAGAACGATCTGCTGTTTGGCGGTCTCAGATTCATCCGCAAACCCCTTGGCTAAGATCCGTAAAACATCTGGGGCTATGTTGTTCTCCACGTCCATTCCAGCGAATTCTCCAACTAGCCATATTATGGTGGCTCTTGCATCTGGGCTGGTTGTTTTGTCAAGATGTTTGGCCAGCATTACAACCGTGTTCTTATGTGAAGCGGGATCTTGCTGAATTAGGTGCCGGATAACCGTCAGAGCTTCCGATACCAAATGTTCATCAATGCTCGAGAGCTGCCGCAAGAGAATTCGCAGACACTTTGAAGACGTAGTATTGTCGCTCTCAGCGCATCTCCCAATGGCTCGCACACTTTCTTCAACCAGGTCCGCATCGAACCCATTCGAAAAATGCTCCAATTCGCAGAGAATAATTCCCTTCCAATGCATTCCGCAATGAGGGAAAAGGATGGTCAGCATTTCCAATTTCAGGGTCCATATCTGGGATGGATCCGTGGACCGGATTAGGAAATGAGAAACGTATTTCGTAAAGGCTTTGGGGATAAGCAAGGCCACGGTGATAATGTTGTATAATGCGATAACCTGGATATCCTGAGAACAGCGAAGCAGTGCGACTAATGGCCCCAGGGCACATTCCAACTGCTCTACTGTTCCCAAATACCGCAAACAGCGTACTACATCAAGGATGACTGCAGAACTTCGACTTTTGAGTAATGGCATGCATGATTTTAAGAAAAGATCAAGATCTGGATCCACAACTTGGATTTCTTCTTCCACTTCCTCAGGCGCCTGGTTGGAATCATTTTCGTCATCATAAAATCCTTTCAGAGTTGATTTTCTGACTTTTTGCTTCCTTCGCGGAAAACATTTTCTCGCATATACCGTCATAAGTCTTAGAGTTGCCAACTGTCCCCACTCGTCCATGTCGACCAACTTTCTCACAATGCTGCGATAATGCTTATGTATCAAATCAATCCTATCTGGGCAAACCTCCATGAAGGCTGCCACAGCTGGCCCAACCACAAAATATTGACTGTCGCCCAACAGTATTGACAGATACTGCGTGAGTTGCGGTAGGGTATTGGGGTCCAAACGGTAACACTTTGGGATAGCTAACGCAGCAGCTTTGCGGACATGGGGGCTCATATCGCCACAACCACGTTTAATCGCCAACGAAACAATCTGGCTTATCACTGGGACTTTTATGCCCGACATCGTTCGTAGCGCCATCGCACGTACTTGAGAATTCTGGTCTGTCAGGGACTTTTGGATCGCATTGATAGAGAGTAGCGCGAGATCGGGTTCTTCTTCCGCATATTGGAGTAAGTATATGTAGACCAGCTTCTTGACTTCGACATTCGGATTCGCCACGTTCTTGACGACGGAGGAAAAGAAGGGGAGGCATGACTCAGACCTGTACATCAACTTGAAGGTTTTCAATATCAGCATTGGAATGATCCAGGCTGTACATGAATTCAGACCAGGACGAGAAGAGAAATTACCGAAATGACCTTCCGCAGCCCATCAAGAATCTCTCGATCAGTCCTACTGTCTAGGAGCTTCTTGATTTGTGAATAGGAGGCGTTTCGCGAAGAAGAACTTGATCTTTGGACTCTGACACTACTGGCAGAGTGAGCAGCCTCGAGGGTGAGATCACGGGCTGGAAAGTAAATTTAGTAAACAGCTTGAAAATCAAGAGAGGGATAGTTGAATACATACCTGTCTCAAGCATAGAAGAGATCCGCGATACTGTCTCCATCGCTGCCAATACTAGGCTTCACGCCTGAAGGTCTCCTGTTTGGATCGAGTTAGGTTGGGGGACGCAGATAGAATTATTTAACTTCGTTGGGTTTCGCCCCTCTCCTCTCCTCTCCTTCCGTGATGTTTCTCCTACGTTGGAGTGAGCATGACAGCATCAGCTCTCACCAACGAGACTTCACAACTTTTCGTCAGTGAACGGACTTCCCGAATCCAGCGAGAATGATAGCGGTTGAAATGGGATTAGAATGATCTCGTTTACTTTGTGTGAATCGAAGAAGCCCAGTCTCCATGAACTCCCATCCTGGCCCGACAATCAGGTCATCCGATCTCGTGACTGACTTCCTGGAAGATATTCTACATGGCCACTTCTCAAGCATTACATTGATCGTTTGTGGGACGAGAGAAAAATTCACACAACAGCTTCTTACTTCAATCCAACTTCAGTCCCAATATCTGGAGACCGGAGATACTGAAGGCGAAGATCCTGTTTCGGTGGCGGACACATCGTCTCTCTGCCATACTGTGTTTTCAAACACGATTGATATACTTGACAAATCGCAACGAGTGATATTATCTTTTTGTCCCAGTCTAGAACATCTTCGCGCCTATCTGGGAGCGCCCAGTATATGGCCCAGCTCGAGATTCAATTCAGGACGCAATGCCTCCCATGAGGGCCAACCGCTACTCGGCATAATCAACCTTATTGCCCTACATTTCCACACTTCCGAGTATTCTGCACAAGGAATTTCGAGGACTCTCGCTCTTGCCGTTGAGGTTGCTGCAAAGAAAGACATGGACCTGGTTTTATGCGAATGTCAGGACCTAAATGCCCCTGACCAAGATATTGCGTGTTCAGGCAGTTTATTGAATGCGGTCGTTCCGTTGTTGAATTCCACTGTGAAAGGAAGACATTCGGAGGGAATTCCGGCTACAAAAACCATCCAGATAAAGGAGATAGCCAAGAAATGGTTCTATTTCGACTTAACAGAAACAGAAGGTTCTGGGCTCCCATTATAAAACCTCAGTGGGAAGAAAACCCACCGCTGTTCAAGAGGCATTTGAAATGTATACAAGAACCAGAGTGAATAGGGTATCTTTGAAAGACAAAACGCCAACCAAACTCCGACCTGCCTCCAGTTTCATAGTATTCATTGTCATAGACACTTTTCCACTTCTGTAATATAAAGCTTGATGTGCGATTCCATCTTCAGGTACTCATCGTGCGCTCGATGAATTTCATTTTCAATATTTTCTTTGAGGTCGACCATCTGAATAGAAATCAGTAAACCCAAGGATCAAATTTCAGAATGTATATAGTGCGTTGTTCAATACCTTTTTCTCAGTCTGCTCGATTCTGATTCTCCTACGTTCCATATCTCGCTGCTTTTCGGCCCTCTCTTCTCGAAGCTGCTTTTGTATAGTGTGTAGTTCTTCCATTCTCGCCTGGGCTTGTTCGGCCTTTTCTCGGGCGCTTTTCCTAAGTGCTTCTGTCCGTTCATGCCAACGGGCCAGCTGCCTTTGCAAAAGCTTTTCTGTCTGAGCAACTTCTCTTACGGTATTCCCTCTCTCGGCCAAGGCATCTCTATTTCGAATTGCCCTGGCATCTTCTTCCTCTTCCTTCTGTAATTCTGTTGAAATGTCTTCCAAGACCTTGATGCAGCTCTGTATGTCAGTGCTAATTGTGCCAAAAGCATCCATTGACATTTGCAGTGCTCGCATGCGTCTTTCCATATTATCAATCTGAATTTTATCCCGACTAAGATTTTCTGATAATTCAGTAAGGGATGCTTGAAGTATCGCAGGGCTCTGTGAAACATAAGGTCGTAACTTTTCGCTTTCCTGATGAGTCTTCAATAATTTTTCGGTTTTCTCCTCCAGCAATGCCTGTGTTCTTGCTTTCTCCCCTTTTACTCTTTCAAACGTTTCCGCAACGCGTTCCTGATTCCGCCTGAGTTCCAACAACCTAGCTTTCAACTCATCATTTCTTCTAACCTTCTCCTTCACAATGCCTTCCATTTCCTTCTGTCGGCTCCGCATCTCTTCCAAATGCTGCTCCATATTCTGGTTCTCTGCATATAATGATTCAATGCGAGCTTTCGCATTCTCAGATTTACTGAAGTGCTCATCGATTACAGCAGTTTGCGATTCCCGGAATCTGACGAAATTGATTAAGTAGGAAAATACCTTAGCCATTCGATTGTATGTAGGTCTGGTAAGGTCTGTAAAAGTAAAGTCGTGGACTCCGCACTAGATTTCAGCAGAACTAATAAGCGAAAGACGGCGACGGACAGTCGTGCTCGGTACGTTCCCATACCTGGATCATCAGCTTGCGCAAAGACACAAAGAATCCCATAAGGTTGCGCGAGTCAGGAGGAATAATGCTAGCATAATCGCCACAGATATCCTCTGCCGCGGCACGCATCGCAGGCTCGACCGTATCCCGAGTTACATTCATTAAGATTTCTGCAAACCACTCGAAGATAATCTGGATTTGTTGCGGATTGGGTTTCAGCAAGTCTGCTACCGTAAAGGAAATTCCGATATCATTGATACATCCTGCAATGACTTTGTCTGGCTGGAGAAAAAGGTCTGTTAGTTCGGGCTCGCATGACGCAAGTGATGCTGGAGCTTACAAGGCGCAGGAAGGCATCTGTGTCATCTTCTTTGGGTTTTCGATTCCTATTTTGCTGCTGTTGGTTACCATGATGAAGCTGCTGAGAATTGTACGCCATTCCGACGGAAAACAATGCAAGAAACAGAGACTCGTGGATGGCATTTGTTGTCCTGTCCTAGCTGGTGATACCTCTATCAGTTTGTTTGTTATGTTGGGATGAACAGCTAAATAGTGAACTAGACCAAAGTGAGGTTAGCGCATCAAACAATGCAAACATCAAGTTGTGACTCTTCTCACTCTCAACGCTTGTATTATCTTGATGAATCTCCCACAGATATCATCTTCATTCTATGCTTTGCTCAGCTGTAAATCCAGGCCATATCCTCTTCATCCTTCAGTGAAGCTTCTTCCTTTTCAGATTTGTAGCTCAATTGTGGTGTCTGGCTCTCAGATTTAAATCGGCTCGTCCCGGAGGGATAACAATCCTGCTCACGTTTTCCAAGAGCTTCGGAATCGATAATAGGTTCTTCACCGTCGCATAGCCTGGCTAGCCTGCGTTTCACGATGGGAAATGAAGCAGTGTCTTCAAATGGAGATTCAAAGCTATTTGAGTGCGTAGTCCGTGTGAAATTTGCGTCTCCGCTAACCAGCTGTTGACTTAGCATCGTCTCAACATATAACGAACTTTTAAGCTCCGACTCGGATCTTACCATGCCAATTGCCGCTATAGAAGCTTTAGTGCTACTCCTAACTCACTCTCCCTCTTCTACGATTTCCGAGACCCTTGATCTCTTAAAAACCCACACCGAGCGCCTCAAACAAGCTATTCCAAACCCAATCGGCCTTTCAGCGGGCACTGATCTTTTCCAGCGATATATAATCAGTACGTTGCAAAGACCAGGTAAACTGGGGCCTGCAGGAGACTTTAACGCTATAAGGGCGCATTTACTATCCCATGGTCGCCTATTCATCAAGCGTGCAAAGGAGAGCAGGGATAAAATTGCTGCGTTTGGGAGCGGATTTGTGCGAGACGGAAGTACGATATTGACGAACGGTGGCTCTCGAGTAGTTGGTGCTCTTCTGAAAAAGGTTGCGTCGGAGGGTCATGAATTTAGCTCCTCGCCCGTGCGGTTCCGCGTGATCTATGTGGTTCATAATGCGAACGATGCCAATGGTTCTCAATCTGATCCCAACACGGAAGGTATGGATATCGTTTTAGCGCTCAGATCCAAAGGTGTGCCAGTAGCGACAATTCCAGAGTCCGCGGTCGCTTATTCCATGGGGATGGTGGACATGGTCATTGTGGGTGCTGAAGGTGTTGTTGAAAATGGAGGCATCATATCTCGAATGGGCACATATCAAATGGGAATTCTTGCCAAATCGGCTGGCAAGCCGTTCTACGTTGTGGCTGAAAGCCATAAATTTGTCAGGTTGTACCCGTTGGGCCAATACGATCTGCCGATCAACCAGCATGTTATTGATTTCAAGGCGAATGAAGATTCAGTCAAGAAAGAGAGTCCAGAAGAGCCAGAAGCAGGGTTTGGGAGGTTACGCAAGTGTGGAGCTGTTGATTTCACACCGCCATATTTAATAACTGCCTTGATAACAGAGGGTGGCGTTCTTACACCAAGTGCTGTGAGCGAGGAGCTGATTAAAATCTGGTTCTAATTGGGGGTGAAAATGAAAACGACCAGTGATTTATCTCTGAAGAATCTACATTCTGAGCAAATTTTGAATTGCACCAGCAATTCCACCAGCAATTCCTGGTTTCCTGGGTTGTATTCACCGGGCTCCCTACGCAGTATCGTTCAAATTCTGCAGCTGATGAGATGTCCAGTGGAAAGAGGTTGACTTTGAGTGATAGCAGTTTGGCGCCAGAAATAGGACGAACCTGAATTCCAGGTAATACTCCTAGATCTGCACAGAAGCAAGGTGGTAAACCTTGCGCAATGAATGCTATGGAGTCCATTGTCCACCTTTATCTCTTCTAGATTCCTTGTTTAAGTCGCACACAGACCACAATATGCCAGGTATCAAGCTCTACTCTGTAAGCTTATATAACTTGAGTTGAGATTCTTGTCTGACTTGCAACTGATCTAGCTATCTAACCTAGATATCTGTCAGTATATATATCCATTAATCAATTCTCCAGAAACCACCAGAACAGTGGCAATGGCAAAAAGAAGATCACCACAAGATTGAAAAAGGAAGTATATGGTAACCAGCAACAATCAGGAACTCAGTGAATCAACCATATCTTGAAATCTAGGGTCTAATATTCTTTTTCTGAGAGAATTTCAGCCTCATCTGAACCCTTGATCGAACCCTCATACATACAACTTCAGATATACACAACTGTATCTGCCCCGTTCGAATGAAGCAACACACGTGTATCAACCCACGCCAATCATGACATACATCGTTATGCCAATGAAGAATATCCTTTACGAACCGGACAGCTGGAAGGACTTGCCTGCGAGCCGAAGCTAAAGAGAGAATACATAGATCTCAACGTGAAGGAACCCTCCCCCGTTCTTATGGAAGGATAAAGCCTCAGGATGGTGAGTTGGGTTCAGCTTGAGTGTATTAATATATATATCGCATGCAGTAACTAGAATAGATGTACAGTATGCAGACCAATTGCAAGTCTCAATTGATCAGTTAGCATGTCGAATTCTAGTTTAAAGGTCCAGCAATCTGCTTTCTCCTGATATGTTCATTACAAGAAAGGTATGGCAAGTAAATTGTCCAAAAATCTATGATTGGTATCTTCTCAGAATGAAATCTCAGTTGGTAAATCATTGGAATTCTCCGAATTCATCATCGTCATTGACTGTCGCATCGTTCCTCTGCTCGATGGCCTGAGCTTCTTTTGGCTCTGATGCAAGAACGGGCCTTCTGCGCCGATCTGTCCGAGTGTCTTTCGTACCTGGAGGCGGAGGTATAAAGGGAGACACACTATGAGCAGAATAATTACCAAAGTTACCAGTGTCCTTGGAAGAAGGCGTTCCTGGAGGAGGAGCTATTGAGAAAAGCGCCTTCTGATCTTGATCAGCAGAAATATCTGACGCTTGCGGATCTCGAGATACTGGTTCAGGTCTTTGTCGACCACCAATATTAACAGTAATTGTCTGTCCCGGTTTCAAACTATAGTCCTTAGGCCTGGTATCAGCCGGCTTTTCAGGCACCTGAGGCTGCTGCCGCGGCGGCTTTCGTCCTCCAAGAGCTGCACCCACCCTGCCTCTCGAAGGTGGTATTCCCGGCCTCCTCCCCGCTCCAGCAGGTGCCAGCGTTGGCGGCTTCTGCGCATCAACAGTCGCACTAGCACCACCTGCCCCGAACCCCAAGACCTTCCTCGCCTCCTGCAACGCAACGCCAAAATCAAACGCCTCGCTCCGATCCTCAAATCCAATTCCCAAAACCGCCTTTTTCCCCTCTCCAACAACCCTCAAGGCAAAGAATCGCGATGAATCAATCGCATGTTCCACGACGCCGGCATCCGTATACGGCGCAGCAGCAAATAAATCGCCCGAGCTCGCGTCTTCCAGCAATATATCCGTCTTCACTGTTTCCTGCGGCTCGACCGGAGCGGCGCTAGTCGCAACCGTCTTTCCTGGCCGCGTCCGTGCGGGGCTAGTGGGGAGAGGAATTGCGGTCTCGAGAATGCGTAATCGTGCGGTGAATATCTCTTTGGTTTTGCCGCTGGGGTCGGGAGCGGTCCAGTGTGCAGCTGTGTAGCCTTTCATGGACATCAGGGGTGGAATTGCGTAGACATGGATAGGATGGCACACGTAGAGAACGCGCTGGATGGCATCGGCGGGTAGAGGACGGCCGGTTGCGGGGTCTACGATGCTCGACATCCTAGCGAGGGTTTTTGTAAGGGTAG
Source organism: Emydomyces testavorans (assembly GCA_029449355.1). Lineage (NCBI taxonomy): Eukaryota > Fungi > Ascomycota > Eurotiomycetes > Onygenales > Nannizziopsiaceae > Emydomyces > Emydomyces testavorans. Next base: position 2,809,424 of record CP120630.1, on the reverse strand, counting down.
GAGAGTGAGAGAACGTAGGTAGGAGGTAAATGGACGACGGGCTTTAGTGTGATTTGGACGAGAAACGAGTGAAGAAATGGTGCAAAAGCGACAAGATTGAGATTGAAAACATCTTGTTGCTACATGAACTGGAGGGAGCTTCAAGATGTTTTGGAGATGCTATGATCTATCCACTTGCCTGAGGTTGTTCCAATGGGCCAGATCGTGGGGGTGATTCTAGGCCCTGGCGGTGAGGTGTAAGCCATCCCTAGTTAACTGACAGAGAACTGGATTCTTATGACAGCTCAGCAGCAACACACGACCTGGAGGTTCAAGAGAAACTTCGAAAATCGCAATATGACTGCTGACAGGCCAAATACTTATCCAGCTATGTTTCACCCTGCTTCTCCAGCTAACTATCCTCCCGCAATTCTTACTCAAACGGCAGCCGATTCCGAGACATCACTAGCATCACCATGCTTCATCTTTCAACCCAGTGGAGCAGCCATCAATTCAATCTCGATGTTATATGATATCCTGGTTCTCTACCAGCTATCTCTTTTGACCTTCGCAAGAATTTTGAACGCGCTTCTGGTCCCACGCCGTTGTAGCGGAAGTGGCTTGAACTCCCTTCAGGCCGTCAAATGATTAGGATCCTCTATCTTTTCAGAAGAAATGAAAATATATCGCGACTGGCTTCATATCGTGGATGAGAATGAATGCATACCTGGCTACATCTTATAGAGAACCCACAGCCAAATGCAATGTGATACAGAGAAATGCTGTTAGAGGGAGCAAGCCATGGGAATCAGCAACTAACTGTTCTCAATGGAAATGCTTCAACAGCGGCTTCAAAGCTCTGAAGAACGATATTTACTAGAAAAAGGTCTAGCGCGTGCGATTTGAAACGAAAATGAAGATTGAAGGCTAAAATGTAGTAAGGAGAGCAACAGTCACAGTGAAAGTGAATCATAAACAGGCTATTCGCGTCATGCAGAAACAGCGATAACTATGGATGCTTCGACTCGATTTACAACTGCCTGTTTGATTTTGACGCGACCTTCTCATTATAACTAGACGTCAAGCTCAGACTTGGGAAGTTCAAGAAGAAAGCCGAGATATACCCGCTCAAGAGCTCAATAAAGTCTGCAGGGAAGAAAAGATATGTCTTTCCTCGTGTTCTGCAATATCATCGACAGCAATAATGATCATCAACCGAGTTACCACTCTCGATGGGAGAAGAGGACAGTTTGCTTTATACTGTGATGCCGCTACTCCACACTCCGTGAAGGGATACTTGACTATGATGGATGTATAGGTGATTAGATCCCATTCGCACATTGCCACTGACAGCCAGGACATCCGTCGAGAGTATGTATGTATGCCGTCTATAAGCGGGGTTTCAGTTGGTAAATGATTCGAAGAACCAACGCCTGTCAGTGTCTGATCGCAGCAAAACACTATTTGTCGAACCGTGGAGATTAGCTTCCGTATTCTAGAAGACAGCGTCGAATCACCTTATTTGCGAGACGAATGGGAGACTCAATATTGATTGCTACATACTCTTTCTCTCTCCAGGACTGACATCCCTCTGTGCTGTACGCGTCTGCTTCGCTTTAAACAGCCTGAATGACTTATCAACGCTACACTTATCCTCCACAGTCAAGAAAAAAAAAATTATTATCTCCGCGGTTTGAAACTTTGCAGTCGTGCTAATAGCCCGATCTCTAGTATAGGATGCGATTGACCCCACTTGCTATGCTACCTCATGACTCTCATCGACGAGAGATTGGCCTGTAACCCTTAGTTATAGGTCGTGCTTATTACTCCGTATTTAGCGTTGGATCTCCTCAGCCGAGGACTCTACTGGCTCGCGATGTATGTACTACATACTACTTAACTATACATACCATGTGGTACGCACTTACCTAGCTGGTTGACATATCCAGGTTCTCTATAAAAAGAGTACCGCCTGTCCCCGCTCGTCGAGGAATTTTCTTTAATAACTCGAGTTCGGGCGGGTGCTTTGTGTATCTACTAGTCAGCCATGGCGAACGAACAGGAGCTGTCGCCCACTCCGCCGCTCGACGAGAAGGCGGCGGACGACCACCCCAACAGAGTCGAAGCACATGATGTAGAACAGCATGGCGAGGCGCAGTTGCCCGAGCTCAAGAGAAAGCTCAGGAGCCGGCATTTGCAGATGATTGCTATTGGTATACGCGCTTACTCTGCTCTTCTCATTTCTGTTTCTCCAAGTGTAATGGCGCGCATACTTACCAGCTACTGAATCTTCAGGTGGAACCATTGGGACGGGTTTATTCATCGGTAGCGGCAATGCGCTGTCCAAATCTGGGCCTGCTGGAGCGTTGCTTGCATATGCATTCGTCGGATCTATCGTCTATTCCGTCGTTGTCTCGCTCGGCGAAATGGCAACGTATATTCCCATTGCGGGTGCCTTCACATCGTATGCCAGTCGCTTTGTCGACCCCAGTCTCGGTTTTGCCATGGGTTGGATATACTGGTTCTCCTGGGCCATCACTTTCGCCCTCGAACTGACAGCCACCGGTCTGATCATCCAGTACTGGCACTCCGGCATCTCTATTGCCATCTTTATCGCCATTTTCTGGGTCTTCATTACTGTCATTAACCTTCTGCCCGTCAGTTTCTACGGCGAGATCGAGTTTTGGTTCTCCTCCATCAAAGTGCTCACAGTCATTGGCTTCATGATCTTTGCAATCTGCATGAACGCAGGAGTGGGACAACAGGGTTATCTCGGCTTCAAGTATTGGAAAGATCCCGGCGCCTTTGCTCCGTACCTGCTGAGTGTTATCGGCGAGGATAGAGTTGCGCTGGGCAAATTCATCGGGTTTTGGGCTGTTCTTATTCAAGCTGGATTTTCGTACCAAGGAACCGAGTTGGTTGGTGTCGCAGTCGGTGAAACCCAGAATCCTCGCAAATCCGTGCCTGCGGCGATTAAGAAGACTTTCTATCGAATTCTGTTTCTGTTTGTTCTCACCGTCTTTTTCATCGGTATCCTGATACCGTATACGAACAAAGATCTCCTCTCCAGTGCCTCAGATGCTTCCGCTTCACCTTTCGTCATTGCAGTTAAGCTCGCGGGTGTGAAGACCCTTCCAAGCATTATCAACGCGGTCTTGCTCACCGTCGTGCTCTCCGCTGCCAACTCCAATGTCTATTCTGGCAGTAGAATTGTCGTTGGCCTTGCGCAAGTTGGCTGTGCACCAGCTATTTTCAAGAAAACGACCGTGAGAGGTGTACCAATTTGGAGCGTTCTCTTTACCTCCGTTTTCGGCCTTCTGGGTTTCCTCAACGTCTCCAATAATGGCGCCGTCGTATTCACGTGGTTCACCAACATTAGCAGTATCGCTGGCTTCATATCCTGGTCTTGTATCAACGGCTGTCACATCCGATTCATGCGAGCTCTCCACGCGCAAAATATCAACCGCGACGCGCTCCCTTACAAAGCCCCGCTTCAGCCGTATCTCGCGTACTACGGCCTCTTTTTCAACGTGCTAATTATTCTCACGCAAGGTTTCACCGCGTTCATTCCATGGAGCACGACCAATTTTTTCATTGCATATGTCAGCCTGATCCTCTTCGTTGTGTTATTCATTGGCCACAAACTCTTTTTCAGAACCAAGCTCGTCAGCCTTCGGGAAGTTGATCTGGCTACAGGGCGTGTGGAAGATGATACCGAGGAGTGGGAAGACAAAGAGCCTCTCACCTTCAAGCAAAAGGTTCGTCAACGGTTAACCAGTATGTTTTGTTAGATATCCCAGTTCTCTTTATCAATATCTTTAATACCACGTCTGTATACATACATGTTCAAGCGTCGAATTCAAATAATTCTCAAGGAAAGAAAAAGAAAAGCAAACACCCATGAGTCCAAAAAAAAAAAAAAAAAAAAAAAAAAAAGGGTTCACATCCACCGCAACCAGTTTCTCAAAGGCAGTCTGGCAACGGAGCTAATTGGATGCTACTCCTTTCAATCACATCCGCCCGCAGCGAGGATCGAGCCAGGGCCCTGGATTCAATTCCATTGAATGTTTTGCGGTTTATATGAATGTTTCTTTTGTGCTGTTGTGGCCGATAGGTGAGTTAGGGCTGGATCGGCTTTTCCCTATTTGGAATGATTCTCGATCCATGGGTCACGGGATTTCCGTACTTTCGACCTCATGTCGAGGATGAGGATGGCTTGGTGGGTTACCTATTGCTCCCACCTTCTGCAGAAGGTTGAATACCTTCAGGCAGGCTGGTTTTGTTGAAAAATAGCCATTTTAAAATCAGTTTGTTCGGCCCAGTGTCATCACTTGAAAGCACACCATATTGAGGCCAACTTAGGGCGTTTGAGCTGACTACTGAAGCTCCTTTGATGCTTGTGGATCCAGTGAAAATACTCGCACCTGCGTTCTTGGTCGGTCGGATGAAGGAATGCCAGTGGCTGTTCGGATCTCGATCAGGAAGACGGCGACTGAGCTCGAATAGAGCCCTTGAGCCGGGAAAGTTGTCGAAAGGAGATAATTGTTTGAACCGCTGCGAACTGAATACCTGGCCTCACTGGCAACAATATTATGAAGGGGAAAGACCGTACCTTGGCAACAGAAGGCGTTACAGCGCCTCAATATATTGCCATTGAGTGGTCGTTTTAGAGCATGAGGTACTGTTCAAGATGATGAGTTATGAATGCCTACGAGAGCGGAAGTGACCGCAAACAACATTTGCAACAATGGCACAATGATTGAAGATAATTGAAAGGCTACATTGCATCCGGATCAGCTTTTCTCTATAATAGAAACTCTCAAACGACATGGTATATCACCAGAAAGGCTGCCATTGACAATTCCACACAGCTCATAATGCCGATTCAATCACACAGAATCAGTCGCATTTGGGGATTTTCAAACCAACTCTTTGAATATTCATTGAATTAACTGTATGTTCCATCCTTGATCATCGCAGAATCGCAGAGTTTCAGCGTGGAAATTGGGATCCCCTGAGCCACCCGCAAAAACCCTTGGCTTCTCTCTCCAAACGCCCCAAAACGGCTTCGCGATGAAAAGACTTTTTGAGAGTTTCCCCAAACTCAAAGGAACCTCTCTTCATCAGCCCTCAACATGCTACTTTTTTCTGCCAAAACCCCACCTCTCTCCCTCTCGCTCACTGAGTCTCTCTCCTGGTATCCCGTCCTCTTGTCCCAACACGTTCCTAGCGCAGCCGGTTGATCAAACTCGAGTCGCAGGTGAAATGATTCCCTGTCCTTTTCTTTCCTCTGTAACAAGTGGAACTGGCTGATACTTAGTTAGCCCAAGGTTTGTTACTGTAAATATATGCATTTATACTTGGATAATTTTTTCTTTTTCTTTCTTTGCTTTTTACGCGGAATTCAGCACCTTGCCTCAGAAAGATGGTATCAAGCAGGGATATCCTCACTCAATCCAGCCTTGCGACTATCATTACTGACGACCGTTGATGATCTTCGAATATGAAGAAATACATGCTTGTAACCACATACGGTGTACATCAACATATCCATCACGCCAGCAAAACGACTAACTATGTATACAAACCCTCATCTCAAAATTCTTTAATAACATCATCCATCAGTAGCTCCTTTGATCAAAACCCCTCCCCCCTGTCAGAATCCAAGACAAACCCTCATCATCAAATTCATCATCCCCATCAGGCAGAAAACCCAGCAGCAGTAGCACATAAGTTAGGCACCATCAACAAGGACATAGCCCTTAACACCGTCCGCTATTAATCCTCCCTCCCCCCTTTTTTCTTTTTTTTCCTTTTCCTTTCTTTATCCTCCACAGTACATACATACTGTGAGTAGAATCACATCATAACAAAACCCTGTACTCTGTACTCAGCTCATTCATTTGTGCAACATCCCTCGCTCTTCCAGGAGTTCTTTGCCAGGAGATCCTTGCCCTTACAACATTCACACACCCCCTTATAAGTTATCAGCCAAAACCAATGTATGGGACGTGAATCAATTAATTCATCTGTGCTGCTTTATATACGAATGTATGTACCGGCCTGCAAATGGGAGAAAAATAAAGAAAAAGTTAGTCTATATAGTACTTCTTCCGCGTGCTTGTTTCTATTAATACTCAGCATGTTCTGAGGTGCCATCTGTCTGACATTGACAGTTATCAACCACGATGTTTGCATCAGAATACTCTGTAGTTCACTTAGTTTAAAACTGCTACAAGATAATGACCCATTTAACCAACCCTTGCTATACAAAACATCATACATCTAGGGGATTCTCGTCAGTTGCTATCTAGTATCCAGAAGAGTTGATTGAGACCGCTTTCCCACTGTACTTCCACGGAATATCAGTTTATCCAGCCACCCGAGACTTGTCGAATTGGTGAGAACCACACTAAACTCAATGCATCCTAGCGTCCCCAGTCAGCAGCAACACTAATCCCAAAGCAGTATGGCCCCCATGCGCTAGAGGGAATCAAGGCCCAAGGAAGCACAGGCCAGAGCAAAAAAAACTACATTTGCTGCTCCCCCAGAAACATTTGCTGGTGACAGAGGAACAACACTCCAGACTGCTCTGCTACGACCACTACGGACATCAACCACAGCGCCAGCTATCGTCTCTCATCTCCATGCTGCGCCTACTTCATCAAACCATCATTCATCCTTTCCCCTTGCATCGTCTGTGGGTTCTCTCTCTCCATTCCTGCCCGACACTGTCATCCAGCCTCACGCCACAGCTGTCAAACAAAACACGTCATTTTGCTCTTCCTCTGATCTTGTCGATTGCGAGGTGACAGGGGCAAATTGCTGCGCTGGCGCCCACATTCAAGTCCATTGTTATGGCGCTCTGGTTCTTTGGACGGAGGAAGAATCGTACTCGAAAGCGAAGTGAAGTAGTGGCGAGCTCGCCTTCCGATCAGTTACCAGACACGCCCTCTCCCACAGCCAACGCAAAGACCTCGATCCCCAACCACGAAAATTCTCCCTCTGCCACCCCTAAGGCACACCGCAGAAACAGCAAAAGAAGAAAGAATGGCCGTGACCAGACCCTTGCCGGCAACGAGGATGCCTGCCTCCCCCCTCGCCAAATTATAACCCCATCTCCCGGTCCTCCAGCTGAGCGCCATACAACTCCATCCTTTCCTTCATCTGCTGCGCATCGCTCCAGCCCCGTCGAACCTCTTCCGTCGCGATCGTTTACGCCTTCGAGATTTGAAAGCGGTTTCAATATGTCCCAAAGCAGTTTGGTTCGAAGTATAAATGATGTCCCAACCTTGCGCAGTAAGCGGAGCTCGGAGCCGAGTGTTATACGCCGCAAGTCGAGCAAGCGCAAGCGAAATGATCTTGCCAGAGAGCAAGAAGTTAAGAACATGAGCCTGGGGAGCAATTTGGATATCCACTTCAGCAAGACTCGGGCAGATTCGGGAGACTCGCGCTCCACATTCGACAGGATGAATTCCATAAGCCCAGACTCCCATGCGTACAAGCTCAGTATGTTTCACGCATTATCTCCTCGTCCTGTCCTACGTTATTCAGAGGCTCCGCGATATTCACCCACTCCGCCAACCCCAAAATCTTCGGCCGGTAAAGGGAAGAGTAAAGCTATACAGGCTGGAGACGGAAAAAATAGAATAAATGAACTTGCGGATGAGATGGATGCAAGTACTCTAAGAGAGCTCATGGACAGAGATCGTCGACGACGAGCGGCGAGACAAAGTAGTGGGCAAAGAAGTAAATCGGAGAAAAGCCCAAAACGGCAGCGACAACCTCTGATGGAAACCCGCGATGCCCCGCGACATGATATAAAAATGAACATCAATGCAGCAATAGTCGATCGGAAGCCTAATCAAATGGCCCAGCCTCAGACACCTGATCATTCTGAGTCCTGGCTCCGCGACCCTTCGAAAGAGAGTTTTCCTGCCCGTGGAAACGAACAGAATACAAATATGGTGAAGGAAAAAGTTCAGCGGGCACCGTCCATTGGTGATGACGATAAATCTTTTGTAAATGTGTCTGCAGCCGATGCCACTGCGAACAGTAAATCTGATACTACTTCTCAACTTGCTGGCCAGGAAATGGGACCCATTTTGGACATATCACCAAATCAGAAACGTGAAACACGGTTGTCTTCGAATGCTGGTCGTATCGGCCGTTCACTGTCAACCTTTTTTCGTCGTGGCTCCCGGTTCAAGAGAGAACCTCGAGGGCAATTAAAAGAAGGCCCAAGCTTTTCAGTGCCATCCCGAGAATCCTTCTCACGAATCTCGTACATAGAAGCAGCAGGAACACCGCCAGCGATCCCGAAAAAGAGCAGCATTCGCTTCGATGGCCAGTCAATTCAATCCAGGTTTACTGAGCATTTTGACGATCTTGGATCTCCAGATAATATGCGTTCCTCGACTGCGATTAATATATATCCTTCATCAAATCGATTCAGCGTTGGCACCGGTAGGGCAACTTTGGCAACGGCTGCAACTACTGAAGCCCAAGATGCCTTCCGCGGATCTGGCGCGAATAGTCCAGATACACGCCCAAATAGTATGTTCTTGGCTCAATCCCTGGCATCTATAGACTCTGAGGGCAGTTGGCTCTCGGGAAAGCCGTCTCGCCATCTCTCTCAATCACTGCTAGGACAGTATCGTAGCGGTGCTGAATCCAAAGAGAAACTAGATGACCCAGCGGAGTCGCCAGAAGAAGGTACCGCCAGCGGCGAATTTTTTGCCCCCCTTTGTGGTGCCCCTGTCCCCGAAGAAGAAGAAGACATCGAGATTGCCGAAGGTATCTATACCGAAGTCCAGATCGATGAAGAAACGACCTGGCATGGAAGCGTCGGGAGACGAGCCCATCTTGTTAGGCCTGGAACCAGAGCGAAATCCAAAGAAGGACTGTTGAGTGACTTTCTCGAAAGCGCTTCTGACATCCACACACCCGAGGGTGACAGTCCCCTTGACATCGAAGGGGAAATGGAAATTCGTCGAGCCACCAGTATTGATCTGGGAAAAAGTCACGTACGCCGTATCAGTGCTGGAAGCGCCAAACTTCTAGAATTGCCTTCTCGATATTCGGGTGATCGAAGACCTAGTTCGGGAACTATAAGCAGCGGTGTCTTACCCTCTACTCCACTCATCGAACACAACGAGCAAGCTCAGTCATAGGTATTGGAAGCGAAGAGCACGACTCACAATCTGACGTCCGTTCATTTGAGAACTTTCCTTTTTGTTTTTTCGGTTACGTCGAAACGTCAGTCTTTTTAATGTTCTAATATTATGCCCGAATCGACATGTCGAACACGCGCTCCACGCTCCTTCAGTATATTTTTTCCTATGTCAAATACGCAAAGAGTCAGATTGAGGAGTGGCTATCGTTATAACTTCAAATGAGCATATTACCCGTTGTGTTCGGTTGCAGTGGTTCTTCCCGCCCTTATTCATCCCAGTTCTGTTTTCTAGTTGTATATGTCGAACAGCGCTTGATTTCTTTCTTTTATCAAGTGGCCGCTCGCCAATCAAGAAATAGTCGTTTCGGATCCAGTGAGCTTCGGCAGGACAATTCATGGTTTGCATTGGAAGCACACGGCGTTTTGCGGGCCTTTTGGAAAACATACCCTAGCGAGTTCCCGTCGCACTTTATTTCACGTTTTCCTCCAATTCCTCTTGCATGTTGTTTCAAAGGCAGAAGCATTTAACCACCATTTTTCATCTGCTGTCCAGGCAGTCTTCACCATGCCCAAGATGTGGAGATCCTGGCTGGCTGGCTGGCTTTGATGTGAGGAAGATGGTTCTGAAGATGGAGAGGAATTCATCAACTGATGACTGGAAGGGAGATCTTTGTATGTGTTCCTCTTTTGAGCAGCAGACTTGACGGCAGCAGCGTTGCTTGACCAGCAACACACGTGTGACTTCCTTCTGTGTGTTGTATATCAACAAGCTGTTCTCTTTTCAACCTCACCCTCACCATCATACTGCATCTGGGATGTTCAATCTCCAGCTCATCAGTCCTTTCAGCTCTTTGCTAGTTGACTTTATTCTCTTCTCTTGCTCCCCAGATACCCCATTTCTCGCCTGCCTTTGACTTTCATCCATTCATCAGTCATCATTGTAAGCAAGCTGCATTTTAATATCCCAGTTCATAGAGCATTGCAGCAGTGAAGTTTCTTCAGTATCATGAACCTGTGGAGTTGCTTTGGGAGTCATACCTCAAAATGTTTCTGTTTCCCCCAGGTTTTTCTTCTTCCAAAGTGTCTTGCGGAACAAACTCACATTACCCTAGCAGGAGACACTGATTTCTGGTTTTCCACCTCAAAATCACATCATATTGTCCCCTATTCCCGTTCGATCCCCAATGTTCCCAAACCAAACTTCACACCGTCAAATCTTCCCAGCCCAGAGCACTCAACTCAAAATCAGCTCAAACTCTCTGGGGTGCCATTTTCCGATGCAATGATCTAGCTAAACATATTTCATCCGTACCTCTGTCTTATTTGATGGTGAATGCCCTCACAGTGATACCCCAGCAATACCTTGCTATTCGGCCTTGCACATGCGAGGAACAGGTTATTATAAACCTGGGCTTGCTATTTGCATCTGCAATTGATGAATGTGAAGGATAGACACTGAGATATCTATTAGAGCTGTTAATCCAAGGCAAGTGGCCTTTCCACTGAATTTTGCATGATCAATAGTATGAGGGTGACTTGTCAACAAATGGGCCTGGGTGTTGCTCTTGAGTGAGCTTGAGGAGCCTCTTGAACAATCTCCATGGGGGTGTAGATGGTTAAGTGAATGTATTCCTTTCAGACAGCATGTCACATCCACGACAAGTTTAAAAAGCAACTGAAAGACTGTGTAAGAATAATCACTAGCTCCGTACTGATATGTCAACAAAGTGCTTAGTCGTCTAGTGGTTCTCTTTATGGGAGTTATCATAGTAGGATTCATTCCTAGCAAATTACACTCAATTGGCCACTATAGACGTTCCAATGCCACCATGCTTAGGCCGAGTCCAATTAAACGTCTCAATCCCAACTGGATGATGCTCTCCAGCCCGTATCTGATCACGAATCCGCCGATGGTACTGCTGATACTCCGGCTTCAGCAACTGCGCTGGCCCAACCCCTTCATGGCCCACCCTACTCGCCAGCAACTCGAAAAGCAAGTGCCGATGCTCTCTTCTGATCATGCCAAAAAACTCCGGCGTCCACACTTCATCAACATACGTAGAACAATACCCAATATGGATCCCTAGATGATCGCGAAATTCACGATGGCCCTCATCCAAATCTAACCATATCGCCACGATACAATCAAGATACTCCCAGAGATCCGGAACTAGATAATCCACCCCATCCGCCGGAAGCTCATAGCCCCATTCCGTCGCAGACAGCAACACCACCCCCACCGCCTCGACGTCGTCCGCCTGCTCGTACTCAGCAAACCCGCTTTTCGCTTTCGACGACCCCGACCCCGACGAAGACGACAACGAACGCGACAAACCCAACCCCGACTCCGACTCCGCACCCCCCGCCTCCGACGCGGAGCTCACCGCCCGCACCAACCGCGGCGCCTCCCGACTCAACTGCGGAATCCGCGCATACCTCGGATTCGCCTGCGTGCGCACATACCCGCCCGCCTTCGCCACCAACGTCTCAGCCGCCTCGTCGGGATCGGGCACGAGCACGAACAGATCGAACACGACGGTGGGCACGCCGTACACGGCGAGCACGTCTTCGCACCAGACGCGACAGGGGATGCCGTGGTGGATGAGCGTGTCGCAGGGCTCGTAGCGGGGGTCGCGATCGTGATTGTGATTGTGATTGTGGTGGGCGGTGGGGTTCGGCTTGATGCGGGGGTTGTTGGAGCGTTTGGATCTTGCGGCGCGGGTGAGGAGTGAGAAGGCGCGTTTGAGCTTGTGGGGGATTGTTGTTCTGGGTGGTTGGGTCATTGTGGGATTGGGGTTGGGTTGGGTTGATGATGCTCTTCTTTGCACGGCTTGTGGGAGAAGGAGTTTAGTATCTTAACGGCGCTTGATGGTTGATTTTTGCGGGGTTGTCGGCATAGTTACCACGTGATGGCCTCGGCTTTTCGCGGGGTGGCATCTTGTCTTGAAGCACATCTCGAGTGTTTAGAGACTTCATACTCGGTGGGAGAATTGCCATAGCTTCTGTTCCAGATTCGTTGAGCCCTTCTACAGAGTCTAGTCTAAAACTACTCGCAAATCAATCCCCAACACTATACACGCGGTCCGCATCAAACGTGTCTTCCGGAATCATCGAATAGCCCTTCTGGTTCGATATGACCGTCAACCCGCGATCATCCGTAAACACAAAATTGAAGTGCGTATGCCCAAACGCCCACGTCCTCACCACCGGGCTCGTCCAGCACAACTCATTCCGCAAGTCCGTCACAAACCCCGACGAGACCTCACTCCGTCGATGTCGCGGCTCAACCGCCCTGTCATCCGTACACGGGCTATGGTGCGTGAAGACGACAACCCGTCTATGTGGCTCCTTCTCCGCAATCTCTGCAACCTGAGCATTGAGCCAGTTCAGGTCCGATCGGTGCGCGGCATTGTGGTTGTGCACATGCCAGTGAGTAATGTGTTTGAAATCCGTCAATCGACTCGCCACGGCGGCTTCTTGCTCCGGAGGGATATGAGAGAAAAGCGTGCAGCCCAGGATCGTGAGACTGTCAGAAATATCGTATCGTGTCTGGTCGAGAAAAATAAATCGACCGATTGTAGACTGTGAGCGTAGCTTCTCTATTCGCTCTTGAAAGGCTCGAAGTCTGGCTTTGGTCGCGTCGAAGGTGAGGCCGCTGGGTTCGTGGTTTCCGAGGACGAAAAACACAGCCCAGTAGCGCTTGATTTGCTTTTCGAGAAAGGTCAAGAGTCCATCGTCGGCGACGTGTCCGATGTCTCCGAGGAGAGCTAGGTAGGGAGCTGTTTGTTTGAACTTGAAATTGTAGGCCGGATGAGTCTCCAGGTGGAGATCGGACATGATCTGAAAGGACATGGGCGCCATAACTATGTATTTTAAGAAACAACTCCGCGGAAACCGAATGCTATGGTTTGGGCGTCATAGAACTGAGCTTCAAGGGTCGTTCTTCGTATTATTATTGGGCTTGTTAGAGCGAGTAGTAACTAATCAAGCGTCAGCCAAGTTGGCTATTAATGTGCCGGGACATCTGGAAGACGCAAACCCATGAAACGCTAGGAATATTGCCGGCAAGAAGGCTCAATAGAAGCGCTTGGATGTTCGGGGTATCTCAGACCAGGCTGGGATCATCGTGGTGTTTGTCGTCTTAAACGTTGGTAGGCGTTGGGTTGATAGCTCCAATCCTCACCGTCTATTTTCTTCTCAAGTTATCAATGCGACGCACGACGGCACAACGGCTGGGATGAAAGTTTCGTTAACTAGCTTCACACTGACCGAAGTGGAGCTGAACGTATCCAACGCACATTTGGTTGGTTGCCGGTTATTCTGCGGAAGTCAATTACATAGTACAAAGCCATTTGTCTGTCCTGAGGCGACACCCTTGAGTCAACGGAGGCATTTTCGTCTGAGATGATCAAAGCACAGTGATGATAAAAGTCTGTGGCTTTCCCCGACCTCTGGGCCACTTGATATCATGGTATATCAATTCTCGAGCTCTTTTTGCTTGTCATATTCCATTTCCTTTCTGGACATATATCATTGGATTTACGCATTGTTTTTGCACGCCTATGGACTCTGTATTTTGCTTTGTAATGGATTATGATTGAAGTTCTGGTTGCTTAAGACGCGAAATCAGGGAAGATTACCTTGGTTATTTTCAATATTCTTCCTTCGATACGTCCTGCGGTTCTTACCTGTCAGTACGTTAGAATAACATGTGCTGGGTTGGTGGCGATTTCAAAAAGAGTCACAAAACTCCTAAAGCCCATGACGGGAAAGATCAGAATGCAGCGCCACGTATTCCCCTTCGTCCCAGACGGGAGATGATGACTCCTGGGACAATCTCTCCGGGTGACTTGGGCAATGTCTCCCGTGTGATCAACCACCGTCTCAAGGGTAACAAGTACGCATTCATCGGTGGCGTCGCATGCTCTCTTCTCGGCTCCACACGGGCAACGCATGACTTCGACATTGTTGTTCCCAATGGAACCAAAGATAAGATACTGTCGACTCTAGCCAAAGACAAGTCCTGCTTTGGAACGGCTGAGGGTGGTATCTGGGTGAGGATTGACCACAGGCGGTATAATCTTGATATCATCGAGCCAAAACAAATTGGGCAGACGTTTGATGGCCACGAAGTCGTTGATGTCAGGGGAGTTAAAGTTCTCAAACCAGAGAAGCTGCTTGACTATAAGCGGGATAGCTATGAGACCAGGGACCGAGCACGAGTGCAATCGCTCGACAATGATGTGAGAGACATTGCGTTCTTGAACGAATATTTGACCGAGCGAAGTTAGCCTTGCGAGTCTTTGGAACGGTGGTTTTGGAGCTTATGAAGCGGATTTGCAGCTATGTGAAATAACCGGAGACGAAAGATGCCTTAATCCGTGGTCATCGACGCGAATGCTATGCGAGAGGTCTTCATCATGATTTGCGAACCAAGGCAGCCGTCTCCCAACAAAACAACTGAACTATTAATGTTCGCTGGAAATCTTCGGCTTGTGATATCCTGTCCACGCAATCTTGCCCCTCAATGCCGTGGTTGGCTTTGGTTCCTTATAATGCAAACGTTCTGCGTGGCTTCCAGAGGTCGATGCTCTGCCTCCTCCAACACGATATCTAGTGTCCATATCCATCGAAGACTGAGGAAAGCATTCTCCGTATAATCACCAAATGGTCGATTGGCGTGGCTGCTTTGTGAAATGTCTTTCACACCCTGCTGGTAGGGCTTCACGAGAACCGCTTCGAGTATGGGGGGCCTGCACTCTTCCGCCACGCTCAATGTGCGATTGCGTTGAGCATGGCCCACTTTGTTAGATTCCAGTGGCTCGTAGCAAATTGCCGAGGCTTACAGCCTGCATATGTACAGTACATGCATCAATCCCCCTGAGTATATCGTGAAAATGCAACATACTGTGGTATCAATCTTGAGGTCCAGCATGATGGGATGATCAGTCCATCCATATGTGGTTAGCTGGCTTAGTTATTCACACTAAACCTAGAAAGGCAAAGTGCCCTTTGAGAAGCAAATTTGTTTCATCAGCAGATGTAGTTACTAGTTAACTATGTATCAGTACTCACTTTCACATTCAAGAGCTCTGGAAACTAGCAGAGATTAGACATCGTCAAGATCCAGATCATCTTACAGAATCCAGTCTGCCTTGGAGGATTGGTAAGGAGAATTCGCTTGTTCTCTGTCTTCTGCATCCACCGCTGTGTTTTTTTGAAGAGTGACACCCGCGAGCAGGCAACAGAGCCGTGATTAATAATTGGATGCCCGTCTAGAATCCGCGACTCGCAGCACAGGGACCAGAAGTACTGCGACTTCCATGGCTGCAATAACGTCATCCCGGCAGCCCCTCCTCTTCAGATCAATCAATTCTGTGAATAAATACCACCCCACTTGTCACCACCGCTGGACTTCGCTCCTCCATCCCTCAGCACTGTCTTCTGTCTCTTCCAATTCAAAAGCTATCTCCAGTGTGGCATCCCTATATCGGTTGTTATCGTTGTCGATTCCAAGATCGCCTCTGAGAACCGCATTTCAGCAGCGAGCATTCAGTACGACTTTTTATCCCCACTTTCAAAAGACAGCCGCAACTATGGTCGTCAACGCTGTTAAGAGGTGAGTATCATCTCCTCTCTCTGCTGCGGCTTCTTGCTTGCTTCAAATGGTATTCGAGAAAATGATTTTCCTCCTCAATCGAACATACGCAGAACAGGGTGAAAAGAAAGCCAAGCGCGAACGCGCAACCAATACCCTCCCACACCGCTCCCCCTACCATTCAGTTCCCCTCTCTTTAAATCACACATTATATATCCTGCATAGCGGGGCTTCCATTACCAAGAAATGCTAACACAATGCCCTTCCCCCTCCCAGCCGCGCGGATTTTCAAGCCGCCGTCGAAACCACTTCCGCCTCTTCCACTGACGGCAAAAAGCTCATCGTCATCGATTGCTTTGCTACCTGGTGCGGACCCTGCAACGCCATCGCCCCCAAGGTCACCGAGCTCAGCGAAAAATACCCCGACGTGGGCTTCTACAAGGTCGATGTCGACGAAGTCTCCGATGTTGCGCAGGAATTGGGCGTGAGAGCCATGCCCACCTTTGTCTTCTTCAAGAATGGAGAAAAGGTCGATGAGGTCCTTGGTGCTGTGCCGCCAGCGATCGAGACTGCGATTCAGAAGCACCAGGGTTAAATCGGTTGGTTGTTTAGCTGGAGGTGGGGGGAACAGAAAGGGCAGTCTTCGTTGTTTTTGTCATTCCCAGATTCTTGTAATTTTGCAGATGTATTAAAGAGATATGGCATATGAATTGCCGTAGTGGATGAATTTCTTTGTTTTTATACAATATCTAGAAGCATGGAGATGTGTAACTATATCTCATAGATGCCATAAATGCATTGAGTTAAACAACATCTTCAAAACCTCCAGGCACTTATGTTCATTGATCTTGTTTGCAGCTGAAGAGGCCTAACTGACACTCACTAGATCCCACTAGCTAACTACCTAGGTAGTATGTTTGACTGCAAAAACAACATGGTTTGGAAAGAACTTTTTGACTCTAAAAGGCGACTTAGATACATAACTAACTATTAGCTTCCTCTTGTGGTCGCCAATAGGTGATCTAATATGAAACGTTTCTCACAACTGTCTAGGGAAAACGGCCCAACCTCAAAACTCCACACATTTCGGGAACTTTTCAGTGATGCGAAGACGGCAGTACTACTTGTTTCCGGCCGCGCTTCAATTTCGGAACAATCAAGTGGATCGCGAAAGCTTCAAGCCCACTGTAATTCCAACAGCAAAGGATACAATCCCAACCAGCACTGTATAACCGCTAGGATTCATTTGAGACGGCCGAGATGGATCTGTCGGGAAGAGATAGGAGGGTGAGTATCCATTCATTACATTAGTCACAGGGGCACATATATCATACCATGTTGCCGAATTCCTGTTGGATATGATTGAGAGTTTTCAAAAGACGCTGGTAGATCTCCACGACTCGGAGTTTTCCGGGGTATATGCACGCGATTGTGTCGTCTATGCCTCCCCGGGGTCACGATAATGTCATGTGAAGAAGATGAAGAAGATGAAGAAGGGAGTGACTGCGACAACGCATCAAGACATAAGCGGAGGTTGATGTTAATGTTTATGTCTTCTCCGTTCTGGACTGAGGAGCGTCGATGCGTTTTGGTTACGTGCACATTACCAACTCTTCCATTGGTCAAAGGAACACAGGGTGCGTTGCCTCGAAAACGTCGATTGTCGAAGGCTTCTCGGTTCGAGGAGTGTTGATGCGCTTTGGGCAAGTTATCACTACCAGCCTTTATGCTGATACGACGGAGGGGTGGTTCTTTGCCTCGAAATGGATGATTGTCGAAGCTTTCCCGGTTTGAGGAGTGTTGACGCGACTTGAAAGAGTTGGTACCAGCCCTTCCGCGGGAATGAAGAAGAGGCGGTTCATCATTGCCTCGAAATGGACGATTGTTGAAGCCTTCCCGGTCTGAGGAGTGTTGATGCGCTTTGGGTAAGTTACCATTACCAGCCCCTCGGTCACCATGAAATGGATGATTGCTGAAGCCTTCGCAGTCTGAGGAGGAGGAGGAGGAGGAGGAGGAGGAGGAGTGTTGACACGCTTTGTCTAGGTTATGATTACCAGCTCCAGGAAAATGGGGTTCTTCGATAGGTGAATCTTGGTCAAGGAATTCCGGAAACGGTTTGTCGTGGTTGGGAATACGAAGTCTACCCCTACAGTTACGGCCAGAATTAGTATTTGGAAGATCGCATGCGGGCATCAGTAGATAACCATAAAGACTGAATTCAATTAAAAAAAAAAAAAAAAAAAAGTTCGACATACGCCTTCAGATCACGGATGTTTGGTCTCTCTGTACCTCCTGGCGTCCTCTGCACTGGCGGAGCTATGTAGCTGGAAATGGAAACGTCTGACGTCCATATAGAGGAGGGTGAGCGTGGATATCTCTGTTTTTTCCAGAAAGGTCTGGTTTTATATTCCCGAGGTTTTCGCTTGAGTGGTTCGACTGTTATTTCTCCACGCTGGTACATTTCTCTGAACTTCTTGGATCTTCGTGCCATTACAGAGCTTCGTGTAGAATCTTCACCCTCCGACCACCAAGCTTGCGTCCGAGGTTCTGTCGAGGCGACCCCATTGGGACTGTGGTGAACAGCTTCGCTTTCTTCGTCAACAGGCTCATCCTGTCCCGGCTGATTCTCTGCATCAGTCTGTTGTGCCTTTTGTGTTTTCTCGGCTCTCAATCTTTCCTTCTTTTGGCGCCTTTTGTCAAGGTTGGTCAGCCTGCGAACAAGGGAATCGGCATCGATGTCATGCTCTAAGCATTTACTGGACGTCACAGACATGGTGACGGCAACTGATATGAAGTTAGTATGACTTTGAACGAAACAGAGGTAGTTCGCTGGAAGGTGTTAACTACTATTAGTAGTTACTGAACAGAGAGCAGGACTGAGGAGTGCCTTCAAGGCTCTGAGGTGAAGCCCAGGTCCTAACCACCACCACCACCGCTACCAGCAGCGGCCATTCGTTAGTGAACTACATATTGTCCTGTATCTGGTGTGTCTAAGCGCCATGATTGTGAATCGCACTGCGTCTGCCTGACGCGTTGTCCAATTGGCGTGGAGCAAAATGCCTTGGCGTGGTTATGGATGTGACTGCGTTGGACTTCATACATACGGGCCATCGCTGAACATGCTTACACGCCGCTTCTCTGCTTCTCAGTGGTCTACTATTTATTGATACATATGCGTTAGTATATGTCGTTCTTTCATTGGATCTGCTGGGTTGCTGAGGATGGCGAGTCAATATGGCATTGAGTGAGCCTCGCATGAATGAGCAAAAGGGCGAGTTTGGATCTGAGAACATACCAGAAGCGACATGTAGCCGTCAATTTCTTTTCCTGGAGCTGTGCCAGTTATCTAACCTGTCTACATGAAACTTGAACTGGATGATTCGCCCAGAGACGTCGCGCTCACTTTGCTGGCCACTCCTGCCTTCGTGGACAGTATCAGACAGCGCTTCGTTATCCCAAATGTCAGATCACAATAGGTGGAAAAGAATGCCAGCATTGGCTTGCTCGCCGACAATATGAACGGTTCCAAACACAGTGGCTGTTTTGTCTGGCCAGAGATTTGGTACAGCTGTCTCAGAGAGCCGCCAGTCGAGGTCGACGCACAAACAACATTGGAGAAAGCATACCACACCACACAGCCAGCAGATTGGTTTATGTTGAGAGCGCTTCACACAATCATGCCCAGGAGCTGGACGAGCGAGTGAAGATAAATACCGCGAGAGAACCCCCGAAAAACCAAGTTTCTCAACATCATTCTCTCTTTTTTCATCGCACTATCTTTCCCACTGGTCTTTCGCAGCACCTTGTTAATTATACGAGCTTTTTGCATCCCCCATTCCTCCCTTCCCCCCTGCCCCTTGCGGGACGATGGCGGACGACTTGGAGTTCGCAGTCCTTGACTTGCATGCAATGAATGTGGAGACGGCGAGGGCTATCAATAACTTCACTAATGAGAGTCGTCTCCTAGGAGGACGTCTTGACAGAATAGAGCATTTGCCCGCTATCCGGCTCAGCCTCTTTGTCCCACCGCGCCAAATTCCGCAAGGGTTTGTGTTCGGAAGCGGCGAGTCTTGTGATGTTCGCATATTCTCAAATGATGTTGCGGAACGCCATTTTGCAATCACCTTCCAGAGCAACGGTCTACTACTTCTACAAAACAAGTCGACGACCGGTACAGTCACAGGAGATTTTACATTATCATACCTCGAACAGACTTTAGTTATTGAGCATTTTCTGATGATCCGTTGTGGAAATATCCACTTCGAGGCGACAGCCCCCAATCGTGGTCAATATCAGAGCCTATATCAGTCGAACCTTAATTCATATCTTGGCTGCATTTTTACTGGCGGCGGCACGATTGACTCGCATGCGACTCCGATCCGAGCTCGAAATCGAATTGGCCGTTATATCGTACTGTGGAGGCTCGGGAAGGGTGATTCCGGAAAAGTCTCTCTCCTGGTTGATAAGCATACAGGGCACTTTTATGCCGGGAAGATATTCAGGCGTTCCCACAACGCCGACGAATGTCACGGGGAAATGAATATCCTCTATCCGCTCTTCCATGTAACATGATCGGTGAAAAAGAAAAACATCCCATATATAGAATCAATCTGACTGACGTCGGGTACTGCTAGGAAAACATTGTTCGGTATGTCGATCGTGTTTGTGGACTTAATGACGTATGTTGTCTCGTCACGGAATATCTGCGTGGCCATAACATTTTGAGACACAACTTCTCAGAGGCCTCAGCCTTGATAGTCTTGCGTCAATGTCTCCAAGGACTCCAGTATATTCACAGCTGTGGGATTATACATGGAGACATCAAGCCAGCGAATATTATGGTCAGAACTAGGATGCCGCTACGAGTCTGTATAGTGGATTTTGGTGATGCGACCCGAGAAGGCGAGACAGCAAATTATCAAGGAACCCAAGAGTTTGCTGCCCCCGAGATTTGGAACAAAGAGCCGTATGACTCTAAAGTTGACATCTGGGCACTTGGTCTCACCGCCTTGGAGCTCTTCGACGTATATCCAGCAGATGACCGAGATTTTCTTGCAGGTCCGAGACCCGGCAACCGCGAACGTTTTCTTTTTGCGGTGCGCAAAGCATACAATACCCCGAGGCTAGACTTTGCTAGGACGCTACTGAGCTATATGCTACATGAAGATCCCCGGGAACGATGGACTGCAAGAGACTGCCTTTTAGCTATCGAAGAGGCCCAGGGCAACCTCAAGGAGCGTAATCTCTTGATGGAAGACTCCGATTCTTAGATCCTCGGGAACAAAATCGATCCCGCGATCCCGCAAACATGTGGTAGTTCGATACTTGGACACTGCCTCAAGGCCCTGTGCTCTCTCTCTCTTTTTGTTTTGTCTCCTTTGTCTTTCCTTTTATCTTTCCTGCGTATTCCATATCAGAAGATTGCCCTACCAGCATGTTTCTTTCTTTCTTTCTTTCTTTTTTTTCCCCTAACTTGCCCCAGTCATAGTCCTGCTCTTACCATGTTGTGATCTTTCACGCTCATTTCACTTTTCCTATTATTCTCTCATTGCCTGTTGGTTTGATAGTTATGCCCCAACCCCTTCCCATCATACACACAAAAGACTGAGGAATAGTTTTTAACAAAGTCACTCATTTTGTTCCTCACATTGCTGCTTTTGGCCCATTGCTTCTGAACTGAACCTCATCTCACCCACCAAGTATCCATATCCACACACCAAAAGATACAATAGTATATACTTACTTACCATAGAGGTAGATAACGCTCCCAGCCACCCTCTCCAAGGAGACCTGCCGCCGCCGCCGCCGCACACGTACAGGATACATCCCCACGCAAAACGATACTCAGCCAAGGGAAAATGAGAAGAAATGAAGGGGAGGATCACACTTCTTTAACATTCAGCTAAGTATTCCCTTTGCATAAATAATACAAGTGCCTCCTCAGCATGAACCGCGGGGGTCTGCTTTTCACCTAATACTATCAGCAACCAGGTTTGGGGATATTCGTGACTTGCCTACTCGAGCAATCAGCTCCTGCGTGGCGAAGAGAAGCTCTTTATGTCATAGAGCGTCTTCCACTCCTAGAAGTAAAGGCTGGGAGGGATGGAGCACTCACAGGACTTATGCTATAAAGCGGACGCTAGAGTGTATAAGAACTCGGAGCAAGACGGTCTACAGTTGTGCTGCTTTCTACCACAAGCAGTATATACTGATTGATCACAGGACATGAGAAAGGTATGTTTGATAGAAAAAATAATGGCAAAGACAACAAAGATCCTTTGAACGAATTATTTGCTCATATTAAATGTATGTACTTTCTATCTGGCCTTCGAGTCGCTCCTTGCTTGCATTGCATCCGCCAAATCTCTCTATAGCGGGCGCATCTTGCGAGCGAAAATGCTTAAACATTTCTAAATCCCAACACCAAATACCAAATGCCATGCAAAACACCAGGCTATGTTAAGATTAATTGATAATAAAAAAAAAGAAAAGAAATCATTTCAAATAACCGTAATCAACGGCGAGCCATGCATGGCACCACCAAAAAAAGCACAAGGAAAAATCGTCATGTTCGTTCATCGGAGTCTCCAGAGTCACATCCTTCGTTGGAAGCCGTAGGGTTGCCATCTTCGGAGCTCTCAATAAAAGTGCCGTCGGAGCCATCAGTTTTTGGTTCAATGATGCTTTCCTCTTCTTTCTCAGGACCCTTGGCTTTTGCACCTTCGTCGGCCTCATCTCCGCTGTCTCCCTGAGGAGAAAGTACCCGCTTCGGGGGCTCGACCGCAGCGTCTGGATCGACTCTCAGGCGGATAGAGATCACGTCATCGTCATGGTCACCAAGGACTGAGATTCCCACAGTCACATCTTGCAGGATACGTCGCTTCCGCCCTCTAGCCGGACGACGACGGACACCGGATCTAATTGGGCCCTCTTCGTCGTCATCGTCGCTACTAATGTCGGCCACCCGTTTACTCCCGGTGCTATGACGAGAGGATGATCGCGACGAAGATCCCAACCACGCCCTGGTGGCCGGATTGATGCCACCTGGTGAGACCCCCACGGTACCAGAAGTCTCAGTAGCGGTGGTGGGAACGACCGAGGACTGAGATGACGAAGAAAAGTCGTCATCTAGAAGACGGGAGAAGGCGAACTCAATATCCCCCCGGCACTTCATGAGCATTGCCCTGATTGTATCGTAATCGAACCCGGGAAGAGCTTCAGCAATGGTGCTGATCTTCCAGGGCTCAGCCAGGGTCAATGGTGTTGGCAATGCAGTCTGCGTTCCAACAGACTGCTTCCCGAACGCGACGTCCTTGTCCTTCTTGACAGCTTGATCCTCGGTTTCTCCTTCGTCAAGTCGTCTTGGGAGGTCTGGTAGCCCTTCGTGTGGGCCGTCCAGACTCCGAACCGAGGAGTAGTGCTGGTATTCCTAAGAAAACCGGGTCAGTCATCACTTGCAAACCCATATACTGCATGAGGGCAAGGCTTTACGTGATATGCAAGATGGACAGTCTCCTTGCCAGAGCCAGCATCGTGGATGTTGCTGGTGAACTCTTGAACACTGTCCGCCTGGTAGACAATTAT
The DNA here is from genome assembly GCA_029449355.1 of Emydomyces testavorans. Classification (NCBI taxonomy): domain Eukaryota; kingdom Fungi; phylum Ascomycota; class Eurotiomycetes; order Onygenales; family Nannizziopsiaceae; genus Emydomyces; species Emydomyces testavorans. The sequence continues at coordinate 2,786,088 of CP120630.1, read as the reverse complement.
GTCTCTCACATAGGCCTGACAGAAAGCTTGGAGCTCGAATGCTCCTCCCCATTCTTGTGGTTCACCCATCTTTGCAAGCATCTCCTCGAATTTGCCGTTTATCCTGTCCATACTTGGCCTGGAACCAACACCACCGAAGGACCGATATGCCTGTCTGGAGGCCTCTCTCGTGGAGCGGGGACGGTCTGGACCGAGATCCACAAAATGTATGAAAGAATCTCGATTTTCACGAATATGGTCTACTAATCGCTGGCGAACCTCATCGTGACGCTCTGGAGTTCCGTAAAGCTGGTCCGAAAGAGAGTAAAAAAGGCAATTGCCTGGGATCGATGAGCTCTAGTTAACCACACCATGCCTTTTGAATTTTGAATCTGAATCGAGTACTCACCATCTCCTCGGATCTCAGCTGGATAACAGTTCAGTTTCTGAAGGCGTTCCTTCAGACGGCTTTCAGCATCGTCAGCCTCCACGGCCGAGTTTCGACGCGACGAGCGAGCACTCCGGCCAGCGGATCGTGCACTAGCTTTGGGATGAGCCATAATCGGCACGATCCTGGTGGGAGGCGGCAAAGGTGAGTCAGCCATGATTGTAAGAGCTCGACGAGTAGCACCGGCATTGGAAAGATAATCGAGAATTGAGGGAGGAAAAAGCTCCCTCAAAAATAAATCTCAAGTGAAAGGAAAAGGCCACAAGCGAAGAGAAGTGAGGATGATGTGACTACATATGTATGTAGTGAAGATGCAGATAAGGTTGGATGAACAAAAGCGCTGAAAGAGACAAAGACAAACAAACAAAAACAGCCAATTGAACCTCCCAAGACAGGAAGGAATGGGAGGTTCATGGAGCAAGAAGGGCAAAACAGGAAGGAGAGACTGAGCTGGAAGGGGAATCAGCGTGTATGGAATGGGAAGGCGCGACGCTGAGTCAGCCTAATTAAATTGGATTCGGCAACCGTTATTGTTTTGAAACAGCGCTAAACGTTAAAAGTAGCTTACCTAATGTAATCCTGAAATGGGATTGGTCGAGTGTCGGAGAAATTGCGGCTGCCAGCCAATGAGAATGTGAGATTAGACGTCGGGAGTTTAGCGCATGTATCACGCTGGCGGATAACTAAAAAAGGTAATTGGAAGATATGATTTGATGGACAGAGAAGTGAGATCCAGGAGAAAGAACGAAAATACTGAATTTTGAAACTGTCAAATATAGAAACCAGCGCTTATGAGAGAGAGACAGAGAGAGAAGGAGAAGGAGAAAGGAGAAAGGAGAGACGAGCAGCAAGAAATAGTTCTCTGTTTATGCCTCTCAACACAATGCGTCTTGTTCTCCTTATTGTGATGTCAATTCTACATTGATAAATATTGAATATCCAACAATCTAGCCCACAATATGTCTTCTCAGTTGCAATCAAAGTCTGAATCATTTTCATGGCATCATAATACCATTTAGCCCATTGAAGGATACCTCCTATTGCCTCTATTGTGCTGTGTTATCACCAGGCAAAAGGTCTCCTCCTACGATACATAGACACACGTTAAACATGACTGCCAGCCTTGACGGTGTTGCAGCTTTGCCACGAGACTCGTCTTCCTCAAAGCATGCCTGCAACTCAGCCCAGGTTCATGTTTGATACAGCCCTGACGATCTGAGTCACCAGCCATCCAAGGTTCTTCAACTGGATTGCAACCAGTGTTGCTTCCCATACAGACAATCTGCGGGCCACATTGATGGTCCTTTCTTTTGGATTTTCTTTTTAAACCACTGAAGATATTTGCTGCCATGAGTAAGCTGGCTCGTTAACTGGAAAGTCATCTCACATGAAGCAGCTGACCAGTGGGAATATATGGGTATCCTGAACTCATGAGCATGGAGCATACAAACTGTCATCAATTCTGCATCAATCCAGATAGTTCCTTTATTATTGAGATTGTGTTGAAATCAAAATCACACACCTAGGGTAGATTTGATGTGAATTCAACTGCATTTCTGACAAAAGCATGCTTCTAAAGTTGATATGTGGTGTCAAGTTAGTGGAATTTCACGGCACGTAGACCTCACATCAGCCTGGTGTCAGATCTGTTCATAGTGAAGATGAAGTGCGCACATAGACACATTGAATGATCGGCGATGGATGCTGAAGCAGGGCGCTTTACCTGAATAGGCACAGTCCATCATACAAGGATGAGGGGAAACAGCGAACAACATCGGAATTGTCACCGCTGCCCCAGAGTAAGATGGAGAGACCATCACATTGAAGGAGATGTCACTTCAACAGTTGCCTCATTCCTTACTCTTCGTCGAGCAAGACAGATAGTTATCTCACCAGCAGCTAACTTGGAGTTTTGAAGTCGTGGATCGTGAACCCCTTATTCTAACACAATGGCGCCCAACAAGATCGTTGTTATAGGGTGAGCAGAGACAGTCCTTTCTTTGATTGTGGCTGTCGCTCATCAAGCTCCTAGAGGAGGCGTGATTGGATTGACTACCGCGTATCTGCTCTCCAAAGACTCGTCGAATGACATTACGGTTGCGGCAAAGCATATGCCTGGCGATTATGATATCGAGTACTGCTCTCCATGGGCGGGCGCGAACTTTCTCCCGTAAGCCCGTGCGAGTTATGGATACCAACCCGTCTATATAATTGTCGTGATTCGCTGACTTAGTCCTTCCTGGGCTTTCGTTGATCAGCGTTGGAGCTCCAGGAAGTGCCCATGCACGCTGGGAGACGAACACCTGGCCTGTTTTGGAAGAGCTGGCTCGAAAAAATCCAGAAGCGGGAATTCATTTTCAAGGTGATTTATCCAAAGTATACTCCTACATGGACAGCTATATTAAGATTGCTAATCTCATCGTCTACCAGATTCCTTTGTGTACAATCGTCTCAAAGACGCTGACTCCGACACTGGAGTTTGGTTTAAGGAGCTGATCAAGCCCAACCCTTGGTATAAAGACATCGTGCCAGACGTATGCCAGCACGCGTGTTGATCGCCAGTTCATTATCAAGCTAATGGCCTGGCTAATACGATATTTGTGATTTCTAGTTCCGTTCTCTACCTACGGAGAAATTACCCCATGGATTTGACAACGGGTCTTGCTTTACATCAGTCTGTTTGAACGCACCAGTCTACCTTGCCTGGCTTGTCTCGCAATGCCGTAAAAACGGCGTCGTTTTCAGGCGTGCTGTTTTTAAGCACATTGGCGATGCAGCTAATGCGCACCATTCCGGTCAGAAGGCCGACGTGATTGTGAACTGCACTGGCATATCTTCCAGGTACCTGGGAGGAGTAGAGGACAAAAAGATCTATCCTGCTCGAGGGCAGGTGATTGTGGTTCGCAATGAAGCCCCGGCGATGTACTCGGTCTCGGGTACGGACGACGGCCCTGATGAGGCTGGTTACATCATGACCAGGGCAGCTGGTAGGCTGTTCCAATTAAATAAATCACTCTTCGCTGAAGATTTCGCCGATGCAGGGCTGCCAGCTAATTCCTTAATCTCTAGGTGGTGGAACGATTCTAGGAGGCTGTTACCAGCAGCACAATTATGAAAGCCAACCAGATCCCAATCTCAGCGTGCGCATCATGAAACGATGCGTAGCTATGTGCCCTGAACTTGTGGGCAAGGACGCCAGTGGGAACCAGCGAGGCATAGAAGCCCTGGATATCATCCGCCACGGCGTTGGCCTGCGTCCGCTCAGAGAGGGGGGAACACGAGTGGAGCGTGACAGAATTAATGGCATTTCTGTTGTGCACAACTATGGTCATGGCGGGTTCGGGTACCAGGTTTCATATGGTTGTTGCGCTGAAGCGGCAGCCCTGGTAACGCAGGCATTGGCTGAGAAGAAGCACACAGCCAGACTCTAATCTCTTTCAAGATGCAGAGAAGGATAACACGGGGATAATCTTCTGGCTCGAGGAATCGAGAATAACGACTAGGACATGAAGACGAGCATATAGCATTCATAGCTTAATTCTCCCGCAAGGGCTCTTAGCGGTTGATGCAGCACCACACAGAACCTAGACGAGATGTAGGGCAGAGGAAGTGCAGGCCGTATAAGACTCTGGCTAAATGATTCAACAAATGATTAATAAATGAACTCTTCTAACTAGATGACTTTGAAGAATTGTAGCCTCCATCACTTCCTGAATGCCATCCATCCGCAAGCCTTGATATGCTAGTACTCCCTTCAAAATTCGAACCTCGGCTAACTATCAATGTCGGCACACGATGAACGAGAACGACCAGGGTAGCGCAACATTCAGAGCAAACGCTCGACTTCGCAGGGGATAAAAGGATCCACGCGCGTCGCACTTGAGGGGAACAACACGAGAATGAAATTGAGCTGAAGAATTGGCATGCGGGAAGATGCAGGGCGTTGTACGAATCAATCCCTCGCAAAAGGCTGCTGATTGCTTGGGATCTGAAAACGATCGTCCCGTCGGGTTTTGATATCAGATTCTATTTTAAGCAGTCTGAGTCTGGCTTTTGATATTGCAAGTTCCTTTCTGATCTCGACTTGTTTGGGTCGTGGCTCTGACACGGCTGCGTGCAAGCTTTTTCTTTTCTACTGGAGCCTTCAGGCTCTGATACGTATTTGCAATTCAGAAAAGGAAGAGGAATTGTTGTTAGAATGTCAGAGAGGCAATTGAAAAATGAGTCTCCCAATCAGTCGGGGGAGCCATACACTGGAGAAGCACTCCAGAAGAGTGCCAACGACCCCGAAGTTGGTGACGAACTCAGCATGACCGAAATCGATCAAATATACAGGTATGGAGGCACTTCTACAGTGTTCTTCCTTCTGGCTGCTAACAAAAAAGCCATGCAACCACAGGAAACTCGACTGGCGCATCATCCCACCATTCTGGACTCTCTACTTCCTCTGCGCATCCATCAGGTCGACCGTGGGCCTCGCGCAGACCATGAACATCGCCCAGAAACACGACCTCGGAAGCGTGCTACACATGACTCCCCACGAGATCTCGACGAGTTTGGCGCTGTTTTATGTCTGCTATGTGGTGTTTGACCTGCCGTCGAACCTGATCATGACGAGATTGAGTCCCAGGGTCTGGATGAGTCGAATTGTGATTGGGGTTGGCGTTATTGGGAGCTGTATGGCTGCTGTGAAGGCGGCGTGGTCGTTGTAGTATGCAATTGCGACTCAATCACACAAGCATACATATTTTTTTACATACGCTGACGTGATGGGTGCAGTCTCCTACGCCTGCTCCTCGGAGTAGTCATGGCCGGCCTTTGGCCCGGCATGGCCTATTACCTCACGCTGTTCTACCCACCATCCCGCACTGGCAAGCGAATCGGGTTCTATTTCACCGCTGCTCAAGTCTCAGCCGCCGTGGTCGGCCTCGTCTCAGCTGGATTCCAGAAGATGGACGGTGCAAGGGGTATAGTCGGGTTCAGATGGATGTTTCTTCTCTACGGAATCTGCGGCATTGTCACAGGTATCTGCCTTCTCTGGTGGCTCCCCGAACGGCCTTTACCTCCGGGAGAATCACCACCAGCGCGAGGGGCGCTGACCAGGTGGCTCCCACGAACACCACCAGCCTTGACCGGCAAAGACGCAGAAATACACTACCGCGACCTCAAGCGCGTCTATCACCGAACTCAATGGACACTATCAGATCTCGGCCGCGTGCTTCTAGACTGGCACATATGGCCGCTGCTCATCATGTACTTTGGCGTCGTCGGCGTCGGAATCGGCATCCAAAGCTACGGAACGGTACTCATCCGTTCCACCAACCCAAAACTCACGGGGGTCGAGCTGAGTTTACTTTTCGCCCCTATCTGGATCGTACGATAATTTCCCTCCTCTTTGCCCATCCCCACACATACACACAATCAAAGCTAACCAACCAAAAACACAAAAAAAACAAAACAGTCCGACCTCCTCGCCATCCTCCTCCTCACCCCTCTCTCCGACCGCTTCCACCACCACCGCGCCCTCTTCTTCTCCCTCCCCGCCACCCTCCAAATCCTCGGCCTCCTGCTCACCACCTACGCCGGCGCGCCCGGCACCAACCCCTGGCCCCGCTACGCCGGCCTCCTCCTCGTCGGCTTCGGGCTCGGCCCCACCGTGCCCATCACCATGACCTGGACCAGCGAGATCTTCCAGCCGCGCCACGGCGAGGTGGGCGTGGCCGCGGCGGCGGCAGTGGTGTCTGGGCTGGGCAATCTGGGGAGTATAGTGAGTACGTATGCGCTGTATGCGGGGTGGGAGAGTGATCGGGTGGCGGGTGGGGGGAGGCAGTATCGGAAGAGTAATTGGGTGATGGTGGGGATGTTGGGGGCGAGTATTTTGGCGGCGGGGGTGAATGAGGTATTGTTGAGGGTGGTGGATGGGAAGCGGGGTGGTGGTGGTGGTGGTGATGGGGCGGCGAAGAGGGAGGAGAGGCAGAGAGGGTTGGAGGGAGTGTGGTTTTTGAAGTGGTGGAAGAAGTGAAATGGGGAAAAAAAGGCGTGTTGCTTTTGATGTGTGCAAAGGCAAGTTATTATAATTACTACAAGACTAACTACATGAATATAGTATGTAGTCAAACAAGCGACACCCCAACCAGGTTGCAGATACTAGGACCGCACCATGAAAGCCTTGTCCCACACTATATTAGTGTGATCATGTGATGTCATGTGATTGAGCTAATTGTCCCTTGGTGGCAAGAGACAACTTTCATTATATATTGTAATGCACTTGTAACAATTTTCTTTACATTTTTTATTTTTTTTTTAATTAACTAATTACTTCAAAATTATTTTTAGTATAAACAGTGCAATTTTTTATGTGAATCTTTTTGAATCAACAAATGTTGATAATTTTCAAAAAAATGAAATTTGAATTGAGAAGATATTAATTGAAGAATCTCATATTTTTTAAAATATTGTATTAATAATAAAAATTATTTTTTAAATATTTTAAAAATAATTTAATATTGATTAGTATTGTGACAAATTGTACTTTCAACATTACTTACATTAAATTATTTATGATTTATTAATTCATTTATTTTTTATTTATTTTTATATTTTTCTGAGTATTCTGAATTTTATTCAAATGATTTCACATATGTAATTAATGTTTATTAAATGTTAATTAAAAAGTTACAAGCACTTCATGATGAAATATGAATTAATTCAGAATTGATGTCTGATTGTTTTCAAAATAATTTATAACTGATTATTTAATATTAAATTCAATATGAAATAAGTTGTGTTCACAGTTCTAAAGAAATTTATTGCTCATATTTTTATGCACAAGTAACAAAATACAAGTATAATTGTATAAATACAAAAATATGTGAATTTTTAAGTGCTGATTTTTAAAATCTTCATCATTTAAAAATGAATAAAATTATTTGAAATAAAATAAAACAGTATTGTCAGCAGATTCAAATTCTGAATGAAGAAAAAAAAAACAAAATGCATTAATGTAAATAAAAATTTAACAAGTATTTTGAAATTGATTTTAAATTATTTATTCAGATTTTATCAAACAATGATGAATTTGTTTTGAAACAAAAAAATTTGTGTTATTTCAATTTTTATTTATAAATCAGTATTTGAATAATATTCATCAGTATATAATCATTTCTAACTGTTTCTGTATTAATTAAAAATTAATTTTCAAAAATTTTAAAAATGTTTGTCATTCATTTGTGACATGTCAACATGCAACAACAAATAAATATTAACATTTTCACAAATTTCTTGCTTTATTAATATCACAATGTAATATAAAAATTTTGCAACAATTTTTTCAATCTGTTATAAAACAAGAAAAATATGAGAAATGTGATGTTATTCATCAAGCTTGCACATGATTTAAGACATGTAATCAGTGATATTTTTGAAATTGATTTATAATTGATTAGAAACTAACTCTAGATTAGAAATTTCTCACTTGAATGAATTTGAACAATTAGTGAAAATGAATTGTGAAGTCAAATTTCACATTATAATTTCATTGAATATAAATAAATGTTTATATATTTTATTCACATTTCATGAAGTTTATACACATTTTTTTTCTTTATTAAATAAGTCTTCAGCTTCAATAATGATGAAAATAATGAATGTTATTTGTTAAATTTAAAATTCAGATTTTATAGTTGATAATATAAATGATTTTAAAATAATTCTGAACTGCTTGCTAATTAATTTTTTAGCAAGTTTTTTAAAATATCAGATAATGTGAAATTTTTGTGAGAAATATAATGAAAAAACATTATTTCAGATTTATGTTAATTTTGTGAATATGAATAAATTTCAAATCTTAATATATAAGAAAAAAAATGCTTATGTATTCTCATGATCAAAATTTTGAGAATGTAAGATTTGAACAACAGTAAAATTCTGAATTAAAAATATGTATTAATTCTGAATTAGTTTTTTACTGATTAAAAATTAATTTAAATTAATGTATAAATTTTAAATTTATATTCAGAAAATTTATAATGATGTGAATGAAATTATGATCTTCTGTGCACTAAAAAAGCAATTGCATTATTTTTTCACATTAAATGCTTTTGAAATTGATATGTGCTACAAGTGTGTTAGTTTTAATCAATTCAATGAAATTGTGGTAGCAACATTGATTTTAGATTATAACAAAAATATAATTTTTTAATATTGATTTTGAAACAGTTACAAATCAGTTTTGTACTGATTATTAAATGAATATAATTTTTATTTTGCTATATATTTTCATCATCTTGAATACAATACATGAATATTAAATGTTATTCACACATTTATTTGATCTAGTGACTGAAACAGTTAATACATCAATGCAATTTTATTATTTACATGAAACAAAATTCAAAACTGTAATCATGAATATGAACTCAAAACAATTTATAAATGAGCTGATTAAATATTAATTGAGAAATCAACTCAGAATTAATTTATCTTAATGTAAATTTAGATTTATATTTATAAAAATTAAATTCTGAGAATCAATCTTGATGCTGACACTTGAAAAATATTATCATTTTTTATTATATTCATTTTTTTTGTGAAATTGATTAGACAGCTGAAGTTGAGAATTCAAATATTTGAAAATGAATGATCAGTTTTTTAAGTGTTGAAAGTTTTGATGAATATATGAAAGTTTGTTAATTGTTTCAAAATAAATCATTTTAAATCATTTTAAAATTGATTTCAAACTAATATACAGTCAGTTCATAAATCAAAATTCATTGCAGATTAAGTAAAGCACAAAACAACATATGTTATTGCTGTCAAATTAAATCAAAAATATTCATTTATGAATTCAGATGTTTATATGTGACTGTGAAATCATACAAATGTTGTGAAGCAGACTCATAACAAAAATTATTTATTAAATTGACATTTAACATTATTGAGAGCAATTAAAATGTAAGTTTGTTGTATCATAACTAAAATAAAACTAATTGCTAATTAGTTCAAAATTCACTTTTTTTAAATTAAAAAAATATAAATCAGTTTTAATCTTGATTTAATTTTGATATTCATCACAGTTACTGCTCAGATTTCATTGCAGCAAAATATCATAAATTCATAAAAGTAAAAAATATATTAATTAATTTTAAATTTTTTAAAAACTGATTCTGAATTAACAAAAAGTTAATTGCAAAAAAAAAAATTTTGTTTCTTAAAATGATGAGAATCTCAATATGAATGATGCTGATTTTGAAATATATAAAATTATATTTGTGAGCTTATCATCAGAAACTGTTTTTCAATTATGTCAGTCATCTAAAGCATCATCAGTTTCTAAATCACAAGCTAGATTTCAAAGCTGATGAACATCAACTTGTGCAAAATAAGTGATATAAAACTAGCTTTTAATCAGTTGAGAATCATTTGAAAATCAGCTTTAATATCATATCTAAAACTTTATTTACAAATTCAACTCAAATACAGTATGTTTTGACAAATTTACAATTACTTTATAATAATAAACATGAATAATTTCAAATTATTATTTTCTAAAATTTCATTTTTTCATTGAGCAACATTTGTTAGATTTGTATTCTGAAGTGATTTATAACTGTTTTAGAGTTAATACAGAAATATTTAAATCATTACATGATTTTTCATTCTCACAAGAACTTTCTTTAAGTTCATTTTCATCATCATGATTATCATCATTCACTGCTCAAATTTCTGATTTTGAATATTAAAAACAACAACAAGTTATTTTGCAGAAGAAGAAATTTTAAATTCAACAACAGAAAAAACAAAAAAAAATAAACAAAAAAAAACTGAAAAAGAATTAAAAATCATGAAATTAATAAATGAAAAAGTCAGATTGAAAATTTTTCTGCTATAATAAAAAACAGCAGAAAATACAAATTAAAAACTGCTTCTGTATTAATTCTAAAGTGATCACATTTTAATTTCATGAAACAATTGATGAGATTTGATTGATGATGTTGATATGTATATACACAACAAAATGATATAGCAAGAATTTTGTTTATGTATATTTCATTTGATAATAAAAATGCTTTAAAGCTGATTTAGAAATGATTGAAAATTGATTTCATCATATGAAGAATTAATTCTAAATCATCTTGATTATATTCACAGATGATGTAAATCAATAATACAGTAATTTAATTATGAAATTATTTTCATAAAAAATTTCAGTGAAGATTTTGAAGTAATAAAATACTTGTAAATCAATTATGAAGCAGTTGAAAATCAATTTCAGTATGAATAAAAATAGTATTCAATCATCTTGATTATGTTCACAGATGATAGAAAGCAATAATGCAGTAATTATATTATATAAAATTCTGTACATAAAAAATTTCATGAAGATTTTCAAGTACTGAAGTGTTTCTGAATTGACTTAAAAATGATTAAAAACTGATTTAATTATAAACAAATATAATAATTATATCAGTTATGTTTATAAATGATACAAATTAATAATTCAGTGATTAACTGTATTGCAGAATCTTTCACAGAATTTTGAAGTAATGAAATAGCTTTAAATCAGTTTTCAAATAATTATCAACTGATTTCATTTTATTGACACATGATGTGAGATTGATATTAATCAAATTCAATTATAATATAAAATAATTTTGAATTAAAACTTTACAGATTGAGAAAATAAATTTTAATATATTAAATTTAAAATTAAAAATATATTTTAATTATATCATAATTACTGTAAAAATTAAAAATTATAAATAAAAAATATATTTATTATATAATTTGCAATTAATTTTAAATAATAAAATTATAACATAATTTATGTATTTTTTAATATCACAGTTTTCTTATAATTTTACATTTTATTAAATTTAAATAAAAAGTTTATTTTTAAAATATATATATATTTTATTAAATATTTACTTAATTTTTTTGTAATTTTTTTAAAAAAATATAAATAATTATTTAATAAAATATAAATTTTCTGTACAAATTGTTTTATTTTTTGTTAAATTTAAATATAATTAATTATAATTATCACATTTGAAATAATATTAATTTGATATTTTATATTTTTAGTAAAATTGATTAATTTTTAAGTTAAATCAAATTTTGAGAAAAGTTTGTTTATTTAAATAAAATTTCAAATTTTGAAAGACTAATTTTTATTTATTTACAAATATTTAAAACTTAAGTTAAAACTTTATATTTAATATTTAATAAATATTAAAATTTTTGAAATTATATTTAATAATATTTAATATAAAGTGTTAACTAAATTTACTGCTGTTTGTTAGTAATTTGTAGTAATTTATAACAATTTATAAAAATTTTATCAAATTATTTATAAAATAATGAATAATAATTACAAAAAATTAAACTTTATAAATTTTTAAATATAAAAATATAAGTAATAATTTAAATTTATATAAATTTTAAAAGTTTTAAATAATTTAAATTAAATTTATTTAACAAATTTCTGAATTTATAAATTTTAAATTCTGCTTTATTTACTAAATAATTATGAAAAACTTGTTCATTTAAATTAAATTAATGAATGAGTTGTGCTGAATTGAGATTAAATGTATAAAATTTGATAATTAATTTTGATTTTTGCTGATATTAAATATATTTTAAAATATAATTATTTTAAAAACAAAAATGAATTTATATTAAATAATATTATTCAAAAATAAAAGTTTAAAAAAATATTATCAATTGAAAAAATAGTACAAATAAAATTTAATTTATTTTTTAAATAAATACTTAGTTTAAAAAATCAGTTATTTTTTAGTTTTTAATACAAGTTTGACTATATAAAAATAATTTAAGAAATATAAAATATATTTTATAAAATAATTTTTACATTTATTTAATTTAAACTTTATAAAATTATTTAATATATTGTGAAAATTTCAAATTTATAAAATAAAAACTTCACTAAATCTGCAAAATAAAAAATGAATAAATTTATATTATAATGATTAACAGAAGTTTAAAAAATAAAAAACTAATATATAAAATATTAATTATAAATTATTTTTACTAAGATATATATTTAATCTTTGTGATGATGAATTTTTTCAAAAAATAAATTTTTTATATAATTTTATTATAACTGAAAAACTATTTATTAATTATTTCATAATTTAAAAAATATATTAAATATTTTGTTTAATAATATTTTAATTTAATAAATAATAATTTAATATAAATAGTTCTGATTCTAAAACAAAAAATTTAAAAATTGAATTATTAATTATTATTTATAACAAAAATTTAATAAAAATCAATTATTATTTATTATAAATTACATATAATTAAACTGCAAACAAATTCAGATATTACTTGAGTTTAGATTAAACTCAAATCATATGATTCTGATCTGATACTTTCAGAACAACAACTCAATAAATCATTAATGAGTTGAGTAAATTTTGTGAGCTCAGACTGTTTAAACTTGTTTGACTTGATGAATTTTGTGGCTGTGCTAATTTGCATGCTAAATCACTTAGAATTAAATATAAAATTTATGTACTGTAATACAATTTAATACAGTTGTACAGTTTGATGCAGTCAGCAGAGCTGCAGAGTACAGTGAATACAAAAATAAATCAATGACATAAAAACAGACAGTTTAATTATTACTATTCAATGCAATAGATACATCAGATAATATTATAATTCAAAAATGTGTTTCTTGTTGTGAAGTGTTCACATAAAGTCAGAAATTATTATTGATTGTGTTATTTTTTTTCTTATATGTTTATGCAGTGCTGCTGTTGAAACATTTGTTTTTTCTCTCACATGTTTATATAATGATTTTTGCATGATTGATATTGTTGAAAGTTGCTTATTCACAGACACTTTCAGTACTTTTTGAACTTGATGATTGTGAATAAATTGCTTTGTTGTATCACTGTGCAATTGAAATTTTTTTTAAATTTATATTTATGAGATTTGTGCAGATACAGCAGCAATGAACTGATGTGTAGTTGATTAATTGCTTTCATGCTCATTTTGCTGTTTTTGCTTAATGATATGCTGAAGAAACTCAGCAGTAATGTTGTTGCAGTGCTAAATTTATTGAGTTTGCTGAGTGACATTTGTGTGCTGATGAGTTGACATTCTGATAATTTTATGTTGTTTTTGCTGCTGCAGAGTGTAATTTTTAATTAATTAAAATTGCACATCATCTTCATGATCAGATAATTCAGCATCATTTTTTAATACATTATTCTCATTATTAAATTCTTCATCATCATCACTGATATATGTTTTTCAACTCACAGTCACATTTAGTTTTTTGTCATTTATTTCTTCATCATCATTATTTATCAAACTTTGCTTGAGATTTTTCATCTCAAAAAAATTCAACATCAAATGCATTATTTGTGTATCTACAGTTTCTGATTGTAAGTGATCATGTTAATAATGACAGATGTTTCATGCAATGTTGAAAAGTTGCTCAACATTAACTGAAGTTGCAGAGATGAAAAAATAATCTCAGATAATCAATGCAAGAGTAAAATAGTTTTGTGCACAAATTTTTCAAAACTTGAATGCATGAATTTTGTTCATTGAGATTTTTATTGAGATTAGCAGTTGAAAAGTGATAGAGCAAAACAAGTGTCATATTTATCTTCATTTAGAAATTAATCAATCTTCTCAATTGTAAATCTGTGTGAGATAAAACTTGAGTGTAATTTTTCAGCATATAATAAATCATTTATATCATTACATTGTTTGAATTGCAATAAATGCTGCTTTAATATATTCTGCATCATGTTGAATTTGCTATATGTGTCAGCAAATTTGTGAAAATAATCTGCATATTTTCATTTTCATTTATAATTGTTCTCACTTCATGCTGACTTCTCAAATATAATAAGCTTGAACATTGAATTCAGCATGACATTAACTGCATAAACATTGCTCAAATCATCATAAGTTTTTTCATAATACTTAGCTAGTTTCACACACACAGCAGCAATGATTGCAACAAAATTATGTTTTCACTGAATTTATTTTTCATAAAGTCAGTCTTACTGATTTTTCAAATAATCAGACAACACATTAAAAATCTGAAAAACATTCTGAATAATTGCATTATGAAATTTTGATAACATTTTAATGTAGTTGACAAAAAATTTTGTGAGTTCAATTAAATACTGCACAAATATTCACTTAATCTCTGAAAGTTTAAAATTCTGACAAAATTTCTTCTCATTAAGAAATTCTGTGATCATAAACTGAAGTTTCAATGCTCACACAAGCATTTTGTATGTTGAATTTTAATATATTCTGACATTTAACTTCAGCTTCAAAGATTTTTTTTCTTGAAGATTTTCAAAAACAGCATGTTGCAAATTGCTAGCATTGACAAACTTTACAAGATTTTTGATTTAAATTAAGCAAGATTAGCTGCTGCATTTAAATATGAGATGACTTATTGTTATTTCAGAACAACATTTCTTAAACAAAAAAGCAGAATATTATTCTGAAACAACAATTAACTGTCTGAAACTGAATTTTTCAACATATTTTTTGTAAAGTTTGAGATACTTCTGAATCAAGCTCATGTTTGAACATGCTGTTATCTCATTTAACAATTGTAAAGTTGAATGTTGACACAATTTTCATTTTGATTAACAAATTCTTGAGTGCAAGTTAAATGACATGAATCATGCAAAGAATAAACAAAATCTAACTGTCAGTGATCTCTTCAATGAATTCAACTGCATTATTTAATGATTTTATTATTGATTCATTATTTGAAGCATTGTCATTATTGATTGTCAGCACTCAGCTGAAAAAATTATACTCATTCAGTATCTCAACAATCATCTGCACAATATTTTCTTCAGTGTGTGAAATTGAAACATGCATGAAGATTAGAAGTAGTTCACAAAAACTTCAACTCTTGTTAATGAAGTTGATTACAATTGCAATGAAAGACTGTTGAAATGAACTTGATCAATCATCAATGACAAATGACATTTTTGCATTGTCAAATAACTCAGCAATAATTTTCTTTCAATCATTTTGTGATAGATCATTGATGATATCTTAAAGTTTCTTATCACTTGAGATATGAAAATCAGAATGTAGCATGCAAATCAGCTTCTGTAAGTGAAGATTGTTGATAAATTAAAATGATAAACATTCTTTACAAATAACATATGTCATCATTCAATTGAAACTCTCAACAATAAACTTCTCTGCTGAAGTCTTGAACTCAAAATAATTTTAAATTTTACTCATTATTATTAGCAAAAATGTATCATAAAAATCTGCATTCAAAATAAGTAACTTATCTGAGTTTAATCATTAACTTTTCTGATGAAGTTTTTAATCAGTGAGAGTTCATTCTTATGAACAAAATGTTGACATTCTTGTGATTATACATGCTTGATCATTGAAGTAGTACTTCAATTCATGTTCTTGAGATGAATTTGTACAACAACACATTGCTTGCATAAAATCAAGACTTTTTCATTATTTTTTGCAATAACAACACTAAAATTTATTCATACTTCAGAGTATTTTTTCATCTTGAATCATGTTTAATTATTTTCTTGATCATGCTTTGTTGACACTCATCAATTCTCAAACTCAGAAATAATGACATTTGTCTCATCTGTAAAAACATTAATATACTTCAGATAAAGCTTAATCTGTGCAAAAATTGCAAAAATCACAGTGTTGTTCTGAAAGAATTGAAACTGCTTACTGAGAATGTTGCTTTTGAATGATAAAAAAATTAATTGACTGAAATTTATTGCTTAAATTCATCATGAGTTTTGTGCTCTGATCTGAAATCTTCATGTAGAAGTTGATGAAGCTGTGTTTTTCAAAAGTACATCAGCAAAATCAGACTCATTGTCATTGTTGAATTCATCAAACTGCTTTTGTGCAAGTTGATAATCATCATCTGATAAATCATTCATGATTGTTTCAATGATCAATCATGCATGTATGCAGTAAGCTGCACATGCAGATTGAACTTCAGAAAAAAAAACATGAAAAAATATTTGTACTCAGACATATTAACTTGTTTGAGTACTTGTTTGTCAAAACTTGATGACTGAGTCAGTGAATGAATTGTTATTCTCAAACAAAAATGTATGACAGAAATGATAATTGAATGATAGATTGTTGTTCTGAAGCAAAAAATGATGACTTATCAACACTAGTTCATGTGAAATTTGACACTAAACTCAAAGTGTTGAAGCAACACATGAAATCAGATATAAATTTTGAGCTTCAATTTGATTTTCTTTTCTTCTTACTTTCTCAATTTTTTTATGCTCATGATTTCAGCTGTCTGTGAATTTTCTGATAAGCAAATTCATGTGTTTTCATTTTTTGAGAAGTGAATCATGAGCTTGTCATGCTAATTGAATCTCAATCTCTACAGCAGCTGCTTTTTCTGATCAAAATCACATTCAAATGTAAGCAAATGATGAAGAATCACTTCATGAGAGTTTCATTAAAGTTATGATAATTTGATGTTTCAAAACAACATTATGTTTCTTTCTGACTTCTGACAATGACACTTTATTGAATCTTTTTTTTTTAGTCTGAAGCTAACAAATCTTATTTTAGATTTTGAAAATTTTACTTTATTGAACTCACACACATCATCATGTGCTACTAACATTAATATGAATCACATTCTAGATGAGATTTGTTGTTTCAGAAATCAATCAATCAAGATTGATATTTTTTGTTGATGTCAAATGTTGTCTCAGAACAATTTCAGCTGAGATGACATTCTGAACTGTATTTTTTGAAATTATGAAGAAAATCTGTCAAAAAGCAAAAAAAAATAATTCATCAGATATTAAAATAATTGAATTAATTATCAAAGAAAATGAATTCTACAAAAATCAAGCTCTGATTGCTGATTATCTCAAGAATTGTGCTGACACTGAAGTTTTACAAATTATTTTTGCTGAACTGAGTGATATTCTTGATGATTATACTTCACTTTGTTTCAGTGATTGAACTGACATGACACAATCATCAGTTAATGCAGTCATCATACTGACATCAATGTTTGTTTTACAGTTTATTGCATCTTTTTGTTTTAATTCAATAAACTCACAAAAAATCTGTTCAGAAGAACTTTCTGATGTTCACTGAATTTCAAAATATATCATAGTTTCTGATGCAAACAAACTCACTGACATTTTAATATTTTTTGCAATAATTCAAACAATGATGAAATGTATTATTGCAAAATCAAAGTATTTTGAATCAGCATTTAGTAATTTTAATGCTGAGACAAAAAAACATTTTTTAAACACTGAGAATCTTCACTGAACATATTGTCTTCTCTGCACACATACTAAACATTTGAAACATCAAGCTAAATTGAAAGTCAAGATGTTAAACAATTTCAGTCAGTTACAAAAGAATCTGATCATGATGTTACATTACTTTAAAGATGATGAAAACATTATCAATTTCAATTCACTTCTCATTGATTGTTTAATCACAAAAATTTTTAATTACAGCATCTCAATGTTACTTCAGAATAACAACAGCAATGTCAGTGATGTTGATGATGAGAACATTGAAAAGAAAAACATTGTTGATATGATTAATACTTGTCTGAATTCAACAAATGTGACTACAAAAACTTCATTTAAATCAAAAATAATTGAATACAGTTTTGTGTATATTTCTCTTCTCAATCTCACAGAACAAAAACACTTGTTGTTAGTTAAGTATGTGATTGACAAACTGATGATCAAGAAAGATAAATGAGATGATCAGCTCTTTAGTGATGAACAAAAAAATACTCTAATTAAGTAGATTAACAAAGTAATTCTGAATGTTCAAGAAGTGTTTTGCTGTCAAACAGAAATTATTGACATTACTATGAAAAAAAATGATGATGAAGTTGATGTGAAGACTCAACAAACTCTTAATCATGTTTCATAATCAATAAATAATTATGATTTATTCTGCAAAACACTTGACATTGATAAAAAAACATGCAAATTATTTTCTGATGAGTCTGACTCATTTTTTTTGTTGCAACATCAGATCACTAAAATTGCTATCATGATGAACATTGAGATTAATACTTAAGTTTGAATGAATGAAGAACATGCTGTTCTTTAGGCCAGAATTCTTGCTGATGATATGAATCTTGATAAAATTGTTAAAATTCTCATTTTGATTTATATAATGTTGAAGAAAGAATTTACAAAAAAACATTTCATCACTGATCTCACTGTTATAGCAATTTTCTCTGCAGTTGCATTGAGCTGATATCTGAATTATCATTGCTATTTTCAAGACAAACTCTAATTTTATTTTGTTGACAATTCATTTTGAATTAAAGAAAATTAACTTTATCAAGTTTGTTGCATTGATGAAAATGTTTTCACTTTTGCTTTTTTGAACTCTGAAAAATCAAATTTGTACAAAAAACAACATCAGCAAATATGAAAAAAGCTTTGAGCTAGCTTCAGACTGATTTTGCTATGAAACTGATGAGCATGAATTTTATGTTTGAAACATGCTCTGAGCATTTTGATTCTGCTTTAATGAAGTTCATGACTGAACAGACAACAATATTAGTACAGTGCTTTTATTAAAATCATAAATTTTAACAACAGCTCAGATTATTGCTGGTAATTTCTGAAGTTTCTTGCAAGTTAATGCAATATTTAACAATCAAGATTTTTTTATGTAATATTTTATTTTTATTTCTGCACATAACTTTTATTTCTGCATTTAGTTTTTATTTTTATATTTAGTTTTTATTTCTGCACATAGCTTTTAAAATTGTTTTACTAATTTTATGTTTTGTTGTTAAGCATTATGCTTTCTTTCATGCATCTACATAATTTTTGTAATTTATATCATTATTAGCTTCTTGCATCAGCATTGTGAAATATGTGATGTTTGTAGTTTATTTTATAACATGAAGCAATTTACAAAATCTGATCTAACATTTGCAAAGAAAAAAAATTGATGCTTTATTTATCATTTTGTTGCTTTGCTTTAATCATCTGCTTTTTTGTATTGTTATTATAATTAATTGCTTTCTCATGAAAGCACACTGTCTCTTGAGTAACATTCATTGTTTTGTGTATATACAAAATACACACTGTTATTCATATATTCTCAAGTATTAATTACAATCAAATCAACAAATGCAATAACAACATTTCAAATGCATCACACTTCAAAAAATAAACACATAAATTCAACATGATTAAAAAAATATCAATATTATGTGTACTTTGTGAATCAAACATCAGAAAAACATCATGCATTAATTAAGTAATTTAAAATTATACAACAAAAAAAAAACATCAGCATTTGAAATTTTTTAATTTAAATCATTATTGATCTAGATTGAGAATAGCACTGAATTTATCAAGCAGCATTATTTGTGATATATCAATTTTATGTTACACAAAACAATTATTTTGAAATTTTTTAATTTAAATTAGCAATGATTTAAATTAAAAGTAACACTGAATTTGTCAAGCAGCATTGTTTGTGATATATTAATTTCATGATACACAAAACAATCATTTTGAGTTTTTTATGCAGTTTGAGAAAATTCAGCTGTATTTGACAATTGCTGATTGACTTAAGTTAGAACAAATATATTAACATAAATATTAAAAAACATACATTTCTGCAAGAAACTTCACAACATAATGTTTATTTCTTTCATTGTTGAAAATATTAATAACTTTTGTGATAAAATCATAACTTGTTTCAATCTCATTTAATAATTCTTCACTAAGTTTTTCAAAATTATTAAATTAATTTGTATATTTATTCTCAACAATCTGTACAATTAATGTTTTTTGTGTATGTTGTTTGTAATTACAATACTTCTTCACTCTTTAAAACAAAACATTTTAAATCTTGAATTGTTTTACTTCTGACTGAAAAAGTCAGATATGTTACATCTGATTAAAGTTTACTAGTAACATCAACAAATAAAAATTAAAATCAGTGACACAAATATTCTGATTGCAGAAAACAATTAACTTGTTTTCTGCATCAATATATTTAAATTAATAAATTGCATAAATATCATTATTTCATTTTTATATGCAATGTTTTATGTCAGTTGCAATAAAAAAAATAAAAGTTTTTGAAAAAAAATTAAACAAATTTTTTGTTGCTGAATTGAATGCTAATTTTCAATTTTTTATATAAAAAAAACATTTGAATATTTTTTTGACAAGTATTTCAGCTAGAAATTGTCATTTGTCATTTTTTATATTACACACATTAATGAGTTAAAATTGTGATATTTAGTAAATCATATTATAATTCAAAAAAGTGTTTATTTTTTTTTTCAGAATTCATAAATGAAGTTGTCATTTTTCAGAAAATTATTAATTAACTGTTTGCAATTTTTCATTTGCTGAAAATTGAAATAATTCTGAACAACTTCACAAAACTTACTCATCAAGTGACTTTATCAGATTTTAATGTCATCATAAAATTATATATTATCAGTATGATTTTGTGTAAACAGCTTATTATTAATAATGAAAACTCAAGATTCATTATCTTTCTTGCTGCTGTTTTTGAAAATATTAAAGATGAAGAAATTGCTTTTTTATTGCTAACACTGAAATTTGTTATTAAAAATCATTTATTATGCAGTTTCAGTTTTTTTGTTCATGTCAACTGTATAAAATTATTGATGATTTCTGCATCTAAATATTTTAATCATGATAACAATGCAATATTTTTCTTCTCATCAATATTGACTGTTGTCATAATCTGTGCATAAAAAATCATTCAGATTATCTTGAATACATTTTTATTTGTTCATGAAAAAATATTCATTTTATTACATCAATCACAATTTTTTTATAATGTTATTTGATTTGCTGTGAATTCATTTTCAGAATTCTGCATTTCATTTTTATTTTGTGTTGAAGAATTTGTTGATTGTGTACTTGATGAAAATGAATTACAAAAATTATCTGATTGTCATTCAGAAACATTATCATCTTAACTTAAGTTTGAATTTTTAACATGAGAAAGTTATCAAAAATGATTTGTAGATTTGATTTTATTTGTCACAAATTGTGAATTCTAATTTAAATAATATTTAATTAACATAAATTCATACTTTCATTTGAAAAGCAAAAAACAATCAATCAACTTCAGTTTCACAACTTACATTAAATTTAAAATTCTGATTTAATTCATTGAAGTCATGTTGTGAATGAAACTGCTATTTGACAATGAAATTATGTTTTTTTCTTAATAATAAATAATCACTTGAAAAAAATTGTTCTTTCTCATTTTTACTCAATGCTGACTCATCATCATTAAAGTAATTGTCATTTTTGTTGTCATTTGCATGATCATTTAATAAATTTATCACTTCATGCTGAATAACTTTTAGCAATAATTGCAAGTTACTTAATTCTGAACTAGCATTGAATTGTAAATTTTGTTTGATATGATTTTGTATACATATTAAACATCATATATGCTTTAAAAAAATATTAATTAATGACAAAAAAATTATAATCAAATAATATATATTGTTTGCTTACATTTTTTACTTGCAGTGCTGCAAGAAAATTTTGATTCATCTGAAAATATAAAATTTAAGAAATGTTGTTTTTGTTCAGTTTTTAATGTTGCAGAATTTTGACATTTTGAAAAAAATATATTGTTGTCAAATTATTAATTTGTATATTTAAGCAAATTGATTAATGTCAGTTGAAATTGATTGTAAATGATGAATAACTTGAGTTGCAAACACAATGTGTTTAATTATAATTGAGCATATTATGCTTCAAACATCAAATAAGTAAAACAATATTGTTAATGAATAAAAATAATTTATCAATATAAATGTTAAATAATCAATTTTATTTTGCTTTCAGATGTAAAAAAAAACACTTGAATTGAAGCTCACTGAGTATATTTCAAATTATGCAGTAAGTAAAATAAAAGCAAAAATCTTCAGAAAATTTTGAAAGTGTTTTAATGTACTCACACATTGTCACTAAAACTGATTAATTCAGCAGTAAGAATGTATTTTAATATTTTCACATAATTTTTTAATAAAATTTATGACAAATTATGATGACTGATTTTGCATCAATAAAATAATTTAAATTGTTTATCATAATGTTGTTTTTTGATTTAATAATAATTTGTCAGAAAAACTGATCTGTCTTCACATCAGATTTTTATGACAAATGTTTAACATACTTAGATTAGTTAGAATAACATAAAAACTGAAATCAAATATGTTTTTTGAAATCACAGATACTAGATTGTCAAAATAAAATCAGTTTTCAGTTATAATATATTATTCAGCTCATTTTCAATTTCAAGATACAAAAATAATTCAATATCTGATGAGTCAGTAAAAAAAATCAAAATTGCTTTCATTGTTTATGATGCATATTTTTTAATGCTGTTTGAAAAAAATATTCATCACAAATTTTTAGAATTTCTAATTTATTTTAGTATCACAATTTGTGTTCATTCAAATTAATTTGCAGTTTTTGCTGCATCAATTGTTTTAATTATTTATATTTTGATAGCATAATTACAGCAACATTTTGAGATACTGCATCATTATTATTTAATATATTTAAAAAATGAAAATACATCAGATTCTCAACAATGCAAATCATCATTTCTCATTTTTTCAAATGTTGAATAATGACAAACATTGATTATAATGTCATACTTCTTGTTTTATTCAAGTTACTGTTATAACTCACTGAAATTTTTCATTTTTTTAGAGCAACATTTTGTGACATATGAAAAATTGACACATTAGATTTTAATATTATTGTGAATTTTGAAAATTCACAATTTAGTACTGCTGATTTTTTTACATTTTGTGTTGTGTTGCATTGATTACAGTTTTTCAAATAAATATTCTTGAAGTGTTGTTTTCTAAACTCACAGCAGCATTTTTGATTGTTGTTGCATTGTTGAGCAATTGTGATTAAAATTCATTGTTTTTGTAACATTAAGATGAAGTAAAACATTTATTGATATTGTGAATTGTTCAGAATTTTGTTAATAATAAACTGCAGCTGTTACTTATTCTGATGAGTACTGAATTTATCTTTAATTAATTTTTTTTTGCTCAGCTCATCTTTCATTGCTTCACATAATGATGTGTATTCATCATTATTAATGTTCAGTTTTTTTTTAATTCATGATATTATTCAGTATCTCACAGTAAACATTATGTCACACTCAACAAATGTTTCACTGAAATTAATAAATTTTTTTGAAATTTTATGATTCATTTGATACATCATGAATTATTGTTCATAATCATCAAACATTATTAATAAAGTAATTTAATTTTTTACAGCAAGTGAATCATTCTGTTGACTATCTGAATTGATTAACAAGTCAACATTCATATTGAACTTTAAAAATATTTGCATATACTGCTGATAAATAATTAGCAAAAACTGAATCATCAGTTTACACAAAATGAAAAAAATACATAATAATATTTTTACTGAAATGAATATTTGATGAATAATGATTTGAGATGTGAATTTTTTGAATGAAAATCAACATGTTTGAAAGAATTATTAAATAAACTGAAATCAACACAACAAAATCATATTAATTAAAAAATAACTGCTGATTCACTGTCAGATGTACAGCAGTACAAAAAATAATTTGCAGTATTACTAGTAAAAAAATATTAATGTATTATATGAAATTAATTTCTTGTATGATAATTCAAAAATTGAATGATGTTAAAATGTTATTTTATTCTTAACATGTAGTGAAACTTGAAACTAAACACATGATTATTAAAAACACAAAAACTGATATGAATTTGTTAATTTAACTGCAGTATTTTTAATTTAAATTAAAAATACTCAAGCTAGAAGCTTGCTGTCATCATGTACATATTTCATAAATTTTTGTTTTTTATTATGAACATTTAATGTACAGAAACATGCTGTAATTAAATAAATATATTACAATTTCACTTCTGAGCTAATCAACTGCTTGCTTTGAATTCATTGTAAAGCTTAAACATGTATATAAGCAAATTGTAGATATTTTTTTATTATTTTAAACTTTATTATTAATACTATAAAAGTTCTGAACTTGCTGAATGCTTTCTCAAATTATTAAATATTTCACATAATTGCATTGTGTTTCTCATGAGCTAGCATAAAGTTTTTTTAGCTTGAAAAAGTTATGAAATTTTGTGTGCATTCATTCAGAAATAGTTTGTCTTACTTGAATTATGTACTTTTAAACATTAATTGTTATGTGATATTAACAAAATAAACTCTGTAATGTAATGATTAACAATTTGTTTTTTTTCTTTCTCTTTCTGAGTCACAAGCTATATGTGATGAAAATTTCATATATATCAAAAAATTTATAATTATAAAATACTTTCTACATGATTTGAATCTCATGAACTGATATAACATTTGCTCAGATCTCATTTTTTTATGACATCATCACTTAAGTCA
The DNA here is from genome assembly GCA_029449355.1 of Emydomyces testavorans. Taxonomy (NCBI): domain Eukaryota; kingdom Fungi; phylum Ascomycota; class Eurotiomycetes; order Onygenales; family Nannizziopsiaceae; genus Emydomyces; species Emydomyces testavorans. The sequence continues at coordinate 2,761,158 of CP120630.1, read as the reverse complement.
TCATGAATTAATTAATGATTTTGATATATTAAATTCATTAAAAAATCAAAATTGTGAGTTTGAATCTCAATGCTGACAAACTAATTTTTTTTTTTTGTCAGTGCAGCTTAATTGTATGTGTAAATCATTAAACAAGTGACAAGAATATGAGTGAGCTAGTAAGAAATGAATGAGAAGCAAATAAGTCAGCAAATGCAAAAACTGACAGATAAGCAGATAAACAAAAATACAAAAAAATTAATTTTGCTCTGAAAAAATTGAAAACTTATTTGCAAGTTATTTTTCATCTGTTTCAAAGCTCAGTGCATATAATGTATTGAATTGATTTTAATTAATGTAATTATTGATGTAGAATAATCATTTTTTTGATTTAATGTGTGTATCTGAATGTGCAGCAAACACAACATGTGCTTCTCATATTATACTTTCTGACTGATAAAATTATTGCTTTTCTAGATTGTAATCTTGAAGATTATTTAATGAAATCAAAATAGCTTTCACTTCATACATTTTATGAATCTCATGAATAATTTATCTTCTAAACTGAAAAACATTAATAAAAGCTTTACAATATATTGCTGATCTTTCAGTGATTAATTCACTGAAATTTATTTAATGAACTCAACAACACTCATCTGAAATTGTGATAAGTATCAGAAGTTAATCAACAAGCTTTTCATTTAAAATGCTGTAAGCTTTGTTTTCATTTTTCTGCATTTATACATGATCACAATGTCACTTGTCAGTATTCTGTCAATTTAAGAAATAACACATAATTTAATTATTAAGTTTTTTTGAATATGAATTTTTTTCACTTGCTTTGTATGTTGTAATACTAGCATGAATTTTCACATTATAATTGTTAATTCAAAAGCAATTAAACTCACATCAATCACTGATTTCAGATTGTTCTTGACTAACAATTAATTAATCTTGATTGTTCAGTCACAGCTGCATCTGTTGTATGAATACAGCAAGAATTTTCAGAAATTTATTATGCAGAATTTTTATTTACTGTACAATATTTAAAATTGTTAATTTATTAATTTTTAAATTTATATAATGAAACATTTAATTTAAGTTTCTCAGTTTAGTATTCATCAATGATTTAATAAACAAATTATTTTTAGCATTCATCTGCTCATTAATAACAAGTGTATTTTTACTGTTTGTGTTTTCATGATAAAAAATATTATTTATCATCATTATATTAACATGATAATCAGTGATATGAATCATCTGTTTTTTGTACTTTTTTCATTTATTGCTTTAACAATATAAGTTTTTATAGTGAATTTTATGAGCACTCTCATAAGCACTTGTATCATAACTGAACAGAACATTATATTTTTAAATAAAATTTACATAATGTGAAAGTACATGAAATTTTGAAAAATTGAAATAATCATTTTTCATTAAATTTTTTTTGTTAATTTTGTAGTCACTAAAAACTCACTTCAACTTGTTCATTTAATACAAAGTTTGTTTCATATAACAAAAAATATTACTGATGTGAAAATAATATTAAATAAAAAACAAAAAATTAATAAAAATATATGTGAAAAAAACTGCTGTCAGTTTCTTCAACATGAAAAATAAAACAATAATTATTACTAATTATCATGCAATGAATTTTTGTTGCTCTTCAGTGCTTTGCTTTAATTTGATGAATTTAACAAAACACTTCAGATTTGAATACTCTGAAACACTTTTAAAATGTTTATTAAATTGCTTAAATTCATCACTTTCTGAGAAAAAAAATTTTTGTGTTCAGATGAGAACAATGTTGTATTTTATATATGTTTTTTAAAAAAATTTTCAATCACATAATAAAATTTTCAATTATTTTTTTCAGCAGCTGATGAAGCAAATTCAGCATCATGATTGAATAAATATTAATTAATTTATAATATCATGTGAAATTGTTGACATTACAAATCAAATTATTTTTTTTTCTGACTCAAAATATTTAATTCAATTATCAACAATCATTTTTCTCTGCTCATTGATTTAATTCTGCATAAATTTATGAATTTTCAATAATCAGCATTTTATTAAATGCTTTTGCTTTTTTGATGAAATAGTGCAGATGCTGCAGTATTTTTTACTTTTTATTGCAGTAATGATGATTTGTTCTTCATAATTTGCTGAAATGACAGCAATGATAAAAAAGTAATAATGAACATAATTGTCAGCACATTACATCAGAGTTCTCACATGAGTCAGTTGCTTTATGTTTATACAAAAAAAACAAGTTAGTCATGAAAAAGTCTGCATGCTTGATTTTAATTAATAATTATGTAAGTTAAAATTTGAAATACAAATCATGTTGCATTGATCTAGATTGAGAATCAGAAAAATTAAACACAAGAAATAAAAATCACATTAGCTTGATTTTAATTAATGATCACATGAGCTAAATCTGAAATAAAAATCACATAATTATTAATCAAAATTGAATGTTCAGCAATTGTGCTTGTAATACATATTTTCAAAAATTTACTTCATTGCAGCATGATATATTTTAGTTTTTATCAAAACATTCATTTTTTTTACATTAAAAAAAAATTCAATCAATCAAATATCATTCATTTTCTGTGAACAGCAAGCTTAATGACTTAGATTCTCAATTGTCAAATACACTAATCACATCATTTTATTTTTTTGAAAAATAATTAAACATGTTTTGTTACTTGCAATAAGCAAAAAAATGATAATAACTTCTTCAGAAAGTTTATTTTAAACAAATCATTATTATTTTAATAAATGCATTTTTGTATACATTCTGCAGTCATCATCATCATATTAATGCACTGAATTATATGTAAGATGATTTTTAAATGATTTGTAATCAAGAAAATTTCAAATAACAGTTTTCACATCAGCATAAAAAAATGTGAATTGCTTGTCTTTCATGTTTTCAATGCTTGAATCAATCATTAAAGTACTTTTCTTTCAATTTTCATCACTTTCATATGAAGTATGATCAATTAAATTTTAAAACTGATCTGCATTATGAAAATTAAAATAATTCATGATACTTTTCAAGATCAAATTTTGAAGAAAAACATTAATGTTATTTTTAGTGAGCTTGTGATTGATAAAGAAGTGTGCAATTGCATACTTAAATTCATTTTTAAATGAATAAAATGCATCAGTAACAAAGTTAAATGCAGATAACAAATGATGCTCATTTTCTTGAATAATCATGTTAGTAAATTGATTTATCTTCAGCTGATATGTGAAAATGCATATTATCAAAACAATCAAATGTGATGCAGATGATATTGTCACACAAAAATCTGCAAATCTGAAAGTAAAATTAAATAATGAAAAATTATTGATTTGTATGCAAATTATTTTATGAAGATTTTTTACAGCACTCAAAATATCAGAATTAATGAACTCAGCTGAAATAATGTTAATAATATTAGTTAGTTTTACATACAAATCATCATCATCATCAATAATAATACACATTGTGTCATCTGCATTCACTGAATGTACAAAAATAATAAATTAAATATTTGTATTGAATTTATAAAAAATCATATTTATTTCTTTCATAATTTTTTTTTAAATTTTGCAATGTGAATGATGTTGTTTTCATCTGAAAATTATCTTAAATTTCTTGTCACAATAAGCACATGCTTAATTGTGTATGTTTAACATTTTATGTGTAATTTTAACAATAATATCAAATTTCAACAATGTATTTAATAAAGTGTCAATGAATAATTTCTCTCAATGATTTCATTTGTTTATTAAATTAGTACATTAATACAGAGTACTTTGTATGTAGTTATGAAATTATGCATGAAAATAAATTGATTTTTTAACTAACATTCATTTTGTTTCAAAACTAGTTTACTAGTTAATCTCAAACTGATTTTTACATCATCATATCATTAATCTCAAATTTTTTCAGTAAGCTTAAGTTTTTTATTGTCATCAATTCAAAAATTCTGTAACAAAAAAATAAAATTTTAAATTATTTTTTTTAATTCTGCTGTATTCTGCAAGTGTCTCATAAATTCAGAATTAATAATATTAATCAAAATATTAAACAAATTTTTGTTCATATTATTTTTTTTCATATAGTGAATTGAATTGTGATTGAAATACATTTGTTGAATTACATCAAGCAATGATTTATACTTCATATAATTAATTTTATTTTTCTTCAAAAATTTTAAATCACAGAAATGTCAGCCAGATGTAATATTAGCATTATTATTATTAATTTACTTATAAACTGATCTTCATAATACTTGATGTGATTGTGAGAATCAGAATACATCATATTAAAAATTAATGTCTGACAATATAACAGACAATAAAAATGAACAGCATGACTCAAGATATACATCATTTCATTTGTAAAACAAGTAAGTATATAATAAAAACAATAATTTTTGTATATTTTTCATACTATACACCTCATTATCAAAAAAATATGAAAACATTGAGAATTAAAACATGAAATGTAATATATGTAGATGAAACTTGCAAATTGATTTTTAGAAAATTTGAAGAAAAAAACTGCAAATCTGACACTGAACAAATAAATGAACTGAAAAAAGAAAAAAAAAATAAAAAAAAAATAATATATTTATATAAAAGTTTTTTATTGATTGTGCAAGCAAAAATTAATAAATTTACATATATAATTACATTATTAGATTCTAGTATGAGCAAATCTTCAAGTTCATTATATTTTTCAAGCAAGAGTTTTAAGCTGTATTATGCTATTACTCATTAACATTATGCAAATGTTTTTCAGAATTGACTACAGTTTCAAACAATACTAGTTTTTTCACTCAATACTCATTCAAAAACATGTGCAATATCTTCATTTTACAGTTGATAACTCAAAAATAAAGTGAAATGAAATTATTAACATCAGAGTTGAAATATCAATAACTTTACAATATTAAAATTCAAATATATAATATGAAACAAAGTATTGTTATATGTGCAGACACTTAACTGCAGCAGATCAAGAATATAAAAACAATGTAATTAATGAAGCTAGAACTAACTAATATATTCTATGATTGACTTTATTATATTTAAGCTTATTCATTGACAATTGATGATTAGTAGCAGTACTGACTAAGTTAACTAACTAAATAACTAATTAATTGTGTAACTAGTTTGAACTTATTAGTGTTAAGAAATGCTAATAACTTAAAACTTAATGTGATGTAAAATCAAGTCAATACTGATATCATGTTGCTTCAAAATCATTGTTATGTTCAGATATCATGTTGAGAATTGTCAAACAAACTTAAAAATTTAAAATAATTCAAATCAACATTTGTTATCTTAATTTTTTATGTATTTGAAAAATATAAATACACTGATACTTCAAGAAAATTTCAGACAAAAAAAATCATCAGTCTTACATCATTTTGCATTACAAGATATTGAAATACTGAAAAATGAATATATATTTTTTTTAAAATAAGTTTTACTTGATCAAGATCAAATGTTGTTGATATGTTTTTATCAAAAATAACAACACATTCAAGTTCTCAATTGAAAAAAACTCAGATTTTGACTTTAATCTGATATTTTTTTTCATATGTTTTTTGTTTTTTCTTAATTTCTTCAATTTTTTCAATTCAGCTTTCTCATTTGTTTGAAAAAACATTTTGCTTTTTCTTTTCTCTAGCATTTTGCTTTTTTTTTATTTGTTTGAAATCTCAAGTTTATTTTTAAATTTGAATGCTAATTTGAGTTTTTTTTTTTACAAAAATTGACATGAATTTTGTGATGTATTAAACTGCTTAAGTTTATGTGTTGAATTTGACAAATTAAAAACATAATTTTTCTGTGAGTTAGCAAAAAAACATGCTGATCAAGATCAAGCACATGAAAAATCATCACTGATTGATTGAATTCAGAAGTTAATATATTTATTAAAAAATATTGTTTCAGAATAAATATTCTGATGTGTATTTGAAGAATAAAAATCTTGATAAAAATTTCTGAAAATTGTGTAATTATTTAAATTTTAATGACACTAGAATTTTTTGTGATTAATTGAACAATGACAGCATGAAACTCTTTCTTGACTCATTTTGAAAAACACATGCAAATATTTTTGAACTTAATGTTCTCAATCTCAAGAAAGTGAAGAAAATGATGATTAATATCATATTGAAAATGCATAACTTCTTTCATATTCAGCAACAAGTCAACAGTATGAAATTTGTAACTGAAACTCTAACAAAAAATGCTTTTTTATATGTGTATTTCTGAACAATCAAAAAAATCATAAAAAACATATTTGAAAAATTTGATTTCAAAAATTCTGAAGATATTCTACAATTGACATATGTTATTAAATATACAGTTAGAAAAATCAAACTCAATTGCATTTTGACAACAAAAAAACATAACAACAAAACTGTTCAGTTAAATTTCTGATCACAACATAAAAAAACTTTGAGCTTAATTTTGATTGAGCAGAAGCAATTCAAAAATTCTGATAATAAATTATTAAATAAAATCACTACTTTTCAGAAATTTATACAATTTAATATTGAATTTATCATTAAAAATGATGTTTTTGATTTCAATACATCTGATGATTTTGTTTTTGTCAATGTCAAAATGATTGAAAACAGTATGAAAAATACATTCAGTGATATATCTCAAGATAAATTTTTGTTTTTGAATTTTGAAATACAAAAAAAAATACTTGACAAATATTGCAAGATGATCAAAAATATTACATTAATCAAACAGTTTTGTTGTCAAACAAATAATGAATTCATGAAAATTGTGCTTATATTTGAAATTATCAACAATTCTGAAATTTGAAACATAGCAAATGAATTAATCAATAAAATAATTTTAAATTTGAACAAATTCTGACAAATTATAAATACTGTAAATATGTTTTTTTTTAACTATATGAATGCATGCAGAAAGCTGAGACTTTTCTTAAACACATGTCAAGTTAATATTTTTCAATTAAAATCTTGACAAACAATTAAAATAATCTGAATGCTTCAACAAAAATCATCATCACTGCAGAATGATGTTTTTGCTGATAAATTTGATTTGAGAAAAACACTGCAATGTCTAACTGTCATCTACATTAAATCAGAATTGAAAATGAAAAATTTTTATTTTTTCATATTTATTTTTTGTTTATCAGCTGTTATAATCATTTGAGTTGAGCAGATTATTCACTTTTTCAGAAATATTTTTAACATTTTTTTTTTATAATCATGTTGAATCAAATAATATGTCACATTTTTTGTTAAAGCTGTTCATAGTCAACAATACAAAGCAATTAATAAGCAAAGTATGACTTCTTGATTTTAACAATTCAATGACTTTGTGAATGATTGTTTTGTTTTTCTATATCACATGATTTAAGTGCACATTGATAAAAAAACTGATGATTTATGAAATCAATCTAGATTGAAAACAATGTCAAAGATAAGAATCTCAATTGTGAGCAGATGAAGTGAAAAAACAAAATAAAATGAAAAATTAAAATGAAATAAAAAATGATGATGAGATGAAGAAGTCAGATGCAAATAACTTGAAAAATGATGAAGAAAACTTGAGTGATGAAACTGAATTAAATAAAAAATGAAAACTGATTTTTCATTCAACATAATCAAGCAATGTTTTTTTCAAACAAATATTTCTTAATAAAAATCACATTTTCAAAAACTGCAAAATGCACATTTTCTGAAGTGTTAAAATATTAAATGTTTAATTGAAGTGATTTATTACAACAACATCAATGATAAACTGTACATTGAATTTTTTGAATATTTTTATTTTTTTGCATCATACTGATTTTGAACAATCAGCATTAATATACACATCTGATATTATGTTAATTAATGTATTCAATGAAACTGAAAGTATTGATTTTCATATTTTCAATTCAGATTTGTATCATTATTTTTTTACTGTCAAAGCAATGTTAAGTGAGACAGCACTGATTGCAATTTCAAAAATTCTTAATCAAATTATATTGTAATATTTTATGAAACAACTGATGATTGTTGAAAAGTCAGACTCAAATTTAATTGTGATAAATGAAATTATTTTATTTTACAAAATTAAAATAATTGAGTGTGTGATGACACTTCAGCAATTTTTTCAATACAAAATGATTCATGATTTTTTGATAAAACATTTACACAAGATGTGTCAATCAGATGATGTGAACAATTTACAAAAAAATAAAAATAATGTGAGTGAGCAGTTTGATATGCAAGTTTACTGTCATTTACATCATGCATCAGCATGTTTAACATTAAATCAAGTGTACAAAACAACATCAGTAAAAAGAAAAGAGAATTTTGCACAAAATATTTCATTATGATAATTCAAATTTGCAAAAAATTTAATTTAATTTTTTAATCACATATTTACTGATTTACAAATTTCATTTATATCACAAAATTGCTGATGAATAATTGAATATCTGATAAATGAAGCATCAAAATATTTTACATTTCTTGCAATTGTGAATAATGTTGTTTTGAAAAAAAAATGCTATTTACTTTTTTTCACTGCATATTTAATGATATAATTTCACATTAAAATTGTTCTCAAGAATCTGAAATTTGAAATGCTATCATTTTGTGCTGAAATAAATAACAACAAACAATTTGCTGTCACAAAATAATTTAATAATATTAATGATAAAATTTAAATTCTCATAATCATTTATGCAACTTACTTGATTAAGCTGAACTTACATCAGCAATGTTTGAATTTAATGATGCTGAAGTCTGCAGTGAATGCAAACACTGTTTTTTAGATAATAAAATGTGTGCATCATTTAAATCAAATTTACTCTTAAAACATATGAATACTTTATAATGTACAGATGTTTAATTAATTTGTGAAATTAAATTAAGCATGAAAAATGAATAATTAAATAATCAGAATGAAAAATAAAATTTTTGAAAATTTTAATTTTGATTAAGCAAAAATTGCAGTCAAAGCAGAAATTGTGAAAAAAAATGATGATAATGAGACAAAAGACAATTTTGTTAATTCATTACAATTGAAAATTAATAAATTATTACAAAAAATGTTTGAGCAATTTTTCTTGTGATTGAATTGAAGAAAGTCAGAAAATTTTAATTTATTTGCAAGAAATAAATGTATTGCTGCAATGCTGACAAAGCAGATGCTGAATCAGTTTTTTCAAAATTATTGCAAAAGTGTTTTATTTTTTACTTCAGTTAAATTTAAGTTAATGAATTCAATACATGATGATACTGAAATTTGTTTTGTTGAATTTTCACAAGTTCAATCAAAAACTTTATCTGACTTTTTTGTTTTTTTTATTAATGATATTAATTTTATAACTGCTTGATTCATTCTTTTTGCTGATTTTTTTGATGAAATTAATTTTATTATAAATTCATCAACATCTTTTGCTGCACTCTCATTTTTTAATATTGTTTCTGAGTTTGAAATTGATTTTATAATCTCATTGAAGCATAATGTATTTGTTTTAATTGCTAATTATTTAAGAAAATGTTTTGTACTTAATCAATCACAATTAAAACATGTTTCATTGCAGAAACAACAAATTTTAGATGAACAACATGATATTAATTAATTTAATAATATGTTTGAAAGTACTGCACAATTCTCACAATTAAAATTAATCAGCAAAAATGTTAATGAAATTAATATTAAAAATATTAATTTCAAAAAAAAATTTTTAATTTTTACAACAAGTTTGCTGTTCAGCTCACAGTACTGCTGACAAAAAAAAATTTAAAATGTTTTAAATATATATTTGAATGAGAGTCAATCTTTAAGTACAAGTTTGTGATGTAACATAATTAAAATTATGTTAAAGTGTTAGTTTACTCTGATTGAATATTAAGTTGTATAATTTTAAAGTACAATTTCATTCATTTTTCATCATGATTATATACATTATTATATACTGAAAAAGCTTCAGACTAGATTTAAATATTTTGATAAATAATATAAAAATGTTATTTGCTTGAACAATTGTGATGTAGTTATTGTAAATAACAAATGACATGTTCATTCTAATTTCTTGATGAAATAATCAAGCAAAATTGTTGAAATAAATGAAATAAACAATGAAATGAAGTTAAATAAATTAATACTGCTTTGTGATTGCAAAATTTAATTTTCATTTGCTGATTATGAGTAAATAATATTTTATAATAATTTTATGTGATGTGATGATGATAACTAGTATTACTTGACATCAAATGATGTGAGTCAGTCTTTTCACTGTAAAAGTTTTGTTGAGATTTGTCAAGAATTTGATATTGACATTAACTATGCACAAGTTAATTTCAGTGAATGAAGGCTCTTTACAGATTTGCTGATGAAGATGACATTGAACATACAATTTTCATTATCTCTCATTATATTCTTGCAAAGTATACACTCAAAAAATTCACAATGTTAAAAAAAATCAAAAAAAATGTGAAAATGTTGCTTCAGAGCAACAACAATGACTCTGACACACTAGCAAAATTATCATTTTCTGATGAAGCTATTGAGTTTAAATCATTGAAGCAAACTATCAGAACTTCTATCAAGTTAATTAAACAGAAATCTGAGCATTTTGATGATATGAATGAAGTTGAGAATGCCACACTGTTGAAAAAAAACAAAAAATTTTATAAATAAACTGTGAAATACAAATCTTGATTTTCTGATGCAATTTTTCATTTTATTATTGATGAAGATCATGATATCTGACATTCTGAATCAACATTGATTCATGCTGTGAAATTACTTGCTTTCTGATTCACATGAATTGTATCAGCAATTTCTTTATTGAACAAGACTTGAGACTTCTATAATTATGCACATGTGATATATAACAAAGACTGAAATCTCAATCTTGATAAGAAATTTGTTGATTTTTCTACTTTGAATAAATTCTGTAAAGCAAAAACTTTTGATGAGATTCTTGAACTGTTTAATTCACTCAACATTCATCATTTCTTGAAAAATAAAAGTATTAATTCAATTACAGCAGCAATTGCAATACCAACACTTTTAAGAATCTGCATGATATGACATACATTAAACATTTTTGTTGATGAATCATTGATTGAGAACAACATTTTCAAAAAACATGTCAATAGTGTTACACTCACATTCAATTCAGCTGAACAAATTGAATACTGTGAGCTTCATTTTTGACTCACAAAAACTTTGCTTGATTATTCATTTAATTCACAAAATTCAAGTGATGAGAATGAAAGTATGAATGCAAGATGTGTTAAAAATTTGTGTTGCAGATTGATTTCTTCTTGATTTTCAGCTTTTCATCTGCACATAAATCAATCAAAAATCAAAATCATGCAAATTAAAAGATTGTTGTTTTATTCAGATGATGATTTTTATGATTTTTTGTGTTACACTCACATCAAAAATGATTATCAATATCATGTCTCTATCACTTGTGTTGATTGTGCTTTGAAGCTTCTGAACATCTTATCAACACTCTGATATTTCACAAAAATCATATGAAATGTGATTAACAAACAAAAAAAATAATTGATGATTTTCAGTCAGACTTCAGCAGTGATCTGATTTATTTACATGTTTTGTGTTAACTGAAATGCTACAACTGATTGATTGCAGTCATTTACAACACAATCTAAGTGAAACTGAATAATTACTGATTTCAATAATTCATTCAGTTTGTTTTGAATTCTTGTATCAATTCATCAAATTAATGAGTTTAAGATAAATTTACAACTCAGTGACTGTCATTACATGATTATTGCAAAGCTTCTGTGTAATCTCAATACTTTTTTTCAAATACAGACATGATTTGCATGAATTGATCAACTCAATCAAGTTTACATCTAAATGCTCTTCAATAATCACACATTTCAGAAATGATGATATTCTAATTTTGCAAGAAAGACAATTTCAGATTTAACAACTCAGCTTGATGACTGTGTTTGCACAACAAATTTTGTTGTTATGAATTGCATTAATAAATATGCAGAAAAGACTCTGAACTACATCATAAACTGAAAAAAAAAATGTTTGAAATGAAACAGTATTTATGAGCTTGATCTGCAGAAGTTCATTTTTCTTAAAATATAATTCTCATGTTTTTTCACAATTTTGCACTCACTGAGTTCTGAGAAAGAGTGACAGAAAGCTTATTTTGTCAATATTGAACACTGAAAAAATGAATGAAAAGCAAAAATGAAAACAGCACACAAAATTGCTGCTGAACAAAAAATAATTGTGAAGAATGTAACTTCATGAAAACTACACTGCATTAAAAAAATTGATGCTTCTGCAGCTGCAGCAATAATTGCTGCTGCTGATACAGCAAATGTTATCTTGAAACAACATCAAGATGAGATTTAACTTAAGCAAGCTGATAATACTTTTATTAATTTTCTTTCAGAACAATAAAACAATGATGATATTATCAATATTCTTATCAATTCTGAAATCATTTTCATAAATGTTGATATTTTTGTTAGTGACTCTATCATCATTTTCACTGATGATTTGTCTGTGAATGAAATGATGACTGATATTTTTTCTCATTCAAATTCAGAACAATATTTTATTGATATATCAAAAATTTCAACTTCAAAAAATGCATTCATCTTGAAAAAAATGACTCTGACTTCTGTGCTCTTGCACAATTCTAAAGTCTTGATCATTGCTGATTTAGAACAAGAAGAAAAAGCAACAACAGTTTTTAATTCAACACATGATTTAACTGCTGTTGCTTCCTCTCATTCAAAACACTGTTATGAAACTGATTTGACTTCTCATGATGAAGAAAAACTGGCAACATCACTTACTTCATTAAATGTGAGCATAAATATTCATTCAGAACATCACTCTCACAAGCACTTCTCAAATCTGAATTTTAATGATAATGATAATGAAATGACTGACATAAATACTTCTGCAAAGAAAAATGAAATCTCTGCTTCTGAGAAAACTGTTCATGATTTCACAAGAAAATGTGCAAGAATGATGAAATGATTGCATTGAGTTGAAAGTTTGCTTTGATTTAATTTTTAGTGATGCATGACCACTGAAGAGGCAATTAACTTGATGCATAGCATGAGATGTTGCTCTGAAACTACATCACAATGATTTTGATGATTATGTTTCAAGTTTGTTTTTTTGTCATGTTTATAGAAAATCAAATTAGCAAATTGAAAATTATTTGATTTTTTTGATTTACTTCATATATTGTGCTTTTGATGATCATACATTGTAAAGTCTGAAATGAATGCTGTAATAATCAACATAAAACAGTTTTCAATACAGCACTAAGTCTGTTTTGAAAATAGTGAATAATGTCAAGCTATTTTTTCTGAGTTTATACTACATTGAATATAGTATCTGATGATTGTGATCTACTCACATGTTATTTGTTCTGACTTGAACTTGTTCTGAAGATTGAATGAGTTAGTTAATTAGAATGTTCAACTCATACAATCTGGAATCATGATCTCTACTACTTGACCTGACTCAGGCTTGTTTGCAGTCTACATATAATATATTATTTATATAAACTTTTAGACTGAGCATGAAAATCAGAATTTTTTTTTTTCATTTTAGATATTTGAAATTAATTAAAAAATAAAAATGAAAAATCAGTTAATTACATGAAACAAAACTGAAATCAGTAATTAATTAAATGAAATAAAATTAAAATTAATAATTAATCAAAAATTACAAAATTAAAACTGAAGTAGTTAAAATTTATTATTTTATATATAAAATTATATAATTATCTGAATTTTCATCAAAAACTTTAGTAAAAACAAGTAATTATATAATTTTGCATTTAATAATAATCTGAAATAATACATTTATCATATAATTAATTGATTAATTAATTTTAAAAATTAATTAATTACAGAAATAAATCTGAAATCAGCAATTAATTAAATAAAATAAAATTGAAAAAATTAATTAATTATATAAAATAAAACTGAAATTATAATGAATAAAATTAAATTTAAATTCATTAAAATGAAATGAAATTTTCTATATCATGTGATTAGTCTAGATTTTAACAATTGATTAAAGTTATTAATTATTTTTATAAAAAATAAATTAATTAAAAAATAAAACAATAATATAATATATTTAATAATTATATAATTTTGATAAACAAATACAAATTTTTATTAATTTTAATATTTAATTTTGATTATATTTAAAAAACTACAAAATGTAATATATTTGATTATTATTATACTGTTAATTAATATATAAATTAGTAAAAAAAAATTTATTACAATACAATTAATAAATAAATTAAATTTTTATTATAATTGTAAAACTGAATAACTTATGATTTAATTAAAAAAATTAATTAATATATATATATAATTATTTTAAATTTAATATAATTTAAAAAAAATTTTAACTTATTATTTTTTTTAATTATTCAATTTATTATAAAAATAAAAAAAAAATTTATTCAGTTAATATATAAACAGATGTGAAATAATTATTATTCACTTAATTAATAAAAAATCATTGAATTAATAAGCAAAAAAATATACTTATAAAATAAAAAAATTTAAGATGACTGATTCTCTCAATGAAGAGAAAAATCAATATATTATTTATATATATATTAAGCTTGCTAAAGTTAATCAAATTAAAATTAATTATATTTAAAAAAAAAGCAGTATTAGTTTTTGCAAAGTTTACAGTTAAAATTTTACATTTATATATACATTTAATTATAATATAAAATTTCAATTTATTTAAATTTTATTTTATATTTTTATCAATATTTAATATGTTTGATTTATTATTGTATTTAATATATTAAATAAACTGTATTATAATTGTAAAATTAATTTTAAATTTATAAATAAATATAATTTTTTTTATATAATAAATTATAATTAAGCAACAAGTTACACAGTTTATTAAAAATAAACTGTTAGATAGTAGATATTTATTCTTATTATTTTATTGTTAATATTATATATTATTTTTTGTACATTTAAATTTATTACTAATTTATAATAAATATGTATATATATATAAGAAATTATATAAAATTTAATATATAATTTTAATATTATTAATAATATATATTTAACAATGTAATTTTGTGTATCTCTTTAAAAAAAATATAATTTTATTTATTTATAAATATAAACTAATTTTAAAAATTTAAAATTGATTATTGTTTAATAAAATATATATAAAAAATCATGTTTTAACATCATTTGCTAATTTATAATTGATCTTGAATTGTTTTACAATTGATTCAGAAGCATTTCAGTGCTCTGAAATCTTGATTGAATTTTTCATGAAAATGGTTTTATAATATAATTACTGCATTATTGCTTTACATCATCTGAAAACACAATCAAGATGATTTAGAGTTATTTTTATATATACTGAAATTGATTTCTAACTGCTTTGTAATTGATTTAGAAATATTTTATTACTTCAAAATCTTCACTCAATTTCTTATGAAAATGATTTAATAATATAATTACTGCATTATTGATTTACATCATTCATGAACATAACAAATATGAATTAATATTATTTCTATTCATGATGAAAGCAATTCTCAATTGCTTTACAATCAATTCAGCAGCACTTCATTACTCAGAACTTTTAATTACATGCAACTGCTGCTGTATGTTTTTTCTATTATATAAATTTAATTATTATAAATCACACAATATTTCTGCTTGATTAAAATTAATTCTTAATTCTCTCTAAATTAATTAGAAAGCACTTTAAACATGAAATAAATGAATTTCATTCAAGTAATTCAAAAAACTGATTGTACTCATTGTATAAAAAAATTTTACAATATTTTTTATTGAATTATTAATTATTCATTTTAAATTTTTAATAAGTACTTTTAAAAACAATTATTTTATTTTTAATTTAAAATTATAAATAATATTATTTAATATATATTTTAAAAAAATTATACTAACATTATGAATATTTATTAATTTTTTTATATTTATTGAGAACAAGTAATTACATGATATTAGCAATTAAATTATTATATAAATTTTAAATTTGTATGTTGCTTTAATTTAAATAAATAAAAAAATTATAAATACTATAAAACTAAAATTACTATAATTAAAATTTAAATTGAATTTAAATTATTAAAATAAAAAATTAATACAATTAATTTATTTTATTGTTTAGAATTTTGAAATTACTTTTAAACAAATAAAATATATTTTAATTTATATATTATTTTTTATTATTTAATATAATTAACTATTATAATTATTACATTGACAAATCTGTAAAGAGTCTTCATTCACTGAAATTAACTTGTGCATAGTTAGTGTCAATATCAAATTCTTGACAAATTTCAACAAAACTTTTACAGTGAAAAAACTGGCCCACATTATTTGATGTTAAGTAATATTAATTATCATCATCACATCATATGAAATTAGTATAAAATGTTATTTACTCATGATCAGCAAATGAAAATTAAATCTTGCAATCACAAAGCAGTATTGATTTATTTAATTTCATTTTATTATTTATTTCATTTATTTCAACAGTTCTGCTTGATTATTTCATTAAGAAATTAAAATGAGCATGTTATTTATTATTTACAATAACTACATCATAATTGTTTAAGCAAATAATATTTTCACATTATTTATCAAAATGCTCAAATCTAGTCTGAGACTTCTTCAGTATATAATAATGTATATAATCATGATGAAAAATGAATGAAACTATACTTTAAAATTATACAACTTAATATTTAATCAGAGTAAATTAACATTTTAACATAATTTTAATTATGTTACATCACAAATTTGTACTCAAAAATTAATTTTCATTTAAACATACATTTAAAACATTTTAAGTTTTTTTTTTGTCAGCAGTACTGCAAGCTGAACAGCAAACTTGTTGTGAAAACTTGAAATTTTGTTTAAAATTAATATTTTCAATATCAATTTCATTAACATTTTTGCTAATTAATTTTGATTATGAAAATTGTGTGATACTTTTGAACATATTGTCAAATTAATTAATATTATATTGTTCATCTGAAATTTGTTGTTTCTGCAATGAAACATGTTCTGATTGTGATTGACTAAATACAAAATGTTTTCTTGAGTGATTGACAATTGAAACAAATGCATCATACTTTAATGAAATTGTAAAATTAATTTCAAACTTGAAGATAACATCAGAAGATGAGAGTATAGCAAAAAATATTGATAAATTTATGATAAAATTAATTTCATTAAAAAAATTAGTAAAAAAAATAAATCAAGCAGTTATAAAATTAATATCATCAACAAAAAAATAAAAAAATCAAATAAAATTTTTGATTGAGCTTGTGAAAATTCAACAAAATGAATTTCAGTATCATCATATGTTGAATTCATCAACTTAAATTTAACTGAAGTGAGAAATAAAACATTTTTGCAACAATCTTGAGAAAACTGATTTAACATTTGCTTCATCAGCATTGCAGTAATACATTCATTTCTTGCAAATAAATTAAAATTTTTTAATTTTCTTTAATTTAATTACAAGAAAAATTGCTCAAACATTTTTTGTAGTAATTCATTAATTTTTAATTGCAATGAATTAACAAAATTATTTTTTATTTCATCATCATTATTTTTTTTCACAATTTTTGCTTCAGCTGCAGTTTTTGCTTGATTAAAATTAAAATTTTTAAAAATTTTATTTTTCATTCTGATTATTTAATTATTCATCTTTCATGCTTGATTAAATTTCACAAATTAATTAAAAATTTGTGCATCATGAAGTATTCATATGTTCTCAAAATGAATCTAATCTAGACAGTGCATATGTTTTATTGTTTGAAGAACAATGTTTGCATTCATTGCAAACTTTAACATCATCAAATTCAAGCATTGCTGATGCAAGTTCAGCTCAATTAAGCAAGTTGCATAAATAATCACAAGAATTTAAATTTTATCATTAACATTATTAAATCATTTTGTGACAGCAAATCATTCATCATTATTCATTTCAGCACAAAGTAATAGCATTTCAAATTTCAGATTTTTGAGAACAATCTCAATGTGAAACTGTATTATTGAGTATGCAGTGAAGAAAAGTAAACAGTATTTTTTTTTCAGAACAACATTATTTACAATTACAAGAAGTGTAAAATATTTTGATATTTCATTCATCAGATATTCAACTACTCATCAGCAATCTTGTGATATAAATGAAATTTGTAAATTAGTAAACATACAATTAACAAATTAAATCACATTTTTTACAAATTTGAATTGTTATAATGAAATATTTTATGTAAAATTTTCTTTTTTTTTTATTAATATCATCTTGTATACTTGATCTAATGCTAAACATGCTAATGCATGACATAAATAATGATAAACTTGTATATCAAATCATTCATTCACATTATTTTCATTTTTCTGCAAGTTGCTCACATCATCTGATTGATACATCTTGTGTAAATGTTTTATCAAAAAATTATGAATTATTTTGTATTGAAAGAGTTGCTGAGATGTCATCACACACTTAATTATTTTAATTTTATAAAATGAAATAATTTCATTTATCACAATTGAGTTTAAGTTTGATTTTTCAACAATCATCAATTGTCTCATAAAGTGTCACAACATGATTTGATTGAAAATTTTCAAAATCATAATCAGTGCTATCTCACTTGACATTGCTTCAGCAGTAAAAAAACAACAATACAAATCTGAATTGAAAATATGAAAATTGATGCTTTCAGTTTTACTGAATACATTGATTAACATAATATCAAATATATATGTTGATGCTGATTGTTTAAAGTCAGTGTGATGCAGAAAAATAAAAATACTCAAAAAATTCAATGCATAATTCATCATTGATGTTATTGTAATAAATCACTTCAATTAAATTTTTAATGTCTCAATACTTCAGAAAATGTGTATCTTGCAGTTTTTGAGAATGTGACTTTTATTAAGAAATATTTGTTTGAAAAAAACATTACTTGATTATATTGAATGAAAAATCAGCTTTCATTTCTCATTTGATTCAGTTTCATCATTCAAGTTCTCTTCATCATTTTTTAAATTATTCACATCTGATTTCTTCATCTCATCATCATTTTTCATCTCATTCTGATTTTTCATCTCATTTTGCTTTTTCACTTCATCTGCTTGCAGTTGAGATTTTTGTTTTTAATGTTGTTTTTGATTTAGATTAATTTCATGAGTCATCAGTTTTTTTATCTATGTGTGCTTACATCATGTGATATAAAAAAACAAAACAATCATTTGCAAAGTCATTGAATTGTTAAAGTTAAAAAATTATACTTTGCTTATTAATCACTTTATGTTATTGATTATAAACAGCTTTAACAAAAAGTGTGACATATCATTTAATTCAACATGATCATGAAAAAGAAAAACATTAAAAATATTCTCAAAAAAATGAATAATCTGCTTGACTCAAATGATTATAACAACTGTCAAACAAAAAATAAATGTGAAAGAATAAAAATTTTTCATTTTCAATTTTGATTCATCATAAATGACAGTTAAACATTGCAGTGTTTTTTTCAAATCAAATTTATCAATAAGAACATTACTTTGCAGTGATAATAATTTTTGTTGAAGCATTCAGATTACTTCAGTTGTCTGTCAAAATTTCAATTAAAAGATATTAATTTAACATGTGTTTGAAGAAAGCTTCAGCTTTTTGCATGCATTCATATAACTAGAAAAAAACATATTTGCAATATTCATGATTTGTCAAAGTTTGTTCAGATTTAAAATTATTTTATTGATTAATTTATTTGTTATGTTTTGAGTTTCAGAATCATTGACAATTTCAAATGCAAGCATAATTTTCATGATTTCATTATTTGTTTGACAACAAAATCATTCAGTTAACATAATATCTTCAGTCATTTTGCAATACTTGTTAAGTATCTTTTTTTGTATTTCAAAACTCAGAAACAGAAACTTGTTTTGAAATATATCACTGAATGTATTTTTCATATTGTTTTTAATTATCTTGACATTGACAGAAACAAAATCATCAGATGTATCAAAATCAAAAACATTATTTTTGATGATAAATTCAATATCAGATTGTATGAGTTTCTGAAGAGTAATGATTTTATTTAATAATTTATTATCAGAGTTTTTGAATTGCTTTTGCTCAATCAAAATCAAGCTTAAAGTTTTTTCATGTCATGATCAAAAATCTGACTGAACAGTTTTGTCATTACATTTTTTTATTGTCAAAATGTAATCAAATTTGATTTTTCTAACTGTATATTTAATGACATACATTAATTGCAGAATATTTTCAGAATTTTCAAAATCAAATTTTTCAGATGTGTTTTTTATGATTTTTTGATTATTCAGAAATATATGTGTAAAAAAATATTTTTTGTCAAAGTTTCAGTTACAGATTTCATACTGTTAACTTGTTGCTGAATATGAGAGTAGTTGTGCATTTTCAATATGATATTAATTGTCATTTTTTTCACTTTCTTGAGATTGAGAACATTAAGTCTGAAGATATTTGCATGTGTTTTTCAAAATAAATCAAGAAAAAATTTCATGCTGTCACTGTTCAATCAATCACAAAAGATTCTAGTGTCATTAAAGTTTAGATAATTACATAATTTTCAGAAATTTTTATCAAGATTTTTATTTTTTAAATATACATCAGAGTATTTATTCTGAAACAGCATTTTTTAACAAATATATCAACTTCTGAATTCAGTCAATCAGTGATGATTTTTTATGTGCTCAATCTTGATCAGTATGTTTTCTTGCTAATTTACAAAAAAATTGTGTTTTTAATTCATTAAATTCAACACATAAATTTGAGCAATTCAACACATCACAAAATTCACATTAATTTTTGTAAAAAAAAAAACTCAAATTAGCATTTAAATTTGAAAGTAAACTTGAAACTTCAAACAAGTAAAAAAAAAAGCAAAATGCTAGAAAGAAGAAAAAACAAAATGTTTTTTCAAACAAATGAAAAAGCTGAGTTGAAAAAATTGAAGAAATTGAGAAAAAACAAAAAGCATATAAGAAAAAATATCAGATTAAAATCAAAATTTAAGTTTTTTTTAATTAAAAACTTGAATGTGTTGTTATTCTCAGTAAAAACACATTAATAACATCTGATTTTGATCAAGCAAAACTCATTTTGAAAAGAAAAATATTCATCTTTCAGTATTTCAGTATCTTGTGATGCAAAATGATGCAAAACTGATGACTCTTTCTGCCTGAAATTTTTTCAAAGTATTAGTGTATTTGTATTTTTCAAACACATAAAAAATCAAGACAACAAATGTTAATTTGAATTATCTCAAATCTTCAAGTTTATTTAACAATTTTCAACATGATATGTGAATATAACAATGATATTGAGACAACACAATGTTAGTGTTGATTTAATTTCATGTTACATCAAGTTTTAAGTCACTAGCATCTCTTGACACTAATAAATTCAAACTAGTTACACAATTAGTTAGCTACTTAGCTAGTTAACTTAGTCAGTGCTGCTATCAATCATCAATCATTAATGAATAAGCTTAAATATAATAAAATCAATTATAAAATACATTAATTAGTTCTAGCTTCACTAATTACATTGTTTTTATATTCTTAATCTGCTGCAGTTAAGTGTCTGCACATATAACAATACTTTGTTTTATATTATATATTTGAATTTTGATATTGTAAAGCTATCAATATTTCAACTCTGATGTTAATGATTTTATTTCACTTTATTCTTGAGTTATCAATTGTAAAATGAAAATATTGCACATATTTCTGAATGAGCATTGAGTGAAAAAACTAGTATTGTTTGAAATTGTAGTCAATTCTGAAAAACATTTGCATGATGTTGATGAATGATAACATAATACAGCTTAGAGTTCTTGCTTGAAAAACATAATGAACTTGAAAATCTACTCATACTAAAATCTAATGATGCAATTATATGTGAAAATTTGTTGATTTTTACTTGCACAATTAATAAAAAACTTTTATATAAATATATCACTTTTTTTTTTTTTTCAGTTTATTTATTTATTCAATATCAGATCTGTAATTTCTTTCTTCAAATTTTTTAAAAATCAATTTGCAAATTTCATCTACATATATTACATTTCATATCTTAATTCTCAATGTTTTCATATTTTTTTGATAATGAAATGTATAGTATGAAAAATATACAGAAATTATTATTTTTATTATATACTTACTTGTTTTACAGATGGAATGATGTATATTTTGAGCTGTGCTGTTCATTTTTATCATTTGTTACATCATCAGATACTAATTCTCAATATGATGTATTCTGATGTTCACAATCACATTAAGTATTATGAAGATTAGTTTACAAGCAAATTAATAGTAATGATGTTAATATTATATCTAACTGACATTTTTGTGATTTAAAACTTTTAAAGAAAAATGAAATTGATCATATGAAGTATGAATCATCACTTGATGTAATTTAACAAATGTATTTCAATTATAATTCAATTCACTACATGAGAAAAAGTAATACAAAAAAATTTTATTCAATGTTTTACTTGATGTTATTGACTTCAAATTTATGAGAAACTTGCAGAATACAGTGAAGTTGAAAAAAGTAATTTAAAATTTTGTTTTTTTATCATAAAATTTTTGAATTGACAACAATGAGAAACTTGAGCTTACTGAAAAAATTCAAGATTAATGATATGATGATATAAAAATCAATTTAAGATTAATTAGTAAACTAGTTTCTAAACAAAATGAATGTTAATTAAGAAATTAATTTATTTTCATGCATAATTTTGTAACTACATACAGAGTACTCTGTATTAATGTATTAATTTAATAAACAAATAAAGTCATTGAGAGAAATTATTCATTGACATTTTATTAAGTACATTGTTGAAATTTGATATCATTGTTAAAACTACACATAAAATATTAAACATACACAATCAAGCATGTGCTTATTATGACAAAAAATTTAAAACAATTTTCAGATGAAAACAACATCATTTACATTGCAAAACTCAAAAAAAAATTATAAAAAAAATAAATACAATTTTTCATAAATTTAACATAAATACTTAATTTGTTATTTGTGTACATTCAGTGAATGTAGATGACACAATGTGTACTGTCACTGATGATGATAATGATTTGTATGTGAAATTAGCTGACATTATTAACATCATTTCAGTTGAGTTCATCAATTCTAATATTTTAAATGCTGTGAAAAATTTTCACAAAACAATCTGCACACAAATTAATAATTTTTCATTATTTAATTTTACTTTCAAACTTGAAAATTTTTGTGTGACAGTATCATCTGCATCACATTTGATTGTTTCAATAATGCACATTTTCACATATTAGCTGAAGATAAATTAATTTGCTGACATGATTATTCAAAAAAATGAACATCATTTGTCATCTGCATTTAATTCTGCTGCTGATGCATTTTATTTATTTAAAAATAAATTTAAGTATGTAATCACATATTTTTTTATCAATTACAAGCTCACTAAAAACAACATCAATGTTTTTTTTCAAAATTCAATTTTAAAAAATATCACAAATTGTTTTAATTTTTGTAATGCAGATCAGTTTTACAATTTAATTAATCATACTTTATATAAAAGTGATGAGAATTAAAAAAAAATATTTTAATGATTGATTCAAGCATTGAAAACATAAAAAACAAGCAATTCACACTTTTTTATATTAATATGAAAATTGTTATTTAAAATTTTCTCAATTACAAATTATTTAAAAATCATCTTACATACAATTCAGTGCATCAATACAACAATGATGATTATAAAATATATATAAAAATGCATTCATCAAAATGATGATGATTTGTTCAGAATAAACTTTTTGAAGAAGCTACTGTCATTTTCATGCTTATTACAAGTAACAAAATATGTTTAATTATTCTTCAAGAAAAAAAAACAATATGACTGATGTATTTGACAATTCAAAATTTAAGTCATTAAGCTTGCTGTTCACAGAAAATGAATGATATTCAATTGATTGAGTTTTTTCTTAATATAAAAAAAATGAATATTCTGACAAAAATTAAAATATATCATGCTGCAATGAAGTAGATTTTTGAGAGTATATATTACAAGCACAATTGCTGAACACTCAATCTTGATCAATAATCACATAATTTTTATCTCAAATTTAACTCACATGATCATTAATCAAAATTGAGTTAATGTGATTTTTATCTCTTATATTTGATTTTTTTGATTTTTGATTTAAATCAATGCAACATGATTTGTATCTCAAGTTTTAACTCACATAATCATCAATCAAAATCATGCATGCAGATTTTTTCATAACTGATTGGTTTTTTTTGTATAAACATAAAACAACTGACTCATGTGAAAATTCTGATGTGATATGCTGACAATCATGTTTGTTATTGTTTTTTTATTATTGCTGTCATTTCAGCAAATTATGAAAAACAAATCATCATTACTGCAATAAAAAGTGAGAAACACTGCAGTATCTGCACTGTTTCATCAAAAAAATAAAAATATTTAACAAAATATTAATTGTTGAGAATTTATAAATTCATGCAAAATCAAATCAATGAGCAGAAAAAAATGATTGTTGATAACTAAATCAAGTATTTTGAGTCAGAGAAAAAAAATAATTTGATTTGTGATGTTAACAATTTTGCATGATATCATAAATTAATTAATATTCATTCAATCATGATATTAAATTTGCTTCATCAATTGCTGAAAAAAATAATTAACAATTTTGTTACATGATTAAAAAATTTTTTAAAAAACATATATAAAATACAACACTGTTTTCATTCAAACACAAAAATTTTTTTGTCAGAAAATGATGAGCTTGAATAACTTAACAAATGCTTCAAAAATATTTCAGAATATTCAGATCTGAAATGTTTCATTAAATTCATTAAGTTAAAGCAAAGCACTGAAGAGCAATAAAAATTTATTGCATAACAATTAATAACAGTCATTGCTTCATTTTTCATGTTGAAGAAATCAGCAGCAGTTTTTTTCACATGTATTTTTATTAATTTTTTGTTTTTTGCTTAATATCACTTTCACATCAGTGATACTTTTTATTATATGAAACAAACTTTGTATCAAATGAACAAATTGAAGTGAGTTTTTAGTAACTACAAAATTAACAAACAAAATTTAATGAAAAATAATTATTTCAACTTCTCAAAATTTCATGTACTTTCACATTATATAAATTTTATTTGAGAATATGATGCTCTGTCTGATTATAATACAAGTGCTTATAAGAGTGCTTATAAAATTCACTGTAAGAACTCATATTGTTGAAGCAATAAATGAGAGAAATATAAAAAACAAATGATTCATATCACTGATTATCATGTTAATATAATGATGATGAACAATACTTTTTATCATGAAAACACAAACAGTGAAAATGTACTTGCTGTTAATAAGCAAATAAATGCTAAAAGTAACTTGTTTGTCAGATCATTAATGAGTACTGAACTGAAAAACTTGAATTGAATATTTTGTCATACAAATTCAAAAATCAACAAATTAACAATTTTAAATATTACACAGCAAATGAAAACTTTGCATAATGAGTTTTTGAAAGCTTTTGTTGTATTTATACAGCAAATGCAGCTGTGACTAAATGATTAAAATTAATCAATTGTCAGTTAAGAACAATTTGAAGTTAGTAATTGATGTGAGTTTGATTGTTTCTGAATTAACAATTACAATGTGAAAGTTCATGTCAGTATTACAACATATAAAGCAAATGAAAAAAATTTATATTCAGAAGAGTTTGATAATCAGATTATGCATTGTTTTTTAAATTAACAAAATATTGACAAGTGACATTGTGATCATGTATGAGTGCAGAAGAATGAAAACAAAACTCATAATATTTTAAATAAAAAATTTATTAATCAATTTCTGATATTTATTACAATTTCAGATGAATGTCATCAAATTCATTAAATAAATTTCAGTGAATTAATCACTGAAAAATCAGCAATATATTATGAGATTTTTATTAATATTTTTCAGTTCAGAAAATAAATTATTTATAAAATTTATAAAATATATAAAATGAAAATTACTTCAGTTTCATTAAACAGTCTTCAAGATTGCAATCTAGAAAAGTGACAATTTTATCAATCAGAAAGTATAATACAAGAAGCACATGTTGTGTTTACTGCATATTTAGATACACACATTGAATTAAAAAAACAATTATTTTACATTAATAACTACATTGACTGAAATTAATTCAATACATTATATGCATCAAGTTTTGAAACAAATGAAAAACAATTTGCAAACAAGTTTTCAATTTTTTCAGAGCAAAATTAATTTTCTCATATTTTTATTCATTTGTTTATTCATCAGTTTTTGCATCTGCTGATTTGTTTGTTTTTTATTCATTTCTTACTAGTTCACTCATATTCTTGTCACTTGTTTGATGATTTACACATACAATTGAGCTGCACTGACAAAAAAAATTAATTTATCAGCACTGAGATTTGAATTCACAATCTTAATTTTTTAGTAAATTTAATATGTCAAAATCATTGATTGATTTATAATGATTTAGATGATGATGTTGCAAAAAAATGAGATCTGAACAAATGTTATATCAGTTTATGAAATTTAAATTATGTAAAAAGTATTTTACAATTATAAATTTTTTAATATATATAAAATTTTCATCACATATAACTTGCAATTTGAAAAAAAAAAAAGCAGATTGTTAATCACAATATCATAAAATTTATTTTGTTAATATCATGTGATAATTAATATTTAAAAATACATAATTCAAGTAAGACAGACTATTTCTGAGCAAATGCACACAAAATTTTATAATTTTTTCAAGTTAAAAAAATCTCATACTAGCTTATGAAAAGCACAATGCAATTATGTAAAATATTTAATAATTTAAGAAAGCATTCAACAAGTTCAGAACTTTTATAACATTGATGACAAAGTTTAAAATAACAAAAAAATATCTACAACTTATTTGTATACACATCTGAATTTTACAATAAATCTAAAGCAAGCAGCTGACTAGCTCAAAAGTGAAATTGTAATGTATTTATTTAATTACAGCATGTTTTTGTACATTGAATGTTTATAATAAAAAACAAAAATTTATGAAATATGTACATGATGACAGCAAGCTTTTAACTTGAGTATTCTCAATCTGAATTAAAAATACTGCAGTTACATTAACAAATTTACATTAATTTTTGTATTTTCAATAATCATGTGTTTAGTTTCAAGTTTCACTACATGTTAAAAACAAAATAACATTTCAACATCATTCAATTTTTGAATCATCATACAAAAAATTGATTTTATATAATACATTAATATTTTTTTACTAGTAATACTGCAGATTACTTTCTGTATTGCTGTACATTTAACAGTGAATTAACAGTTATTTCTTGATTAATATAATTTTGTTATGTTGATTTCAATTCATTTGATAATTTTTTCAGACACATCAGTTTTTATTCAGAAAATCTGTATTTTAAATCATTGTTCATCAAATATTCATTTCAGTAAAAATGTTATTATGTGTTTCTTTCATTTTGTGTAAACTGATGATTCAGTTTTTGCTAATCATTTATCAGCAGCATACACAAATATTTTCAGAATTTAGTATGAATGTTAACTTGTTAATTAATTCAGATAATTAACAAAATAATTTACTTGCTGTAAAAAATCAAATTATTTTGTCAATAATATTTAATGATTATAAACAATAACTCATGATGTATCAGATAAATCATGAAGTTTCAGAAAAATTTATTAATTTTAGTAAAATATTTATTAAGTGTAACATGATGCTTACTGTGAGATACTGAACAGTATCATGAATTAAGCAAAAACTGAGCATTAATAATGATAAATATACATTATTATGTAAAACAGTGAAAAATGAGCTGAGCAAGAAAAAATTAATTAAAAATAAACTTAATATTTATTAAAATAAGCAACAATTACAATTTATTATTGACAAAATTCTGAACAATTCACAATATCAACAAATGTTTCACTTCATTTTAATGTCACAAAAACAGTGAATCTTGACTGCAATTGCTCAACAATGTAACAATAATTAAAAATGCTGTCATGAGTTTAAAAAATAATATTTTAAAAATGTTTATTTGAAAAACTGCAATCAACACAACACAATACAAAATGTGAAAAAATTAGCAGTAATAAATTGTAAATTTTCAAAATTCACAACAACATTAAAATCTGATGTGTCAATCTCTTATATGTCACAAAATATTATTTTAAAAAAAATGAAAAGTTTCAGTGAGTTACAACAATAACTTGAATGAAATAAGAAATATGACATTATAATCAATGTTTATTGTTATTTAATATTGAAAAAAATGAAAAACAATGATTTGCATTGTTGAGAATTTGATGTGCTTTTATTTTTTAAATATATTAAATAATGATGATGCAATATCTCAAAATGTTGCTGTAATCATGCTATCAGAATATAAATAATTAAAATAATTAATGCAGCAAAAATTGCAAATTAATCTGAATGAGCACAAATTGTAATATTAAAATGAGTAAAAAATTTTGAAAATTTGTGATGAACACTTTTTTCAGATAATATTGAAAAATATGCATTACAAATAATGAAAGTGATTTCAGTTTTTTTTTACTGATTCATTAAATATTAAATCATTTCTGTATCTTGAAGTTGAAAATGAGCTGAATGATATGTTATGACTGAAAATTAATTTTATTTTAACAATTTAATATTTATGATTTCAAAAAATATATTTAATTTCAGTCTTTATGTTATTCTGATTAATTTAAATATGTTAAACATTTGTCATAAAAATCTGATGTGAAAACAAATCAGTTTTTCTGACTAATTATTATCAAATCAAAAAACAACATTACAATAAACAACTCAAATTATTTTATTGATGCAAAATCAGTCATCACAATTTGCTGCAAATTTTACTAAAAAATTATGTAAAAATGCTAGAACACATTTCTTCTGCTGAATTAATTAATTTTAGTGATAACACATGAGTACATTAAAACATTTTTAAAATTTTCTGAAGATTTTTGCTTTCATTTTACTCACTGTACAATTTGAAATATACTCAGTGAATTTTAATTCAAGTGTTTTTGTTTACATTTAAAAACAGAATAAAATTGATTACTTAGCATTCATATTAATAAATTGTTTTTATTCATTGACAGCATTGTTTTACTTACTTAATGTTTGAAACATGATGTGCTTAATCATAATCAAGCACATCATGCTTGCAACTTAAGTCATTCATCACTTACAATTAATTTCAACTGACATTGATCAATTTGCTTAAATATACAAACTAATAATCTGACAACAACATGTTTTTTTCAAAATGTCAAAATTTTGCAACATTAAAAATTAAGCAAAAATAATATTTTTCAAATTTTGTATTTTCAAATAAATCAAAATCTTCTTGCAGCACTGCAAGTAAAAAATATAAGCAAACAATATGTATCATTTAATTATAATTTTTTTATCATTAATTAATATTTTTCTGAAGCATATGTAATGTTTAATATATATACAAAATTATATTAAACAAAATTCACAATTTAATGTTAGTTCAAAATCAAGTGACTTGCAGCTACTGCTAAAAGCTGTTTAGCATGAAGTGATAAATTTATCAAATGATTATGCAGATAACAACAAAAATGACAATTATTTTAATGATGATAAGTCAACATTAAGTGAAGATGAAAGAAAACAATTTTTTTCAAATGATTGCTCACTGTTAAGAGAGAAACATAATTTTATTGTCAGACAGCAGTTTCATTCACAACATAACTTCAATGAGTCAAGTCAGAATTTTGAATTTGATGTAAGTTGTGAAACTGAAGTTGATTGATTGTTTTTTGCTTTTCAAATTGAAGTATGAACTTATGTTAATTAAATGTTATCTGAATTAAAATTCACAATCTGTGACAAATAAAGTTAAATTTACAAATCATTTTTAACAATTTTTTCATGTTGAAAATTCAAACTTAAATCAAAATAATAATGTTTCTGAACAACAGTTAAATAACTTTCATGATTTATTTTCATCAAGTACATAATTAATAAATTCTTCAACACAAAATGAAGATGAAGTACAGAATTCTGAAAATAAATTCACAGTAAATTAAATGATATTATGAAAAAATTATGATTGATATAACAAGATGAATATTTTCTCATGAGCAGATAGAGATGTATTCAAAATAATTTAAGTGATTTTTTATATGTGAATCATGACAACAGTCAATACTGATGAAAAAAAAATATTATATTGTCATTATGATTGAAATACTTAAATGCAGAAGTCATCAATAATTTTATGCAGTCAATATGAATAAAAAAATTGAAATTGCATAATAAGCAATTTTCAACAATAAATTTCAGTGTTAGCAATAAAAAAATAATTTTTTCATTTTTAATATTTTTAAAAACAGCAGCAAGAAAAATGATGAGTTTTGAATTTTCATTATTAATAACAAGCTGTTTACACAAAATCATATTGATAATATATAGCTTTATGATGACATTAAAATTTGATAAAGTCACTTGATGAGTAAGCTTTGTGAAGTTATTCAGAATTATTTTAATTTTCAACAAATGAAAAACTGCAAACAGTTAATTGATGATTTTCTGAAAAATGACAACTTCATTTATAAATTTTGAAAAAAAAAATAAACACTTCTTCAAATTATAATATAATTTATTTAATATCACAATTTTGACTCATCAATGTGTGTAATATAAAAAATGATAAACAGCAGTTTCTAGCTGAAATACTTGTCAAAAAAATATCTGAATGTTTTTTTTATACAAAAAATTGAAAATTAGCATTCAACTCAGCAACAAAAAATTTGTTTGATTTTTTCTCAGAAACTTTTATTTTTTTTATCACAACTGACATAAAACATTGCATATAAAAATGAAGTGATGATATTCATGCAGCTCATTAATTTAAGTATGTTAATGCAAAAAACAAGTTAATTGTTTTTTGTAATTAGAATATTTATGTTACTGATTTTAATTTTTATTTGTTAATGTTACTAGTGAACTTTAATCAGATGCAACATATCTGACTTTTTCAGTCAGAAGCAAAATGATTCAAAATTCAAAATATTTTGCTTCAAAAAATGAAAAAGCATTATGATTACAAACAATGTACACAAAAAACATCAACTGTACAAATCATTGAAAATAAATATACAAATTAATTTAATGATTTTAAAAAATTTAGTGAGAAATTATCAGATGAAACTGAAACAAATCATGACTTTATTATAAAAATCATTGATATTTTCAACAATGAAAAAAATGAACATCATGTTGCAGAATCTCTTGCAAAAATATGTGTTTTTTGATATTTATGTTAATATATTTATTCTGACTTAAATCAATCAGCAATTATTAAATACAGTTAAATTCTCTCAAATTGTACAAGAAACTTAAAATGATTATTTTATGTGACATAAAATTGATATATCACAAACAATGCTGCTTGATAAATTCAGCATTATTCTCAATTTAAATCATCACTGATTTAAATCAAGAAGTTTCAAGATGATTGTTTTGTGTGATACAAAATTAATATATCACAAACAATGTTGCTTAATAAATTCAGTGTTATTTTTAATCTAGATTTGCAATAATTTAAATTAAAAAATTTCAAATGCTGACATTTTTTTTCATTATATAATTTTAAATTATTTAATTAATGCATGATGTTTTTCTGATGTTTGATTCACAAAGTACACATAATACTAATATTTTTTTAATTATGTTAAATTTATGTGTTTGTCTTTCAAAGTGTGATGCACTTAAAATGTTGTTATTGCATTTATTGATTTAACTGTAATTGATACTTGAGAATATATAAACAGCAATGTGTATTTTGTATATACACAAAATAATGAATGCTACTCAAGAAACAGTATGCTTTCATGAAAAAGTAATTGATTATAGTAACAATACAAAAAAACAAATGATTAAAGTAAAGCAATAAAATAATAAATAAAGCACTGACTTTTTTTTTTGTAAATGTTAAATTAGATTTTGTAAATTACTTCATGCTATAAAGTAAATTATAAGCATCATATATTTCACAATGCTGATGCAAGAAGCTGATGATGATGTAAACTACAAAAATTATGCAAATGCATGAGAAAAAGCATAATGTTTAACATCAGAGCACAGAATTAGTAAAACAATTTTAAAAATTATATATAAAAATAAAAATTAAATGCAGAAATAAAAGCTAAATGCAGAAATAAAAATTATATGCAAAAATAAAAACAAAATGTTACATGAAAAAATCTTAACTGTTAAATACTGCATCAACTTACAAAAAGCTTCAGAAATTGTCAGCAATAATCTGAACTGTTGTTAAAACTCATAATTTTAATAAAAACACTGTATTAATATTGTTGTTTGTTCAATTATAAGCTTTATTAAAGCAGAATCAAAATGTTCAGAATGTGTTTCAAACATAAAACTTATGTTCATCAATTTCATAGCAAAATCAGCTCAGAACTAGCTCAGAGTTTTTTTCATATTTGCTGATGTTTACTGATTAATGCTGCAATCTCAAATGTATTGTGAAATTTCTTCACATGATAATGTAAATTATTTATGCTGATATATTTTGTTTATTCAGAAACAGTTTCAAATCAGTACAAAATTAAAATTAAATCAAATCTGAATTATTTTTATTTTATTATATTGTTATAATTTTTTACATGATAATAAATTTCATCTGAATGAATTTTAACAAAATTGAATTTTTTTTAAATAATTAATAAATAATTTTATACTATTTCAAAATCAACACAAAGTGAGATGTTGCTTACATTTTTGACATAATTATTTCAAATATTCTCAAGTTTTTTTTTTCTTAATGTTACATATCATTTATATCACTTCTAAATTAATTTCAGCTGCTTTAATCATTTCAATAATATTTTCAAATCACTTACATTGAATTTCAAATTCTTTGTCATATTTGTAATCTTGTTGAGAAGAAGAAATGAAAAGCTGTTGTTGAGATGGAGAGAGATGGTGCAGAAAAATTAAAAAATTGAAAAAGTTGAAAGATTTGAAACAGTTTGAGATCTTAAATCTCACTTTGCTTCTAGGGCCAACCTCATTTAGTCTATTTCTATTTGGGTATAGTACTATGTTTATGTAATCTACTTGCCCCGCACTGAGGGACATGGCTTATGTAGCAAGGTCCTAGTATCTGAGAACACACACCCCAACTCAGATGTATGTCTAATTGAAATTTCGATAAGCACTCTCTTCGACTGGTCGTACACAAGCCAGGAAATGACATGCATCAACTGCTCAACTGATTCCTTGCTATCCCATCCATCGATAACCAACATTAACTCCAGCAACGGATATGCATTGATACAATACAAACCGCACCCATATACACCAGCCCAATGCACACAATAATATATGGAAACCAACATCCACAAAGCCTCAGAATTTCAGATGATTGCACGAGTGTTGCCTTCGAGAAAGCTCGGCATACGCCCACTGAGGAGGTAGTCCACAAAATTACTAGATCTTTACCAGCAATACTCCTGGATAGAATTGGTATTCTCACCGAAAGTGATTGCAATTTGGTATTTCACTAGCAAAAGCCGGCTCTCCTTTCTCCCATCCTGACTTTTAAAAAAAGAATGAAAAACCATGTACGGACCATGCGGTTACCGTGAAACAGAATGAATGGGGACATATCTGGCCTGCACCAATCGAATTCGGTCCAGAGGCCAAGACAAAATAGTCGACAAACGATCGAGTCTATACGCATCACGGGGGTAGTAAGGAAACGTGCATACAGAATAATTAGAGGGAAACTGAATAACAATAAATCTCATCTATCCCGAAACGGGAGATGAAAAGGGGGATCAAAAAACATAGACAGAAAAGCATAACAATCTAATTCCTAATAATGCTTGAAGCCGCCAGTTCCCAATTTGACGCCGATGGGGGTATAAGGGAAAGCAAAATGATGAAATCTAAGAAGAACCGCAGAGCTACATGAAGACATGTTAGTGGAGGCTCAAAGGACAACACAGGCAAGAGGATTCGCTTACAGTTTCGACAATAATGCCAGTGATCTGGTAAGGATCAGCATTACTAGCGGGTCTTCTGTCTTCGAAGTATCCTTTACCATCCTTTGCGACTTGGCGAGGAATACGGATGCTGCCACCCCGGTCTGCAACGCCCCAGCTGAACTTATCGATGCTGCCGGTTTCATGACGTCCAGTCAAGCGGTCCTCATTACCTTCACCATAGACAGCGATGTGTTCGAAGTGACGGGCTTCAAGCTTCTTCATCGCGGCCTCGATGACCTTGATACCACCCTCACTGCGCATAGACTCGGTGGAGACGTTGGTGTGGAGACCAGCACCGTTCCAGTCACCAGGGATGGGCTTGGGAGCAAAGGAGATGATGGCACCAAATTCTTCTGCGACACGGTTGAGGAGGAAACGGGACATCCAGAGCTGGTCACCAACTAGTACAAAATATGGTTAGTCACAAACACACCCAAACGGCTCACTACGATTGAATTAGGACTCACGGTTAATGCCCTCGCAAGGACCAACCTGGTACTCCCACTGAGCAGGCATGACTTCAGCGTTAATACCAGAGATGTTAATTTTCGCATAGAGACAGGCTTTGTAGTGAGCCTCGACGATGTCACGGCAGTGAACCTTGCCAGTACCAACACCACAGTAGTATGGTCCCTGAGCACCAGGGAAACCACCCTTGGGCCAACCGTATGGCCAACCGTCGGGGCCGAGAAGGGTGTATTCTTGCTCCAAACCAAACCAGATATGTTCATCGGCGTGAGCACGCATTAACCGGTCGGCCTCATGACGATAGTTGTACTTGTTTGGAGAACCGTCCGAATCCCAGGTCTCACAAAGAACCAAAATGTTTTCTCCTCGGCGGAAAGGGTCGGGGAAGATGGCAACAGGTCGAAGGTAGACGTCCGAGTTGTCTCCAGGAGCTTGGCCGGTGGATGAACCGTCAAAGTTCCACTCTGGAAGCTCATCGACGGTCTTTACGACCTTGCTGATGGTCTAGGAATCGACCGAGTCAGAAGACGGACTCCTCCATCACAGAGTGGAGTACCGTAATAACCCACCTTGGTTTTCGAACGGACTCCTCCATTAGCATCAATCCAGATGTATTCCGCCATAATCTTACCCCGCTGGTCGAGTTCCATGTATTTTTTTAACTATTCGATAGCAGGTTAGTGAACGGACCCAGCTACGACTCAGTCGGAGGAACGCAGGTCAACGTACATTCTCCGAGTTGGAGATGTGAGTATTAGTAGCCTAAACGCAGTAATTGTCAGCTCTTTCTGCACCATCTGGCAATCTAGTAGCCCAGAAGGATCTCAACTCACCATGGCTGCAGATGTGTAGAAGCTCAAAGCTGAAGTCGACTGCACTGTGGCGATTTGTTTGGAAGCAGAGAGATAGATGGAGGGGTAAGCCAGCTGTTTGTTCTTGCAAACTGAGCGAGAGTTGACAAGATAGTCTGTGGGTGAAAGATGCAGAAAAGATTTGAGAAGATACAGAAGAGTTAATGGATATCACAGAGAGTGAGAGAGAGAAGAATCTTAAAAACAAACGGCAGAAGGGGAAGATTTGAAGACTTTATGGAATTTGCGGGAATACTGTGGTAACGCAAACGAAGTGGAAGCTGTGTCGGAACCGGTTTTTTTGCACCGTCCACTTCGGCCAAATACCGTCATGGTACCGCAGTATTACCACTTGTAACACGTACTTACTAGTGTGGCTGTATGGATGTACTGTGGATTGCACACTAACTTAAAAATCCCTCAGTCTGGTTGAGGCGGTGCATCGGTTTTGCGGTGTAATGTCCTCAAAATAGAAACTGCCGCGGACCACTTTCGGGCGGAACAGGGCACTAAATCACGTGGCCTCCACGAGATCCCTGTGGCTAAGAGCCAAGTTCAGAGCGCTGTGACACAAGCAACCAACTGAGGCTTTAAGTGGTAATGTGTAAGACTCAATCTCAATCTTACTGTAGCACTGCTTTTCCTTGTTGGATGCTTAAGCTCAAGCTCAAGGTAACGCTTGAAGGGTTGAGAAGAAGCGTTCTTACGTACTGTATATTGCGAAGAAGGTCTCGAAGAAATGGAAGCTGGGTTGTGTGTGGTGTGGCGTCGTCTGCGCCCAGCATAGCGGCGTGACCGTGTCTGGCAGTTGTTTCAGAACCAGGGGTGCTGTTTTATTACTGTAATACCTTACCATCCAGAACAGAGTTACAAATCCCGATAAGGAATCTACAGAAGCATTGATAGGCTTATCGCAGGCTTATCACAAACTTTGGAGGCAGTGATAGTGCTGTGGTTTGCTGAAATCATTCCAGGAACGACTTAAGCAATCTTTATCCACTTACCCATTAACCACCCACAGTATGAATATGGAGTATTGGAGTGTCTAATACATACAAGTTTGTTGTAATAATGTAACTAAGTATACTGTAAAACTGCAGAAACAGAGCTTGTGCTGCAGATCAAGCTCCCCCTTGCAAGCTGTCCCTACAGCCCATACAACATAGTTACATAGACATAAGCCTTTGCGCTTTCCAACTTCACCAGCTTCAATTCACTAATTCATGGGCCTGTTCCTCCTTGTGGTTGGGCATCAAAAGTACACGTCGCAGCGGGATCTGTTAAAATACGGTGAGATTGCTCTCGTTATCTCAAGTCCCAGGCTGGGCCAGAAGCAGGAAAATAGCTCAGCTTGCTTTAGCTGGTCTGAAATTGGCTTCTATTGATTGGCTGTTATTCGCCGCTAGATCGATTTTCAATCTGCAAGGGCGAATCTCTTATCGTCCAATCACAGATCAACAGGCTGTCTGTGCCAAGGTATCCCCACCTGCTCGGGTGGAGTCGGGCTGACCGTCCAATCTGGCAATCCAATCAAGCAGCGGAAAATTGGCATTATCCGATCCGGGTCTATCTCTCTCTGAGTATGTATGTATACACAGGTCCCTACTTTAAAGAGAATGAAATCACTCAAAAGTTGATAGTAATACTCACTGTTTGATACATAAGCCACACTGGGAATCAGCAACGGTAATAACGCAAACTCACTTGCAATGAAGAAAGGCAGAGCAGGTACGGAGTACTAATATAAGATGTAACTACTCCGTAACTATGTACCTAACATATGTAACTTAAAGTAGTCAATGACAGTACCTGTCAGCAGTTAGATAAACAAAATGATTCCGATTGGCTAACCTACATTCCCTGGCTGTCATCAGCCCTGTTTTGACACTCTAGTTATAGTATAGTGGCCCCAACGGATTTCCCACCAGACGGCATTATCTGACCGACTATTGTTATGCGGACTAATATGGTGTGCAAATTGGTGGGGGAAGTCATCAATCCTTGACTATTCGAGCAGTGCGGGGCAGTTGTGTGGTACCGTCTTTTCATTTATTCTTCTTATTTTCTGATCGTTGAAGAAAAAACGCGGGGTACAAGCCATCATCAGTCCTTGATCAACAGAGGGTCGTTAACTAGCAAGCATGGAGAGAAGCATCTAAGGCGCTGGGCAGGACATTAATATTGATAACAGAAAAACTATGATTGGAGTCATTATCGCGGGCCTGTCACAGGCAGGTGGTAGCCAATTCTCTCTCTGATCGTTATGTGCAATTGTTGACAAGCATGCCGAAATGAGGCTATCATCTTCCAGTCCAGCTTCCAACGCTGGATGCTGAGAAACGGACGCAAGTATGATGTGTCACCCTCTCTGGGGATGGACGAGATATCCCATCATACCCAAGAAATCGATGCTACTCAAGTTAGCAGCCGCGTCATGAGAAACTCATCAGTCATGAAATCCGCTGTTTTGACATTCCATCCGCACTTTACACGCTATTACGCGGTAATACCGTGTGTCAAAATAACGTTCGTGGACTAAGAGTCATCATTGATCCATTCCTAGGAGCTGGTTGCTGGTCATCATTTGAACTTCGCTACGGAGATATGGATGACGTAAGGGCATTGCGATGATCCTCAGTCTTATGGCATCTTGCGTCCGGATTACACCACCAACTGATTTCATTGAAGGTCATATTTTTGGTCATATTCCGATAGGTGCTATCTCTTGGATAACTGGGTAACCTGCCGCGACTGGCGACGAGGCGGCGGCGATGGTGTCTTTCTCTGCCTTGGATCTTACATGCCTTTGGAGCAGTCAAGGCCAATTGTGCTAGAACCGAAAATGCGATGTGGGTTTACCAAACTGATCGTGGCGTCATGCTTACGTCTGAGGTCTGATAATCTGCAGCCTTTCCCTACACAGTACTGAGGAGAACTCATGCCTTTGGCTCAGTTGGATAGCACTTGCCTGGTTTCACAACATATACCCTATAAGTTCCACTGGACTTCGAGGCAGCGGGAGAACTCATGGAATTTGATAACAAATCTCTCAGATTCAATCAAACCAGTGTTTGGCTGACCTTTTTCGGCAACCTGCCTATCGGTTTCGCAGGAATTCGAGACTTATCTGACCATAATAGTTGCACGAAATCGAGCCTATGTGGCTGTCCTTGTCATTGGCCAGTTTACTGAGCGAGTTGAACTTATGTCGGGATGTCCGCAACTGATGAACTTGGAATGATCAACGACTTGGTCGAATGGTTGAGTCCTCTATTTCGCGAAATACGAATGGAAGTTGCCTCTATCTTGCATGTCTCTTACAGTGCGATACAGCGTCTCCAGGAGGACGATACCTGTTTAAAACGAGAACTGAAGACGTGGATCAGAGAAGCTAGTTTGAAAAAAGGGTGGTTCTGATACTGTCCTGTTGACTGTTCTCTCTGATAATTCAAATTCTTGATCCATTGCGTCCCCAAAACTGTTTGCCTTCTGTTTCCATCAGCTGCCGTATTCCAGAGCAGTGGTGGACACCACAAAGCAGTGAACCAGGTCAGTATTTTTGATTAGCAGTCCTATATGTCCAATCATTTTTAGGTGTGTTTCAGCCGCCTGTTGTGAGACATTCTACAAAGGACCACATATGCGCAAGTATATATGTGTATACTTTGTACTGGAGAATTGATGAAATTTAGAGACTGAAGAGGCCGAATATAAATTAGCAACATGGTATGAAGCGCCTCATTTGACATCTGAGCCAGGACAGGTATATCAGACACAAGGTAAACAACTTCACCTGAACCAATTTGAAGGGCTGACTTGTCTGGAGAGAATTTAGTTAAACAAGGTATAATGTTGGAAGGGTCCATCCTTCCACTGTGCACTTGTCATCCAGGACACACTATCCAGGGGTCTTGAATAAAAAGCAAGCATTGTCCAAACCGTCGACGAAGAAATAGGAAGACGACAGAAAATGGATGGAGCTTAGGACTAAATCAAGCAAAACCCCACACGCACATAGAGTAGAGGCACAGGGTGCCTTGCCTTGTGTATTCTGGAATAAGCCTCATCTTTGTATGGAATGTCTAGGCCAAATTATTCAAACAGATACGTATCTGGCTGGGTTGGGAGCACAGAATTTCCCCAACTGGCAATTGTGTTATGCTATCCTTTTCCAACGATTTTATCCTCTAAAGCTGGATCTGTTCCACCGAATGCGCATGACAGTTGTCCGGGCCAAAGGCACAGAGTGCTTTCTCCTTGAGTGCCGTAGTGATACTTACATCCAGGCATGCAATATCAACGGAATTAGCGCAAGTAAGCTGTCATACGGTACAAGAATAGTGTCAAGTTGTTCGCACATGTCTAATAGAGAAAGATTTCAAAGGTATCCTTTCTAGAGTTAGAGCTAAGGGTATACACTATGTTATCGATTGGGACTTACTGGGTAGATATGGTAATTGATTGCTTTTCACGATCCTCGTATAACATACAGAATATGTGATTATAGCAGATCACTCGATAGATCGCAATTAGTGTTGTAGATTCTGTTCTTCTTCCCGTAGCCGCTGGACAAGTTTCTCCCTTAAGAAAGGGCTCAATCCAAGACTGCATATTATTAGCTATAAACTCAAGACGCCTGCAAAAGAAATACTCACATTCCATTTCTTGTTATAATTCGATATGTCCCTGAGCAGGAACCAACGTTACATTCAATTCAGTCCTGGTACTGACAACTCGCAGAATCTCGAACGTAGGACATACCGCTGGGTTGATAATTTCCATTCCCTTCAATCTTCCCTTCTCTGTCGACTTCCAAGCTTCCAAATATATCTTCCGGCCTATGCATCTGTTAGCTCAAAACGCCAGACATCTGTACCGGAAATGGCATATGAAATACCAAGCAATCCTTCCAAACTCCGGCGGATTTCTACTATCCGAAACATGGATCCAACCACCGCGGCCTCCAGACCCAGCTCCGCCCTGGCCACTTGCTCCACCGCTCGAGTCGCCTCCCGCACCGCCTCCTCCGCCATACCCGGGTCTCCGACGTCGAGGCTGCGAAGCAAAAAAGACCCCGCCCGATCCTAAGTTGGCTCCCGCCGTAGAGGCCATGACTTGCGCTTGTGATTTAACATCTGGATCCTGGTGTGCATATTCGGAGACGACGGATTGTAGGATGTTAAGGAATTGGGGATTCTCGACGAAGGAGTCCGGAGTCGGTGGGAGCTTGGAGGTGGTCCCAATGGCGAGTATGGGATTTGGAGGCTCGGTGGAGAGGAGGGAGAGGGTATGAGTGTTCTGGGAGAGTTGGTTGGGGAATATGAACTAAGTTCCATTCAATTAGTATGAGCTGTATGGTATTCATCACGCTGCCGGGAGTGCCTAGGGCTTACGATGTGAGGATGGCCTTGAAGAGTGGACAATAACCTGGCTTTGAATGGTTTCGGGTCCAAGACGGTTCGACGGAGAGTGCCTAGGATAGGCGGCATGGTCAATTGAGCTAGTTCAGTCGGTTAACTCAGCATTCGATAGTTTGTTGACCTAAAATTGCATTCTGTTGCAAGTCAATCTCTGGCAAAAGACAGTCCAGGCATGTCCTAACTACCTGGACTAGCTAGTTAGTGCAGTGACTCTAGCTCCACAAAGCCAACCCTCACCTCATAGTTACATAGATGCCGCGTACTTTGACCACTACTTCAGATCTGATAATACAGCACCTGGTGATGGAAATGATTGTTTAATCACAGGTACAGATGATTCATCAGCATTTTAACCAGTTTCAGGAACCAAAGCTCCCCAGGTTTGATGATGGACCTAGCTTTGGAGTCAAAATGAAGGGTACATAGTCATTTTGGGATATCTACATATCTAGTAAGTACATAACCAGCAGTTGCTAATGAGATAGTCATATGTTAATCATTCAGACAGGAAGAAGTCTTTGTTTGCATGCCGATTGGGAGTTCCATGCTTCTCTCTCAATGTCGAGCACAGCGATGGGCTATCAGGGAAGAAACAGTCCCTTCAGGTTTACATCCTGAAGAACACTTCCCAATCCACAACGCATCCTTTTTTTTTTCCAGACAACGTCGTATCTCAGACTAGTCTACGCCTTCGCAGTTGAATTAAAAATGCCCACAAAAGCATGAAATGACCGTTTCATTTGAGATATTATTGGTGGGAAACACCACAAAGGACCTTGTCCTCCCGGAAGGCGTGAAATTTAGATGACTTTGAGATATGGAACCAACAGAGAACACAGATTTCGTGGGGAATCCCTGGCAACTCACTGCTTTCACCACCTTCCACAGTATCCCGCCAATGAAATTTGAGTGCTCCCGATTTTGGGGCATGTTCGAGATCGAGTTTCTGGCCTCGCCGCTGACAGTCTGCATGTTGCTACATACATAGAGAGCGTGACGTCGAGTATAGGCAGGAAATTCAATCGTCTCGTTGGTGCCTGATCACTACGGTATGTATGTACTTTATTAAATAGTAATGATAAGTGAGAATATTTATTGATTACATTTTTATTATTATTATAGTGTTTTCTCCACTGGACTTTGTGAGATGGTGGTTGTAAATTCAACGGTGATCACCCAGCTTGCATCGCTATCGTTATGCACATCCCACTGATTCACACAGGGGGAACGAAAACTTCAAGCTTCATTTTGCACTGGCGCATCCTAAAACAGAGGAGTGGAAAAATCATTTGACCAACAGCACACTTCATCAATTCCTGACCATCATCATGTCCATTTCAGTCAGTCGACTTTTAAGCACATCACTTACATGCTCTGTTTAACTCCCTGGAGTATTTCAGGGAATTTGCAGCATGGTCTGTCCCCAAACTCATCGAAGAACAAGCACTATCGCAATTGTCATACAAAAAAGTACTATCCTGTGAAAATCAGCGATGTTTTCAATGATTGATATTGCATCATTACCGAGCTCGGTTATGGGCCTTACTCGACGGTTTGGCTCGCCCGAGATAAGGAGCTAGTATTTTCCAACTGAAGAATTGTCATTGACTTATATCAAATATGTTGAAAAGGCTCACATCATTGAAAATCTGTGTTCAGGTTGATTCAGATAGCTCTCCTGTCCTCAATGAAGTGAAAATGCTGAAGCACTTGAAGCAGTTTAAAGAGGAAGCTGAAGCGGCTGATTTAGCATATGTTAAATTTGCTCGATTTGCTGATGATATCTTTGAAGTCGATGATCTAACTGGGCGTCATTATTGCATGACATTTAAACCACATCCATGCAGTGTTCGGACCTTGCAAAAAGTCTTCCCAGATGCGGCTTTACCAAAGCTTCTCATACGGTCTACTGTTCATCGAGTGTTATTTGGCTTAAATTTTCTGCGTGGAATAGGCCACATTAATATACTGGTATGTTTGACATGAAAACACAACCTTTTTTTCTAGCTAACATATCCCCAGATATCTCACCCACAAATATGTTGATCGAAGATGATGAAGTGACCTATGACAACATAGAGGAATTTGAGATGAAGAATCCAAGTTCATTGATTTCCTCCAATGGGAACTGTGATTTATAAATCACAAAAATCCAATACCATCTGTCTCCGAATCCCCAATTATTACAGATTTCAGAAAAGCACAGCATTCTACGCCCTTAAGCAATGGCTG
The DNA here is from genome assembly GCA_029449355.1 of Emydomyces testavorans. Classification (NCBI taxonomy): domain Eukaryota; kingdom Fungi; phylum Ascomycota; class Eurotiomycetes; order Onygenales; family Nannizziopsiaceae; genus Emydomyces; species Emydomyces testavorans. Next base: position 2,717,938 of record CP120630.1, on the reverse strand, counting down.
GTCAATGTCTGATATATATCAAGCTCCAGAAGTGCTTCTGGGACTTCCTTGGACAGGGTAAGTTGATCTCTAGTCAGTGGGAGTTATGGTGAGATTCTTGACTGTATATTCTTGAAACTTGACTGATAATAATCCTGCTTTAGACACTTGAGCTCTTGGAGGGCAGAAATTTTTTCAATCCCATGGACTGTGTTAATAATCAGTACGTCTTGCCTGTAGCACTTGCTCAGTATATTGGCTACCTTGGTCTCCCACCGGTGAAGATGATCAAAGAAAGCCCCCTTGTGAGTGAGCTTTTTGATGAGCAAGGTAAGAATTAGCGTTAACCAGTAATCTTTTTTTCTAGAGACTGGCATAGCTAACACCTAGGCCATAGGTACATACCTGCATCAGTGAGGTTCCAATCCCAGAAACCTCCTTTGAAGAGTTTGTCATTCGCATTCCACCTAGCGGCGAAAAGGAGAAGTTTTTTAAAATTCATAAGAAAACTATTGACTTGAGAACCGGAGGCTAGAACCCAATCAGCAGAACTTGTAATGGGATTGAGAGTTAAGTGTGGCTGCTGAAGAAATCGAGTTGCTAGGGAAGTTATCATCAGGTAACAAATAAACAATTGCCAGGAGCAATCATACAAGACAGGTGGTTCATTTGGGAATAGTATTCTGGTCATCCTCTCTAGTCTGGTCTATCCAGATATGCAGCCTAAAGCGGGATGTTGAATCTTGTCTTCTGACAGAACAAAAATGAACGAAAAGATGCGGTTGTACTCCGTGGCGTTTATTAGTGATTTTATTGGAGGTCACAGTTTAGGGTGTGGTCGACCTTTAGCTTGGTGTTGGCATGAAGCAATGACAGAAAAAAGGCCACGATTTACATCAGCCTTTTAGTTCGCTTAGAGCTGATAGGAATGACGGCAAAGAGGATGGGGGATAGGGCATTTGTTGAAAGATTCCTGGCTATAAGGATGGAGCTGATCCAGCTTAGGTATCCCCTCCACGATTACACCCTTTTCGATATAGCGAAAACCAACAAATCGACCAGGTGGGAAGAGATAATGCAGACCAGAGTTGACCTCGCGGATTGCGACGATGACCTGCTAGAGAAGGATTTGGTTAGCTTGATGAGGGATATCCTAAAGAGGATTGATAAAAAGCTCTGAGGGATCGAGCCAAGCAGGCGAAGCCAATGCTATAAGAGAGAAAGAGAAGGAAAAAGATGGAGTATGCCAATATTGCCAGGGTAGGCCCGGTAGGGGCATGTTATCAGGAACTGCTTGTTTAAGGATCCAAGCAAAGCAACTGAAGAATGGCGAAAAGAGAATTGCCCCAAGATTGAGGAGCTGGATTTCCCATGCCCTTGTCGGCCGACTTTAAATTTGCTGTTAAATGGGTTGCATTGTCCAGGGGTAACTATTTTCTGGAACAACCTTGATCTGTCACTGACGATTGATATAACTATCACATAAGTAGTTAATTAACTAACTAGTTAACTTACCACAGCAAATGTATTATTATTGACCAGTTCTATAGTTAGTTTTGATATCAAGTTCAGGATACAGTATGTAGACCATTCTTACATTCTGTGAGAACTATCTATTGTCTGTTGATGGCATATTGATACCATAACATACTCCGTAGTTACTTAAACACCCAATGAAACTAAAGAAACACAATGCTAATTTTCTATTGGCCCAATTACAGCCCGTTCTGGCTGTAACCTTCCCGTATTTGGAAATATGATCTTCAAAGCTTAACCCAACCTCGTCTCATCCTCGTTCTCTCCCATCATTATCAGCAACATTCAATATATATGAATGGACATGTTAACTGCTCCTACTGACAGCATCGAACCCATCCTGTTGATCTGCTGGTGTCAAGTGGATTGACTGATGTTTGGCTTCGTATGCGCTTCCCTCAACGGCTATGAAGTGCTTTTCAAAAGATCGCCATTGCGTTCTGGTGACTTGGATCAAGGCTCAGTTCCATTATGATCATGGATGTCACCAAAGATGGATCCTCACTTCGGCCTCCATCGGTTGTTCCCCGTAGTCTCCTCATCAAGGACACATGCCTTCGACCTCGACGCTGACATCCGTGTTTTTTCAAGTTATCGGATGATATACCGTCGCGTGTGTTACTGTGACGCGCAGTCGCCATCTTGTTTCGGGCTTTTCTGATGAAACTTGATAGCCTGGCTTTTCAATTACGGCCTGCTTAAAATGATGCTTGCGAGACTCCACGCTGAGCATTCCATGCATCTATGTGAGCTTTTTTGCGGGAATACCGATGGAGTATTTGGTGACAGCCCAGAGATGATAAATTGATAATACCTACCGCCAAGCGAGATCTTCATGCTATGGACTGTGGGGTCGAATCAGAACATCGAGCGGGATTAATTGATAGCGATGGTGCATACGCGTAGCCGACTTGATTCTTGTCTTCTCAGCTGTTACTCAAGGGCTCAATACCACCCTTTCAACGACGAGGGCGGACTTTTGCCGGCTGTTGTCTGGTTCGAATCAAGTTTCGGATTTATTGATTGGTCTCACCGAAGCAGTATTCCCTTTTCATGGTTTTTCCCTTCTAGAAGGATTGTTTTGCGTTGATAATGGCTTCATTAATATTGGAATGCTATTTGGGATTGCCCTGATGATCCCAAGTTACCCCGGCCCTGGTTACTTATCCCCCACTACCCCATGCACCTCCATCAAGGGAAGTTGTCAACAGACGTTACAAAGTACGAAGGTGCAGCATGAGAAGCAGTCCAATTATTCTTGAATTGGAGGTGAATCTGAGATCCTTAACAATATCCAGAAACCTCATTAATGTTCTTGGTGGATACAACAGTGAAGAGATACTTGTACAGCCACGAACTGCACTCCACTTACAACTGAAGTTTGATTTGATAGACAGGACTTTTTATCCTGCAGCGATGTCGTTCGAACCGTCAACTCCCCTGAATTGAAGACAAGGAACCTATATTCTCTCCTCCCACTAAGACTTGTTATGCTATATGGTGCTTATACGCAGTGGTGAGGTTCACTGTGGGTTGCAGGAGAAGGTTGCTCTTTGATGCTTTGGCAACTCTGTTTTTATTCTGACTTTCTCACCGAGGTCTGATTGAACTTGAATATGAGTCTGATCAAGGCCAAAAATGAATTGTTCCATTGCCGAGGTTTTCTATGCTGTAAGTGTGACCTGTTCTCTACGATGTAGTAACTCCAAATCTGACTGAAGTTTACTTTCCTTGTGTCTGTCTGTGCGTTTTCTTCCTTGGACAGGCTGACAATCAGAGGTGGATCAGCTTGACCCTTCTATGCTTCATACAGCTCTCATAAGATGAGAGACCACTCTACCTAATCTCACTTTTAATATTGTTTGAACTATATGATTTGACTCCTTTGCGGTGATTAGAGCCTTATTGTTTGGTAACATAGGGCCTGTGCCCTCAGACATCCGAATAAATGGGTATTTTACGCAGCGACACACATCACACGGCCTGCACAATGTTGCTTCCCCGTTTAAGGTTGCTTTCGCCAATGGATTTTGCAGGGGTTTAGCCACAATGTCTGCGGTAGATCCTTTGCGAGGATGGTGTGGTAAGTGTAGTGTCCTGATCTTATATAAATGCGCAACTCATACTGTTGTCATTTCTGTTCAAAGCACTCACCAGCCTCGTTGCAATCGTCCACGTCGAGTGTGCTGTCATCATGGGCTTCATCAAAGTTCTATTTTTCTCTCTTGCGGCTGCATCTTCTGCCAGCGCTGCAGAGATTCTCTCTCCCAGTCGTCCCAAAGATGTCGTTCCTGACCAATACATTGTTGTGATGAAGGACGATGTCTCTGCCGAGTCATTCGGTTCTCATCGCGCTTGGGTTGCTGACATCCGTCACTCGAACTTGACAAGACGAGCAATGCATGGCCACGGCATTCAGAAAACTTTTGACTTCCATCAGATGAAGGGCTACAGCGGCGCTTTCGATAGGGACACCATTCAGGAGATTGCCCGTGACCCTAAGGTATACCGTCATTTCTGAATTTGGTCCTTACTATTTGATACTGAATATAAATCAGGTCGCATTCATTGAGCACGACCAAGTTGTGAAGGTCGGCGCATATGTCGAGCAGAAAAGTTCCCCGAGCTGGGGACTTGGGCGCGTTTCCCATATGAAGAATGGGGTTGAAAGTTACTACTATGATGATAGCGCAGGCGAAGGTGTTTGGGCATACGATATCGACACTGGTGTGGACATCACTCACCCTGAATTTGAGGGTCGCGCCATTTGGGGCTCCAACCACATCGACAAAGACGACAAGGACGCCCATGGTCACGGCACCCACGTCGGCGGAATCATGGGCTCAAAGACCTATGGTGTTGCCAAGAAGATCAAGGTTGTCGCTGTTAAGGTGCTCGGCGCTAATGGTGCTGGTACCTATGCTTCAGTCGTTGCTGGTGTTGATTGGTCTGTCAACCATGCTAAGGAAAACAACGCCCTTGACAAGGCTGTCTTGAACCTGAGTCTGGGTGGTGGAATCAGCGCTGCTCTCAACATGGCTGTCGCCAACGCTGTTAAAGCTGGCACAATGGTTGCTGCCGCTGCCGGAAATGAAAATGTAAGCAACCAGGAACACTTTCCTTTAAACACATCCATCTGCTTGCTTCGATCTTGAGTTAACTAGCCAATAGGCCGATGCTAATACCAGTTCTCCCGGAAATGAGCCAACCATCTGCACAGTGGCGGCGACTGACAGGACTGACCTGAGGGCAGGATATTCGAACTTCGGACCTCTAGGTAAGCGATCTGTATTTCATACATGGTAGACAATATACGTTTACTCGATGCTAATTCACAATACAGTTGACGTCTACGCTCCTGGAAGTAGCATCGTCTCCCTGGCCCCCGGTGGTGGTATTCGCATTCTAACTGGAACCTCTATGGCTTCTCCTCACGTCGCCGGTATGGGTGCTTACCTCATCGCTTTTGAGAAGATCCCTGCCAGCAAAGCCTGTGACCGCATCAAGGAGCTTGCTATCTCGGGTGCTGTCCGCAACAACCGCCCCAATACCACGGACAAACTCCTCTACAATGGCAGTGGCCAATAAGAGGCCAATTTCTTGCATGCCAATGATTTCACGCCATGTGAGAATAGAAAAACTTTTGAAATAACATGCACGTTGGCGCTGGACAATTGAGTCCTTACTTCCAACACCAGATCACTGCAGTATACTTTGTCCTCCGCCCCTGCAAGTATCATCATTATGTACCTACGGTGTTTTCCAAAGCATGTATTTGCAGAATTACTTATGCATACATGCAACTACGTCCTATGTACATATGTATATATCAATGAAATTTTTTTGGGATATTCTCTGTACTTCTTTATTTTTATCCTCCTGTTGATGTAATTGTCGTGATAGAGATGGATTAGTTAGCTAGTTTAGTAACTAGTAAAAGCAGCACCACTTCCACAAAAACAGCGACATCTTCTACCACCGTGGTATGAAGCTAACATCATGTATGTAACTACTGCCTTCGAGTGCTGAGTTTGTCTTTCAAATTATCTTCACGACATTCAAGATAAGAAGAACTAGTTAGGCTAGCCTTCTCTGAGAATGAACTACTGATTGCATGTCCTGCCCCAAATTTCCACTGTGTTGTCGGGCATGAATGTACTTGAAGTTCAAAAGACTCAACAGTTCCTATTTGGGTTACTCTACATTCAACTTGCACTCAGCGTGCTTACTTTGAGAAAATGGTCTAAAAGCTCTGTTCTGGGTGTTTCAAGCTACTTCTGTTTCATCTGAGTTGGGCTCTTTGGAGCAACAAGGGTATAAACCCACTGCAACAGCCATGGCGACTCCTTTCTCCAAGGGCAATCTGGGGGCTACACCCACACAATTCACGTCTTCTCCTCATTCATCGGCTGTGCCCATGGGCCGCCCACTATCGCATAAATCTCCTTCCATGAGAACCCCTTCAGCCTCGGGCCCTGGGCATCACAACCATTCCAGTATATCATCACATCAATATCCAACACCCCTCCCTGTCTCGACGGCAGCAATAGAAGATGCAGCTACATTCAGTTCACCATCGGCACTTTTAGCACTTGGATTGGGTGGGATCACGCCGGCTGCAAATGATGCTCTTGCTGGCCATGGGATGAATGAGAGCGATATGCACTCGATGGCGATTCCGCCGTTGAGTATAACTGGTCCAAAGGATATCGATGAAGAGAGAAGGAAACGGATAGATGAGGTTGTGCAGTTACTTCGAACACGACTGGCTGGAAGGGGTGTATGTCGCGAAGGCGTCAAACGGCTGGGCAGACTTGAGGGTCTAGAGTGTATGTGGCAGGATAATGATCTGAGTATAGCGGGGAATTCTCTTGACTTGGAGATTGAGTTTGAGGCGCACCAAGAGGTTGTCAAGGACGTGACCTTGAGATATGCAACTCCTGATGCACCGGAAGGTGAACGAAGGGCCGAAGCGTCAGAAGTGTTGAAACGGAACTTGAAACAGCCACCTGGAGAACTGCAGCAGGGTCGTTGGAGGTCTATGACGGAGTTCCACGAAAACCTTCGTCGTCTAGCGAGGCTAGACCGGCTGAGCAGGGAAGTTAACTGCTTTGAGGCCGTGGAGGGCGTGTACGAATGTTTAAAGAGGATATGGGAAGAAGAAAAGAGACAGAACATGTGGCAGAGTCACTGGGAGCATATGTGCAAGGGATGGGTTGGAAAACCATCTATGCACAGGGGACAGCACATTGGATTAATGCTCGAGTACTGGGTGAAACGAAGGCGCGTACTCGAGTTTAAACAAGCCCCATCAGAGAATGCAATGGACTTTGACCAGCCGGTGCAAGCTGAAGACGAAATCCCACCTGGAATATCCAATGTCTGGGGTGCCACTATAGAATGCGAAACAGGATATCCATCGCTCCGCGTATCGAAAGATTGGGTCACAACCGAGGTCTTTACAACCATAAACCATGCGGGTGCAGGCGACAATGGCTCAGAGATGAAAGTGATCAATTGGGCTGAACCTCCGCCCACATTGGTATCGTCTTTGGGTACTAATCTGGAGGTGGCTCTCGAGCCAACAATACTATCGTCAACAACACCCGACATACGTTTCGTCGCGCGGCTTGAACCCCCGGTTGACATGCCCATATTTGCTGCCTCTGAGATCTACAGAGTATTAGGCGTGAATATGATGCAGGAGTTCAAAAACATCACCTACGATAGCCTTTTGATCCCTTCACAAGGCAACAGTCTCAATTTCGCAGAACTTGACGGAAGGCAGACTTTGCAGAAAAGAGACATCTGTACATTCGACGCTAATGGCAAGCCGATGAGAAGGCAACATACATATACATTCAATGCTTTCGAACAAGTACCAGGTCGTACAATTCGCGATCTACCTTTCTCACATCCGCGGCAATTAACAGAAGTGCTTCCCGTGAGTATTCTACCCGATTTCTCATCTCATCCTCAGAGCTGTTTCTAGGAGACCCAAGGATCAATTTTTAGCTAATGAACAGTCACGTAGGTTTTGCGACAATACGCCCTTCTCTCCAGTCTTTTACGACGGATTTTTGAAAACTCTAAAAAGGAGGCTGAGAGTGAGGCTCAAAACTCTTCAAGCGAAAACCCAGAATCCGAAATCTTTAGAGAAGAAAGGCCAAACGGATATTACATCAGCAACATCAATCCCACAGAGCGCAGACTCGAGTCAGTACTGAGGGATGGCAAGGAGCATAACGTGCATGCCTCCGAAGCAGCAAATCTTACACAACCCAGCCAGGAAATCAGAGTGGATATCTCACTCAGAACACCAATGTCATTCTCCCCTTCGATGTTACTTGTCTTTAGCGTCGACGAAGACCCGAATGCGGAACATTCAACTTCAAGGACACCTTCCATGCAAACTGCATCGCGACAAGTTATGATAAACGTAGATATCGGGCTCAACGGGGACATTAACATTCCACAGATTTCTGGCGTATGGCCAGAAGATGGTGTTGATGACATGGTCAGTGATGAACGTGAAGCCGAAAAAAGAAAATTATGTATGCAGATTGCCAGAGTGCTTGAGACGTGCGAGGATTATGGGATGTTGATCGAATGGGTCTTGAGGTGGATGAGAAAGCGGAGGGAGAACTGATTGACATTTCAGTTTCGTTTTTATAGCTTGGATGCTAAATACTACAGTCAAGGCTGACTCAAGATGGGACCTTGGGTGTCCGTTATCTTTTGAATAGATGTGATGAGAGAATATGGCCATGTGCTGGCCGACGTTCAATATCCCAAAAATGGGCACGATTTGATGGACCAACATTCGTCTTGATTACAGCCAACACAAGCTACTGCGTATTGGCTACCTATAAAGGTACCCGAATTTGCAGCCGCAAGTGTTTAAATTTTTGATTTTTAAGCCTGGGATGAGGCACAACCTCTTCTATCTTCAAGAGCGACATAAATAAGCAAAATAGCCCGTTGCTTGAGAATACATATGAAAAGCTCTAACCACTGCGACTAGGCTGCATCTTTGTGTCACGAACCACGATATAACTAACCAAATTCTAGGCCACCACGCCAAATTCCTGCCAGAATACCACTTCAAAGATCCCCCTCCATAGAAATGACGGGGAGTACTGAATTTACTGGATATAAATGGACTGGTCTCTCGTCCTTCTCCAAGGGAAGCTTTTGGCACCGTCGTGCCCAGTCATTTCTCACATCTGTGAACTGGGAAGCTCTGTGTGACTACGCATCATCCCTCTACGATGGCAAAAGATGTGTCATTGAGCCCGAAATTGCTCTGGGAGGACGGCATATGGTTCGGATTGTCCAATTTGAAGATAAAACTCGCTGGATCGCTCGACTCCGGATGCCAGCCTGCGATAATGCTGGTGAGCACAACAAAGATGTCGACGAGTACGATGCGGCTGATGATCTTTCGAAACGCGAGTTTGATTGTCTGCAGCTTGTCAAAGAGCGGACGACAGTTCCTGTTCCGACTGTGTTTGGGTACATGGCTGGTAGCCAGAGCAAAATTGGAGCATCAGTTATCTTGATGGAATGTTTGCCAGGAAATGTTGGGACTGATTTGAATTTTGACTTCATTCCTTCGGAGCACAAGAGCGCTTTTTTTGAGGAGATGGCAAGGATCCAGGTATGTTAGTCGATGTCCAGTGGCCAGTGTCGCGATGCTGATTATAAGTATAGACGGAAATCTCATCACTACTGTTTCGTAAAATTGGGTCCATCATTCGACGCGAAGACGGGAGTTATGACATTGGCCCTATTCCGGGGCTTGGCGGGCCTTTCAAAACCGCAACAGAATACTTCAAAGCATGGGCTGCAACGGTGCAGTTCCCTCACTCAGAAGCTTTTATCAAAGAGAGCTGTGGAGACCTTGGAGCTAGAATTGCAACGTCAACAGCAGAGTTCCCTCGCAAAATCAGCAAGCTCACTGATCGACTCGTTATGCAAGACACAGGTCCATTTCCTTTGTGCCATGTAGATTTTGGGCACAATAACATCATCGTGGACGACAATTACAAGATACTAGGAGTGATAGACTGGGAGCATGCATTTGCCGCCCCTTGGGAAACACTGGAATTTCCGTTGACGCTAAATATGGTCCCAGCAGCAATGGATGCGCCATGGAATTATGATGAGCGTGGAATGCCTAGGGATGAGAAAACCAGGGAAAGGTTGGTAGAGCGGGAAGACTACATAGCCGCTGTAGCCCGAGCGGAAAAGTCTACACCGGCTCTACCTATGCTGTCAAGCATGTTGAAAAATCAGAGGGTACAGGATCTTGCGACGGCAATGCGGTTGTTTGCCAGTGAGGGCAAGATGGGCTTCTACTCTGAAATATTGGACGTACATTATGGAGTAAATGGCAGAGGGGAATGACCTTGATTGCTGAGTGGTATTCAGGAATCCAAAAAGGAAAAAATTTAGCACTGGGTGTCAGCCAATTCATGATTAACATCAGTCAGTTCTGCTAAACGAGTAAAGTTTACTTGTTGTCTTGCGCAGAACTTTCCCAACTGATCTTCAAGATTGCGTCTGTTCAATTCAGGATGATAAACTTCATATAGCTCTTTCAAATCATAAAATAGAAACAAAAGAGAAGATGCCAGAGCAATAATAGTCCATGGGATAGATAGTGGTGGACAGTCCATAGTCCATAGCAGCTGAAATTGGCCTCAAAAATTTTCCTTTTTGTAGAATCTCAAATTCATCGAAAGGCCGTTTGTGCTTCTTCTGGTGGGTTGAGAAATTTCCTAGGGGTGTTTGCCTGCGAATATTGTTTCTGCAAGGCTTTCTGGGATGGTATCTGCAAAATATAGATATCCAGCTCCTAGAAGTTCCGCAAATCATTGAGTGATGACATGACTTACATGGCATCAAATATTTTATAGAGCTCTTTTTTGGAGATGAGGCACTTTCCTTCAGTTGATCCTGAGATCATTGATTTGAAGTTCTCTCGGAATATAAGGTCTCCACATGTCCGCTAGGATACCAGGAGATATGTGACTCTGATTCAGAAGAGTTGTTACTTGAAAAATAATTGTTTGTCAATAAACAAGTAGTGAATTAGACGACGCTGGTGTGATGTCTTGTTGAAGAAACTTCATCTCTTCCGATTGGGGGTCCAATTCATGCTCTGGAGAAGAAGAAAGAGGAGGAGAAAACGGAAGACAAGAAGAGTCTTGACATATATATTCATATTGTGGGTGTGGTTACATTCTCGCATAAATCCTATGTAATAGGCAATTAGTGAGCAGGAAAGTGAATAGTTAGAAATCAACTAGAAGGATAATATTTCCCCTATCTTTCAGTTTCAAATCAAATCACTTTTTAAAGAAACTTGTAATGCGTTGGCTCCCATGGCTAACTTTCTTTGCATCTGTCCCTTTTGTTTTGGTAGCAGCTGTACCATTGCTTGTAGCGCTTCGCATTTTCCTTTTTGGAGTAGCTGCAGCTGCTTTAGATGGGGATGGAGACGCTTCTGGTTTGGTTGGTGATTTACGAGTGTCGTGCGTCTTGGGAATTTTTGACGGCTTGATGTCTTTCCCCTCATCAGGCGTGCGTTCTCGTTTGAGGATAGTAGTTCTATCTTTGAGCTCTTTGTCCCCCGTATCTGCCTTGGCCTCATGATCGATTCTGGATTTCCCTTTCGAATGCTTCTCTGGATGCTCAACCTCGATTACCTTTTCAGGCTGCGATGGAGTTATTTCAGTCTTGGCTTTCTTTTGGGTATTTGAGAAAAAGTTTGCAATATTCTTCTTGTTATCCTTGCTGTTAAGTGGAACAATAAAGTCGGGAGAGTTATTTCCCACTTTCCCCACGTCTCTGCTCACCGGGTAGGCTTCTAGCTCTCCCTCATAGGGCTTCAAGATGGACTGCAGTTCCTTCGTCCAAGTGGTTCTGTGGGGATCTAGCCATGCAGCTATTTCAGGGCTGCCTAGATCCAGAATAACTGGCATACGATCGTGAATGAACTCCAGATAAGGATTTGAAGCAGTTGTAATAACTGTATAGGTGTAGAGTTTCTCATCCGAATCTAAGTACTGTTAGCAGAGCCCGAAGAACTATAACTGACTTCAAGGAGCCAGAAGCATACATACCATCATACTTGACACAATCCCACAGTCCAGCAAAACACATCAAATTCCCATCCTTCCGTCGAATAAAGTACGGAATCTTCTCCTTCCCCTTTTTCAGCCATTCGTAGAATCCTTGACAAACAACGATACACCGCTTCCTCTTCTTCATCGGCGTCCACATTCCCTTATTCTCAGCCAAAGAATCATCGCGACAATTGATGGTTTTCATCAACGTGCCATAATTTGGTGACCGCTTGGTCCAGAATGGAACCAGGCCCCATTTCATACTTTGTAGCTTGTATTTGACATGTTCTTTCTCTCCTTGTTCGTGAACATGCTGTGTCTCGCCTGGGCTTTCCGGCCTCTCATGACCGGCGGCATGCTGCTCATCTTGGGGTGCTTCATCAGGACTGTAATAGCCTTGGTCAGGGGCGTCAGCGCGATAGACAGCACCCATGTTTCCTGGTGCGAAATTGAACGTTTCCCTCACGTCATCATCCTCAGGAGCTTCATCCACCGGATGGCCTTGCTGTTGCAGTTGGTGTCGAATGAAGGCGAGGCGCTAGACATGAGCGTATCAGATATCATTCGTGGTGCAGATGGACTGGCTTGCATACAATACCCAGTGCATATCGACCACACATCCTGAGAGCGAGTCTCGTAGAAACAGCCAGTCTTTAATAGAACTGCCTCAAGTGATATGCAGCATCATTTTCGTCGAGCGTTGGCTTGAATCTGCCTGGATTGTAGTTGCGAAGTTCGTTGGAGGTCAGTTTTGCCTTGAATCTTGCCAAGACGTCATCGAAGCTAGTTAGTTTGATATCAAATCGTCGAACTTTCACTCTGATAAACAGAATTGATGATGCGAAATCTTTTTGAAACATGAGTGACTGGCCTGTACTTGCGCTCTGCTATGTCGTGATAGCATACAGCCTGCAATGCTAAAGCAATCTCTCCGGCGCACCGCCGCCTCGTCCTCCCCCTTCAGCCCAATTCCCATCATCCCCCGAGCCCGACTTCTCTCATACCGAACGCAAAGCAATACTCCCTCATCTAGAGACATATTTTTCTTGAGACCTCACCTCTCGCGCCGTAATCCATCCTCTGCTCCATCCCGATCCTACACCCTCTTTTCACGCTTCCGCGACAACTTCAACGAAGCCAAGAAGGATGTCTGGCGCCAACGTCCCATCGGCATGACGGCCACCCTCGTTTTCGCCGTTGGCATGACAGGTGGCCTCATTTACTTAATATACGATCACATTACCCGCGTGGAGCCTCAGTTCTCACGCTTCCCAGGGGTCGTTAGCGACAGATTACGGAAAGCGTTATACTACACAGAGTATGATTTAAACCCCGTGCGAGCGCTGCACTGTTATAAACAGGCATTGATTGCAGCGGAGCAGGTGGGCATGCATCCGTTCTCCGAAGAAGTGCTGGGCATCAGGCTGCAGATTCCACACATGCTGGAGAAAGCGGGGATGATGAAGCCGGCAATTGAGGTCCTCGAGAAGACGCAGAAGGATTGTGTCGAGTGGGTGGAGAGCGGGAGGAGAAAGCAAATGATCAGAGACAGAGAGCGTGCAGCAACCCGAAATCAGACACCTGATGATGACCCTACCGCAACTGAAGAACAAAGGATAGAGCGAGAAAAGGAAATAGCAGAGGAGCGTCAGCGTGGTCTCGTCATGAAAAGAGCCGCCGGCATCGGCGTCAAACTCGCAGAGATCTACTCCAACGACTACATCCGAGATTCCAAAAACGCCGAAAAAGCCCTCCTCACCGCCGTCGACCTCAGCCGTACCGAGCTCCAACGCCGTCGCGAGATGAACCTCCCCATTTCCCAAGACGAAGGCAACTACTACCTCAACCTCACCGAAGTAGCCACCGCCTTCAACGAGCTAGCCGATTTCTACGCCCAACGCGGCCGAAACGACCTCTCCACCGCCCTATACATGCAATCTCTCGCCCTGATCAAAGAAGACGAGCACGATCGCCCAAGCACCTGCGCCCAAGTCGTTCTACTGAATAATATATCCAGCCAAATGGCCGAGCAGGCGCAAAAACCGGCTCCACCGCCCGCAGAGACCTCGTCGGGCGCTCATATGCCGCCCGTGTCGCGCGACCAATTGCTCTACGCAGCGTCGGAGTGGGCGAAGAAGGCTCTTGATGTGGCGGATAAGATTCAGCCACCGGTGCGGAATGAAGAATGCAATCAGGGTTGTTTGACGGCGACGTATAATTTGGGAGAGATTGCGGAGATGCAGGGCCATTTCAGTGAGGCAAAGAAGTACTTTGTGGAGGCTAGAGAGGTTGCGAAGAGGATTCAGTCTGGTGAAGGCGTTCAGCGAGCAAGTGACGCGCTGGAAAGGATCAAAAGCCAAGTTTGAGAATAGCATAAAGGGTTGGCTGCATTTCGTGTGGTTTCTCTGACCCGCCGTTTAGCGACGTAAAACATGTACAATATAGAGAATGATATGAGGTTTATGAAAACGGTCATTAGGCGTGGGCGAATTTGAATTTTTTTCTGTTTGCATTCTACAAAATGAAACCTTAGACGATGACTGTTTGGGGAAAAGAGCCTAGTTGAACATCGCGGGAATTACTCCGTATATCTACCAACAAGATTGTAACAAGAGAAAGTAGAGGGCAAACGACAAAAGCAGTCGGTAAATTACGACACACAGCCCCCATTCTTATGGCTAATTTTTCTTCCCACCCTCGTTGGACCAGGATTCCCTTAATGTCCTGATATCAGAGGGATCAATGCACGGAATAGAATCTCTGCTCTCAAGTTCCTATTCCGTCATCATTCCGCAAGTCCAATGTTTCGTTCCTTTTGTCATTTGTCGAAAACAATTCATGGCTCATCGCTCGTCCATCGCAATCCATTAGTGGTACTAACTTGACATTTTTCGAGATTTAATCTTCTATGCACTTGAAATGATAGACCATGCTCGGATCTTGTTATCAGTGTAACCAGCGAAGAGAGTCTGACCATCCGCGGACCAGGCCAAGCTGATCGGCTCTGGCTCGCCGCCCTTCTTGGTGCCTTCAGCAAAGTCAAGTTTGATCTCATCAACCTTGCTCTTCTTCTCCAAGTCGAAGATCGTGATGCTGCTTGTGGTGGCAGCGCAGAGCCAGTAGCGATTAGGAGAGAACACAAGGGCATGGATTTCATCGCCAGCGTGGAGAGAATAGAGGTGTTTGGATTCGTTAAGATCCCAGAGCATGGTAATTCCGTCCTTTCCACCGGAAGCACAGAGAGAGCCGTCGGGGGATATGGTGACAGTGTTGATGTAGCCGGTGTGGCCGATGTGGTCGGTCTGGATGCGGCAGGTGGAGAGTTCCCAAACCTAAGTCGTTTTCCGGGTTAGCGCAAGATGTCAGTTGGACGGCTATACATGCGTAAAACACATCAAATCTCAACCGTATTCTCCATCAGGGCAAACGGTGATATTGTCTCATGGCCCAAAGGGCTCTGAAGTAGCAAATACTTGAAGATTGCAAAACATCCTTTGGGAGTTCGTAGGAAGACGCTCTAGGGTTGGCAAATATCAAGCGTACCTTCACGAGTTTATCCCAGCCAGCGCTGACAATGACAGGGTTCTGAGGGTTGGGGCTGAATCGAACGCAAGAGACCCATTCAGTGTGGCCCTTGTCAGTGATGGTGTACTTGCAGTCTCCGAGTGTATTCCACAGCTTGATTGTTCGATCACGGGAGCCAGAAACGATCTGGCGGTTGTCGGCAGAGAAGGAGACAGAGAGAACATCGTTGGTGTGGCCGACAAAGGTCCGGGTGGTATTACCAGTGGAGAGTTCCCACAGACGAAGAGTCTTGTCCCAGGAACTGGAGAGCGCATAGGCACCATCAGAAGAGATGACCTATTACATGTAACAACAATTGCCAATCAGCTCATGCACATTTCCCCCAGACTTTATGGCAAGTGTTTTCAATCAAAACATACGCAGTCAGAGACGATGTGAGAGTGGCCGTGGAGGCTTCGCTTGGGGTATCCATATGCAGTCTCGTCGCGGGTTAAGTTCCAGATGATCAATGTCTTATCTCGAGAAGCGGAAAGGAGCATATTTGGGCTAAAACCATGCATAATCAGCGACTTGTCAAATGCTTTTCCGCTGGACAGCTCTCGTCGTTGCCGATAATATAGGAATAGATTCGCAGCTCTTACTTCTCCATTGAAGTTGCCAACGCAGTCACCCAGCCATTGTGGCCCTCGAGGGTTCCACGGAGAACCAAGTGCTCAGCCATGACTGCTATGCAGACTTGTGCTCGAAGTCTGAAAGTAACTTGAGGTAGCCTCGACGGTCTGCGGAGAGAAAGCGAGGACGGCAAGCGACGGAGTGAGGATTTTTCGAAAGGACTCTGGTTGCTCGCAGGTTGTCGAGAACTTCAGCAAGATTGAAGAACACACACTGCGAAGTCACTCTGTAGTTAACTAAACCCTAACTGCCCGCTGATTTGCTCGGGCGGTTGTGCGCGC
Organism: Emydomyces testavorans; assembly: GCA_029449355.1. Taxonomy (NCBI): domain Eukaryota; kingdom Fungi; phylum Ascomycota; class Eurotiomycetes; order Onygenales; family Nannizziopsiaceae; genus Emydomyces; species Emydomyces testavorans. The sequence goes on along the minus strand of CP120630.1, from coordinate 2,701,812 downwards.
TAACCCGATTCGGTGTCTAAGCGAGGCGTCCGATATCAGGTGGAGGGTCTTCCTTCAATCTCACCAGCCAACAACTTGAGGAGATCTCAACGATTGATTTACGAGTAATTCTGGTGTAGATGCAGGCCGTCGATGTGGGCTCAGTCGGTAGGCCTGGATAGATTCGCATTCACTCATTGAGATTTTGCAGATATCACACTTTGGTAACTAGAGGTTAGTGATACCTAGAGGCGAGCTGGTACTATGATATATAGGACCGCAGATTCACAGGCCAACAGGTGGATGGACCGATATTGGATATGCATTTGGGACTTATTCCCATTGTTTATTTGCCCAGTTCGATTAGTACAGATGCAGCACTGTGGAACAGTTCAATATTATATACAAAAGTCGAATCTATGTACTGTATAAACATACATACCTAAAGAATCAGCAATGCAAGGGTAATATAGTACATACATTCAAACATCAATTCCGCCCATACTCTAGGAGGTGAAAACCTCAATATTAGGCATTCTTCCCAATCCTCCTCCCGTGGCCTTATCACCGCTCTTTTCACCCAGCGCACTCCTATCCTTAACATGCTGTCTCAGCAACCTCAAGATCTCACTATCCACCCATCTCTCCGGCACCGGCCTATACGCCGGCTTGAACGCACCCACCGTCTGTGCCCATTCTCCGCTCTTCGCTGCCCCACTCTTCCAGACCTCAGTAACAGTGTCTTTTGGCGTTGAACCAGCGGCAGCCGACGTTTCGGACTCGGTGCCGGGCGCGGGTGGCTCTTGAGTAGCCCAATAGTAAATGTCCCAATCATTCTCATCAAGGAAGCGATCATATTCTTCTAATTGGGATTCGGTCATGGCCGAAAGATTGGAGGCGGCGAACGTTGACAGGAGGAGGTCTGATTCGAGGGTTCCACGTTTGCGGGATTGGTCTTTTTTGGGTTCCAAGTCAGTAAATTCAGTCCCTACTACTTGAGAAGAGAAAGGAAGAATATGATTGGAACAAACATAATAATCGTGCTCTCATCGTTGTCACATTCTCTCCCTTCCTCCTCAGCGGCTCAACTTTAAAAGTGATTCCCTCCATCTCCCCCAGCTCGAGGTCAGGTTTTCTTGGAATACCGCTTTGCACTTGGCTCTTTGCGGCCGTCGAAGGATCGGATTGCGACAACTTATTGTTATTTAATAAGGAGTTAGTCATTGAGATGCACCGATATGATGGTTTACATTGTTGAACTCTCCGTCCAAGTGTGCTGAGTTGCTGAGGTCGCGTAGACGTGCTTTGTGTCAGTTTTAAAGTGAAAAGACGTCCAGAGTAGCGACAGATGGTCTGCGAGCTATTCATTTTGCGTTTTATTGTTTGTTGGAGCTCTCAACCCGAGCCAGGAGATTAAATGGATATGTGGACGAGAGGGACCTTAGGTACGATGTAGGTTATTTCGTCAAGCCAGCCATTGGACGAAGCAGTTGAATGTTTGACGTGTTTGCACGAAATTTATTTGTATGTATGCATACTCCGTACTATGTACATATTCAATTCTTTGGGCATATGGGTTCAAGCCAAACAGTCTTCTAATGCCAGCTTGAGTGTTCTATGGAGGCTGCAAGAGTTTGAGGATTTGGCCATCTTCAACCCACTGATGGCCTATGCATTCATTACCCAAACTCGTCTGCTGGAACCTTGGAGACTAGATGCGACTTTTGGAAGCTGCTTGGAGCCGCTTAGAAGGACTCAAAGAACTGCAATCCAGGTTAAACATCCGGGTTCGCGATGGCTGGTTTCCTTTTGACCAAGTTCCTCATAGCTTGATGAAAGACGCTGGGATTGAATGTGGACGTAGCGGAAGATGCAAATTGGTGCCATGATAAGGCGAATGCTATGTATATATACATATCTGTATTTGGATTCCAAAAAACTTCAACGAGTTAGAAACCTACCCTGTAGCCTTGAGAACCATTGTCATTATTCCCATACAATCGAGTTCCATATTCATAAAGTCTTTCATCGTCTTCTATTGGAACAAAAAGAAAGGAAAAAAAGGCTTCCTGTGACCAATCCCTGGCCGAGAGCATCCAACCAGAGTTGCATGCGAGGCAAAAAAAGCTAGCAACAAGAGCAGACTTCTTTGATAGACTGTATATATTCGCTTTCGAGATCAGGCGCTTGAGGCGAAGCACCATTCGTCAATGCCAAAGCTCTAAGTTGCAATTGTAACATAGAAACGGCTATGTCACCAGAAGAGGGATCAAGTCAAAGCGAGCAGAAACTGGACGAGATAACCAAGGCTGTTATCTTGCTTCTGGAAAATAGAAGTTCAACGCGCGTTGGAATTGATGGGTGAGCTATGATTTTATGCCCGCCGGAGTTTGGCCACAACGTAAGACACTGAGACAGCAGTAATGACAGAAATCATTGACCACCGTAAAACTTCGAGAACAACGTTCGATTTCACCGGTTTTGAATAACACTGCCTCCATCGCTGGACTGGGGGTTGCCGGATCTCAGGCTTTGGCTCTGCTTTGAAGGGGAGTTCTTCCTTCTGTTTCCGAAACTTTCTCAATCTCCGTTGTTGTCCTGAAGAGAGCGCGGTGGATACTTCGACCGGCTGCTCTTCTTCGATACCTAGTTTCTTCAGCTCTTCCCGAAAAGTATCAAGCTCTTTAACTTTCCGTAGCACTGTCTCCGTTGCTAATTTTCGGATGTCTAAGTTATAAAAGCTGTTAATTCTCTCCGCACGATTGACGCCGTAGTAGTCCAAGTCTAAAACATCAAGGAAGACATGGCTAAAATACCAAGGTTTTAACAGCCCATGAGCGAGAAAGAAAGGATTTCTTTTATGAGATGATCGCCATAGTCTAGTGAGAGGGAGAGCTGAAGACCGCAGCTTGTTTGGGTTGTAATCACAACATTCTTTACTTTGCATTGCCCGTCGAAAGTTGGCAATCTCGACTGAAATATTGGTGGGATCCTTTGACACTGATATCAGCTCTTCATTTGTGAGCCAGGAAGGTGCAACAAAGAGCTGAGCAGGGACTGTATGGCTCCATTCCCAATCCAAGACTGAGAGGATATTCAGATTGTCATCCACTATAATATTGGATGGCCGAATATCACCATGCATGAGGATGAATGGGCCATGATTATACTCTGGCTTAACCCATTCCATCACAACGCCCTGAGCAGCATAGAGCGAATACAGATAGCACTGAGCATCCTCTTCATCCCAGATGCAGTCTCGCCGAGTATGAAAGTCATTGAAAATGGCTTTCAAAAGCATGTAAACATAATCAATTGTAGACTTAAATACCTGATGCCTTGGCAAGAACCGATTGACATCAAATCCACCAATCTCCTGATCATTGATGGCAATTGTTAGTGGTCGGTTGGCTCTAAACACCCAATGCTCATCCTTTTCATCAAGTGTGAGAGCTCCAATCGCATTAAACTGTTGCTGAAAGAGCTCGAGATAGATGCAACTCAATTGGCGGTAAACATGCTCCTTTCTCCCGTCGTCCAGGAACTCAAATTGAGTGCTTAAAGGTTGGCCCTCAATATATTCTAGTAGCATGAAAGGCAGGCTAAGGATATTATTGTAGCCAATTGAGTAGCATATTATGCGGGGGACTGGAATTTTTGTCTTCTCGGAGACATATCTAGCGGATATTAGGCAAGGAAGAGATATGAGAAAGTAGAAAAATGACGGGCCATCTGCTGGGAAACATACTTCATCGTTGCAATCTCACCTCGCATCTTCTCCTCTGGAAAAGCCAAGCGCGGCATCAATGGGATTCGTACGATCCATTTCTCGCCCTCACTATTACTGTTCACAGGATCTGTAAAGACGACTGGGAAACAGACGTTGAAGCTGCCTTGCGCGACTTCGGAAAAGATTCGACATGGCCATTTCTGTGGATGGAAGGATGATGCCAGAGAACAGACCTTTGAGCGATCAATGGAGAGAATAAAATCTAGAGTTGCGGTGTCGAGCTGGTGCTTCGTGATTTGATCCATGAGAGGGGTTCAACACATCGCATCTGAAACCTCAGAAATGATGGAAAGGGAGGATGAGCCGCAAAATAGACAACTAGTTATTCAGACAACGAAATCACAAAAATGTCAGCAAACGCAGCTACAATGGACTAGAATTGTCCCCTGTTGTCCTCATGTCGACATGATATAACTTGAGTGTACGAGGATAGAGTCCTAACCAGCAGCCAAGAGAGATGGCTTTTTGGCGTGCCTAACGACTAACATGTTCGCGCCCGCCAGGAACTAGTTAACTAAATAACTATTTTGTCCTACTTTTTCTCAAGAGCTGCTTTCTACACAGATGCATCTGCAGATGAAACTATGTGTTTCCTGCATTTCTTATCAATTAACTACTCTAACAGTCACTTTGAACGCTGCATTCTACATAACTCAAATGATATGGGTCTCCACTAGTTAACTTATATAGTTAAGCAAAATGACAGTGCTTGTAGTAGTTAAGGGTTGGCCGCAATGACACCCTAACTACACACATTATATTGATAACTACATAGCTATCCATCACTGACATCCACATCTACAACCCACACTGCGCAGACGCCGCAAACGGTCTCGGCTGCTCATTCTTCGCCGCACTCATCGCATTCTCATTCCCCCACTCCTTAACCTCCCTCTCCAACTCCTCCAAATCCCCACATCGAACAACAACACCATTCCGCAAAAGCTCCAACACCCAAAACAACCACACTCTGCACGTAGTCTCACGCCCGTTGAGCCGATCATCATACGTCCTCAGCGTGCGGTCGATATGCGCTTCCAAACCCGGCGGAACGTCAGCGATCCTGAACAGACCGACGAGATTGAACGACAAGAAGATTCCCGCGGTGGGCCCGTGATCTGCTATCCAACCGCTTCCTGGTTGGCGGATATGGTATTTTGTTCCGCCCGTGACTGGATGGCGGTGGAAGTAAAGCCCCCAGTGGAAGTCGTTTGGGATGGGGGGATCGTTTCGTAGGAATAAGAGGATATAGAGCCCGTTGGGTTTGAGGTCTGAGAGAGACATGGTGGTGCGACGCGGGTCGCTGAAGAAGGAGAGGAGATACAGTCAATATTAGTAGATTATGCGTGCTTTTGGCGATATATGAGTGAAAGGGAGCTGTCCTCAGCAAGCGCAGGTAGCTATGGCAAGGATAATATCAGTTTTAAATCATCTAGTTCAGCTTGCTGCCTAGCCTGTTCTCTGGCGCCCTTTCTTGTGCAGGATACAGCATATACCTGCAGAGGTTTTAGTTATGCATCGCTGCGTGGGATGTTTCTAGCTTTCAAGTTGATGCCTCATTGCTAGGCACACCATGCATTACATAGCCTCCTTCAAGCCCCTTTGTTCAGCTTCAGAAGGACAAGGAAAGGAGGAAAAACCACTCCATCTCGGAATACCAGCCATTGTGGAGCGATGTGAAAACAAAGTGAAGGTGTAAATCGTTGCCTATAAATTAAGCGGGAGCGAAGCGGCCTGCCGTAATCTGTAGTTAGTTACTCCGGAAGGGCAGCGCATCGAGTTCAAAGCACACTTGAAGCCACTCCAACCAACGAGGGTAACCCACTGCCGATGGTATAAATAGGGAAGCTCATCTTATTCTCCAGAGTCCAGAATAGCAGAAAGCTCAATGGACCATCCAATTCTCCCAAAAATAGTCGCTGAACTGCCATACATGTCACGGCATATATCATCATGATATTATTAAATCTATAATTCACAATACAACCCCTGAATGCCATCGCCAGTTGACATACCCATGAGACACAAATCATTTGAAATCAGAACAAGAAAACCGCGCTCTCTTGCCAGAGCATACCTCTCTATGTAGTCCAGACGAAGGGGTATAAACATTGAAGTAGCGTAAACGAATCCCGCAACCTAGATAAGATGCTTCGACCTATTTACCCCCCAGCGTCAGCGAACCCTACCCAAGAAAAAAGCATCAAGCAGTACCATCGACACCAAATCAAAACAGCAGAAACGCAGCAGCGAGGGCAACTCACCTAAAATACGCCCTCAAATAGACAACCTGCCAAGCGCCCAACCCAAGCAACATCCCCATCGTCCCAAACGCAAACCACTTCACCCGCTCATTCGTACTCTCATTCGTATCCCGCAACTTCTGCTCCCGCAAACGCATGTAATCCATCTCCGTCACAATCTCTCCCACCATCGCTTCAATGCGGCGCAGATCGGCTTCCACGGGCTTCAGCTTCTCCTGGACCTTGATGGCGTCCCAATCCCGTGCGTCGGCGCCAATGTCGATGTCTAACTCGATGCTGCGGCGTGCATGGCTTCCAGCTTCTAATTACAATTATTCGATTAGACAATTTTGGAATTGAGCCGCAAGGGAAGGATGAGAGGGGAAATAAAAAACATACGTCGGCCCACAAGCTCATTCGAGAAGCACACGTCGAAGGAGGCATCGGCGGGAGACGTGAAAGCCTGTCGGGTTTCGCCGACTACATCCTTAGGACGAGCATATTCATTGCCCAGGGAGTCTTTAATCTATACATTTTAATCCCCCAGAGTAAACATATGTCAGCTATCAGCTTTTCCAAAACAGTAAAAAAAAAAAAAAGTGCAAGACTCCCCCGGCAGGTACATTGCGTGGGAATAAAAAGTGGCAAATCATACATGCATATTCACAAGCTGTCCATCTCCCTTGCTCCCGCTCACAATGGCCGTTACAACGACCAGCTGATCCCGACCGACGAAGTTGCGTACACAGCGTTCGTGTTTCGCGTTATGTGTGCCAGCGACGAGATCGAACCGTAGGGCATTGGAGAAGGGGATGAGAATGCAAAGCAGGAGTAATCTGTGTAGAAGGGACTGCTGTCTTATATCTAACGATCCCATCTTGGATAAGGATAGTATCCTAGCCTGAGAGAGCTTGGTTGTTGGAATCGATAGTGCATCGATGCCACGAGACACGTTTTTGCTGCTCAGGAGGTGGAATGCTCGGTTGGCGGGTGAACTATGTTCCGGGTTCAAGCTGGTGATCTCTCTCGATGGGCTATACTGTCTATATTGTAAGAGTGAGATATATTAATTAGGACTGTGAGATAAGATAGGCTACAAAGTATTTAGAAGGCTTAAAGAATTGTAGACTTTACATCTGAAGAGCAATACTCAAAGCATAAGTTCAATGTGTTCACATTTCAGTCAAGTACCCCTAAATGTCGCAACCTCCTAATAAATTATAGAACAAAATAGAAGGCTAGAATTAGAAAACACTAAAAAGAGGAGAAGAAGTAGCAGTGTATAGATGAGTGAAAAGGGGTCGTTAACATGGAAGGTATCCTTTCCGAACATAGCCGCAAAAAAAAAAAAAAAAGGGAGCAGGGTAGTAAAAGCCAATAAACGGAATATATACAATTGAATCAGACATAAAGTCGCAGTGAGAAGACATGATAGAGGACGGTAATGAATCAGAGAGACCTCTTTACAGGTGAGAAATTTCCAACGACAAAGAAAAGTCGCCCAGAGCGCTTGATGAGAGGGACGGAGCGTGTGAAAGTGTCATTGGGAGAAGAAGGTGAAGAAGGAAAGAAAAACATATCAGCCCAGCGATGGCAGACGCTAAGAAAAGATCTGCCTTCTTAAAAACGAGCTGGATCCTGCAAGGAAAGTTTAATCATTCGTACTGTACATATAGCGTAACAAAATAGACAAAAAGAAAAGGAGGAAAGCGAACTGAAAATTCCACCGAAAGTAATAATAATATATATTGCCCCGGCATACCGGGCACAGAAGAGAGCAGATATATATGTATTATACATGCTGCTTTTTCTTTCGCGTAAACACCCTTGAAAGTGAGCTGAAACTTCCGCCCTCTTTTGCTGAAGGCGTGATTGGACGCCGCAATGGCGGAGAGGGTGGTGGAACAGTATCTCTAAAAAACTCAGCCAGTGCAGCGGTTCCGGATTCGCCAGCATAATATGGCTTTCGTGCCTCGCCATTTGGTCGTGGACTCTTGTTATATCCGTTCCGTGAACCATCGAGGTGGGCAGTATAGGGTCCTGAGCTGGAAGCATACGAATTCTGCCGGAAGGGTGGCTGAGAGGAGATCGTTGGTGAAGCTCTGTGAATTGAAGGAAGCTTAGGGGCATCTGCCGGAGTAGTGGTTGGGCTGGCCACGAAAGATTTATGAGAGCGCAAAGACGATCGTGATAGTTTAGATGTAGGCGTTTTATCTGTTGTAGGGGTTCGCTTGAGACGAGACTTCACTGTCGATGCTGTGCTTTTCGACCTAGGCTTGACCATCTTTAATTCATTTGCTACGTGCACGTTGACGGACAATAGCGGAGGAGCTTCATTGTTGCTGGCTGGTGGAGGAACGCTGCGGAGGAAATCCACCAGGCTCTCCTCCTTTTGCTGCGGCCGCTTGGGCTGGCCAAAGACTTCATCTTCACTATCAGAGTCGATAGCATAAGGATCCTTCACTCGACGACGGGTCCTAATAGGCTCAAAACTCTCATGCCTGGGAGAATCAATAACGGAACCCAATTGAATTGGGGTCCTTCTTGTCCGATCGTTCGCCTGGTTTGCCGACTCTAAAAGCCCTGTACGAGAGTTGAAAGACGAGTTAAAAGACCTTGCTACTGTGGACCCGTCTTGAATACTCGCCACGGAGCTATGAGTCAGCGTGTCCCTGTCTAAACGCGTTGGACTTAGAGACTGAAACTCATCGGAGTCCATTGTCGTTCGGAAAGGAGCAACGGTCCGAGGAATTCGGTGAGATCCGGCCCGAGGAGGCCCTTCTCGAATAAAATCAATAAGATCTGAGGTTTGGCTATCCTTAGGCGTTGTTGCAGAACGAGCTTCCAGCCGAGGACGACTGGCCGTTGAAGAATATCCTGACATTGAACTCCGTGCACGAGGCGGTACAGGAGCTGAAGAGGACGTGGGAGAGCCAATGTCTTGCGACAACTTAGCTACTCGGGTAGGGGCAGCAGGGAGAATAGGCGTATGTAGTTTTGGAACGCTTGCATCAGGCCCAGTGTATCTAATAAAATTTGCAAACTCGCGAACAGAAGTCACTTCTGCTCTTGCATCTCTTGCCTGCGGCGTAGGCCATTTTGGATGGCTTTGACGTGTAGGCGTGGTGATATAAAGGCCATTCGAAACATTACTCATCGCAGCTGAGCTTTTCAATCCTCGTGAGGTACCGTCGGAGGCAGCTATACTGCCAGAATCTTCTTGATTAACACTATCTGTTCGCACGGAAGCCCACCGCGGGGAGCCAGGGTCCTGCATTGTGGTAAGCAAATAGCTACAAAGTACGAGAAAAGACAGGAATCTACCTCAAGCTCTCTCATAGTTCTCGGGGTAAGCGTATAATGAAGCGTTTCATCGCTTTCAATCAGCTGGTCTAAATCAGCAGTTCCCTCGGGGTTTGTATCTCCCGCCGACCGCGCAGACATGCTAGTACCCTGCCGGCCCACCAGGCCCTTGAGCTTGCTAGATACCTGGGATGTACCTGAACCGGAGGTGATAGGTCTCCGTTCAGGGAAACTGCTATTGCTTTCGGAACGACGAGGTTTGAAACCTCCTGATTCGCTTCTAGGCGGAGGAGAAACACGCTGAACTGCAGCGCGTTCTGTTCCAGGTGAAACGCTTCTGCGCGCATTAGTCATTGTATCAGCTGTAACCCCAGATATCGGAGTTTTTGCGTTGGCATGCGTGGGTTGGGAACTAATGGATCTGTTACTCTGTCTCGAGGTAGATTTCGGTTCAGAGGAGATGGAGGATTGAGAAACATGACGCAAACCCGGCGACTGTTCGTCTGGAGTTCCAGTGGCAGCTGCGACTAGTTCGCGAAGAGGACTGAGTCTAGGGGGCGGAGAGGCAGACTGCATAACGAAGGCAGTCTCAACTATAGTGTCATTGGCTTCTGCGGACGAAGAAATTTCTTGGCTATAACCGCGTCGCGGAGACCTCAGCGGGATGGGGGCCGGAGAAGTCGAATAACGATCCAAGGTAGACGGTTGTGCAGGGTGAGCACTCGCTGCCTCATCACGTTCTTCGGCAGGTTCTTGTGTTTTAAACATTTCTGGTTGTCTGGCGGCAGAAATTGTGAGGGCCGTCTGCTGTTCACAATCCTCATACACCGAGCTTCCATTCGATAACCGACTTCCCTCTCGAGAAATTAGTGAAGGAGCTTCAGACAATTTTGGGTGTCCAATCGCCACTCCAATAGCGTCAGAATGCAGAGAAGTCACAGAACTTCCTGGGTTGCCATGGCCGTTAAGGTAAAGTTCAGGTTCCATAGAGCCATATCGCTCGGACCGCGATCGGCTGTCAAGAGTAGCAGATCTTCTTGTTCGAGTAACATCAGCATGCTCAGCATCTTCTCCCATTGTTTCTAATTGCTCCCGCTCCTTTTTTGGAGGAATAATAACCAGATCGGGATTCGAACTAAGCCCGGGTGCCTTGAATGGTGCTGTTGGAAGCGAGTAAGATCGATAATGAGTGTGGAATTCGAGCGCGGAAGCAGATTTGGGTAAGGCTTGCTCTGGCACCGTGGGAGTAGAAAGGTCGGGGTTCGTTATAAGAAGACTGCGTGGGCGAAACGAACGTGCAGGAATCGCTACGGCGAGTTCCGCCGTAAAGCCAGGAATCTCGATTTCATCAATATCGTGGTCCGGCAGAGGAAGAGGTACGTCGGCCGGGTCCACAGACTCGGCGTCCTCAGAAACAGGTGGAGGTGAAGTGATTGTGCGAAACTGCGGTTCATCGAGCGTTTCAACTGTTCCAACGCTGCTCTGCCTGCTGTTAATCCTTCTGGAAAGACGCACAAGAGATTCCCGCGACAACGTCCTTGAAAGGGCGGGGACCCTGGAGTTTTTCCTCCAAGTCCGCCACAACCGTCCTAGGGTCGGGTTTAACGCTATCTTCTCCACGTCAACTTCGTCTACTATCAGCGGACGATAATCCTCGGCTTCCTCCAGCTGTTCTTCACTTGACTTTGTGGCACCGAAACCTAATCTACCACGAGTATTGTCGGCGACAATTATCAATGCATTTTCGCCCAGGTATTCTAATATCGACGTAAGAAAAATTGCGGCTGCAGGGGTAATGTGTCCGATATGGTTGGAAAACCGGCCAGGATGAGATGCATTGTCATCCAGACCTTCTCGTCGGAGATGATCCTCCTCGTCTTCCTCTTCCATATCGCCTAACCTCGAATATACCATGCACCTCAAACGCGTCAGCTTCCACGACCTTTCCAACTCAAAATGACCGGATGGTTCGTGGCCACCACGAAATTCGGACAGTTCCTCATCCTCGCTTCCCCCCAGATATTCACCGAGCTCATCGTCGGCCGCAGAAACGACCTCTCTCGCCAGCCGGGGCTTGAGCACTTCAGACACCGCAGGCCGAATCGCCAGTAGTTTCGTCGACTTGGCAGTTAATAGGATGCTAAACAGTAGATTGTCCAGAAAGCCATTCAGCAATGCCAACGCAGCATCCGTAATACCGATCCGCCCACAGTGGGGCTTTACTTCAAGCACATTGGCACTTTGGTCTGCAGTGATTAACTGTCGTGCCGCTGACGCCGCAATATACTGTGGTTGCGGGTTAACGAGCGGCGGCCAAGGTAGGTGCGCCTTCGAAACCTGTCTGCAGTCCATCGACAAGCTCGAACTGCGCCCTCGCCGCGCACTCCTTGTACCAAAACCATCAGGTAAGTGGTCGCGTTGCATGGCGAAAGTGGGAATGAGGTTGAGACTTTTCACAGAGTCATTCGAATTGCAACGTATCCGACACGTGTTGTCTTGTGGCTAACTAACTGCACCCACTACCGCCCAAGCGAGACTGTAGATTCAAATCTTCCACTGAAATGGTGCCCCCTCAACATAAGGGTGAACTTTGCTGAGAAACGATACTGAACGTGCGCAACAAATGTGAAAATGTCAGCGACTGTCATCTGCACTTGGACGCACTCGTGATATTAATCTGAGATTTGCTCTGGGGATGGTGCGAAGGGAGTCCTTGCACACGGGAAGGGATCGCGATCTGCAGGACGGGTACGACAAGGAACAGACGCTGACTTACACGACGAAAAGGTGCAACAAAAGGTGAATTGCGGGGAGTCGAAGCCGCTCAGCAATTTAACAGCACTGCGGCCTTCCGAACAATAATAATGATTGCAAACAAACCTCCTGTCTGAAGCCCCTAGACCTGGGGAGTTCGCATGGCCGCTGAGAAGAATGTCGACTTACTTCGTAACTATTTGTAGCGTTGGTTGCTTTCAAAAGCAACACCTCAAAGCCAGATGAAGACGACAATGACTCCTCAGCTCAATGATAGGCCACGAATATAAGGAGAGGAGAGAAAGAGAAGGATTCTCCATGAAAAGCCACAAAGACAGACAAAAAGGCTCAGGAGAGAGTGGAGTGGGGAGGGTCGTCAAGTCTCTCAGGCTCGGACAGCCTGGATAACTAGACTAGTAACTCAGGTAGTTAGTTAGTGAGTTAGTTGAAGTGCGCAAGGATGGCTCAACTAGTTTATTTATTAAAGTTGCGGTCAAAGTAAATATCTAAACTACTATCTCGCCTAAGAGGAGAGAGAGGAGAGCAAAATATAAATAGCCATTCCATGTGGAAAAGAAATCAATCAATAAGCCTTTTTCCCTCAAGAGACAGACCCTGCATCTTGTTGGTTAGTGAGTGAGTGAGCAATGCATTTCCATCGTAGCTATTTAGCAGACAATGGAAGCAATAAAGCTGTATCCCGAGGCCTCATCGCTCGTGCTACTGAAGGATGGCCATACATACATCAACCACACTGGAAAGCAATAGAAAAGAACAAGATGGGGTCTTGCAATGGCAGCCATGACAACTATAGTTAATTAACTAGCCCATTCGATCCTTCGTATCATACCATGAGGCACTCATCATCAGTCTACGCGATGTAAGTTATTTGCGCTGCATTCTCACTGAAATAATAATGAGAGCAGACTCGTCTCTCAAAGCACCTGCAGATCACCAGCGACGATCCTGTCAGTGGCCTACATACATACATACATATGTAGGTATGTAGTTAGTGATGCCTTATTGCCAGTACTACTTCCAGAATACCCATCGAACATTGTCAATTTTCGCAATGCAACCTGCAAGCAACGCTGGGAGTCCAGTCTGATGGGCGACGACGATCGGAAATTCGGGAAGCACGCATTCAACTCGCTGCCCTATCAACTGTGAACTAGCATATGACAGAAACCCACAGTATAGTTAACTAATTAATTAAGTTGAGGGGGTGCTCAAAGTTTTTTCCTCTTCTTAGCTCCTGAAGACTGAACCAGAATCGCTCGTCTCTCTGTCCGATGTCCGATGGTTTGGTCAACCTGGGGAAGTTGGAACAGAGTTAAACAGAAAAGATAAATAAAGGTAGAATCAGATTCCAATAGTGCTAACCTTGGAATAACTAACTACCTAACTAACTAACTAATGTCAAGGGGCATTCAGCAAGAGCACAAGCTACGAAGACCGTGCTTTCACATCTTCCTTTCGAAAAAGCACCTCCTCTGCACCGACTGGCAACTGCTCTGGAGATCTACACTAATAAAGAGCTTGGGACAGGTCGGTTCCTGCCACTTCGTTTCAAAATTGTTCGAGTGGGCGCATGGCTCTACTGCGGGTAGGACCCTGACACCCTAGTTCGCTTCCTCTCATCCAGGAACGCCAGTCAAAAGAGTCTCGACATCAGCATGAATCCAGAGAGCCACACGATTGTCAGATTGTGTTTGACCAGTGGTCGCAGAAAGAGAGTCAGAGCATTTGATCGGCCTTCGCGTATTCTGTCGACAATGCCCCCGTCTAACTAAATCTCAACCATGGAATGGACCTGGAATGGTATGGCCAATGGGGTGGTTGCGGAGCCCTGAGCTGAGATATCCGACCAACTCTATCATCGCGAAATCTTCCGCCCCCAGATTGTTTGAGCCTTCAGGGTATCAAACAGTGGCTGGGTCCATGCCAGTAGTGCCTAGGGGCTAGAGCTGGAGATGATTATTAAGTAACAAACAATTTGTCACAGTTTGCAATTCGGCCATCTGAGAGACTTGACGACGAGACATGTATTCTAGGGAGGAATCACTCTGATATCAACATGTAGTATCATCCTGGCTGTTGGATTGCTGGGATTGCCCTGCCTTTTTCCACTTTCCACTCACTGAGCAGTGAGGAGAATGATGGCCGTGCAGCCATTTTGACCTAGTAACTAGTAGTGGGTAATTTATATCCCAGCATTTCTTCTCCGACAAACCGGGGCGAGCCGTGGGCTGTGGCACATTCTGCAGGGAAATCATTAAATTATCTTCCACCCCAAAATAACAACAGACAGAGCACCATGCTCAATTTCTCTAGTACATCATGTATGTATGTACATACATACGAATATTCAAATGCGAAAAGCAAAAGGGGGTTAATACCTGGAAACATCCAAAATACCAACCATCCCCCTGCATGTACTGTTTGTCCACGGGGAAGCTGGGCAAAAAGAATCCTCCGGATCGGTCTTGAAACGACAGGGAATAACATTAGATTTGCATGGCGGTGAAGACTTCAAACGTCCCACATGAGCTGAACATGCTCACAAGAAGTGTTTCTTGAGTCCTAATAGGGTGATATCTTCAGCAAGCTTGCCTTGATGGAGACTACTTTAGGGATACCATATATACATACTTGTATGTCAGTTGATATGCAGTTTGAGATATTTTCCACTCTAGCTGGACTTTATTCTAGCTACATACATAGTTATTGTCTACAAGTACCTACGGAGAGGGGGCATCTGTTGCTGGTGCCTCACTCACCCACTGCATTTCTGGCTCTCTGTTGTTATCTTCAGTACATTGGTACTATCCCGCCTTCAAAACCACAGTGACTGACAGATTTTTGTCCCCCTTATGATTTGAGAATGTTACGTCTTGTAGCTAGCTTTGCCTAAGATGAAGCCCAACATACAAAGACAGATAGCTTTGAAAGAAGAGAAAGGAGAAAGCAGAAAAGTACATATATAACTCACACAGATTGCAGTCAAAAGTCCTCTAGAGCACCTTACAGCTCCCTACCTGCGGCTACTTGTTCTGCAGCAGTGTTGAATCCCTAGCAAAGAAACAACCTATCAAAAGCCCACCCGGCTCGACCAGATCTACAAAAGCTGGCTTTGGACATCACCCATCACTGCCCAGAGAAGTGCGGGTAGACCTCCGCCGGAGCACAAAAAAAAGTGATATTACAAGAAATCTTTGCTTGAAACATGAAGACCTATTCTTTATGATAGAAGAGGCAAAACACTGCACACAGTGAGACAAATCAGCATAAAGCAGCCCTGGTCATTCCGTTGACACTAGTGTACACACATATATCATAAATCACAGAAGATCCCAGCAGAAATAACAGGCAAAACTGAAAAAGTATGTAGACCCGAAACAAAAAGGTGATTGCATTTCCTCTAGAGTTGGATGCTCCTTAAGACGCCTCACTCCCCGCCTCTAGATTGCATTCTAAGTGATTAAACCAATGACCAAATAAGGTAAAAAGCAAGACACAGATACTGAGCCGCAGATAGGCAACATAAATGCATAGATATAAAAGGCACTCCATCATGCAATGCCCTCCCGCTGGCGGGAGAAAGCCTGACGGCCCAAAGGTGCAATCAAGTTACCAGCAAACCACTCAAGCACCTCATCCTCGAGAAACATATCATCGTAAGCAAGCCGTTCAGCTAGCAGGCCGCGGATCATATGCTGGAAGTCCACTGATCTCGGTTCATAGATCAGTTGACCGTGTTCATCAAAAGATATGGCCGATTTGGCTTGAACGAGAATCCGAGTATACTCGTCTTCAGTGAATAGGTTTGGGAAAATGCCACGGAGAAGGTCAGCGATGCGCTCCAGGTATTCGTTCATGTCCTTCTCAGTTCGCGCATCTAGTCTGCTAATCCCGTCCTGTTTTGCATGCAGAGTTCGCGAACGTAACGCCGCTTTACAGCAGTTGTGGTTTAATGTGCGCAATCCGTTGATATACGCAAAGAGCAGTTCCTTGTCTAGGGCTAAAGAGTCACGAGAATGCTCCTCCGGGTCGTAATCTCCTCCGTTTTCCCAGTTTCCGATTTGTCGAGCTTTCAATTGATCAACTAGGATCATCCTTTCATGACACGTCATCTCAGGAATGGCATCTGGGAGAGGTTCTGCAGTTCCGCTACGGGGAATTATTTCATCGCCACTGGAAGAGAAGTGCACAGAGCGCTCAAAACAAATGAAGGATAGTTGTTGCTCCATCGAAATGTCTGTTTAAATGCGTTAGCACTGGAAACTAAGACATCAGCAAGCATTGAAAATATTCTTACCTTCTTCTTCCATATCTTCATCCCCAATACGTGTCTCGCCATCTTCTGAATCCTTGAACTCCATATCATCGTCACGGCCGTCGGCACAGCCAACTGATTCAGTCTCGGAGCCTTCGACGTCCTCAATATCCGAAAAACCCCCATCGGAATCTTCATGAGAAGCGCGACTATCATTGAAAGGATCTATGTCGACAATGTCTTGCGTGGGCTCCCTGATCGAGGATTGAAAGTCGCATGGAGCCGTCTTTGGTGATGAATGATGCGCTGATGTGAAAGAAAAGGAGGAAGCAGCCGAGCGATCGTCGACCAGCGTCGATGGTGTGGACAAATCAGAGGAACAAGAAGTATCTGAAGCAGTGGTCGACGTGAAACTGGAGTATGATTGCGCGTCATCGCTGGTCGCGACAACAGTTTCCATTTCACTATGGAAAGCGTTGTTCCTGTGAGTCCCGTTGATAGCAATGCCTCGAGGGAACCCAGCAACGAAGGCAAGTGCTCCACTAAAAATTCCTGGACCACGATTCATAAAAGCAGATTCGAATGAAATGCCTGTGAGATAGTTTGCGATAATCGACTTAGCAAAAGTGAACGACGGGCGTGGAGAGAGAACGGGACCCTCAAACGAGGAATCCTTTTTCTCACGCTGAATCATCGGTATATGCACACTTATGGATTTTTCCAGGGAAACAAAAGGTATTTTCTGGGGACAGCCAACTGGGTAAGGATAAGGAAAGTACTCAAAGTACTGCAACAATTTGGCCTTTCACTGTCAGTTGGAGCTTGCTCTTCTGTGTGTCTCCCGCAAACAAATGGTAACAGCACCAGGTCGAGGCACTGGGTGAAATGTAGGAATGAGGATATGTTAAGTCAAAGACAGCCAGTGCGAAAGGGACAAAAGATTTAAGTATATGAAGAGCAAAGTAAGGGAAATTGGGGAAGGTTTTCAACACAACAGATTCGACGAAATGTTGATGGCAGTGGAGACTGGATCAAGCGGGGATTCCCCCAGACAACTTGTGAGGGAGTCATGGCCGGTGGCTACAGCCAAATTCAATGAGCAAAAACAGCACACCACTGCATGGGACTGGCGACGAAACTCATTTTTTCAATCCTTTTTGTTTGTCTTCAAGATTCGTTTATTGTCCCCCTCAAATTTCTACCCTATGATGAGATCGGCTACAACAGCAGAAGATGGGATTTTCGGGTCAAATAAGCCTCCTACTTTTTTCAAATGCGTTTAAATGCGGCGGCAAAACGATCGCTGCGAAAAACGTAACGTTCGAGTGGTTTCTGTTGATGAAGTTGGCGGATTGATATTTCTGAGGCATAGATAGTCCTTCCATTCAATCTGTAATTCCTGGCCTTGAACAGCATTGGTCCGAAGGAACGATATGGAGTGAAAGGGGTCGATGAGGCAGGAGAAGTTGACTTGGGTAGCGCGTAAGGTGAGAAGTCGTGGAAGTTTCGATGGACAATAGGTAGAGTGTGAGATGCTTGAGGATACTCCGAAAAATCAGACGCAAACAGAGCTGCTAAATGGTTTGCACATACAGGTTTATCGAGGAGTGAGGGTCATTCTCGTAGACATGGAGATGGCAATCAGATTTATCGTGAGGTTGAAGAATGCCTTGTTGTCGTCATAAGCGATGGATGAAATCCGGATGACTCAGCAATATTATCATGTGACTTGCAGCCAGGGCACGTGGTAGATAGTGCTGCTTTAAGTGATCAGAGCTGCACATTAGTAAGCAAACTCCAGTCTGTGCGCTATACCTATCTGGGAATGGATGATGTGATGTATCATCATGTGACCGCCTGGTGCTGCTCGTCATCCCCATTTGGGTTTGCTTTTTGGCCCCAACCTTTAACTTACGCAACTCTGAGGTCGAAGCTGCACATTGCCGTGTTGTTCTCTCGTCGATGAGACTTCATTTGATTGCTGATCATTATCATCATCCAGACAGGCCCATAGCTGAAGCTGAGCTGATCTTGAACAATTGACACTCCTCCTCCTGATGGCGGTTGTTGAAGCTGTGTTGTGACACCACCACTCCCCAGCTCGCCATCCAAGTGATCTTCTCGCCACGGCATTACTCGTCTTAAGTTAAAATAATACTACTACTGATGAGTGGTCTCAGGGTCCCATAAGCTTGGTAACTTAGCAATTTTTCAAGTATGTATATCTGACTGCTCGTAAGTGGTTTTTGAAGAAACAAAGGAATTGCTCCTCGGAAGTTAGATCTCTTTGTCTGAGATCAGAATTCGAGCCGCAGCAGCAGATAACTACATACGACATACAAAAATAGCCTCTTAGCCAACCTCTCAGGCGATCCACGGTTGACATCACATCAGAAATCTGGTGCCAACAACGTGGTGTACAACGTTCTCTCGTGCGTTGTTACGGGAAGCCATCATCGGTGTGCAAGAATCAGACTTGCTGCCTGCTGCATGGGCCTGCGACTCGATCAACTAACTATTATTCTGGTTAGTTTTAAGGCTTTCGCTGAACGAAGGAAGCTTGCATGACGCGGAGAAAATGACAATTGGGCTGGTTTGAGAACACTTGTATACTATGTGACTCGAAGGGAATCTCGCCGCCCTGCTGACTTGTCAATTCTCCGACCAACTGCCTCTTCTCCATTTTTCTTTGGCTTCAGCCATGGCATACTAAGCTTTGATTCGCGGCATGCCCCGTCTGGTGTGGTTAAACAGCAACCTCCAGAGCAGTTCCTGGATATCAGATTAGCTCACCTATATTATGCAGGCAGAATCATCGTTCGTTCCATGCTGTCGGGATCAGTTTTGGCCTCCGAGCCCTGTTTAGCGTACGATAGCGCATTGACGATTGACTGGGTTTTCTTTCATTCTTTGGTGATTTTGGGATTCGCCTCGTGCAACAGGATGAGTCTGGTTTCTGGCTCATCAATAAGATTCAATTTCTTTTATTTTTTATCTTTTTATTTTTTAATTTCATCGCTCATGGGAGAAATTATCTATGATATAAGGAGTACTGTCACGCGTCGCTAGATATCTTTAGGTTTCAGTGAGGTCTTTGTTATTCGCCCAACTTTCTTTCGGGCATTCTTTGTCTCCCCATATGTCTGCACTGATGTCCTCAACGGTTTCTATTCTTGCAGATATATCCAGTTTCAAGGCCGGCGTAGGTCATTGCAGCTGGCTTTCCAGCTCTCCTCAGGCTATCCACCTTCCTTCCTCATCTCCATCCAACGCACTGGGATCTTTGCGTTCTTCATTCCTTTTGCTGTGTCTGCGACTTATTCAAGACTAGTTCGTGGATGAGCGACTTTTTGACGGCTGAGAATCACTATTCGAGTCGTCTCAGCTCGAAGTTTTGAGGCTGCATCCTCGAGCAGGTGGTATTTTGATCAATTTCAGTTCTATGTGACTTATCTTCCTTCACCGGTTGGCCCTTCTTGATTTATTGTCTCTTGGATTTTATTTAATTCATTTTTGCTCTCTCCGACCACTGAAGGCCGAGACAAATTGCAAATTTTTTTTTCATCGCGCCCCTCAATTTTGCTAATTTTGCAAATTCTGCGGGGGCCTCTGCCGAGTTAACTGAGATTTCAAATTCTCTATCCAATTAACTTCTACTCACGATGCCCTTGCGCAATTCAGTGGGACATTTGACGAAAACGGACGCTGAAGATCAACATATTGCACTCTGCTCAGCCGATGATTCGCTGCCGAGCACGTTCAATCCGCATGGCCATATGCTGGCCTTCAAGCATGGGAGCAACAAAGAGGCTCCGTTAACATGCAGCTTGGAAGATTCCTTTCATGCGACTCTATCTTCCTTAATCAAGGGCGGCGAGCTTTCACCTCAACATTGGAGCCATGATCTTTCACCATTTCACACTTCGGAAACGATCTGTTCTGAGTCGCCACAAGCCTTTGACAACGTGAACAGGCTCTCCGCAGTCGATGAATTTGGCTTTGATTCCGGATTCCTATTTGGAGATCGAAAGGAAACAGTTTCACAGCTTCCGTCGACGTTCCGCCAACGGCCGGCATACAAGTACGACGACGTGCCTGCAACAGAGCTCTCGAATCATAAACTGAACGATTATGCTGGTTTGATTCGAAGACAGGGATCCTCTTCTGAGCTGATGTACTCATCACAGCGTCCCACCTGCACAATGGCGTATCAAGAGTCCTGGCCCAACCGCTTCCCGAACTATGGCGTCCACACCCCCGACGAACGTCTCTCAATGTCCTCTCCAGCACCACAAATTATGGCTCAGCGGGATTACATAACTCCGGTTGTTGGGGTACGTCGCGCTTCAGAGCAGAATGTCGCGGCGCATATACCGTCAACCCAATATGGACCGAACATAGGCTCTCAGACCCAACATTCGACGATGTCAACAGCCTGCGGCGATTCCTGTGCACGTTGCATCGAGCACTCTGCGTCTCCACCATTAGCTCCATCGTCTACTCATTCTGTTCCCATGCATACATTACGTTCTCAATCAGAGGGGTCGATTTTACATTCGTGGTCTCCCCAGCCTATTGATACTTCTGCGTACCAATATTCTTCTCCGGACCATCAATCTCAAGCTACACAGGCATGGTGGGGATCCTCTTCACTACCCAACAGAAACTTACAGTCCTATGCTCATAATGGTTACCCACCAATTGTTATGGCGCCCGTTCCTCAGCGACCACATCCTCGACTTAGCCAACCACCAGCTCCAGCACATGAAAACAGTTTAGCCGTCCACGTCGACCATCAATCTGAGCTTTCACCTGTTCCTGAGCCGGCTCTTGCCATTCCACCACTCTCCTGTCCGGAGCCTACCGTCGGCCCAACATACCCACTGGAACTCGCCCACAGCCCCTTCCAGCGGCCGTCGCCTTTTGACCCATCACATGATTCCGCAGCGTCACCACTGGTGTCCCCAGTCTCGCCATGCACCAGCATGCCTCCTATCGGACCAAGCCGAATCATACCTACTAGCGCCACTCACCGCTCGCCAAAATCGCGACTGCAAAATGCAACTCACCAGCGACGCATAAACGTGCGCAGGACATCCAGTTCTCCAGGCATTTCGAGTTCAAAAGCGAGCAAAGCAACTACTACTAACCTCAATTCCATCAACAGTAACACTATACCGGGCAACAGGAACCCGGTACCCGTATCCTTTGTGAACTTTACGCCTGAAGATAGCCAGAAATTACTAACCGGCGTTGCACCGAGTGGGAGCTCCAAAACCAAAGCTAGGCGCGAACAAGAGGCGAGAGAGAAGCGAAGGAAGTTATCTGAGGCAGCATTATTGGCTGTTCGAAAAGCAGGAGGCGATGTCGAGGCGTTGGAGGCGGTTCTCTGTTAGTATTGATCGGTTGTCTCTTTTCTCTACAATGAGAATTTTGATGGAATGGATGAATGAATATAGAGGTTATCATGAGTAATAAGCGTTTAAGCTACTCTCTTTCTTTTCCTGTGGTTTCTTTTGCCAACTTTCTCCCGTCTAATATTAGGAGGGTTTGATGATTTTCTACACATTGACTATCAACTTAGTCTGGGATGGCCTTTGTTTTTTGAATCATCAAAAGATGAGTTTCAGGAGTGTTTTGGCATACATAAATCTGGACAAATACTAGCGATAGTGACAAAATCGAACCGAATGATATACATACATTGAATTCTCTCTTTTCAACGCTCTTACACCCAGATTAAAACTGTTAATTTTGACTACTCCGAGGTAATTCCATCTTCTCCTAGGCAGCTTTCCAGCTTTCGACGCCGCTGTGCTACCCCGAAATACCCGCTGGTTGTCAGAAGTAACACCACAGGCTTCTGTGCTCCTTACTTTGGAGGGGATTGCCCCTCTGCAGTCCCCTTTCCCACCATAGCCCCTTCAAAGGAACGGGTATTGCTACCGTGGCACAGTACGAATTTCCCTGGCTGTTGGTTCCAGTAAGTCAAGTGATTTGTGCTACGAGAGTTGATGGCGAACATGCGGGGTTTTTGAATATGTGCTTGGTTGCTATCGCCGTTAAAGCGACGGGAGGGTGTATCGGGGATACATACATACATACATATGTAGGTAGGTAGTGAGGTGAGAGTTTCCATGTCGATGAAAGACATTCCTGGGAATAGCACGTACTCTAACGCTGGAATAGTATCCAACACTTGACGCTGGATGGTAAGTAGAGAGAAACAGATTGGATCTTGGAGACTGGATTCGAATGTATGTTAAGGACATCCATACATACTTCCACTGTCCTAGCAAAGCCCGAATTTTTTCTTCAGTTCACCAATGATATCACATAGGTTATCCGTCGAGCAAGGAGGAACAGTCCTGTCGCCCTGCATGTTATCCCCCCCTGGCCTTAAGCGCGTGCGCATATACGTATGTACATACGCAAGTCACAGACCCAGGCTGCAAGATGCCTTGGACCCTCTCTCTCATTTTTCTCTTTTAAAATCTCTGACAGACCAGCATTCTCACTGAGTTTTTTGCAATTTCCTTGTTCATCCATCAACTATTTATATCCCGCCATGCAGGGTCGACGCTGTGCTCGTGTCTTTTTCTCTTTCTCTTTCTTGTGTGTGTTTGGACCTGCATGAAAGTGGTCACCAGGGTCTCATGAAACTGAAACATCTTGGTTGAACATGCTGTCTTGTCGATTCCACCCAGCACAGACCAGAATATGACTGGGCACAAAGAAGACGTGCAGTGGTCGACGGGTACTCGGCTCAGATCACGATCACGGCCATGCAGAGACCACTTATTACTTGCATAAGTCTTTAATGATATATTATGCAAGAAAGTGTTTGGGAAAAGAGTTCTGGCATGGACCTGATAAAGAGCCAGTTGACATCGCTTGCACGACATATAATGCATCATTGACTCCGTGAAGACCGGGTCTGTTTCGTCTGACAATAAGGCAACCAAATTACCCAGACATAAGATAAAAGGGAGACAAGCACACTCCAATTTTCTAATAATAGCATGAAAAGCACAGGAAGGCCCGGTCATGCATGAGTACCTGGCTGACCCCGAGTTTTGCGACAACGCTCCAGCGGTGGTAAATCCATGGATTCAAGATTTCTTTATAAATCTCACGACAATATCGCGAATAGGGACATAGATGGCCAAGTGAACCATAAAGTAAGAAACAAAAAGCAGCCACTGACAGCCGCGCATGGATGGGCCGAGGCAGTTGTTGCATAACTCGACTCCTTGCCTAGAATATACACCAAAGCACTTGACATGGTCCTGTGATAGCAGTATGTATGAGTTATGCCACTAATCTTTTGTTGTCAGATGTTGTTATTGATTGAATGGAAGACCTGAGGAACAAGGGTAGGACCAAACAATCCTATGAAACAGCTCCAAATGGCATCTAAGGGTCCATAAGATGGATGAAACAGCATGGGAAAAGTCAGCAAAAGCAAAATCGCAGGAGAATAGGATATCCGACAAGCTGGAAAGCTATACATATGCTCGCTGTGGTATACATAGGAAGCAAGAAAAGTAGCAGATAACTGTTGGATATAAAAGAACTAGGAACAGCTCGGTTCGAGTACTTAAATAGTAAAAACTATGGTGTGGCTCTGGTACATACATGGCAGAGGTAGTCAATCGGTATCCATTTTCGATGGAGTTAAGATGTAGATTGGTGGAGATGACGATGTGCCAGCTGCACCACAGGAGTCCGTGTGAAGGCTTCAGCCCTTCCGTCTTGTTTAAGGAAATGGCCATATCCAGAACAAATGCAGTGGCTGCATTTAGTTTATCTTGCAAAGCACGAGCCAAATCAGCTTGGGTAAATCAACGTAGCTCTAGTGGCCTTTTCTTGGAACATTCACATACTGCTTCAAGTAAATTTTCCACATAGGCGTATCTTGAGTTCTCAAATGCTGTGCCCTGCAGGAACTCGATATTATTGTCTTTTCACTGCAGATGGAGTCCATGCTTCCGGCTGCCACTTTTCACCAGGAGTACCAGCTTCTCGTTGCCAGGGGTTGGTCTTGGTCTTCTTCGTCTTGTTTTGCCCTTGCGCTTCAAGCTCAGATTCGCTGCCAATTGCTGAGCGCACACCGGCTTGCTCAGCTGTTGGTTTGGGCCCAGTGTGGTATGCTGGCGTTTGCGACTCTATTGCAGGTCCGGGTTGTTGTTCTTGGGGTCTGTCAAGATATGAAGGCTTGCTGGCCCATCGCTCGTCAGCAAGTCTGGCCAGATGTTTAATCTGCTCTTGCCGTAGGAGTTCATGCTGCTGTTCTGCTACCGAAGGGGGATCTGGTCGGACATATCGCAGCCACTGGTGCCATTGCGCTATGTACATATATATACGACTCAGGTCAGCTGTATGGATCGTTTGTAGCCCCTCTCTCTCCAGACAGTCGACGGACAGGAAGGTATGGGGATGCGAACTTACGCGACACTTTGACATCGGCATAATGGGTCTTTGGATTATATCTCACGATACGGCGGAGACGACCAGAGTTAATCGCATCTTTGAATTCCCAGAAGGTATTTCCCGCCAGATCGTGGCCTGTGATAATGATACTAAATCAGCAACGCATCGACGGTGGAAACTCAACTCATGGACAGCAGACGAACCAACGAGAAAAAACCTCCGCCATGGGAGCTTCAAGCTCTTCCATTTAAACCAAAGACTGTTGACTGGGCTCATCCTATGGCGTTGACTGTCTTCGTGCTGTTGTGACGCTAAAAGTCGTGATTTCATTAAACAGCGTAGCGTCGGCCAGTGACGTGTTGCAGCCCAATTAATAAGAGATTCCACGCAATTTCGTTACGCGACGTTAAAAAAAAAGAAATCAAAATCAAAAATCAATCATCCATCTTGACTTCATCTCAGTTTCTTCGATCGACTCGCTTCTTCATCAGAAGAGTCTCGACTTTCCCCATTCCAATGTGTCTTGCGTTCTAGACACCTTCCATCGCTCCCCACCACCGTCTGTCTCCATTACTCTCCAGGTCATCCTGGTCCCCAACATGGCATCTGTGACGTCGCTGGATAAGGACTTGAAAAACCTACGCCTGTCGAGATATACGCCCCAGGCTGCAGATGAAGCACGCGGCTGGATTGAAGGAGCTTTACAGGAAAATTTGCCTCCGGGCGATCTCCTAGAAGCGTTGAAAGATGGAGTAGTTCTTTGCCGGTGAGCGCGTAGAGTCAGCACACACGTCTCATCAAGAAGTCGAAATTGCTAATTTTGAAACATCTCTAGACTAGTCAATCTT
The DNA here is from genome assembly GCA_029449355.1 of Emydomyces testavorans. Taxonomy (NCBI): domain Eukaryota; kingdom Fungi; phylum Ascomycota; class Eurotiomycetes; order Onygenales; family Nannizziopsiaceae; genus Emydomyces; species Emydomyces testavorans. The sequence continues at coordinate 2,676,186 of CP120630.1, read as the reverse complement.
GCGGTTGGTCCTCCAGGGGTCAAATACAAGGCATCAAACATGCCGTTTGTTCAGATGGAAAACATCTCGCACTTCCTTCACGCTTGTCAATTGGTCCCGTTGAGTCTTCAGCCCCATGATGTCTTCCTCACAGTCGACCTCTACGAATCGAAAGATCCTGCCCAAGTTTTACAGTGTCTCGGCGCGTTCAGTCGGAGAGCACATACCCTCAACCCTGGAAAGTTTCCACGCGCGATTGGCAAAGTCAAGAGTGATGTAGTCAGTCCCCAACTGAGCGGATCCAGCCAAGGGGGCATCAAAGGCATACCCACATATGGCAGAAATCGTGGCATGAGCAGCGTCAGTGAAGCTGGGTCGAGAACATTCAATCCCATCTCTGGACGGTCAAGTCCGGAAAAGCGAAGTCCTGCATCGCCCAGGTCACCACAACCGGCAGTGAGCACATGGAGCAATAAAGCAGAGGAAGCGACTACCTCACCAGCATGGAATATTCATCAGTATGGATATATGGGAGGTGCAAGCCAGGGAAATTTGGGAATATCCTTTGGAGCAAGACGCCAGATTACGTCTCCGGCGCCCGCAGTTCCAAATTTGGCCGAAAAGGAGAAAAGGAGGAGGGAAGCAGCTGAAGAAGAAGAAAAGAAGAGACGACAGGCTGAGGAAGCTGAGCGTCAGCTCAAGCTCAAGCGTGAAGCCGAGGAACAGCGTGCTAGAGAGGAAGAAGAGAGAAGATGGGAAGAAGAGACAAGGAAACAGAGGGAAAAGGAGCGACTTGCTGTTGAAGAAGAAAAGAGACGATGGGAGGCTGAACAACGCCGGTGGGAAGAAGAGGATCGCCGGCGACAGCAGGAAGAGAGAGAGGCTGAAGAGAGGCTGGAGAAAGAAAGACAACGAAAACGTGAGCTTGCAGACGCGCGGCTGAACGGTCAATTCTTGAGCCAATATCAGGCGAATCAACGCTTAGGCCGCGGTTCGTCTCATGACGAACCCCGCCCAACGCCAGAGAGCGAGCAGATTAAAGCTCTCGAACGGCAACTCGAACTTGCTCAAGAACGAGAGAGACAATACGAGCGTGAACGCCAAGAACTTGCGCGCTCCCGGCAAGTGTCAGGCACTAGTAACATTTCTCATGACGACGAACGCAATCGCGGCCGTCCACCTCCCAAGCCAGCGAAACCAAGCTATGACTTGACATCTCAAGAGGAAGAACGCAGACTGCTCCGATCCAAATGGCAGACCAACCGAGATAACTCTCCCCAAGTCGAACAATCGTCTCCCATATTACCACCACGCGCTCTGCCAGAACCACCCGTGTCCACGCGCCCGCTTCCAGACCCAGCGAATTACGCGAAAACTCGCACAGACCGATTCCTCGCAACCAACCCAGCGCCACAACCCACGCCTCCAACCTCCCATCGACCGCCAGAATTCTCCACCGAAGCCGAAGTCGACGAAGAAAACCGTCGCCGCGTCGCGTCCACCCAGAAGACCCGCGCGGGAGGCTGGGCATCGAAGTCGCTCCTGGAACGAGAAATGGAGCGTGAGCGAGAACGCCAGCGCGAATGGGAAGAGAACCAAAAGCGGACCAGAGAGAGTGCAAAACGCGGAGTGAACACGGCTGGGACAGGGCCCGGTGAAGGTGGTTGGGATGTCAATCAGTATGGGTATATCGGTGGAGATAGCCAGAATAGGGGGGCAACGGGAATTGGGTTCGGTGCAAGGAGACAGATTATTGGGCCACGACCGCCTGTGTGAGAGGAGTTTGTAAGTTGGGTTGGTACGATTGATCCAGTTTTCTTTCTTTTTTTTTTTGTGATTATATGATTCGATGATATTATGATTGATACCACTTTCTTTCAATCTTCTGCACTCGTTAGATTCTACTTGGGTTTATTTGACGATTTCGCTGAGAGTCTTGTCTGGCTTTTTTGTCTCTGCGGGTTTTAATAAGTGTCAAATTGGTTTTGCTTGACTACTAAATTATGTACTGATTTTACAGCTACCTTGTTCTAATTGCTAGAGTGAACATGCAGACATGTTTGGATATATGTAGTAGTTTCTTTTTTGGCTAGATAGACAACACCTAATGACCCTCTGCATACAGTGATTTCTATATCGTTCGCATGTAGAAGTGCATGGTGTGCTTTACAACCTGTATGGAGCACAATTGTATCAAATCAATATGGCGTTCTCCTCTGATGAATACATGCCAACCTCTTGTGTCGACTCCATCAAGAGATGCTTAATATCCAGAAATCGGGTTATTTCCACATAGTCGTTCCTTTGATATACTGGGAGTAGTTCGGCGCTCAGACAAGAACCACACCCAACGGGGCCACTCATTGCAACCAGCGTTGAGCATGTCACAAAGCCGTAGCAGGTCATGAAGCAAACCCGACACTCCCAGCTGGCACTCTAGCGTAATGTCGAAATTATATGCCTCCTGTTTCCATTAACAAATAGGCATCAATCCTAGCCGACATCTGAATCTGAAGCCTGCTCCATTCCCACTGGTTCATGAGATTCTCCTGCTGGGAGTTCATTCGGAATAACCCTCTCAACCAAGTACGTCAGTCGCTCTCCGCTCTCAATCAACCACGTCCACCCAAACTCCTCAGCCCTCATTTTACTCTGCCCCTTCTTCGTGTCACTCTGCGCTTTTTCTCCCCTGGCCAGGATCCCCTCTTCAACCGCCGCTTTCAAGGACGGCTTCACATGCAACAGTCCGTTCGCAGACAGCATGCGCAGCACCGACTCGAGCAGGATCGACATTCTGGCGTTGTCGATCACGTCGCTCGTGCTCGCGGCGCAGGGAAGAAAGTACGTTTCCATCTTGTGCTGGCTGAGGTACGGCTCTTCTGATGTGGATTTTTTGTTTTCGCGCAGACGCTCGAGGAGCATTTCGCAGAGGGTGATTTGTGCGTCGACAGGGAAGTTGAGGAGGACGGAGGGGGAGACGAAGAGTTGGAAGATGGGTAGGGGGAGATGGCGCATGAAATCGACGTAGAGGAGGTATAATTCATCGATGTGCATGAATTCCTCTGGAATGGCCGCTGAGATGGCGGATAAAATGGCGAGAAGGCGCTGGCGGAGGGCGAGTGCTTCCAAGTCGCCTAGGAGCGTCAGGCTTTCTGAATGGGACTTGTTCAGCAGTTCGTAGTTTCGGTCGACGTCGGTGGCTCCCGAATTGTCAGTTTTCGTTCTTCTTTGTCTTTTCGGACGAGAGGGTAGTTCATCTCTGAACTCCTGGTAATTCGAATCGCTCTCTTCCTGATCATCAGGATCACACTGAAAATAGTCGCCATATATCTCGTCGTCAACATTCACCCTTTCTTCCCTCTTCTTCGGCTTATCGCTCTCTTTCTCCAACTCCTTCAACTCATTATGAAAAATCTCGCGAAACTCATTCGATGCACTCGAAGTCCCATCCGCAAATATCGCCCGCATCATCCTCCTTTCCCGACTCGAAACTCCCGACGACGTTTTAAAATACTTGTAAATCAGACTGCCACATAGAATCGTTTGTCGTTTATTTCGAGCAGCTTTCCTGTCACTCTCTTCCAACTCCTTCACCCGTCGCAATCTTTCTTCCCAGTCTGCCTCGAGCACCTCGCACAAGAACTCCAAAAGCAATTTCCATCTCGGCCACCGATTCGGGTGCAACACCGCACAATTAAAAGCCCACCCAACCACATGCCAAAAGTCTTCTGCGCGTGACCACAACGATCCACGCTGCGCAAGATCAAAGTTCAGCGCTTCGATCTCATTCGTCTCGCCATCCACATTATCCGCCAGCCTTTTCGCCCCGGACCGCGACTTGGTGAAATGCGTAAACGCAAACGCCGTATCAAAACCCGCCGCTATCGGCCCCACCAACGAGTTTGTCAATCTGAGCAGCTGCAGAGACAGACCAGCAGCCCGTTCATCCTCCCTCGTTTTTGCCCGAGTCGTCGTGGACGGGTGTACGACAAAAGTGGCTGCCAGAGCAAGAAACTCCGGTGATGGCACAATCGCTACTCTCGAGGCCACAGTGCCTGAGGAAACAAGGCTCAGCAGGAGATTGAGAGCCTGGCAATCTAGATAGATATGTATTCCGCGCGGAAAGCGCGTCAGTCAAGCTTCAAGCTATGCGGAGAGGGAATGGGATGGGGAGCAGCCAAGTGACGAACGTAGTTGTTCTTCGAAATAAACGCCACAATGTTGACGCAATTCGAATGGAATGGGCTTCGTCGGTCTGTATTTGGCCCCTGTGGGCTTTTTTGGAGCACCCATGACTGAGCAAGGTGGCCAGTCTCGTCTTATTGCATGTTCACTTCATTTCTGGCCCTGTCAATTATGCATGTTAAGGTCGCTAGCTAACTAACGCGTGCAAGACGCGACTGACGCGGCTATTCCACAAATGAGATTTAGACCTCGCGTTTAGATCGGATGAATGGATCTGTAGTGTGATTTCAAATATCAGACGGGATCGAATCGATGATATCTTCAACAGTGCATAATAACCTCCAGCAGACTGGATGAGTAGGAAACTTCACGGTCAGCGATCCCCAATAGTCGAATATGTAGTATACAGAGGCATTGTAGGGTCCGATCTTTTGAGCAGGAAACTCTGCTGCTTCCTTGAAATACCCGGGAAAAGCAGGAGCCTGGAGTCTTATTCCAGAGGACTGCCATAGAGTCCGTAAGGATGCTTAGATAGATACTAAATAATTTCAAGCTCCCTTTTTTTCTATCTGGATAACTCTAATAAAGAAATCGACAGAAGCGTGTCAGAGCATGTCAATGGCGAGGACACTTCGCTAAAGACAACATATGGGTTCAGCTTGCGCAAGTAGATGCCTAAGACGCCTTCCAATCAAGCAAATTTTGCTGTTACGCTTAGCTCCTCCAATAAACTATGAATCATCTATGTCTTCGACGAACCATCCGATCCGCATGCGATGAGACTGCAAAGTCAGTTAGCGAAGGATTCATTGACATGACCCGTAAAAGAGAAGTATGTCGCAAGTTCGAAGGTCTGCCAGCGAAGCACAGCACCAGGATCAGGATGAGGAGACTCACGATCGGAAGCTTTGGGATCACCACACCCAGGACTGCCAAAAAGTTGATGATGAAATAAGTCAAGTCGTAATGGGTATAGTGAGTGCTAAGCAGGAACAAAATTATCGGAACGCTGAGGAGAAATTTTTTCGCTGGAGTGTACTGGTCCCCATTGTCGATTTGCTCCCACATGTTCAGGTTGTCATACGCTCCCGCATTAAACTCGAACGGCACCCCTCGCACCCAGTGAAACATGAGAAAAGAACCAAACATGTAAGAGATATTGGTCAGAGTCCATGAAGTCTCCTGAGACACGCCGGGAATGATATCGTAGAAGATCTTGAGGGCAATGATGAGGACGAAGTGGATGGTCCAAGCGCCTGAAGAACAAGTTCATCCGTCAGCAAGTGCACCAAGCAAGAGTCAGATCCAAGTTTTATATCCTCTTCGCATAATAGTATCCATTTCAAAGCAGAGAAGCCTGCTTACCCTTCGCGTTGACCCAGTTGGCATTCAAGTTCGGCAACGCGGCTTGGTCACTCGTATGCTCAATAGATTCCTGGGGTTCTTGGTAGATAATGCTGCTCGAGCGTCTTCTGCGACCCGCCCTGGTTTGGGGCATGGCTGCGTCTGGAGAGAGGAGATTTGTGGGGTGAAGCTGACCGGGATCGAGTTCGGCCGCGAAGGAGGAGGTTCGAGGAACTAGCAGAGGAGACAGTTTGGCGGTATTGGGGTGTCCTTTTCGAAAAAGGACCAGGATGAAAGTTACTGGAGAGGTTTGGAGAGAAGAGAAAGGGTAAGAAGAAGATTTGCACAGCACAGCTGGCTTTATATAGCCTGAAATCTAGTCGCCTCAGAGAACAGCACAGGACGACAAGCTGACCGTTGACCGGATCGGGAACGGCGTGGGTGAGAGAAGAAAGGACCGGATTGGAGACGCACACGGAAGATGTTTGGTGCAGAGATGTGTTCTAGGTATGGGTAGTATTCACAGAAAGATTATATGTAGCTGGTTGGTGGTGCCTGATCCCCAGCAAGCTACAGTCATATATGGTAAGTAGTTTGTCTCCAATACAACAGGTACCAATGGTAGATTGTTCCCTCATGTAGATACTAATGTGTGTATTATAAAAATATTAAAAAAAGAAAAGGAAAACCAAGGCCGTTCTTGCAGTGAGATTCTAGGATTGTGAGACTGAGAAAGGAGCGAGAAAGGGGGAGAGCAGGAGGAGTGTGAGGGCAATGAAGGGCATCCAGCAGCAGTCGTCATCTCTTCGCTCTTAACTTTTTGCTGATTTGGGTGGAATTCCACCAAGTGAACAGCAAGCACGAACCCTTCCAGAAGAACGCCTGCCACTAGCCTGGATTGATCCTAGTGTTACACTGACTAATAATACACTTAGTCACATGATAGATTATGTCATCTCAGTCACGTGTTAATCTTTTTTCCCCTTCGAGATCGACCTTCGAACTCAACAAGGACTCTTCTGCTCTAGTTATCAGTTCATTAACATTCAATTATCTTTCTCTTTCAATTCAGCTGCCTCTCTATTTACTTCAACTGCTGGATCTGCTACAACTGACGAGTGCATTACATTCATCAGTGGACTGTTATGCCTGGCTGTGACCAGGGAAATGATAGTGCGGACGACTCGCGTACTGCCGCCATCGGCACTCGAAACAAACAGAAGCTCAACCGTATAACAAAACAATTGTCTCAAACTGCAAGAGGTCGTCGATCCCGGAGGAATCGCAAAATTGCTCCCGAAAACTCGCATGATTTTGTCCCCCGAGGTGCTACTTTTACCAGTGCTTCGCTCCCAGTTGACGGAGATCCCACTACCAGCTCAGACCATTCCTCAGACGACAGTGGAACCGAAAGTCTGCCTTCAGGAGGGGGCAGCCTTTCCGCGCCAGCCCCATCTCAGGTTAAAATGCAGCCAGCCGTGAATTGGAACAAGGTTGCGGGAGGTGCCATCAGGACAAGCCTTCGTGGGTCTGGAGGCACATCGACACCCGTGCCAGGTTCATTTGATGCAGTTAATTGGAAGTACTGGCGTAGTCGAAGCGCATCATTGTCAAGTGCAGAAGATGAGAATCGCAATGGCTTGAAACGTGATGCGAGCACAGATGACGGCAAAGGCACTGTAGCAAATGGAAAAAAGGGCAATGATGAAAGGCACTTCTCTATAGACGGCTCCGAAGACTCTGAGCTTGAAAGTGATGCAGCAGCTGATAACTCCATCCTGCTCAATATGAGTATACCGAATCAGCAAGCAACGCCCAATGCAAACATAACACACGACAATACAAATGATAGACTGGAGGTTCTGCATTCTTATGCGAATGTAATTGATGGGAACCTAGAGCAGGAAGGTAAAGAAAAAGAGCCTAGCAACCTGCAGCCAAGTGTAAGCGCAAGCTTCCAGTCTCAAGAAAACACAGCAAGAATCGCAGCATTTGAATCTTTTTCTTCAAGATACCCCAATCCTCCCCATACTCTTACCGACCTTTCCCATGAGGACAGAGACGTGCAATTCAAATACATCTATTACAATTCAGAACCTAGAGATGTTGATCTTAATCTTCCAATTCGATGCACGGATTGCATGGCAGAGGGCCATCTTTCAGATATCTGCCCCGATAAAGAAGTGAGGACTCCGCTATACCCTGCAAATCGTTCATGCTTAACCCTGCTTTTATTCTGCACTGCAAAACACTTGTAGACTATGTGAGAAGTTAACTTGGAAACAGTGCAAGCATTGTGGCACATGGGACGTCCACGAAAGTAGATTTTGTCCCTCTTGGCGACGTTGCCAGAGATGCAGAGAACGCGGACATGATGAGCCAGATTGCCCATCTCTGCTCAAGGGATTAGCGTCTGAAGTTCCATGTGATTTGTGTGGCTCTAGTCTACACATCGAAAGTGAATGTGACCTGCTATGGAAAGTCCCAAAAGGTGGCTTAAGTCTAAGCCAAATTTTTATATCCGTGTGCTGCAGTTTTTGCACAAGTAAGCAACATCTTCTGGGAGATTGCCCGATCCGGCCATTTTCTATGAATTCCTCATCCTGGACTCTAAGAGCAATCAACCCATCCTTGGTCGCCAATCTTGGTGACAACGTACTTCCAGTCACCAAGAGAGATACGGCTAGAGATGAACAACTGTCAGGGCTGCGGATCAAAGGACGAGCTAACGAACACATGGAGTCGGACGAAGATGATAGCCATTTCTCCGGATCAGCCCGTTGGAAATCACTCAACAAGCAGTCCCCTCGTGCACACATTCGTTTTGGCACTGGAATTGGCCGTGGGCGAAATTTAGATGAAGACTCAAGTCGCCAGGCAAGTGACAAGTACATATCTCATGATTATCGACGCAAATATCGTGACCGGGATCAATACTCCAGTCGCAATATCCGTCGACGCTCGCTATCACCTGATCCTTACCCTTCTCGACAACGAAGCAGCGGTGCAAATCGATATGGGCCAACCAGGTCACCTCCCCGTGGAAGGCCGCCACCACCTTTACCTTCTAGAGGTAATAAGAGGAATAAAAGAGATGGTCCTCCACGTCGTGGTAGGAGAGGCGGCAAGTCCTCTGATACTAGGGATGCCTATCGGCCAATGCCGAGTGCTGCAAAGCAGGCATGGGATAAGCACAGGCTTTGATGCGAAAAGTTGCCTTGTCAAACACCTTGATTTATCATAATTGTGTTGGACAAGATGATGGGACCACAGTACAGTTACCACATCCACAATACAATCAAAACCAGCAACCTATTGCAGTTTTTACTTGATATCCAGGACCTGTTTTTTTACATGACTGCTGATGATGAAAGAAGACGGTGAAAATCAGTTCTAGGAAACAAGGAACTATTTACCTTTTCCAACAGTTATCTATTTAGAAAAAAGAGAAGGAGAAAGCAGTCTTGTCTATTTCCTGCCAATCTTGCCCGACAAATGAACTCTATGTTCAATTCTTATGTCGTCTACGATGCAAGAGTTAAGAGTAAGGACTCAGCAAGTCTTGTCCGTGTGTTACGATATTTCTCGAGGGGACACGAAACCATCTTCCAAGATACCAATCAACTCATCCAACTGTTTTATCCACAAGTTCGTGTGGTCGTGTTCTATCAACGACTTATTATGGTCGTTGACCAGGAGCACTGTGGCAGCCCCGGCTTTGTGGCCAGCAGTCATATCGTCTAAGCTATCTCCAACCTAGAGTTGGGCACATTAATTTCCACGCTTTCCCTTTGTTTTTCAAGACAAGCTCTGGAGCAATTATACGTGCGGAAACCTACCATGATTAAATCACTCGCTCCGTTCTCCAGTCCCCACTCCTTTGCGATGTGCAATAATCCAGCCGGATCTGGCTTTGGCAGAAGGTCGGGGGTATCCCGAGTAATTATCGGAGTGAATACATGGGCTGGCAAGTGCGTTGTCAAAAGATGGGTAACTGGTGCCCTTCAGAGGGAATTAGCAATGTTGCCAGCGGCTGAGCTGGGTTTCCAGAAAAGCCATACTCAAAGTTCCGAGTACATAGCGCTCGCCTCACGCCTCGAGAGTGAAGGTAGTCCATGAGCTGGACGAGTCCCGGCTGCGGTTTTTGCTTTGTCATAGCCGCGCGTTCGATGGCTTTAACTTTGGCAGCGGCCTCTGTTCTCTCTTCCAGGGTGGGAAGGCTGCGGATATGGGTTATGATGTCCACAGATTTGTCGATACCCAGGACGGATCTATGGAGAACAAGGCTTGGTGTTATCGGAGTGGGTTCTTCGGTGCTGGGTTGGATGAAGAGAACAGATCTGGCGGCGGTACGTACCGCATCTCCTGGAACATGTAGTTTTGTGGAAGGCTGGATGTTGGTTAGCGCAATTCATTGTATAGATGAATGGCAATAATCCATATAGCAGCTCTTGTTTTTGTGCTTTTGTTTCATGCAGACGAATTGTAACATATGCATATGTTCATCTTAGGAGAGAACACACCTGCACGCAAAAATATCTACCACAAACATACAAGGGCAGAAAGCAAATTCGTCCATTAACAAACAATCCAAAAGAAATCCACATATACTATAACAATATACGTACACTGGAACAAAAAGAAACAAACCTACCACAACGTCCCATCCACATCAAACACCACCCCCTTCAAAACCGGCTCCTCCTCCGCCATCATCATCCCCGCACCACCACCACCACCACCACCAGCAGCCAGGAGTGACTCCCTTTGCCCTCGACGCTCCGGATTCAGCGGCGCAAATCTGCGCGGTACTTTCTTCTGCATCTGCGTCTGCGGCTGTCCGTAGTGTGGTTCCAGTCTCGACGCTTGCGGTTGTGCTTGCGTTTGCGGTTGCGGTTGTAGCGGCGGGGCAGACGTCATCATGATGGTTCTTCGGATTCTGGGAGTGAATTGGCGGCGCGTGCGGGATGGGAGGAGATAATAATGGCTGAGTTTCGATGGGAGGGATGGTGTTGTCATCAGTTCTGTTTTTTTGCTGCTTTGCCCTGAGGTTGGGAGGGTTTGAAAGATGTTACTAGTTGAAGAGAAAAAGAGTGAGAGAACCATCCAATCGAGACTCTGCCAAGACTAGTTAAGGAGTGACTGGTTTAACTAGTTATGTACTTGTGCCTTCTACTGTGTAAAATGAGGGTGTAGCTGAAATATCAAAACTCCATGCTGGCGACATAATTCTATCATGTTAGGACACTATATTTTTCACCTTTGACATTGCAATCCTTCATTACATCTGAGAGATGCAAGGAGTCAAAACTGCTTTTGCATTAATCAAACATGTCATACACCTGATTGAACAAGAAGAATAACCCAGAATACAATATCTCACAGGATTCATTAAATTTGAAATCTCATCAGACTTGAGCTGCAAAATAAGAACACACAGTCATCAATCATATCGTACCAATTGGGCAAAAGCGCTGAGGGGGTAAAAGCCAATGAGATGAAGAAGATAGACGGACAGAGCAAGAAGGGGGGATCACAGTAATATTGAGTGACAAGTCCAGTGAGTAATTAACTATAATTTTCTTTTTTTTCTTTTTTGGATTTTTCGCAAGAGATGATTCTCTTCCACTCATCAAGTGCCACAATTTGCGGTCAGTGAACACCAGTCACTTCGATTGAGAAGAAGTGTAACCCACAAGAAAAGTGATGAATCTGATACATGTGTGCACAAGCAAATGAGAAAAGCAGAAGATATGAAAACAGCAAAGAGATCAATACCCATCATCTTCGTCATCGATTTGATTTGGGCTTCCCCGATACTGGTGTCTTTTGACATTCGGGAATTGGCCACCGCCATACTTGCCAGCACTGGGATTTGGTCGAGGGCCAGTAGGTCTGCGCTGTGGTCCGGTCCGGCCCGGAGAACCCTTTGGTGATCCAAGTTTCTGCAGAGAGGTTAGTTAACTTGCCTTCACAACCAAGGAACATAGAAAAGGAAAGACATACACCCTCCGGATTACCCGAATTACCACCTTCTCGCAACGCAATTCTCTCCACATAAGTTGGCTGCGATCCATCCTTTATACTTGCTGGTCGCTGTGGAACCAAGGGTCCCTCATCTCTAATCTTTGGCGGTCGGGGAGGTGCATTCTGTCTCCCGGCGATCGATGACGAAGTTGAAAGTCCTCCATCGGAAAATGGCGAGCGACGACCAGTATTAGATTGCGTTTGGTGTTGGTAACCCTCGCCAAGACTGTGAGTTGATGCCCAGGGTTCAGAAGCCGGCGAATCCATGTGCGCGAAGTTGTGAGCCTGGGATTCGAGGTGGGTTTGGTATCGTGCACCTGGCCGTGGCTGTGGGTGTTGGAGGTTCAAACTATCTCTGTGAGCGCGGTATTTCGGATGTTCTGATACTTGTGAGGGAACTAGGGGAGACGGAGGTCGATTCTCCTGCCTGTGTTCGCGATCTAAACTAGCGTTTGAACGAAGGCGATCGTCACCTCGATGGTCATAATAATCATTCGTGGCATACTCCCCCAGATTCAAATCCGAACCAGAACGCGACATCTCTGAATATGGACGCTCTTTTCGACTTGACTGAATACTATTCTTAAGGTTCTCGCCCATTGATGAAGCGGTCGTCTTTGACCAACGAGATATTTTTGGGAAGAAAGAGGAACTGCTGGATTTGTGTTTGCGAGATTTCTCCGTGGACATTTTTGGAGTAGTCTCAGTGCTCAAAGCTCCGCTTGCAAAGGTAGGTCTGTCAGGAGTGGTGAGCGGAACTGAATCTCCTCGCTTATGACGTCCGAGAAAGTGAGCATCTGTCATCTGAGGGTCAACTAGGTCTTCTTCCCGGGGCGTCAAAGGGCCTTCATTGTCTTCCATGACGGGACTAATGCGTCGCTCAGCCTCGCGCTGTGCTGACAGCTGTTTCAGATCCCCAGTAGAATGAGGAGAGTTTGCAAACCGGCCCGATTGGTTAACCAGACCGCTCGCGGGCTGGCTCTGGGGAGCAAAACCATCTAAAGATCCACGAGGATTATCCAGCGAGTTATGATTTTCTGTCAGACTAGTTCCTCGCAAATGATTTTCCTGGGTGGCTCGCAGAGCCTCCACTTCAGTGAGTAGATGAACCAGCATATCCTCAATATGTGTCAAATCATTCGAGCTTTTCAAACTCAGACCTTTCAACGCTCGCCTAAACACATTTTTTTTCTTGGTGGGCGTATCGTCATCATCTTCTGACATGCGTCTAGGCGTCCTTGAGAGGCTAGCGGGCTGCGGTCTGGGTCCACTAAGTATTCGCTGAGTTTGATCATGATGTTTCTCAGTCGTATCCATCAATTTTTCATCCTGTGTTGCAATAAACTTTTTCATATCTTCAAAAGAGTTACGCATTTCTGCCGCACTGCGCACAAGAGTTACTAATATTTCTGTGTCTCTCGCATTTCTTTGAGCGTCGCGAACAGTCAACTAGAAGTTATGGTCAGCTGCGGGCGGAAAAGCAAAGACAGTGCGAGCGAGTTGGTGGGAGATGAACGGGAAGGCAAAACTAACATGATCCATAAGCGCAACAATATCCTTCGACTGAATCCTATCAATTCCATGTCCCGTGGCACTGTCGTATAGTGGAGATTCAATGCCGTGAGAATAGCCACTAAGGTGCCGTTTATGCGTAAATGGGTCTCCATCGTCTAATGGGCTACTAAACGGAATATCCTCCAGCCCTGCCAAACCCTTCCCTTTCGGTTCTGGGGTGACAGTGCTCGCGGATCGATGATTCGCTCCGGAAATATAACCTTCATCCTTTCCTCCGCCGGGAGAGATTACATCGACGCGTCCATTGGGATAAGTATCAGGTTGCTGATAGTGACGCTGGCTGGGAGCAGCATGTTCTTCATTGATAACTCCCAATCCCGTAGGGCCAGTTTTGTCGACGAGCAAAGGACTTGGTTCGAGCGTGCCGTTGTATTGGTTAGGCTCAGTAAGCATGGTGCCTTTAAGCCCTTGAAGAGGAGAGTTGAATGGCCAGTGGTCGCGATCGTCATACGACAAACCACCGATGGGGCCCTGAATAATTGAAGGATTGGTATTAATCTCCGACTCTTCCGAGTCTTGAATGTGACCAATTTCAGGAATCGGACTGCCGGCGGTTGGGATACCGGTCGCACCCATATACGGTTTATCATCTTCGTCCGTGGAGTTGGCAACGCTCTGAGGTGGTGAACTAACACCCATCCGTTTCTGGAACGAGGTGTCCGCATGGCCAGAAGAGGCATGTACTTGTTGCTTGAGAGGACTGCCTTTTCGACTTACTGTGACATCGTGAGTCAATTCCCTCATTGGACCGGAACCCCAACTTCTGGGCCGACTTAGTGACTCGGTAACTGGAGAGTGATTCGACCCTATGACGGACGGCTCAAGAAGAGACGCTACGGCAGACTCTACACCAATCGGTGTATGAACAAACTCAGGATTCGCAGCGTTTCCTTTGGCAACTTTCTGGCCAGGATCCAGGGGATCATCAAAGTGCTCATCGGTATAATTTGTCATTCGCTTCGCATCAACACTACTTCCTGCCTCACTCTCTCCAAGTAGGCTGCGTCGGTGCTCATCAAATTCTTCATGCTGACTTTCCTCCCAATGACCATCACTGTGGGAATGTCTGGACGAGGCCCCGTATCCAAGATCCACCCCAGACTCGTTTTGTTGGTCGCTTATCGCTCTCCGTCTCTCACTGCTATGATCCGTATTTCGCGTGGATCGAGCTAAATCTGTGCTTGGTGCTGAAGAAAGAGAGTCAATCGACATCCTATGACCAACATGAGACAAGTGCCCTTGTTGAATGATTGCTTCTTCGTTTTCTCCCCGCCCCTCTTGATAGCTTGCAACGCTCTGGATCGGGCTAAGGGCGCGGCGATTGAAATATTCGCCATTATGGCCAATATCCTTTCCGGGGGTGTAGGAAGTATCCACATTGATGTGCGGGACGTTTGGACTAGAAGTTTTGTCATGTTTGTGAATAGTTTCCTCCTCGACTCCGTCAATATGGAGTGGAGGATTGGATAGGTTGCTACGGGAGGACTTTAGGCTCTTGTTGGAAGGACGTGGAGTAACGTTGAGATCCCTGGCCACCGGTGAACCGATCTCTCGTGGGGAGCCCCGGGTGACTTCTCCATGCAGCGGATCAACCGTATTATCGGATTGCTGTGATAAAATGGACTGTCTGGTAACCTGGGATTCCAATTCGCTCCGCAAATGGGGCATGGGTGGCACGTCATGTTTCTCAAAAATGAGTTCGGTTTCATTAATGCTTTCACTTCCACTACGTCTTTTCTTCCGTTCGCGCTTGCTTCCAAAGCTCGAAGTGGAATCATGATGTTTCAAAGCAGCAGCAGTGAGCGCAGTTCCAACAATCTTTGCAGCTTCGGCGTCGCGAAGTCCTTTGCTCTTTTTTCGGTGTACTCCTGGTTCTTCCGGGGCTAAACGTCCGGACAACCTTGAACCTCTTCTTTCGTGGCGTGGTGAACGCTGTTTTTCTCGTCTCCGCTCTCTTCTGCTGGAAAGCTCGTTTGAAGGGCTCAGCGGACTCTTGGGTTCACTCTTGCTGACAGTCACGCGTGATTTACTCACATCCGGAGCACTAGAGTGTTTCGACAGGCGTCTAACAAGATCGTCTTTGGAGCCAACACTGCCTGAGACGCGAGATGTGCTTGTATCACGTTCAAACTTTGCGCGGTTGGACTGCACCTTTTGGTCTTTCTTTAGCTCTTTCAATTCAGGGAGAATTAAGCGACGAATTGCGTCTTCTACCGTCTCGAGAAGCTTGGGGTTATTGAGAGATGAGCGAGAAGTCCCCGACCGAAAAGAGTATTGGTCGCCACCCTTGCTATGGGAAAGCGCAGAGTTACTCAGTAGGCTTGATTCCGGACTGACCAAGTCTTTCTCTCGGTGTTTTCCTGATCTTTTCCGGGAAGATTTTATATCCGAATCAAATACGTCCTTTCCGACATCGCGACTTCCGGATCTTTCGCTGTATCTCTGTTTTGAACGCGAAATATGGTCTTTCGGAGTGCTGCTCAGTTTTTCGGCGGCCTTTTGTGCAATTCTTTCCCGACTTAAACTACGGCTTCTTCTGCGAGAGGGAGTCTTCAGGAGATTATCATCTTGTTCTATGCGTTCCTCGTCACTAAAACTTTGCCGTCTGTGGCGTTGAGTCTGCGAGGCGCCCATCGTGCTATCCAATAGGCTATCAGGGGGCATAGAAGAGATTTCGGAGGTAGGTTGTATATATCGCGACGAGACGGCACTGCTCTGGTCCACAAATTCGATCTCGACCGGCGGTCGACGAGCAGTGGGTGTCTCCTCCGCTCCGGAAGTAGTTGAGCTCTCGTCTGCGGCTTCCTCGGTCAGCTCCTTTGTTCGGCTGGGGGTCCCCAGAGAGATCCGTCTCGTATAAGAGGGTTTTCGACCGGAGGCACTTTCGGTGATGTGCACGTGGTCGTCTCGATTTCTATTTTTGCGTGATGAGGACGGGGTGACTCTGACGCGGACACTCGGTCGCGGGTTGAGGCCACTGGCTTTTTTCCCGCCTTCAAAGTACTCTATCAAAAGGGAGGTGTGGGAATTGTGTCCGGATCGTGAGACCTTGCTTTCTTCGCGATCGCGCGGCTGTGATTTCCGGCGTGTGGATATCGTGATTGGACTTCCGTCGTCTGGGATGGAGTAGGATGTCTTATCGGTTCGTCGGGAGATATCTGTGGCGAGGTCTGTGCCAGTGCCGGTGCCGGTCCCACTGGTATCGAGGAACGATGAATCCGTGGGTGCTGGGAGAATTGGTCTGCGGGTGTCAACACCCATCTTTGTTCAGACAGACCTCTACCTGGCGAATATCATACTCAAGGATGGAAAAGGAACTTGCAAGGCTTCGACAGTAGAAGGGCAACAATGATCTTGGATTTGAGGAGGTATGGTGAATACTGCGTGGAATTGTGTATAGCTGATATTACCTCGTCAAAAAATGTGTTTCGGAGCCCAGCAGTATGAAGAAAGCGAGGGCAATGATGCGGTCGAGGTCGCTCACAAAATCCTAAGAAGTTCTTCTTGTCAGTCCACTCTCTCATTCCATTGTGACAATGTTGGTATGATGAATTAGCATGCGGCATCCAGGAGAAGGAGACAATGCTCACAATTTCAGGTTTGTTGATGCTGGGGGTTGGAGGAAATTGTTTGCTTTGTGATGGGGGTTCAAGTTCCCTCGAGGCACAACTGTGAAGGTTTAAAACTGTCACAGCATCCTCTCCAAACAATGAATTACTTTTAACGGTCGCACGACGAGCACAAGGAAGAAATAGAACTAGGATAATCTTGCAGATGGAAAATGAAGCATCAAAAGTAGTATATCGAGTATAGAAGAACTCTTAAGGGAAGAGAGTCATTAGTTAATAGTGGGGGGGCGAGGCAAGTGGCAGTTTAGTTCGAAGAAAAATTCCATTTGGGTGGCTGGAGAGCAAGAGACCGAGTACAGAGAGTAGACACAGAGAGACAGAGACAGAGAGAGAGAGAGAGAGAGAGGGGCGAATAATGCAAAGACAGACTGGAGATGCTTCCTGTCGCTAGTCAACTACCTACATACTAACTAATAGTTAGTTCTCTTGATGCGTTGTTCCCGTCGAGAGAGAGCAGGGCTGAGATGCTCGCTCACATTGGTGGCCTGAGAGAGCCAATTAACGAGTTCATGGAGGATGTGGGATCATCACATTTCTTTGCTCGTCAAGTAGCTCCCTTCTGTGATGGTTGTTGGAGAATTACAAGTTGCTTTACAAGATGTAAACAAGAGATACTTTCCTGCTTATCTGGAAGCTCGTCTTCTCTTCTGGTTGAATCCAGAGAAACAGTCAATTCTATCTATACTGGCATCTATCTTCTCGAGGTTGAGATGCAACACCCAGCCTCCTTTGAAAATCGTGGCTTCTGATTGGCTGGTGGGCTTATATAATGTTTGCTGTGTATTAATAGTACGTCAACGTGTTTGCTCTGTTTGTAGTATGAAGATAGTGCTTTGGAATTGGGAATACATACAACCATCTGTGTGTGTACTCCGTATGAAGTAGATTAATCAAGAATTCAGCTGGCTTGTTGCTGAGACAGCCTGAGAAGAACAGGATGAATATCCACAAAGAAAGAGACCAAGCAAAAGTATAGATGAATTAAGTCTCCCAGTATGAGAATACTAGCACCCTCAAGAAAACGATTCAACTGTAGCTGTCTCCTGATATATACTGTCTTTGAGTTGACAAGATGATACCTATCAACTACTCCGTACAGACTCATACCAAAGTCGCGATTCACTTGTTGTATTGTTTTACCGTAATTGACCAATCAGCATCCAGCATCTCTCGACCGTAACTGCCCCGTACGATGAAACATACGAATCCCTGCTGTATGGATGTATTTTATTGTTGTTTCTGTCTCTTCCCATCCCATCCCAGTTCATAACTAACTGGCAGCTGTGAGCCATTTTTACCTCTTCTTCTTCCTCTTTTTTTCATCAGAACAATCGAAAGAGAGTGCTTTTACACTCTTGACGAGGGCCTCTCTTCCCTCTCTGCAGATTTTCAGGACCAATTGACATCACAACTGATAACAATCTGGAGTAATCTATCCGCGTCCGCCCGCCGAAAGCCTCCGCTTCAAGTGCTTTTGATAAGGGCCTTGAAAAGCCTAGGGCAAAGGATTGACCAACCATGCTCTGGTCGCGGTATACCCTTCTCTGTACGCTCGCTGCTGCGCTGGGCGGGAGTAGCGGTGTCGGCGCATCGGCCCATTGGGAAAAGAGGCAGGATTCTATTAAATGTGGGCAACAATCCTTTCAGCAATGTTTCTCCACTGAGAAGAGAATTCTTTTTTGTGAATTTGCTAACCACTTATTTGTAGCGGAGTCAGCCTCTGCCACAACGAAATTACCGACTGCTGCAGCAACTACGGACAACCCCGCAACCTCCTCTCACACTTCTGGTGCAGCGCAAACCGCGACAGCTACCCCCACCACCCCCAAGTCTGTCCCTGAAACTGGGGTAGCTACATCTACGCAAGCTGTGCCTTCCCCAGAGCCCACAGATAGCCATGTGGAGGCGTGTCATGATAAGAACAGCCCGAGCTACCCGTTTTGCAAGCCGAGCAACGGTCAGGAGGTTTATATTGGTGATTCATATTTCGGTACGAGCAACACGAGATTCCCTCTGTTCGTGCTAGGAGCTAATATTAATGAACCACAGTAACATGGGACGTTGATGCCTTCAAAATCAATTCCACCGTCCAAATCGTCCTCAACTATGTCAACACCACTAAAAACGAAGGCCAAGTTGCCTTCACCTCCGATCGTATTCCCAACAAAATTGGTTTCATCACTATTAAAATGGACCAAGCCTGGCTCCGAGACGAACCTCGCAACAATCTGACATTCCTCCTCGTCAACTACGACTTAGCCACTAACGATCACAGCACCCGGAAAACCGGCCCCACGATCTCCCTGACCAGGGTACCCGTCCAGCACTACCCACCTCCTCCGCCCTCAAAACCTAACAAACTAGGCCTGATGGTCGGCTTGCCAGTTGCGTTGGTTGTTGTATTCGTCATTTCCTGCGGACTGTGTATCGGGATGAAGAAAGAACGGCGTATTGGTCTTGGCAACATCATGGGCCGTCGAAGCAAAGGGTACAGCGGCGCAAAATCGCGAATTGAACGACTTGGAGGTCGTGGTCGACGCCGGGATCGATCCATCAGAATGGATGATTTGGAGGATCCAGACCGGTATACGGATGATCCACTGGCTCATGAGAGAGAGGATATGGACAGGTTTAATGAGATTGAAAGAAGCCAGGGAAATGCGTTTAGGACTGAGCTTGCAAAGATGAAGACTTGGAGATAATAAAAAAAAGAAAGACAAAATGGGAAGTATATACTCTTGGAGAGCGAGAGAGACAGAAATATATATATAGTCCCAGCTCCCATTTGTTCATTTCATTTCTGCTGCTGTCATCCCACAACACACACAGAGAGAGAGAGGGTCAATTGAGCTTCTCCTCTCCGTTATTTGGGATTAAGCAAGAGCCGCCTCTTTGAAATTTTCGAAAAACACGCAAAGCAACAATTTCAGCATGTGCTGCACATGTTTTTACCCTTGTCTTTTTTGCTTTGCATGTACTGTATGATCAAGCTATAGGGATCCATGCCCACGAGAGAATAATGTATATGAAAGTGGGAGAGGAGAGATTGGATTTAGGGGTAAAATGAGGTTTCTGGAATTGGAAAAGATTTTGGGGCCTGGGGTTCTTCTGCTTTCATAAAAACACAACGAGAGGGAAATATGTATGTAGTTACATGTATGTAGTTATAGGCCAGCAAGAACGAGCGGACGTCGAATATTTTTTTTTTCTTTTTCTTTTATTCGGTCTAACATGTAAACAACCAAGAAAGCAAAAGAGGGTAGTTAATGCATTGCTGGAAGGTTATCATGATTGTTTCATTATTCATTTCTTCTAAGAATCAATCTCCCCCTCAGGCAGTCCCAATCTCTCCGGGCTTTCTCTCCTTGTTTTTTTTGGGCTCCTGGGTCTCACTGAGAAATCGAACACGCCGCTGTTTCTTTGTCGCAAAAGGTAAACTTGTGAAAAGAAAAACACAAACCTTGACTGTTGCTAAAACTCCCAGATGCTTTCGTTTCCTTTCTCCCTTCTCTCCCTCGGGTCATGTGAGAGCTTTCGGAGTAAGCATACTCTATAGACCAGAGCGAGAAGACGAGAGAAAAGGGAATGCAAAGTAAGAGACAAATAGAAAGGACAATGAGATATAAGACAAGAACAGGGTAATACAAGCGGCTCAAGAACTTGATAGGAAATAGTGATCAGGTTGATATAGTGTCCCCATAAAAATCCCTCAGTAATTTCGCGACCTCGTTGTAATCTTCCTTCACCTCAGTAAGAGTCTTCTTGATGTTTGAAAGAGATTTTGCCTTGTCGGGCTCGTCCACAATGCCAGACTCATCTTTTCGGGCTCCAAAGTTTTGGATCTTCTCACATGCATCTTTGACCTTGGTTAAACCGAGAGTGGCAGAGGAGCCTTTCAGAAAATGTCCCAACTGGGATACTTCGCTGAGATCTTGGGCAACACTAACCAAACGAATGCCAGTTAGATATGAACGGGATGGCTTTACAAGGAACAAAACATTGAAACGTTGTCGGGTACATATTATGTTGATCTCGCGGGTGAAGAGTGGGATGTCGGCATTCGTTCGGAGTATGTCACGAGGGGTCACGGTGACGTCATGTGGTGAGCAACTCACATTGCATTTTCCATTTTCACAAAAGTAGCCTCTGCCTGATCGAAAAACCCATAAACGATGCCCTTGCTAAACTCCCGCGCGTTATCATCATCCATTTCTAGAATTTGATCAAACGTTGTTCGGTCGAGTAAGTCTTCTCTGCCGTTGAGGTTGATACCAAGTTCATCTGTCTGTGAGTGGAGAAAGTAAAGGTCAGCTTGAGGATCCTGCTTGAGCTGCAATGGATTGGGGGACAATGTAGACATAAAAATCAACATAACGTAGGGTATAATACCGATTCGTCGGCAGTTGGAGTCGCTGACGGTGCCATTTTGGATGACGAAGGATCGGAGCGGACAGATGTGTAAGATGAATGCACCAAGGATGGCATGATTTTTTTTTCGGTCTGCTTTGAAAGCGAATCAAGCCCCCACTGCGTCTTAGAAAGCTAAGACTTTCCTCCGTCGCACTCAAAAGAGATCTGGAAGAAGTAGGAAGAGAGCCAGTACTGTAGATGGAAGTAATGTACGTCCAGAAATACTGCTTGGGCTATCACTCGCGTCAGAATCGAAAAGGGAGAACGAAACGACCTGATATCGAATGTGAGCGCCAAAGGCTGGGATGGTAAGGAGAAGGTTCTGGGAGATCGTGCTCCTTATGCTCAAGTTAGCCAAACAATCTGGATTAGAAGTACAGTAGATGCAGAGCAAGAGATGAAAATACAATGTGGCAAAACAAGGAGTGTGAGGAAAAGATCTAGAATCGCACGAGCTCAAGATGCCATTGCTTTTTGCATTTCTACAATGGTTTGCCACATCATGTCAGGCCCTGTCTTGACTTCCAGAAGTGATCACCATTTCTTGATATGGGCTAGTAGGCTTGAGAAGGGCGAGGGGGGCACCATGCAAGCATGAGAGATAGATGGCCACCGCAACCTATCAAGCAACCGGTAATCGAAACATCTGGCTAACATACACAGAGTAAGGCATGCGCATACTCTTTGTGTTTGGAAGAGAGGAGAAGAGGGCACGCGAGCAAGGTCATTGTTTGGCTATGTACTCACCTCTTAGTTGGGTTGCACTGGGAGCAGACTCACAGTGCCTAACTGGGGCAATACCAAACGGAAAAGAATCAGTGACACTGCAAATTTGTATGAAACCGAGGCTGGAAGTCGCTGGACAGAGAAATAAGAAATGGACCACAATTAAGAAGGCTGGAAGTGAGAAAGTTGTGTGAGGGAAAAAGTTTACAAGCAACAGTGATGATGGAGGTGGTCGAGGTGGTGGTGGTGGTGGTGGGATTTTGCTTTGTGGCCGCGGGGAAGAGCAAATGAGGTAATCAGCGACAAGGAGAGAGAGGATTTTGGGGAACCAACAATCAAGTAGCTAATAATTGTAAAATTCACCGGGAAGAAGACTGAGCTCTTCAGTGTTTAGTTCACTGAACTGAGGAGATAAGCATCTTTTGGACTGCAATACATGGATGATGGACAGCAAAAGGTTTCAGAGACAGCAAGGAAACACCAAAAAACACCCAACAATTAGGTTCAAAGACTTATTTTTTGGTGGAAAAAAATGAGCATTTTAGATCACATACCTCAATATTATTATTCAACAAAAAGACTCTTGATGTACTCCTTAGTTATTTAGAATCCTTCACCAAGTGACTGACAAGACTCAGTCCACAGTAACTTAGTAGGTAGTTATGTATGAGTGGCAAAGACCATCTGGCAGGGAAACTCTCAACTTCCAATTCACATCTGGAGCAATTGGTATGAAAGGGAAGATGTTGTCTCGGGAAAAGAACCGAAAAAAAGAAAAAGAAAAGGATGAAGCAAGAGGAGAGATAGGGAGAAGGAAGAGGTAAAGAGGCTACTGACAGGAAGTCAAGAAAGAGAGGGAGACAGAGACGGCGAAGTGACTTGAAGATGCGAGGAACAACAGCTTGAACTCACTCATAACTACAGAGTCCTACATATATGTAAGTATAAGTAGCACTCCACTCTAAGGCATGAGCTAACTACCTATGTAGTCAACTAACTTAACTTAATGGAGGGGCAGAGAAAGCGGAAAGCATCACAGTGAGCGTCCATCCAGACTCTCTGCTCCACACAAGTACCAAACCCCATCGTGATGTACTGCTGTTTACACCCGCTATCATTCTACTACTGGCTACTACTGGCTCTGTTTGCAGCGTCTATGGCACCTAGATGCTGACCAAGGATGCCTGTGGGGTAAGAGACACCCCCTATACCATATCTCAGGTCCTTGGGATGATCGAACAGCCCTCGTCCCTGCCCATACCTACTGTTAGGCTCTGTCCACGTATAATCCGGCATTTGACCGCTCATTGCGCGTCTTGAGTTTAGTGATAGGATGGTGAGATCAAGTGGCCTCGAATAATAATAATAATAATACTAATGCGAACCATCCTGACCAGCTCTTCATCTTCTAGTTATGCAGATTTCACAGTGATCCTCCATGTGGAGGATTCTGTCTTTCTTCACCCTTTTTCAACCACTTGCTTAAGTAGTTACAGAGGGATCCCAGAATCTATTTTCAGACAGTATGCTTGTCTTTTCGGGCATCTAAACGCGCAGGGGAAGGGCCTGAATCTCCGTCCTCCTGTGCAACCGATGTTGAATACGAAATGGCCAGGCCCAACTTCAGGGTTTCTGGTCCCTCGTTTACACAAATCTGTCTTTCATCTTCTTGACAGGAAGGGCATACTCCTTAGCTATCTATTATTATGATCATGTCTTTTCGCATGGGTTCTGTGTTGAGAGGAAGCCCGAGGCATTTTACTACTACACACAACCACCCTTTTCCTGCACGAATTTTTCCACGGAGCCTGGAGGACTCTCAAAGAAGAGCCTAAAATAAACTTCCCACGCTTAGATCGCCCCCCAAGTGACGGGATAGTAACGGAACAGTCTCGGCCTTTCCCCCTCCAACAGCCACGAAAAGTTTCCACTGCTCGCCTATCATAAACATGATGGGAGTGCAAAAACAGAGAACAGCCATCATATTTACAGTTGCACACGCTGTTTCCTGCAAGATGACGATGGTGCGATGAAACCTTTCCATTAGCCGCCAATCATAGACCACAGTGGGGGCCGCCATCAGGGATGAATCATGAACGGGGTGATCAGAGCTGCATAACAGGCATATGTGATGCAGCTCTGCGAACCTCGCAGAGAATAACAATCCACAATAATAACGCTCTTCAACTGCATTTCGAAGGAAAAGAAATTTCTCGCAAAGAAAAATTCAAACAACTGATTACAACAGAGAAAGTTCCCAGCCTCCCCCAGGTCCCAGGATGAGCTGATACTCCGTTTTTATCTCTTCCGTCCCTTCAATACAGAGACTCGAGGTCAATTTCTGATGGCGGAAGGTATTAATATTATTCCGTCTGGGGCTATCCAAATGACATCACTGTATTTTTGGATACAGTGGGTGGTAATTACTATTACCAGAGCCCGAAACAACAACCAATCAGTTGTTGTATCGGTGTAATAACTATACCTTACACGGTTCCTCGATTCCGTCTTTTTTTTTCACTCGAAGATATTTTGAGATCTTGGAGACTCTTTGGAAGAATGCAGATGCGACAAGATGGAGTACAAAAGTGCACTCGTCATCTTAATCTCCTATAGCAGATATTGCCGGACAATTTCTCCGCGGAACCTATTCGGAATGTGGGCTGGTCACGGCTTTATTGGCATCAAGTCAGAGAGACCCTCTCCATGGCTGATAGGGGTAGAATATAACCTCATATCACTTGAACAGATTTTTTGCGCCAGTGGCAGCGCAATCAGTCTATGCCTTCCAGTTTCAATTGAGATTTGGCTTTGAGAGATGCACCATGGATCTCCTCAAGGTGCACAACAGACCTTTTTCTGTTTATTGTCTGTGCTTCGAAAGAAAGGTGCATTGGGAGAGAACGGAACAGGGTCAGTTGCGATACTTATGTTCTCCTGACAATTCTCACACTGGTCCGGGCTCTTCTTCTTCTTCTTCTTTGTTTTTCCATCCTATCTAGTACATCTTTGCTGAACTCAACTACAATCATGGTGCAAATTCTCGCAATGCCTCGAAGAAATTCCTAGTCTCTTCAATATGGGAATATCGTAGGCCTGAGACCCTTACCCTTGAGCAACGGCGGATCATGCGTTGCTTCGGAGAAACGGTTGATCCACGGTGGAAAAACGTCTCGTAAGACATGATCCACCGTTGCTTTACGGCATTTAGGTTTCTCAGACCTACGATAATCTGATGTGGAGGTTGTCCCTTCTCTCTGTCAGCTTGCTCTGCATACGCAAAATCGCCCAAAGTAGACTTCACAACTAAAGGACCTTGACCTTTCATCTCTCATTTTCCCGCCAAGTCCTTGTCATCAAAAGCCGCCGTCCCTAGAGAGTTCTCCCGCGAGAACTAACTAAATTGGCCCTGAAATACCTGAGCGCGGCCGGATAGAAGGAGCACAATGGCAGGTCCCATTCCACAAACCTCCCAAGTCTCCTCGCGATTTATCTCTCTCTAAATACTCAAACTTAGCCAAATATGGTTCTTTCTTCCCCGAGAGAACGGTGGCGGGAGGCACTCGAGCGCCAAAACAAGCGAAATGAGTATCTTTCGAGAAAATGCCTGGAGCAGAATAATGGATGATCTCATACGTCGTGAGATGCAAGCCTTACTTTTTTTTTTTTTTTTTTTTTTTTTTTTGGTTTGGTTTGGTTTTGGATGATAGATCTGAACGATTGCACAGGAATCATCGCCCAAAGTCTGAAGTTTCTTGCCAATGTGCCTGTGGTTTACTACAGAATGCACCACTGGCTTTCTTGGTGATTTCTGTGGTATCCTGATAATACCTTTTCTGTATCTTCATATGTGTGTCATAATATGCTTGTGGAAGAGAAAAAAAGGAATCAGGAATGCACATTGAAGGAGACTGCGGAGTGCACTGTCCAAAGTGAATTGGACATGACATAGAACTTCAAGCTGCTATTCTTCTTCTTTTTTCAGCTGTCTGTCAATATTTCTGAGAAAAGCTCTGTTACTTTTTCTAAGCAAAGAATCGAAAACAATCTGCCCGAGAACAATAAGGCTTTTAGCAACAGTTTCCATTTGAATCTGCCCTTTGAGAATGATTACTCTTTAACTTTCTGGTTTATTAAAACATGTAGTATTCCACCAAAGAGCTCTATCACATATGCTGGTGATGAAACATCTGCTACTAAATATGTTAAGAATCCATTTATTTA
This sequence comes from Emydomyces testavorans, assembly GCA_029449355.1. Lineage (NCBI taxonomy): Eukaryota > Fungi > Ascomycota > Eurotiomycetes > Onygenales > Nannizziopsiaceae > Emydomyces > Emydomyces testavorans. The sequence goes on along the minus strand of CP120630.1, from coordinate 2,650,087 downwards.
TTTTTTTTCTGTTGGAACATCCTCCTCCAGCCCTTGAGATGGTACAATAGTATCATCTTTGTTATCCATGCTTGAAGTCTGCAGTGTATGTTATATGAAACTGTTTAGCAGCATGGTCATAATGTTGGATACATCTTACAACAGTGGGAGCTTCAGCTCGGGATTCGGGCAAGTGCACCATATTGCAGGATCCGAGGTTATGAATTTCATGACAAACTCTTTAGGTATATATGGAGTAAAGAAAGGGATCCATGATTTTATATTTTAGAGAAGGAAAGAGCAGTTCCCTAAAATAAAAGAGAAGAGAGAGAAAAAAAAAGAAAGAAAGACCTGATACAAGACAATGAAAAATGCAAAATGTCAACAACAATATTTCTTCATGATAGCTTTAAATGAAGGATCTTGCAAAAGCTCTGTTGCGGTTGGACGCTTCTCAGGAAGATAGCTGAATCCTCTAGACATAATGGACAGTACATGCTGTCTCTCAGTTGGATCAGCTTCAGGATGTCTGTCTGCAATTCTTTTTGCAAGAGTATATGTAGGATCGGGCTTATAGTCCTGATCATACCACGTATCGAGACTGCTATCAGGATCAACATAATGACCCTTCCATTGTTCAGGCAGTGGACCTAAGCATTTTACCATGCTGGTCACCATTCCACCATTAAACCAGACAAAGAAAGGGACAAATCCAAGATAGAGTTCCGCAAAAATACACATGTAGCTCCACATATCACAAGCAAAGCTTGGACCTTTGTTATGAAGTCGATCTGGGGAGCAATATACAATAGGCGGGCGGCCTTGTGGAGTCACCGGAGCACCAAGTTCCATTGCCAGGCCAAAGTCACCAAGATAGAATGTCTCCGTACGTAAATTCTCAGGGACCTTGAGGGGCTTAACAATCTGTCCCTGCTTCCAGAGCGGTAAATCTGATAGGGATTCTTTTAATGGCCGGCCGAGAGCCTCGTATTTTGCACGTCTGCTGAGGTGGTTGAGAGGAACTATGCCCCACATACAATTTCTTTCGTTTAGATCTGTAAAAAGGTATTAGGATATGTACTAAAAGGGAATTAGCAACCCAGAGTTTACTCACCACGGTGCACAATTCCAGCTTTGTGTAGGCTCTCCAAGGCCTCCAGCAATTGCCGAGCAGCAGACATGCGAGTTGTCATTGACTTCTTTTGCACATCAAGATCATAAAGGCATGGACCCCGCAAGGGAAACACCAGGACTCGGTGAGAATGCTTGCCTCCAGGTAGGAGAAAGGTTTCCAAATATGTAACCAGATGAGAGGCATCCTGTACATTCTGAAGAATTACTTTCTGCATGTGATATTCATGTTCTCCCGACTCTCCTGAAACCATGATTTTGAGAGCCACATCTGTCTTATCCTGAAGATCATGAGCCATCCAGACAGTGGAGAAGCCACCATGACCAAGTTTATGCTCTATGCGGTATCTCTGATTGAGCACTTCACCAATGCAGACTGGATAGAATAGATGCGAGTGTTGCGTCTCATTGTATCTATGAGAGGGCTCAGACTCTGCCTCGATGTCAATTTCCTCTGACTCATTGCTTGCAAAGGAGCCCCAGTCGGAGTCACTGTCCTCAGGGTACTGGGGTATCGCCGCTGTTATCTCCATAGGTGGCATGTCGCTCGCGGAAGACAGAGTGGGTGTTTTCAAGAGTAGGAGTTGTGTTGGTGTGTATATGTGTGGGATCATAGATGAATGAGCCACAAAGATAAAAACCACAGAAATAGAGGAACTTATGAGAGAGAGAGAGAGAGAGAGAGAGAGAGAGAGAGAGAAAGGAGATGGCTGAAAGCAGAGAGTCCTTGAAGCAAAGAGATGCAGCCCCTATAATGCGATTTTCCAGGCCAGGCGGTGTGATGCTGGCTGCCTAGTTTCAGTAGTTAACTGTCAATCAACAAGCATGCCCATAACCAACCCCCTGGATACATAGCTATACACACTAATGCAACTCCTCTCTTCCATCTCTTGTGTTCTAAGGTGAACTGGTCATGACTCACACTGGATACTAATGCATGCGTGGTGTCAGGTGTTTTGGCACAGTCCCCCTCAGTGTATCCCAACTCTCAGTTTTTTCACGCAAAATTCTTCCTTGGGCACCCATTTCAGCTGATGCGCCGCAAAAAGGGCACCAGCACTTCAGTTGATTTGGTTAACACCATCACATATTCTAGCACTTGTTGAGGCTGTTCAGAGTGCTGGGATGTCGTGGAATCCAAGTCACTAGAGGACCTGCCATCCAATCGATTCACCTGCACGGTGATGGATTCCAGCACCAAGAGAGCGCTGCCTTCCTGTGCGCTTCCATATTCTCCCTTCTGGTTCCCGTTCATTGCCTATGCCGAGGGTCAATGCCAACTCAAGAGCTTCTCTCCCAATCAATTCAGCGGCGCAGCGATAGCCTCGAATCCAAAGGAGAGGGGCACTTTCCGGGCACTCCTGCAATACGCTCTATATGGTTCTTTTTGGCCACGTCAGGAATCTGCTGCCACTTGTCGCCTTCGTGCCTCAAATATCTCAAATGGGTTACGTTGCTTATGTGAATGAGCGGCGCTTTTCAAAGTTCCGAGCTGGGTCAGCCCGGTCGTTATTCTATATCTCCTGAATATGTAAAGTCCGTCACTTCCCCCACTCTCTTCCTATTGTTTCACCTCTCTCATATACGCGTCAAGCAGCACACTCCCGCCCGAACACTCAATTCTGACTACTTCGGCCTTAAGCTCTTGGTGTGACATTCCCTTACGGAGAACCTGTCTTCTCTTTTCAGACTCCTCTTTAGCATTGCGACCTATAACCCTTCTGTCACCTAACATCCAAGTCTATAACCCATGGCCTTCCCCAATCATCTCGCCGAGGATTGCTACGATGGCGCAATCGACGGCATTCAGCTGGGATGGAGCAATAGTGCAAAGTCCTGGTTGGGCGGACAAGCAGCGAAGTCGAAAGTCGACCGCAATGCTCTAAAGGCCGTCACTGAACATTTGCTCCACCGCTCTGCAAAGCGACTTGGCCAGGACCGCGCTCGTGTCATGTATGGCAACTAAATCATACTATGGTATCTTTATTCGCCAATTAGTCCAGTACTCTGACTTTGTCTTAGCGCAAGGCCTCACGACACAACCACCGATATGGCGACTGGCATGATGCATGAAAATCAGTTTCATGTCTCAGGTATACTGAGGCCTGGTCGATTGATGGTCCATATTTATCTTAGTGACTTGGGCGAGGGACCGTCAGGATTTGACAACCTGAAAGTGACACGGGAAAGTGTGGTTAAGCGCCACCAGAAAAATTCAGACCACTGAATGGCACCAATGTACGTGGTTGATTCACAGGTTATCTGGATGGATGTACAAGGAGGATTGTTTAAGGAGAGTCAGGAGAGTATTGTGCACTCAATCGGAGGTCATGTTGGAGATTTGAGACTTAAGGGAGAAACTCCTGGCTGCTATCAAAAGTTATTGAGAGTTGGTTTTCTTTGGTTACTACTAATTCACAGATCAGCTTAACAATATGAATCTCTCTACTCACAAGGAGGAACACGCATATCAATATAACCAATAACAGTCTCGGGTAGAAGCCAGGCAGGTCAATCACGCACAGGTTCCAGGACAGAGAATAAAAAGGGAAAAGAAGCTGTTGTGGCCAAGGTTTGAAAAAGGGGCCAGCTGCTATGAGGGGCACGTGACTCAATTAGCCCCTTGCCAGGGGGCATGCAAGGAGTTCACAGTGCGAATTCTTAGAATAAAGAACATACATACTTTATCATATTGCTGAAACAGAAACACAGTCTGAATTAGACCAAGAGAAGCCTGTCGTCCAGATCTTTAAAGTTGAAATCCAACATGAAGTGGAAAGTCTTGATAATCTTTCAGTGTCATGAGTTGGAGGACATCCAATTTCCAAACTGTCATCAAAAAGATTTGTGATAGATATGAATGGTGAAAAACTTGGAGAAGGCGGACAAGTTGTGGACTAAATATAGTTATTTTCATAGGTTTATGTTTTCAGTTGCTGGCTCTGCTGACATTGGAAGAGTAATTGCCCGAGAAGTAATCAACTTCAACATTTGAGTGTGAAGAAGATGGAACATCAGAAAGGAACAGAGATTGCTTTTATCTAAAGCCTGGGAAAAGAAAAGAGCTTCATGAGACTGCTTTTTATTTTAATCTTGGCTTTTTAAGTGTCTATTCTACCCCAAGTGAAGTTCATTGGAAATGGCAGAATGGCAGTCTTTGAAATAAAAAAGGCGTCTTTTCTATCCGCACTCTCAGCGGTGCTCATTCACCATTCATAACCATTCCTCATATCATCATCCAAAACAAAAAAAACTAATTTGAGACTGACCGAAAGCAAAATAAGAGCGCATGAGACAAAAAGCGTAATCCATGGTATAAACAGTAAAAATAAAACTGGGAAGTAACATCAAAGTCATCAAAATACTCTATGCTTCTATGCCAGCGGCGAACTCCTTCTCCTTAGCTGCGAATTGGGCCTTCTCATCAGCCGACAAGTCCCAAAGAGGATGGTCCTCACCAGACTTGATATTTCTGTGGTACGTTCGAATAATGCTGTCGGCATCATCGATAGCAATGGGTCGAATATCAGCCAAGGCCTTGATCTTAGCTGTGCACTCCTTGTACTCTGCATCCGTCATCTCGAGATTGAGCTGCTGAGCACGTGACTTGATGGCATTCCATCCAGTGAGACGAGAAGCGAAGTGAACGTATCTGGTCATGCCGAAATCGGCCGGGTTGATAATCTCATAGGTGCTGGGATTGTTGAGGATAGCCTTGGCGTGAATACCAGCCTTGTGTGTGAAAGCACAGAATCCAGTAATGTAATTGTTGAAGGGAATGTTGATCTGGACGGCTTCGGAGACGAGGTCCTCGATTTCCTTAAGCTTATGGAGCTTATACTTGCTCATGACGTAGTTACGATCAACGGCGATCATGCGGGCCATGAGACCGCCGAGAGGGGTGATGCCGTTTCGTTCACCGATACCAAGAACGGAGGTGTCGACGTGAGTGGCACCACCTTCCAAAGCGCAGTAGGCGTTAGCAATTGCACATCCGGTATCATTGTGCAAGTGGATTTCGATGTCGCACTTGACGACGCCACGCAAGACGCGAACGAGCTCATAGACTTGACGGGGAGAGGCGCAGCCAACGGTATCTGCAATACCAACTCGATTGACGCCAACTTGGTCCACCGCCGAGTACAAGGAGAGAAGCTCCACCAAATCTGATCTGAACGAATCCTCACTGGAAAATCTGACCTCAATTCCCTTAGACTTGACGAACTCGATGACTTCAATGGCAGTGTTCTTGATATATGTCATATCCTTTCCATGGGAATGCTCACGGAGGTAAGACGAGGTACCGATAACGACATCACTGTAAAAGTTAGACACTTGAAGCACCCAGAAAAAGAAAAGAAAAAAGCAAGAAAGAAAAAGAAAATAATTCTTACACTCCATCGACACCAGTCTCGACCGCTACTCGGGCATCATCCATGTGACATCTGATATGTGTGAGAATCTACAACGGTCGTAAGGTCAGCTATGGTCCTCCATTTGCTTTCGAAGCTATGCATGTAGTTGCAGACCTTCGCCTTTAGTCCAAGCTTGCAGATAGCTTCGCAATCCTTCCTCGACTGCTCTGAAGCGCACGGGCTGGTAAGCTCTATCTATTACAACATGTTAACACTTCTCCAACAATTTTGCAACACTTCAGCTGAGCGCCGAGCTATGACTCACATAGTCCACACCAAAGTCATCCAACGCCTTGGCAATTTCAATCTTCTTCTGGGTATCAAAGAACGCATTGGCAAACTGCTCGCCCTCCCGCAAGGTACTTTCAATGATCTTGAATCTCGAGACATTGCTTAAGAAATCCGTGACTCCGGCGTTGTGGCCGTATGGGTTTCTCGCAGTGTGCGGGTGGGGGTTCTCGCGAGCGGGAATGGCTGTGTAGCCTGGGTGCTTGGGGAGACCTACCCATTGGGGAAAAAAAACAAGTCAGTGGCATACTCTTGTTGAGATCTGAAGCTGTGCCAAATTCAAATCGGCTCACCGTTAGTACCATTTACACCGTCAGCATGGCCATTGGCCTCGTTTAGAGACATTGTGAAGGCGGGGTAGAGATTGGGATGACTCGAACGAGGGGAGAGTAAATGAAAAGTGAGCCAAGCTTGATGGTGAAAGATGCAGTTAGATTAAGTGATATGAGAGAAGGACTGCGCAGATTTAAATAGATGGAGGGCAATTGGCATAAGAATGGGTGCTGAGATGTCAAAAGAGAGAAGAGAGAGAGAGGCAGCGAGATGACTCTTTTCTCCTTGTGATACTAAATTACTTGACCATACGAGATAAAAAAAAAAGTTACGAAAAATACTGTGTGTATTGCCCGTATTGTGGTTTTGTAGTCAACCAATGAAACTTCACTTTTTGTTCATTTCTCCGCAGCATGGTAATGGTATTTACCCCGTTCCGCAGAGGAAAGCTCGTATGAAATCTATCGGTTATTTTACCAACACTGTCCAAGTACACAGTATGTTTCTTGCTTCAGCTCACCTCAGACCATCAGCCATCTTGTTGCATTCTTGATAGCATCTGCATGGGGCCAGTAGCATTTCAATTGAGGGGTTGCACGGCTGGCTAATGACGATCAAGGAAGAATACGAGCTCAAGGTCAGATAAATACATTGTATGCACAATGGTCTCCAGCAGTTTCTATATATATTTGACTACGGAGTACTACGGTAATACTAGTTCTTATCAACTGTGAAAATGAGTGACGAAAAGGTTGCCGGCCTAGAATCCTGCAGCTGATGACGGAGCAAAAGAGCGGGAAATAAAAAATGCCAAAATCAGAGTTCCGACCACGGAGAAAGATCCTCTGCGACTTTCGAACCGGCCCGACAAGGATTTGACTTGCTATTGAGCCTCCCTCCCTCCCTCTCCTGCACGGAGTTATTACCTCCCTCTAACCTGCGTCGCGTTGTGAGATAATCAAAAAGCATTAACTGAAAGGAACGGAACTGAGGACAGGGCGAACAGGGATTGACTTGATCCAGTGGTTGTTGTCTCGATTTCCTCCGCACATACCCTCGCTGAGGGAAAGCTACCTAACGTACTTACGCAACGGAAATGGAGTATGCTTTGCTGAGCGTCTGTGTTTATTCGTCCCTTCTTTATGCGTAAGTACCTGCTTAGGCAAATGCACCGACGACGGACATTCCGGCCGCTGCATTGAAAAGATGTTAGTACTTGTTCCCCTTTGTCACATGTGCCATTTTCGTTACTGTATAAGGTAGAGTTAAGTCAGGGGAGAACTATTCATTCGGCTTACCTCCCAACAACACATAAATGAAACCCATAATCTTTTGTTTCTTTGGCATATGCAAGGCTTCTTCCGACAGGAAGTCTTCTGCTAGAAGATCGACCAGGGCAGCGTAGATCAGAAGACCAGAGGAACTAGGTTTCAATCAGCAAGGTTCATTTCGCTTTCTTCTTCCTCGACTCCAGGAAAAAGAAAATGCGCACCAAACCTACATCGCGTTGAAGGTCCCGACCATGATTAAACCAAATGCACTCTTGGCATCATAGCTGTTGCGAGCAATCAACCCAATCGCCTGACCAATCGGAGCAGTCGTGCCGAATGCGACAACTAAAAGCCATGGACGAATCGATCCCTTCGGGTACGGGACTGCAGCAATTCGCGAGCCAAGACCGAGACCCTCAAACATTTGATGGAACAAAATGGCAATAAGCAAGACGATAAACCCTTCCGTCTCAATGGACACCGTCATGCCGACAAAGACTGAATGGAAGAGGATGCCACCTTCGAGAATGGTAATGTTCAGGGACATCTTTTTTAGCACTGCTGGATCGACGGTTCCAACTTCTGGGTCCTCTGTTACGTGGACCTGCGATGACTGTTTAAGATCCATCGATTGCGCATCATCGGGACGGCGCGGGCCCGCGGTGCGAAGCATTGCTTGCATCCATTCGCGTTCCTTCACATACTGTTCATAGAAGACCATAAACCAAGTGGGCATTTCGGACGGCTTAGATAAATAGGCGTCTTCGAAACGGTGTGACCCGGAATAAACCCTGCATGATGCCATCAGCGAAATGGAAATCTATTGTAGCCTGCTTTAGCGATAACGAACTTATAAGCTGCTTTCTCGTCATACCACTCCTCTGACGCGGTATCACTCATGATCTTGTTCTCCTTTGGCCAGGAAATATCATTATTTCCACCTTGCCCATGGTGATGATGATGGTTTAGGCTTTCTCCCGTGGCTCCGCCATGACTGTGGCCACCGACTTTTGCATTCATATACATCTCCAAGGCGAAAAGGGAAAACAGCGAGCCAAGCATAATGACACCCGGCAGCGCAGGATACTGCTTCGTAAAGAGGTCTGGCAGACACGGATCATTCAATGAGGTGAATGCAGTTGGAAGCAGCTACTTTGCCGTTAGAAAAAGAATCATTCAACGGGCCCTTAATCATCGATTGAGGGGGATATACATGAACGAATGCCGTCGCAATCAAAACACCGGTACCGAAGTGCTTGCAGAAAAAGAATATTTTCGGTGGAATTTTCAGTCGCCGGAATTTTTTCGCTACGACTGGGAAACCAGCGCCTGTCCGAGAAAATGCGTGAGCTCAATCACAGCGAAGTTTCCCAAGATTCTGGCCCTACCAATAGTACTGAACCCCAGAACAAGAACTAGATACGAATTAGATATTTTCCATATGATTCTGTGGCGATAGGGAAAGGAACAAGCATACACAATGCGACGACATGCAGCGGAAGATCGTACTCTGCAGCTGCAGCTGCAGAGCCACCACATTGAGGTTTGACCATGGCCTCCATGGTGACTGTCTTTCCACGTTTCTAGCTGAACAAAGATAAAAGGTACCGACCAGCAGCAAGCGACATAATCTTCAGTAATAAATATCAATACAAAAGAGTGTGAAAGGAAGAATTGACCGGCAATACGCAAACAAGAAGAGAAGGATGAACAAAAAGTCGCATTGAGCGCCAGTCAAAACACCATACTGTAGAGAAGAAAAGATGAAATGACAGGTCCCAAGGACTGCATTGATATGTCCTTGCAACTTCAACTCTGGATACTCCCAGTCTCCTAGTCCGCAGAAACTGTTTGGGAGGAAATGGCTAGGGTTAGACGACCAGTCTATGGGGTAGCTGTGACAAGGGCATCCTGCCTCGAGGCTTAATTCGCTCCGCGTTTGATCAGATAAGACCTTGGGGCAAATAAGATAAAAAGAGCGTCACTAAATCCGATTACTGGGAGTCCATCGCCTGCTGGTTAACACGGGTGCCATCCGAGATACAACCCTTTCGGCTTCGCAGCGGAAACTAAGGCGGAAAGGGAATGTTGCAGCTACCTCCGAGATTCGTCTGGAGTATGAGATTGACTCAAATTGCAGCCAGGGAGAGTAGCACGCCAAAAGAAAGATGCATCATCCAGGCGCGCGACTCAGTGTCCAGCCATTTTGCAAATGTTGGCTCGACGAGCAGTGGACTTGATGCCAAGAGTTGCAGTGTTTTGGAGCTGCGATGGCTACCTGAATCCGAGGAAATATGTAGTTGAGACACATCTGCCATAAGCCACCAGCGAGCAGAGCAGATAGTTATCCTCAGTTGTAGGTAGTAATGCATCAACCTGCAAAATTGAGGATGCTGAGACTCATTCAGGAGTCATGGTAGCCCGACTTCCGCGGTATGAGGCTCAAGGAAGTTGATCTTGGCCCAGCATCAGGAGAGTCGCATTGGATTCAGCAAAAAAAAAAGAAAAAAACCTCCGCGATCGAGCCCTTTTGCTTCCGACAATTACTTGAACCCAGAGCCGGGGTCTTGGCTATGCGCATCGGTGTGTTACAGCTCAAACGCTGCTCAACCGTCGAGTGTTTCAGGCCAAATGTGCGGTGAGCAGAGAGGAGAGGCAAAAGGCTGCACAATACCACTAACTTCTAAGCCATGAGCACTGCCTCATTCACGCTCGTGACGTAGCTGCATCACTAGAAAAGAAAGGGTAAATGGAGCTGCTTATAACGTCCCCTCTGCTCTCTTCCTGTTCCTTCAACCTTACCGGTCCTTGCTGGATTGTTTGGCCGCATGAAAGATTTCAGATTCTTTGCCCTGAAGCACTGATCTTACAGTACTCGTTCCTGACAGCTGCCAAGATCGTTCATAACTAGCCTTTCCAACCCTCGGAAGAATCGGGCTGATATGGCGACCGCTATGGAGGATCCAAACACAGGGCAGGACGTTGTTATGCGTGGTGCTCCTCGAGATGTTACATGTCCAGATCCAGCAATCCTTGATGAAGATAAGATTTTTGAAGTCGATCCTAGTCTTGAGACGTCAACTACGCAGATCAAGCCTCAAGACCCTCTTGGCTTGGAACAGCACAAGAAGTCCGAGCTGTCCCGATCGTCCATCAAGGCAGATTATCCCACGGGAAACCACAAGAAGATTCACAAGTACTACACGCGGCAGAATGCGCTCATCGACCAGTTCCTCCAGAGCAACGACGAGGAAAGTCTAGCCGCCCAGGACTTCGAGAAGAATGGAGGCAAGGTGAAGTGGGCCGTGAACTTGAGTTTCATGGTCAACTTCTGTTTGTTCGTCATTCAGCTGTATGCTGCAATCTCGACCGGATCCTTGTCGCTCTTCGCAACGGCCGCAGACGCGTTTATGGACCTTGTGTCATCAATTGTGATGTTGGTCACGTCGCGTATGGCAGCTCGACCCAAGCCGCACAAGTTCCCAGTGGGTCGTCGCCGAATTGAGACCGTGGGGATCATCCTTTTTTGCGCTTTGATGACAACTGTTGCCATACAGCTGATCATCGAATCGGGTCGAGCGCTGGGGAGCGGCCCTTCACACGGTGGTGATGAACTGCACGTCATTCCACTCACATTCGTAGGCGTCGCGATCTTTTCCAAGTTCTGCCTCTTCTGCTATTGCTTCTGGCTTCGGCGGTACCCAGCTGCGCGAATCTTCTTCATCGACCACCGGAACGATTTAGTGGTCAATGTTTTTGGTCTGATCATGTCCATCGTGGGCGACCGATTCGTCTGGTACCTCGACCCCATCGGTGCCATCTGCATTGCCCTCCTCATCCTCTTCTCTTGGGTGTCCACCGCATTTGAAAACGTCTGGCTGCTGGTGGGCAAGGCCGCACCACGAGAATTTGTCAACAAGTGCATATACGTTTCACTCACGCATGACGCGCGGATCCAGAAAGTAGATACCGTGAGCAACCCCCCTCCTCCACCCTCACTTCGTTGCTTCTATCCGCCCGTATCCAAAAGTCCATTCTGCGTATCATCCCCAGTCGTTCAGTAGCATGTTCTCTTCCCCACTTTCATCCACGCAACATTAACATCAGGCGTTTCTCTTGATAGTGTCGAGCGTACCATGCAGGGGAGCTCTACTATGTAGAAGTAGATATCATCATGGATCCAACCACACAGCTTCGTGATTCGCACGACATTAGTCAGGCGTTGCAGCGAAAACTGGAGGGTTTGGCGGCTGTGGAACGGGCATTTGTCCACGTCGATTATGAGGATGACCACAATGTGAACGAGGAGCACAAGCCGCTCTTTGACCCAGCAACGTATCAGCAGCCGCGGACATTGGCAGAATGGCTGAAAGACAAGATGAGTAGTATCCGTGGGAAAAAAGTACAACAAGAAGCACCTGGACCTGAGGAGCAGATCATGAAGGGAGAGTCTTGAAGAATTTAATGTACTGTAAAAAGCGATTGAGCGTGTTGCACAGGATTAACGGTGCTTTTGTCTGTAACTGATGTTTCGACGGGCGTTTGATCCCATTACTGGAGGATGGTGGATGATACATAGCTGACGTTGCATGCTCTGCATGATCATGATGAAGAGCACAAAGGATGCACTCGCAGGCTTTTCTTTGCTTTTTATTTTCTTTTTTTTCCAAAAATACCAGAGACGACAGGCCTCGGGCCTTGCAGGGCTTTTGATTTCCTCATTTATTTTAATGGTGTTTGTTGCTGCTGCAGCTTTTTCCAGGAGTTTGACTGCATCGAATGTCACCAAAGAAGGACTTTTCCCATAGAATGATGATATTCAGACTTGACGGACATTAAAACCCGTGTTAACTACATATATATGCAGAGTAGACCCGTCCCTCCAAGTTCTGATCATATATGGTCACTAAAACGAAGCAGTATACCGAGTACTGTAAGCATTGATTGTCTCGAGCTTGACTATATGTAAACATTTTATATCTCAGGCGAAACCCGCCATGTATTGCTATAGATCTCAGGCGGAATAGCCCACAAATTCCAGCATACCACTTAGTCAATGATTGATCCGAAGTCCCAAGTCATTTTTATCCATCCATGATTTAGACACTGTGACACTGTGAAGCGTGTGGTCGGGTCGGTGTTAAGCATTGAGTCAATGAGGTCCAATGCGCGGTTGTCCACGAAATCCCAGTACGGAGATGGATAGTCGAACCTGCCGCCAAGGATCTGTTGTCCTAGAGTATAAGGTGAATCTTCGCTATATAATTCATCCGAGAATGGTGGAAATCCACAGAGGCAGATGTACAGAACAACACCGGCGCTCCAGATGTCAACGGGAAAGCTGTAACTACGATCCACGCTTCTAGCTAGGACTTCTGGTGCGACATCTAAGTGAGCAAACTGTGAGTGTGCTTCCCAGTATCAACCCGTACAAGTATCTCATCACCACTTACAACGAGGCGTGCCAGCAAGAGCCGAACAGGTACCCCCCAAGCCCACGTATGTCATCAAGCCAGAATGGCAAAGTTTTATTGCCGGGATCTTATCTCTCAGCAGGATATTCTCAGGTTTGATATCGCAGTGAATCCATCCCTGGCCATGCTGTAAAGTGTTTCATCAGCCATCTTAATCTGAGAAGCGTCGTTCTAAGAAAACTCACGAGGAACTCCAAGGCAGAAAACAGCTGTGTAAATACACTCCTGGACTCCGGTTCGCTAAGCTTCCCCCTCTCAACGATGAAGTCAAAGAGTTCTCCCTCACAGGTCATCTCCAACACCGGGTACATCGGTTTCATGTCCCCATCGGCGATAAGATTAATCATTCGCAGGATGTTCTGGTGATGAAGCTCAGTAAGAGCTATGATCTCGTTCTTGATGCTTGCATGATGCGGTTTAAAGCATTTTGCTGCATATCTCACGTTTTTCACCTTGCTTCGACAAAGATAAACTCGCGCAAAACGGCCTTCATCCAGGTCTCGCACTATTTCGTACCTTCTCTCGAAGACCCTGGCAGAATCCAAACTATCCAAATCCTCGCTAAAGATCATTGATTGCTCAGTGCTCTCTGTCAGCTCATTACACTCTCTGGCGCTGGGATGTGCATGTTCTTGGCGCTGAAGTTCTCTCGCAGGGAGGGCGGCATAACCTTTGGATAGACGTCTGACGATATTTTGAAGTCCTTTCCGAGGGCCCGTCGCGGATGCTCGTTGTCCAATATCATTTGCAAGCAGTATCGCTCCCGCGTCAGCAAGGCAGTTTGCAATTTCTCCCTGGCCGTTGCGTGTCGCAAGAGATAATGCATTGTCTTCCCGGGCCGTTGCAGCACTCACATCGACTCCTCCTTCGATTAGCATGCGTATTATACCCACCCTGCCACCCCGGACGGCAGACATGAGTACACTCCAACCATCTCCGTCTTTGACATTGACATCTGCTCCCCAACGGAGCAAAGTTTTGGTGACTGCCAGCTCTCTATCTTCGTTAGGAAGCAGGATACAGGAAGGAGTAATTTTCCCGGCACCGGCTAGGGGGTTAGAGTAACTGTCAGCACCGCTCAACCAGCAGTTGAAGTGGCAGCATCTTACGAATGCCTGGGCACCACAAAACATCAACAGCGCCCTTAACCCAGTCACGAAAGGTTTCGTTGCGCAGCAGCCATTGAGCAGTACCCGGCTGAACGGTTTCTAGTACATCAATGTGCTTTTGACTGAAAGATATTGCGCTAATCCAGAGGAGGATCTTCTCGATCTCAGCATCTCGAGCACTCATTTCCATATGCCCAACTTGTTTGCCAATGTCATCTAGTTTGAGGTTGGACAGCCGGGCTAGCAACGGCTCGAGAACCACGATCCACTCAGTGCTGAAATGCTTTACAGACCCAGACGATACCTCTTGCTCAAAACTCCTCGCTTGTGAGAGCCACCTGGGAGAAGGGGCGGTGAAGTAGTAAGTCCTTGTTCCTTGAAGTACAGGTTTTGGAGGCTCCTGAGAGGATAGGATAGAGAATTTTTTGGTGATATTGTGAAGCTGGCTGCTCAGCTCTGTGGTAGTTATTGGGCATTGAGTCGTCAGTGAGGCATCAGGCTGGTCCCCTCATTACTGCCAAGGTGGTGAGGGTCAAGGCAACAATCAACGACATGATCCTCAACAAGCCACTCGGCTGTCTCATGCACAGTAGCATGTAGGTACATACATACATATGTGCATACTAACATATGTAGCTAGTGATGTAACTACATAGAAAAGGTCTTCTCAAACCCTTTCTGCTTAAGCAGCTCATCCACTCGATCATAGACAGAGAAGATAGTCTCTCATCTCGAGCTGCTATCATCAAGCCATCTTGACATCACAATAACAAAACTGAGTCTTGAGGTGGATGGCCGTTAGACAGACCAATGTAGCTAATTACATAATTCGTTAACTAAGCTGAGTTGGGCCTAGTCTGGGTTGGGGAGGACTGGGAGCCCCCTTTACGAAACAAACTGAGATCTGCCTGTCTGTCCTTGACTTGGTAGTTGGCTAGTGATTATTGCAAAGCCTTCGCGTCGTCTGGGTTGATGGTTTTATTTCCTGTTTTCTCTTCACTCCGTGTTGTTTATTATCTATACGACTATCTAATCATAACCTCCTGAGATCGAGTTGTATCGAGATCAAACCTCATTCAAAAAAACTACGCGTCCTGAGACTAGTAGTAACTATTCTCTCCAAAATGCGTCTCTCATCAACCCTCGTCCTCCTTCCAGCGCTTGCTGCGGCCCAGAATCAGTTTCCATTCGCAGAACAGCTTCAAGGGTTAATAGACAAAGCCAAGTCCTTCTTTCCCACTGCTCCGGCTGTTCCTGCACCCGCTCGAGAATCCACTGCTCCTCCGGTTGTGCCGAAGAGAAAGAAGAATGTGGCCTCAGTGACCTCAGAAAACTGGCAGTCGCTTCTCGCGCCTGTCGCCACCAACGCGCCACAAGAAGCACGAGAATGGCTTGTATATATCAGCGGAGGCAATAAGACATGTTTCGGACGCTGTGGACGGGCAGATAAAGCGTGGAATGTCAGTTTTCCCATCTTTTTCTGCATGAAACAAATTTACTTAGACTTGTATGCTGAAACATTATATTATGGCCGATTAGGATTCGATTCCGTTGTTTGCAACGGATCTGAGCTCCCCTTCCCTTGGTGTTCTTGATTGCGAAAAGGAAAATCTTCTTTGCTCTATCTGGTCAGCTGGTCCTCCAGCATTATGGCACTTTCAAATTCCCGTTTCTCCAGAGGCTGGACAACCCAAGCCGCCCACTCCGATCCATATCGTGGGCTTAAATTTTACTACGGTCACAGCACAAGACATTTACAAGGTTCACTCGGAGAAGGGCTGGAAGAAAGCGCCAGCCCATGAAGGTGCTTTCCATCCAATGGATGGCTGGCTTGCGCAGTACGGTCTTAATATCCCAGTTGGCTACGTCGTCTTCGGTCTCGGTCAGATCCCGAGCTGGCTCATGATGCTTGGTGTTAGTTTTATCAGCCGATCGTTTATGTGAGTTCTTTACTGCTGGATTCTCGATTGCCTGGTTCACTGGCAGCTAACAGGTACCTCAAACTTAGGAGCCGCCGGCTTAGTCCACAACAATCCCGGGGACCAGCTACTGGCGCCCCTGCTCCCCAAGCAGCAGGCGCACAGTAAAGCTAAAATTTTCATCTTCCGACTGGTCACGAGCCTCTGACTGTTTTCTGAAATGTTTGCGATTCTTGGTTGTAGGTAACGAGGATTTCAACGAAGGCAATTGAATATCGATGATAATAGGGTGGGATAGAATTAGCCAGGTTATTATTTCTATTTTGTATTTAAATAGTTTTTAGTGGAGTTTATGAGTTTGTGGCCATTTCACTGCTTCTCTGTCGAGGTCTAAGTAGCTGGGAGTATTGGAGGCCAACCAACCCCAATTCCACTGGTATTCAATAAGCCAGACCGTGTCAGTGATATAACTAATGTGTCCATATCAAAAACTCCTAAACATATGGCGCCATGTATGTACATACAACCATGTCTTCGGCCTATTTCGCTCGTCAAATTCTCATTTAAAGGGTACATATGTATATAGTTACAGCGTTTTCCGTGGAGGACGCTCCGTTCAAACTGACACGCGACCGTCACCAAGCAACCAATCTTTCCGAAGGTTAACTACCCTTCCACAGCTTGATACATAAATCACCAAACCCCAAAATCTACACCCACGCTCGTTAACTCATCATGGTTTCACCGTCTACATCGCCAATAGAGCGGCCTCCGCCAACCACAATTACCATCGCGATCGCGACAGCTATTCTAGCCGGCGTCGCTGGATATTTTATCGGCCAGGGAGCGTCTATAGGACTGTTCGGTTCGTCGTCGGCTATTTCGCAACGTCGAGCACCCGATGTTTCTGAGGACAAAGAGGACGAGGAGGAGGAGGAGGAGGAGGTAGAAAGCGGAGACGAGGGGGGCGAACTTGCTGCGTTTGAGGGAAATACGGAAGAGGTGAAGCTTGTGCTGGTTGTGCGGACGGATCTGGGGATGGGGAAAGGTGAGGGCTGTCCGGGAGGGTGGTTGAGATTACCTCTTTTCTTTTTTACCCTCTCTTCTTGTCTGCGTTTGAGGGGATTGGGGCGTGTTCGACTTGCTTTTATGTATATCCTAACTATGTGGCGATGCGGGGTGCCGTAGGGAAATACATACTGATTCGTCGTGATTTGCTTCTTTGTAGGTAAAATCGCCGCGCAATGCTCCCATGCCACGCTCGCTTGTTACAAGTACTACTTCTCCAAGTCGCCGGAATCACCTATTCTCAAGCGCTGGGAAAGAGGTGGACAAGCTAAGGTCGCGCTGCAGGTGAAGAGCGAGGAAGAGATGCTCCTGCTGCAGGCGAAGGCGCAGAGCTTAGGATTGTGTGCACAAGTGATACAGGATGCTGGACGAACCCAGATTGCGAGTGGCAGCAGGACAGTGCTGGGAATTTTAGGTCCGAAGAGCGTGGTGGATAGTGTGACGGGGCATTTGAAGTTACTATGATGGGTGTCTTCTGCTAGAAACTCTTTGGTTTTTGTATGAAGCACAGGCGTTCAAGGGGATACCCATGGAGTAACCATGGGAAGAATATTCTTGATTGGACTATCGACGACCGTTTTGACTTAAAAATTATAGACATTTCGACCCGCTGCAAAACCCCGAACCATCATCGGCGTAAATCTAGCAGCAGAATTAAATTTATTCATAAAGTTGCTCGCACAATCATCAAAGAAAGGTATGTTGGCTGCCATGGTTTTTCCCTAACCTCATCAGCCGACGGCCATTCCCCACAAAGGGGATATATCAGTAAAGGGAGGTGGAATATGGCGTCTTGCAGTACCAGGCCATCTCACCGAGCTCACCTAATGGGAGCTCAAGACAGAGTGAACTGCTGACTGCTGTATCTCACTCTGAGATCTGTCGACCGGAAATTGACACCACGAGAAAAACAAGATGGCTCCATAGGTCGTCGAACTGTCCAGAATCAACCGAAACACAACTGAAGAATCACCACGAGGGATAACCAACAGCTGGAACGGGATTGCTGAACACAGATCTGTAGTTTGGTTGGAGAAAGGAAGCAGAAAAGAAAAAGTCAGGAATATTTTTTTTAAAGGTTGTGGAGGGAATCGGGGATGGAAGAACTTTGATCCGCTAACATAGTTAGTTAAGGATTATCCTATGTCATTCTGCTCAGATTTCCAATACCTTCCCAGTTGCCCCCAAGCCCAGGTAGGTTACTAGGGGTAACTATTTAGTTATAACATGAGATCTCCAAGCATTCCTGCTCCTCTTTCAATCAACGTACATCATGTACTCCAACATCTGAACATTCTTCTCCTTTCGAAGCTGAATGGTACACAGGATGTACTTGACCTACACCAAGCAAACCACAATTTCCGGACCTTGAGTTATTCCGCGGTTGGTTTCTAAATTTAGCGTTTTGGTTTCAGGCACGACCAAACCATGAATGTTTTCCAGGGGGTTAGTTAAACCCATTTTATGTTCGATTTGCAGAAATGCTGGATTCCAAAATACATATCGTCTTTCATTCCCTTCGCTTCGCCCATTTCAATATTTCGGCCGGCCGCTGTACTTCCGGTAGTTACATATCGGGATTATTGCGATTCTTCATCTCATCATCCTTGCCCTGATGACAACACCATGGAAGGAAGCATTGGATAATGCCACGAAAAGCGATTTATGGCTCGCCGGTGTAGGTTGCTTTGCCCATGTCTTTGGAGTTGGGAAAACCGGATATGTGGTGAAGAAATCGTTGGAACCATTTGTAGTGAAAGATCTTCAGCCCGGTGAGAAACACATTTACGAGCGCCTTGGTCAACACCCATTTATCCTTCGGTACTATGGGGAGTACCAAAACAGCACTGAACCGTCAAATGGGGTGCCGAGCGGACTGGTATTTGAGTACGTCTCAGGAGGTGTGCTGGTGGAAAAGCTCGCGCTCTCTGAATACTCTGAACAAAGAACTGCGTAAGTGACTGGGCTAATTATTGATTGAATGATGGTTAATCTAATGTGCGCTAGGTGGCCTGTCCAAGCTGCTGAAGCCATACATTATATACACTCCAAGAATATTATTCACTCGGATATTGGCTGTCATAATTTTCTCCTTAAAGAGGATGGAACTCTGATTTTGGCAGATTTCGGCGGTTCAATGATAGACGATGAAAATCCAACCGTGTGCTATGCCACTCGTTATCGACGCCCATTACCACCAGGGAAAACGTATGATGATTCTGACACGGCAACAATCACAGATGACTTATTTGCTCTTGGAACTTTGATATATGAGGTCACTGTTGGACATCGACTCTATCCTGATCAAAATAGTCGAGACATCCGAGTTTTGATAAATGAGCGCAAATTCCCCAACATAGATGCCTTGCCGTCAAGAATCCAGACTGTCATTCGCAAATGTTGGGATGAAAAATATGAGAGTGCCGATGAGGTTCTCCATGATCTACAGGACCAGCATGTTTCGGGCGTGGGCTACAGTGCTTCAAACATAATATGCCCCTATTCAATTGGACTGTGTGCTGCGATCCTGACAATAGCTTTCATTCTGGCGAAGTGGAATCAGCGAAAGATTTTATAAGTCTCGATTCCTTCCAGATCTCTGCTTTCAGCCCTATTGATCTATAGACTTTCAAATTCCTAATTTGATCCACAATAATACTTTAATTGCTCCAAAGTTTCCAGAGCCACTCGGTTGTCCTAATAAGAATTCAGGTGCTGTCCATCTAATCGTCTTAGAGAGGTACCATTTATTAGTATCTTTTATTTAAGAGAAAGAAAGAAAAGAAGTACTAGCTGATAACCTTACTATTTGTCGTCTTCGTTGTCATATGAACCCCTTGCATCGCAAATCGGGCACTTGTATCGCACGACGGTCGACCCAAGATTCTGTGGCCACTGGACAGCATCCTCACAAATTCCATCCGCGTTTTTGTCTTTCACGCAAGAAAGCTTATTGATGACAGCTTGTGACATTCCTGTTTGGACAGTTTCGATCCGGTCGATTCTGTAGGCTAGGTGGTCTTCGCCCATCGGAAGCTTGCATTTGCTAAAGCGTTGTACGGTTCGAGTGTAAACACACATGGCTAGGGTGAACAGTGCTTGTGATATATCCGATGGTTGAAGGTAGGTAGATACGGAAACTCAAATGGCTCAACTTGAGGGAGGATACAGAAAAGAAGTTAACGAGTCTCTGGAAGTTGGGCATTCTAGGTCCTCACTCATTTGCTCTGCGAGGGGTACGCGCTTTGAACCGCCAGGCAACAGCCAGGCAGAAATGTGCTAAACACCAATTATAATTAGTTACAACAGGTGAACGAGTGCCTCTTACTCTCTGATTGAATAAGAGGCTTGCATGTTCTATGAAAGTCCTGTAGATAGTCCAAGATAACTTTTGGTGTTGACATAAATCAGATTTGTTGATATCATGTTCTTGTTGTGAGTTGGAATTTGTTGAAAATCTGAGTGGAATGACATACTAGTAGAATAATTCTTAGATTACACTCACTAACTTAGTTAACTAAGCTGGTCTAACCTATCACGGCATGCTCCATATATGAGGTCGCCTCCTTCACGGAATTACATGTTAACTACTCCGTACAGAATGCAGCACGGCTTTTTGCTCTGTTTCAACTATCAAAGTCGCTAGATCTTGCGATATTCGCCAAAATGACGGATGCATTGTCTATCGAACAGAATAATAAAATTCGAGTTGCTCTTGGTCTCAAACCCCTTCCTGTTCCCGGCGCCTCCAGCGAAGACCATGGCCCCGTTTTCAAACATTCCAGACCGGATGATGAATCAAGTTCCGCGGAAGAGGAGCCAGGGAGCACGCTCGAGTCCAGAGTAGCGCAGGGATACGAGAATTGGAAGAAGCTGCAAGATGAAGAGGAAGCGAAAAAGAAACGCCAAAGCAGAAACGAGGCCATTAGACGGGCAAGGGAGGTTGCGCAGCGGATGGCGAAGTTAGAAGGGAAGGGGCTGGGGGATGCTGACGATGCGGAGCTAGATACTAAGTCATGGCTGATGCAGCATAAAAAGAAGCAGAAGAAGATCGAAAAGGAACGGGCAAGGAAGTTGGCGGAAGAACTGGCTGAGCGAGAGCAGATGGCGGAATACACATCGAAGGATCTTGCTGGAGTTATAGTGGCGCATGAGATTGGCCAGTTTGATGAAGCGGGTGAACATATTCTTACGCTGAAAGATACGACGATTGACGAGAATGAGGAAGTGGGGGATGAGTTGGAGAATGTTAACATGAGGGAAGCAGAGAAAACGAAGGAAAGGCTTGATTTGAAAAAAAAGAAGACTGCTTATGACCCTAATGATTACGATGCGTCTGGTTCAATCCTTGCGCAGTACGATGAAGAGATTAATGGGAAGAAGAGGATGCAATTTACATTGGATGCGAAAGATTATACCCCAGAACAACTAGAGGCGAAGCGGCAGGATATTACATCGAAACTGAAAACTGGTGCTGTAAGTCTTGACGTCGTGCCAGAGGTGACACCTTCCGATTATCTTGATATCTCCGAAATCAAAGTCAAAAAGCCCAAGAAGAAAAAGGCCAAAAGTACGCGGCGAAAGGTGGTTGATGAGGAAGACATATTTCCACTTCCTGAAGCTTTTGAGGCGCCAACCGGAGATCAGTCAAATGGAGACCAGATGGACGTTGACGGCATGGACGCGAAGAATAGATCGACCCCTACCGTTCAAAAGAGAGCTCGCGAGGATACATCATTCGTCGACGATGAAGATCTGCAGGCTTCGCTAGCAGCACAGAGAAGACATGCATTCAAGAAGCGAAAGAAAATGCGACCAGAAGATATAGCTCGACAACTGAGAGAGGAATCTGAACAGGCAGCTAATGGAATGGATGTGGATAAGCCCGAGGATGAAGAACCCGGATTGGTGATTGATGAGACCTCTGAATTCGTTACAAATTTACAACGGCCAACGATTCTCGACCGTCGATTTAGATCTACAAGTGCGGCCGCAGAAGAATCTCGTCCCAAGTCGCTGTCGCCAGACTTGAATGAAGAACTAGAGGATGTGAATATGGAACCCTCGTATAACGATGTTGAAGATGAAGAAGACCTGAAGGAACGCCTTAAGCGGGAGCAATCACAGCCTGACATGACCGCCACAGGGTTGGAGGAAGAAAGCACATTAGATCAAGGCCTTGGAGCTACACTTGCCATGTTGCGACAGCGTGGTCTCGTCAAGGAAACTGGTGCTGGCGAGCTCAATACTCTCCAGCGCGACCGCCAAAGATTCTTACTTGAAAAACGACGACGGGAAACCGAGGCTGAGAAGCGTGCACGATCGCAACGTGAGCGAGACCGTGCATCCGGCAAGCTTGATCGCATGTCTGCGCGAGATAGAGAGGAGTATGCCCGATGGGAAAACAAGCAACGGGATCAGCAGGAATCTCGTCTGATGGCGGACATTTTCAACCGCGAATACAAGCCCGATGTGCAGTTGAAGTATGTGGATGAGCATGGTCGATTGATGAATCAGAAGGAGGCTTTCAAGCATCTAAGTCATCAGTTCCATGGTAAGGGAAGCGGAAAGATGAAGACAGAGAAGCACCTGAAGAGGATTGAAGATGAGAAGAAACGGGAAGCGATGAGTACGCTGGATAGCAGCCAGCATACTGGTATGAACAATGCCATGGGAGCCACGGCCCGGCGTACCAGGCAGGCTGGCGTTAGACTTGCTTGAATGGTTCTTTTCTGTGTTTGACATATAGACTATAGGGGCTTTGCGTGCTCTCGTAGTTTAATACGAGCTACGGTATGAATTTATATGTATCTCGCGATTTGACGTGTTGGCTCAAAAGCGGCGCAGGACAGCCTCGCTGTACGACCCCTGGAGCTATCCCTAGCGTCGGTAAGCTCTGAGCTAACACCTAACTAAGGTAGAGGCTAAGGGACAGCTCCTTAGTTACTGGTGCCAAGCCACGTTAACTGTCATTCGGTGCCAGGCACTCCGATACCGCTAACGTGGAGTACTACTTGATACCTTCAGTTTCTGTTATTCGACTGCCATATTTAATGCCAATTGTTGGTATGTATGTGCAAGTATACATGTACAGAGGATGGAGCATCAATTAAAGGCAGTATTGCATGGCAGTGCGCTAAACAAATGAGCCTGTACCCCGTAGGTCGAGCACCAAGCTTAATTAAACAGAGCTTGTGGCGGCCCCATATAAAAGTTACTCATTTTTCATTCTGTTTCTGATCATGACACCTTAAGATACCCATAGTCATAGTTATTCCCTTTACCTTCACTTGTTTGTGGCCAGTCCTCTAGTTATATACCCCTTTCAGGCATTGATAACAGCTGTTCACAATGTTGTCAACTTTGAGAATTGCCAGTCGATCGCCTGCAACAAAAGAAGCTACATTGCGCGTCCTCGCATTCCGACAGGCCTCCACTTGGTCCAATGTTCCTCAGGGCCCTCCGGTACGATGATAATGATGATAATGTGTTGGGCTTTAGAGCCTTAATATGAGCGGAAGCACTAACAATTGAGCGTTTAAAGGATGCTATTCTGGGAATCACCGAAGCTTTCAAAGCTGACACCTTCAAGGAGAAGATCAATCTTGGTGTTGGAGCTTACCGTATGTCACATCTCAGACATTGTTCCTTTGTTTTATCTCGAATTGACCCTTTGCTAACTGTTGTTGAATTCGAGTATAGGTGACGACCAAGGAAAACCCTACGTGCTCCCGTCCGTAAGAGCCGCCGAGGCCAAAGTTGTCAACTCGAAGCTTGACAAGGAATATGCGGGAATAACTGGTATCCCTTCTTTTACTAAGGCGGCTGCTGAGCTCGCTTACGGAACCGACAGCGCTGCTGTTAAGGATGGCTGCATTGCCATTACACAATCTATTTCTGGAACCGGAGCTCTGAGAATAGGCGCCGCCTTCTTAGAACGATTCTACCCTCATGGAAAGACGATCTACATCCCGACTCCCAGCTGGGCCAATCACGCTGCGGTGTTTAAGGACTCTGGTCTTAAAGTCGAGAAATACAGATATTACAACAAAGACACAATTGGGCTTGATTTCGAGGGTTTAGTGGCCGACCTCAAGTCCGCGCCCGCTCAGAGCATCATCTTGCTCCACGCCTGTGCTCACAACCCAACTGGAATCGATCCTACCAAGGAACAGTGGCTCCAAATTGCTGAAGTCATGAAGGAGAATGGCCATTTTGCTTTCTTTGACATGGCTTATCAAGGATTTGCCAGTGGGGATATCAAACGTGATGCTTTTGCTTTGCGGCACTTTGTGAAGAATGGTCAACCTATTGTTCTTGCTCAAAGTTTCGCAAAGAATATGGTACGGGTCATCAAACATAGCAGGGTTTTTCTAATACAGTTTTGCTGATGCGAAATTTTCACAGGGTCTGTATGGGGAGCGTGTTGGTGCTTTCTCTGTCGTCTGCGAATCCGCCGAAGAGAAGCAGCGTGTCGACTCACAGATCAAGATTCTCGTTCGTCCAATGTACTCCAACCCGCCGATTCATGGTGCTCGTATTGCTTCCACGATCCTGAACGACGCGGGCCTGAAACAACAGTGGCTTGGTGAGGTCAAGGGTATGGCCGACCGGATCATCAAGATGAGAGCTCTTCTCAAAAAGAGCTTGGAACAGCTGGGAAGCAAGCATGACTGGAGTCATATTACCAATCAGGTTTGAACTTATTTATCTGACATTTGCTAGACAAAATTTCTGACAGCCTCCAGATTGGTATGTTTGCGTATACTGGTCTTAACCCGGAGCAGATGGAGAAATTGGCCAAGGAGGTAAGCATGACTCTGCTCGTTCACTGCTACATAGGAAGAAAGACACTAATTTGACAATGTGTCTGCAGCACTCTGTGTATGCTACCAAAGATGGCCGGATCTCTGTTGCTGGCATCACTACTGGCAATGTTGGTCGGCTTGCCGAGTCCATCTACAAGGTGACTGACTAAAGTAGGGTGTGGATGAAAAGATGTCACAATATTCCCTTTGCTTTAATGATACAACTCCTGGATTCTTTTTGTTTTATAGACATTGTCTTTTGTCTGACTTCTTTTCTTAATGCATGTACTTTTAAATCTCTTCTTTCCATTCAAGCGACGATTAGAAAGCTTTTAAAATGGCAATTGATTCATTTGATTTGACTATATTCATACACACAGTCTTCAGTATTGTGCAGAAGATTAGTACTACTCACTCTCCCTCACACTATGGACTGGACCCGAATACGATGTAGGATATACATAGTTAATTAACTAGCAAACGAATACGTGGCCAATTGGAAGCTTGAACATCTCTGAAGGTCTTACTTTTAGTATCCACAACCATTGCCTTGGAGCTTCTGGGTGAATCTGGAGTCGCTGTAAATGCTAGATTCATCACATGTCGCCTCTGAAAGTGCCGAATCGGGCCGATGACTGAACTCACAATCTTGCTTGATATCAGAGAGACAACTTATTTGCAGCAGAGTGAGTGAGTCACTGAGCCTGTGTTACTGCCTTGACCAGGGATTGTTCCTTCTGCTCGCCTCAGACAAGCCCACACACTGTCTGGAAGGGACTCTACAGCGAAAACGAACATGCATCGAGTGCTGGTGGGATGCTCTGTGGTTGCATCACCCATATAAGGTTCCTCCAGAGTGCTCCATTACTACATATTCCTTACTGCGCCCTTCTGTCTTCATCTCTGTTTATGCCATACGCACATTGAAGAATCGCCATTATATCCTTTACTATTCCTAGTTCATCATGTCACACTCAAATCTCCCACTGACCTTGAACAGGGTCATGGTGGCCACAAGAGCTTCGTCAACCGTCCTGTTTAACCAGTCAAATTTGGATATGTAGGTTACTTCACAATCACAGTCACCCTCTGCGCTGTCGTGAGGAAGAAGAACATGAGCTAATTGACCTTTCTCTGTTGTTTTTCTTCGTTCCACCAGCCTCCGCAACCTCGTCTTCGTAGTCTTCCTCTTCCGATTGACCCGAAGGTCCTTCTACACAATCCGTGGTCAAGGCATCATCGGCACTCTCCGCAATGCCTACAGGAAACTCAATGTGTGTCTCTACTCACTATTCCTGCGAGCCCCTGGTGTCCGTGGCCAGGTGGACAAGCAAGTTACCTCCGCCTTATCGAAACTAGAGGCGAAACTCGCGCCGCAAGGACCTGGGATTACCAAGTACAAGAGCCTCCCGAAGCAGGGATGGACGGCTGAGCAGGTTCGCGCTGAGCTAGACAGGCTGGCGGGGATGGAACATACTAAGTGGGAAGAAGGACGGGTTAGTGGTGCTGTGTACCATGGTGGTGATGACTTGGTGAAGCTTCAGACAATCGCGTGGGGCCAGTTTGCCGTGGCGAATCCTATTCATCCGGACGTCTTTCCGGGTGTGAGGAAAATGGAGGCTGAGGTCGTCGCAATGGTGAGCTTCTTCTCATTGCGCTTTTGTGATGCAATTAATGTCAAATTGACGAATTGACCTAGGTGCTTGCGCTGTTCAATGCTCCGGAAGGTGGTGCGGGTGTGACGACGAGTGGTGGAACCGAATCTATCCTTATGGCTTGTTTGTCGGCACGCCAGCGGGCGTATACTGAGCGAGGAGTCACGGAGCCAGAAATGTAAGCTGGGAAACCCTACATGTCATCAACGGAGATGGCTAACCTTCTTTGCAGGATTGTTCCGCAAACGGCCCATGCAGCCTTCAACAAAGCGGCACAGTACTTTGGCATCAAGCTTCACTCCGTGTCTTGCCCTGGTCCACACTACACTGTCCACATCCCATCTGTTCGCCGTCTGATCAATCCAAACACCATTCTCCTAGTTGGGTCTGCGCCTAATTTCCCTCATGGGATGGTTGACGACATTCCCGCTTTGTCCCGCCTCGCAGTTTCGTATAAGCTACCTTTGCACGTTGACTGCTGTCTCGGATCATTCGTTATTGCCTTTTTGAAGAGAGCGGGATTTCCCTCTCCGTATGAAGAACAAGGTGGCTTTGACTTCCGTCTTCCAGGGGTTACAAGTATTAGCGTTGATACGCACAAGTATGGCTTTGCTCCAAAGGGAAACTCTGTGGTTTTATATCGCGACCGTGTTTCACGCAGTTACCAGTATTTTATCCTGCCAGAATGGTCAGGTGGCGTCTACGCCTCTCCGTCAATTGCTGGTTCCCGTCCTGGAGCCTTGATTGCCGGCTGCTGGGCTAGTCTGATGGCTGTTGGTGAATCCGGTTACATTGATAGCTGCCACCAAATTGTTGGTGCTGCTAAGACGTTTGAAGCATCTATCCGCGAAGACTCGATACTCTCGCGAGAACTCAAGGTAGTTGGCGAACCAATGGTGAGCGTCGTCGCTTTTACGACTGCAACTGCGGAAATTGATGTCTACGATATTGCTGATGCCATGTCAAGCAAGGGATGGCATCTTAACGCTCTCCAGAACCCTCCGGCTATCCATATTTCATTCACAGTGCCGACAGCAAAATCTGTGGACGACCTGACTACCGATCTGATCGAAGTTGTTGAGGTTGAGCGTGCGAAGGCCGACGAGCGGAAACGCTTAGGGCAAAAGGTGGAAAAGGGACGGGGTGATGCGTCTGCTCTCTATGGTGTCGCAGGGAGCATTCCAGATAAGAGTATCGTCAGCCGTCTTGCTGAAGGCTTCCTGGATACACTTTATGTCTCCTAAATCAGGGAAGCCTATGGCAATTAATTTGTTGTGAATGGGAAGGTCATGGCGTTAAATTGGCAAGTTGAAAACACGTTGGATCAGTCCAGTGCACTGGTGCATAACAATAAGGCGTTTCTGTTACCTATATACCTAGGTAAAAACATACATATGTATTTTTACTGGGCCTCATCTCTCCATATGTGTAAACAAACCTTCAAAAGTAGGTTTGGAAAATTGATAATGTAAAGTGCTGCATTGTTGGGCACATAGATATACGCAAGAGTCTATACATGAGAATGGGTAAATTTTTAGTAAAGCAAACAAGCTTCGCGATGTGATTCTATTATACAGTATCGTGATATGAAACTTAAAGGTTCTCCATTCCAAACACTAGCTGGCGACAAGTGTGCCGTTAACATAGTTCCGTCCCTTTGGCTTCACGCTTTCCATCAATCTTTCAGTGCTCTAAACAGAAGAGCAGGGTAGGGGGCCCCCAGAACGTCAAAAGTCGGCGTCAGGTTCATGCTCGAACCCGAATACCATAGTACCCTCCGAAGTCCATATCGAGCTAGCCAGCAATTCCAAAATGGGAAGCCTCTCCGTCTCACTTCTTTGAATAGCTCGTCCAAACCCCCCCACCCCGCGCGTGCCCTATCTATTTCATCTTCTTCCTTTTCCAACTTCAGAAGAAGAGTTCTTTTTATACCTCTTTCTTCTCCCTGCACAACTCCGCCCCTTTCTTCTCAACATAATATCCCGGATCAGGTTTCCGCTCCCAATGCACTTGTTCTTTTGTGAGTGGCTGATCGACTTCCTGCACGGAAACAAGCTCTTTGATTTTCATGATTTGGCCGGCGACGTCCTGGGTGACGGGGTGGAAGACGGTGGCCATGCGCTTTTTGAGACCGAGGGCTTTGAGGACGCCGGTTGTGCGGCGGGGAAGGCCGATGGCGGAGCGGAGGAGGGTAATGCGGAAGAATGTCATTTCGGGGGAGGTTTTGGAGTTGCGTTTGACGGTGGGGGCTTGTTGGGAGGAGGGGGCCGGGAGAGCAGGGCTAGCTTTTCGGTGTGTCTTTGTCTTGTTGGGGGTGGGTTGGTTTGTGTTATTGTGAAAGAGAGAGGAGTGTGTGTGCTCGCTTGCGGGTTGCTTTGGTCACGGGAACTGGAGGATTCCTTGTGAGATAGCAAGTTTGTTTCTCCTTTGAGCTTCAGTGCACAGGATTAGAAGTCTTTTTCAACGCGCTTCAGATGCCGATAGATGTTGATTTTGATGACTGACAAAAACTATTTATTTTGCGGCCAGAAAGAGCATTTAGTTCTTTGGCTGCTTTCTTGTTTGTCAACCTGTAATCTTTTTTTTTTTTTTTCAAAAAAAACTGCTTTCTTCGATTGAATCACTGTGTTTGTGCAGCAGTCGACTTCCCTTCCGACCAGAGCAGTCTTCCCGTTGGCCGTGCTGCACAGTGTGACGTGGATCGACGAATTGCTGAAGTCGGAGTTGGTTTCGCAATTGGCAAGCAGACCGGCTAGCTCTCACTTTGGACGCGAAGTATTTTGTGCAATCCCGTCTCTCGATAAATTCGCATCTGCTCGTCTGTTTATCGCGACACTCGTCTGTCCTTCGTCTGATCTCAATCCATCCGAACAATAAATTCACTTCCGGACCGGAAAAGCTATTTCTCCACCGGGCAGGATGACTAATGACGCCAAGCCCCAGCGGAGGAGCCTCTTGCCAGGAACCATCCCATCTGTGGCGCAGAGAAGAGCTGCGTTTGAACAGCAGGTCAACCGCACTGAAGACCAAACACCGTCGCCGGAGAGCAAGAGACGGTCTTTCCGGACTCCTGGGAAGCTCCGCAACTCTTTAGTTAAGCGGGAAAAGCCAAGCGGAGCAGTACCATCGGAAGCCAAGACTGAAGCCACAGTCCCGAGCGATAGTTCTCCCCTCGAATTGACGCCTGAAGGGAAACCTGAGGATCCAACTCCAGCATCAAGCAAGGATATTCAGATCAGCCCAAGTGCAGAGAAGCAGTCGAGTCCTGCGAAATCGACGGGCCCAAGCACTTTGTCCAAGTTTTCGTTGACACGGTACCTTTCCAAGTCTATACGACCAAAACCGCGCGTGAAACCGAAGACTGTTGAGCAGTCTGAATTGATAATATCTCGCAGCCAATTCGATTCCTCATACGCCAGTAATACTATTGCTGAAGTTCCGACATCGCCTGTTCAAACTTTCACGGATGAAACTTCTGAAACAGAGCCCAAACTGTCAGAGCAGTCCGAGAGTATTTCTATCGTTTCTTCTCCGGATACGTTAATTTCCTCGACCAATGCTTCCCTCTTCGACCGGATTTTCAATTCTTCTTCTCCTCGTCCTACGACAATACCACCTGTTTCACCAATGGTAACCCGAACCTACAAAGCAGTGGCTGGTGAGGGGAAGGAAGACGGCGGCCTGGCGCTGCCTAGATTAGAAGATTTATTGCGTCACCCCGAAGACTTGGATAAGATTCCTGCACTAAAGGCAGAATACTCGAGGAAGAAAGCTGCTGTGGATTCGCAACTCCAAGATGGATTAAGAGAGCAACTTGAAACGGTGCAGCAGAGCATCAATCAGCTGAAAGAGGGTCGGAAGCAAGTGCTAAGTATGAGAGATGAGCTACAGGGTGTGGATAAGCTGTGCGCTGAATCGCAAGCTGCCGTCGGTGACTTTGCGCAAATAGACCAGTTGGCACGAATACAACGGAATTTCGAAGCGACGATAATGATGAAGCAAGGTCTCGAGAGTTTCCATAATGAGCTGTCTGAAGTGGAGAGAATGCTGAAGGAGGACGATGAGGATTTGGAGAATCAGCCCAATCTGCTCAACGCCCACATGGCGATCACGCGATTGAGAGATTTTCGAGATGAAGCTATGGATCAGATTTCAAGGTCGCAGGATAAAAGCAGTGAATCTACCTTACTGGAGTGGTTTCAAGGATTAGATTCTGTTATTGACTGGTTTGATGATCATCTGGGCACTGCTTGCATGAATATCATTCCACTGGTTCAATCCGATAACCGGAGCATGGTGGTTAGACTGGCAGTGGTCATACTAAGCGAAGAAAAGAATGATGCCAAATTTCGAGCATTGCAGGAAGCGCAGAAAGATCACGAGTATCTTGCAAGTCGGTTCAAATCCATGAATATTGGGCCTAAAACAATCAGAGGATACAAGGAGAACTTCTTGAAGTCCATTGAATTCTATGCCCAGGGACAGTTTGAAACTTCCAAGGAGACTTTCCTCGATGACCCAGATAAACTGGAAAAGAGTTTCAAATGGTTCTTCAACGATTTGTTCACGGTGAAGGAGGGAATGCAGCCGCTTGTGCCAAAGAAATGGAAAATTTACAAAACTTATACGGATATCTACCATAGAATGATGCACGACTGGCTCATTCAATTTGTCGATGATCCGCAGCTTGCCGCTGCCAACGTGCTGGCCATTATTCACTGGAGTGAAAAGTATTACACGAAAATGGCGAAACTTGGCTGGAAACAGTCCGACCTTGTTCCACACGTAATAGATGACCGAGAAGGAGAATTGGTTCGCGACTGGCGAAATCTTATCATCAAAGCATTGAATGAGTGGATGGAGCGAATGTTTACCACAGACAAGAAATCGTTTCTTGAAAGGGATATTGAAGCTCTGGACACCAACGCCGATGGATATTTCCGTATCAAAACTCTGGGTGATATGTGGCGCATGCTTCATGAACAAATCCTTGCCGCTGGTGCTTCCCAGCGAGCTGATGTCGTTGAGGGTGTCGTAGATGCAATGTTCCGCGCACTCAAGTCACGGCAGACTGTGTGGCAGACAATGATCGATGAAGAATGCGCCAAGTACAAATCTCTCTCAGACGCTCCAGCAGAAAACAAAGGTTTTCAGCAACTACAAGACTGGCTCATCGCCATTGCAAACGATCAAATTGCCTGTATCGACGACAATGACGCCTCGGGCCAAGTCAGCTTTCTCACACGGTTCAGACGCGATTTTGAACCCCTCGTCACAGAAAAATACCTCGCGACACGCGCAGACACGGAACTCAACATCATTCGGGATGGCTATGTTGATTTCAGCACCCATTGCATCACCCTGTTCATCAATCTGATCTTCTCAGTGGATTTCCGCAGCACGCTTCCCGACTTCTTCACTCAAAAATGGTACGGCGAATTCGCCATGAAGCGAATGATATCCACCTTTGAAGACTACATGTCCGACTACCTCTCCGTGATCCACCCCTCCCTCCGTGATATCCTCATCGAAGAACTCTCCGACGAACTCCTCGTACACTACCTCTCATGCGTGCGCAACCGCGGCGCAAAATTCCGCCGACAGGACCCGTTCACGGAGAAGTTCAAAGACGATATCCTCACTATCTTTGCCTTCTTCCAACAGTACCCTGAGAGCTTTGCAAGCACGATCAAGGATCGTTGGAGACTGGTGGATTGGCTGGTGAGGTTGCTGGAAGCGGAGAAGGGCGAGGTGGTGAATGTGTATGAGGGGTTTAAGACGGAGTATTGGGATTTGCAGATTGGATGGGTGGAGGCCGTGTTGAGGTCGAGAGATGATTTTGAGAGATCGATGGTTAGCGCGGTGAAGGCGAAGGCTGCGGAGTTGTCGGTGGAGCGGGGAGCGGAGACTATCATGGGAAGGGTGAGATGATAGGAATGGTGAACTATAGCTGGCGGAGGGATGTATGTATCATAGTGGGGAGTTTGGAGCATATGGGGCATAGAATTTTTCTATGGCCGTGGTTGTATTTGATTTCATGTAAGATTTTTCTGGATGTGTGGGAGTACATACTTATGGGACTAGCGAAAGCACTGTTATTAAGGTCATTTTGCAAGCATTGCGCATGTGTTTTAGGGGTCCATAGTCATTAAATTAGATCGGAAGTGTCTCGTAAACGGTCATTATTTTACCAGTTGAGGGCCAAAAAAGAAAAAAAAAAAAAAAAAAAAAAATCAATCAATAAAATAAAAGTCATCGTCACCACACAACCTCTTTTCCCCAACAATAGTATATTCTTCAACCAAATCTGGACCTCCATCATACGGAACAGGCTTCGCCCCCATTTCACAAATACACAACCGATCAAGCAGAACATCCCTTGCCCATATAAACTGCTCTCGCCGAGTAACTCGCTGAATTTGCAACTGATTCCCATTGTTATTATCTTCATCGAAATTTTCCCTTTCTCGAAATCCCGCCATGGCTCGCGGGATGGCTTTGCTTCGAAGGGCGTGCTGTTGTTGTTGTCTTTCTCCTTGATTATAGCTCTGAGAATGGTTAGTCCTGCTGTCGCTGTTGTTCCCAAACATGTCAAGTAACTCCGTTGCATCAAATTTATATATCTCCTTTCTGTGATTGCCACCAGTGCGTCCGCCTTTTGCGTAGATGGTGTTTGCAATGGTGGCGTGGAGCAATAACGGCCTTGGGACCAGCCTGTCTTGAACTTGGCCGGTTGATTTGGCATTGCGACGAAAGGGAGAATTTACATCCTCATCGCTATCGTTGCTACCACCACCATGCGACAAGGTTCCTCCGGCAGTCCTTCTTCTGCTATTGGGATCTTTGATCATTTCACACTGCATGAATCCCGCTTCGATGAACTTGTTTCTGAGACTGACGCTGAACGGATAGAGGCGGGATGTTGGATCCACGGGCTGCATATGTAATACTGTCGCAGCGTGCGGATTCGGAAAGGCGCCCAGGGACGTTAAGCTGATGATAAGAGGCTGCACAACTCCGTTCTGTGCAACGACTGCAGTCGTGCCTGACTGCGTAGGGGATGCAGACCCTGCCTGGATCTCTGCTTCCTCCAGCATGGCATCGAGGTCCAGAGATTCAAGAAAATCTAGGGCTTCCCGTAACCTTTCTTTTGTCGGGAGACTCATCACACCTAACGTCAAATGCAGTGTCCCTAGCGGTCTCATAGCCTCGTCAGGGACCAGAGGTATGCGTGCGGCATGGCCCGCTGCTTCTGCCCTACCTGCAAAAGGAGGGGATATGAATGGGATTCTTAGCTTGAATTCCTCTAGGGAGTCGTCAAGCTGGGTAGCAGAAGTTTCGTTGGCAAGAGGAAAGCAAAGGAAATGTGTCAAGCGAGGCTTCTTATTTGTAAATGCGTTGCTTTCATTTTGACGGCCTTTGAACTTATTGTTCTCCCTTGCGAAAGAGTGAAATTTTGAGGTTTTGTGACTCATTTGGGAGATTGATCTGGAGTTTCTGCCAAGTAGATGGCAGAAAGGCTCGTTCATAGATGAAGGGAAGAAGCGGATTCAAGCCAGAGCGGAGGTATATATAAGAACCAAATAGACGCCCTAGATAGTCGTAAATACTATTGCAATTTTTGGACTGGAATCGAAGTTTTGATTCAGTCTATGAGATCACTGTCAGTGGCAAGCTGCGGAGGCGATAGTGTACTAGATGCCCATCGAGATATCACGACGAGGCACTCCAAAGAAGAAGTAAAAACGGACAAGATATGGACACAGACGACAGAAGCTTGAACTGGAGCAGTTGTTGACAGAATGATGCTAGCGATGTGTAGAGCGGGGTGGATGAGGAGTCGTTTCATAGCCATCCAGTTGCTAACGAGTTGGTTTGTGCCTCAGGCTCTCTCTCTCTCTCCCTGTTGTGGCTTTCTGGAGCTTGCAAGCTCTCAACCACAACATCTTCTCATCCAATTGATCAATTCCTTCTACTGTTTATATCCAACAAGATTAGTTTCTAATCGAAGAATTTGCCATGCTATCCCGAGCTTCACCTAGAGCTCTAAGCACTTTCCTCTCCTCCACGGCCCGCATCGTGCCAACTCCAGAGACAGCAGCAGCAGCAGCAGCAGCAGCAACGATTCCATTGTTGTCTCGCACCATATTAAGAATACCTCCATTCCGCGAACCCCAAAGATTCTTCGCTCGCTCTTTGCACTGCACACCCGCATATCGGAAGGGCATCACCCCTGGTTCATCAGACCCCCCTCCGCCGAGTCCTGAATCCAGCGACATAGCCGGCGTATCATCCCATGTCGTGGAGCCTTCGCCATTGACAGATGCAAATTACCATGAGTATTCGGAGCACTATTTCAACGTGCTGCTAGCTGAATTGGAGAAGGCGCAAGAAGCAGGATCAGAGATAGAAGCCGAGTATAGCGTACGTTAGCTCTGTTCTAGCATTTTAAATGTCATGCCTGCGACTAGAGTCCACGAGCTCTTGGGGAAGCATTCATGCGTCAATTGGCTACTTTGCGGGTATATAGCATTTGCTGATCTATCTTGTCCCGCACAGGCTGGCGTGCTCAACGTCTCCGTTCCCGGCATCGGAACATACGTCCTCAACAAGCAACCGCCAAACAAGCAAATATGGCTGAGCTCTCCAATCTCTGGTCCGAAGCGCTATGACTGGGTTGTGCAAGGTGACTCGATGGGTGAAAAGGAGGGCACAAGAGAATACATTGGTGGACAGTGGATTTATCTTCGGGATGGCTCGAACCTGACTACGCTGTTGAATAAAGAACTTGGACTGGAAATTGACTATGATCTTTACGAGAAAGCTCGAGAAGATGTGTCAATTTAGAGAAAGACGTTTTAAAGCAGCGGCTTGGGGAAACACACTGAGAGAAAGTGTCTTTTCGGTCCGTTCTGTGCCCTGCACTGAGCATGGATTTGTATTATTGATGTAGTTCTAGCTTCAACTCTCAGCTTACCGAAAGCTCAGCTTGATGAAGGAGCCTGTCCTTTCGCATTGCAAATTACAACATTTGGGCTCTATCATTTAATCTCGTGGTCCGAGTCACAGTATTGCACCATCTTCACCGTCCAATACTCCAGGACGTTCGTTTTTTCTTTCTCTCCTCCTCCATCCATCTTGCACCTTCGCTCATAGGCAATCTGAGCCAGACGGCTAATATTATCCTTCTAACGAAGTGCTGGTGGTCAATACCTTGGCTTGCTTTCACAAAAGGTATTCTTCTCGATCGTGTTCGTTTCCCAGCTCGCTGACTCGACATCTCCTGCATCACCTGCACGAGGTCGAGACGCGCCGTTGCCAGAGATCCTGTCCCAGTATCCAAAACTGTATATAAACGTCCAAGGCTATCCCACAGCATCTCAATTCACGCCTCAACCGCCACAGTTGCTAACCCAGCACCATCATCCCCTTCCCTTGGTAAATCATCCTATCAAGAAACATTCCTCCTCGTTAGCCCCCTCCAATCTCATTTCTTCCCGGCTTTCACCAAAAATCTCTCTCTCGATGCAGGAGATACACACACCACTTCAAAAATAACCCTAATCATCAAACTACAACTCGGACAGACCGCAATCTCCTCGCCATCTCTCAGGTCTGCGATTCCAATCTCGAATCGGTCGCCGCAGGGACATGGATAGTGGTAGATTTGGAGAGTGGCGTCGAAGGTCATGTCTTCGATTTCGATTTCATCGTAGATGGATATGCTGTCGGCCATATTGGGTGGTGGTTTGTGAGAGGAGGGATGGGTATACGAGATGGAAATCGATTCGATATATGTATGTATGCAGGCGACGTTGGCGGGGTTGAATGGTCTCTGATGGGATGGAGTTGTATAGGGGTGAAACAGTGATGATGCTCTCTTGCCAAATTGTAGTTATTTCGAGCTATGAATTCTGCAAGTCAGATAGAATGTGGTCAAGTAAATGAAGCGATGAACTCTTTCATGACTCTATCATCATCACCGCGGTGGCAAAGACGTGTAAGGTTTCTGTTCAACTTTTTCTCTGCCAAACTTCTTTTTGCCGACAAAACTACGAGAGCGGTGTGTTCTCGGCCATCGCAAGGCTTATCGAGATACAATTCAACTAGATCTAGATTAGGCTGTTTAATCGGCAGCACAAGTATCGCACAACAGCCCTCGCTCTGCAAGGCTGCTTATATATTCCCACCAAGCCGTCTGATCTCCATCCGCACGGCTTCCACTTCTTTAACCAAAGATCCATATCGCTTTGCGATTTCCACCACAGCTCCAGCCCGGTTCATGCTCGAATCATCATAGTTCGAAGAATCAGCAATCTCGTAAACCTCTAGCTCCTTCAACGCCTTCCTTTCGCGTTCTTCCAGGCGGACTCGGGTATCATGGAGATGTTTCCTATAATTCTGCAATGCATCGACAGTTTCGGGCGTGTATATACTTGAGAGAATGTCTCGTTGCATAACCCTAAGAAAAAGTACTTTTTATCAGCCTCCCATCTAATGAGAAAGTAACACATAATACAGATGGTAAAAACATACTTAACCTTCCCATCCAATCCCTCTGCCACAGCCGCCAGATACTCTGCCCGCGCTTTCCCCGCTCTAGCCAACGATCCATGTTTCGTCCTCTCAAGCACCTGTATCATCCGCTCCATCACCTGCGTATGCGCAGAAAGCACCTCCGCACCCGTAACCGCTAACTGCCTCTGTGCAGCCGGTAGCTCCACAGTTTGTAGCGTCCGGAGGGTGCCCAGGCGGCTGGATAACTGCGTCGAGAGCAAAGATTGGCTGGTGGCAGTGGCAGACGAGGAGAAAGAAGTAGCCTTCAGCGACAGAGGACGCAGACGACTATCAGAGCGAGTATGTTGCGGGATGTGTGACTCATTGGGCTGGCTGGAATGGCTCGAAGAAGTGGCATTGGCGAGCGTCTTTAGATGGTGTATATCAGCGGTGAGCTTGATTCGAATGGCGGGTAGGAGATTCGGGAGCTGTGATCTGAAGGTGCTCAGGTCGGGTTCTAGGAGGGCAATGGTATCATCGGCATCATTATCATTGTCATATGTCGTGCCGTCGCTTTTGCTTCGATTGGCGCTGGAGCTGGGATGGTTAAGATACAGGGCGATGATGGCAACCAGGTCTCGCAGCTATTTATACACAGTTATTAGACGACTGTCATCAAGTAGAAACCAAACGAATATAGCCAACCTACTTCATCAGGCAAATCATTCTTCAAATCAAAAGGTAGCTGGCAAACAACCCTCTTCAGGATACGCCTCTTCGCGGCGCGAATTTGGTGTTTCTTTAGCTCCTATAGACGTATAGAAACCATGTCAAAATCGTGATACATGCCTGAGATTGAGAAATCTCTAATTCGCAGATACCTAGTCCCGGACCAGGAGAGCTATGGATGCCCTGAGGAAAGGGGTGTGTACTGACAGCTCGGACGTGTCTTCGCAATGGATCCGCGTCGAGTGCGCGCGTCGAGCCATCGGGATTTAGAATCGATGTTGTTAACTGTTGATGGAGGATCTTGAATTGCGGATTATCACAGAGAATTGCAGGATCACATTGTGGGAGCATGATGACTTTCAGATGGCTTGGGATTGTGTGAATCAAGTCAGTATAAAATCATGTTCATGTTAGATAACTATTTCAGTTACATATCACCAAACAGCGAGTGGAAAAACTACCAACTACAGACTTCTTGAAGACATTCAGAGTATTCTTAAAAGAGATAAACTATTCAGCAAAAGATATCATTATCCTATCGTACAGTTCAAACATCTCGCATTTTAACAAGCCCAGGGATAACAATTCTATCACTCATTCCCCTTTTTTTTGTCCCTGACGATAGCTAAACCTCGCGACACCACCGATCAATATGACCAACTATACGGAGGTAGCGATAAAGCAAATCAAATCTGGACGAGAAGACATTCGCCACGAATCAGAGCCTTTGAAAAAGAGATTCGTCAGGCCCGGCTGTAGGCAAATTTGGCAACTCGAAAGCGCAATGTCCAACATATCCTCAAGGTTAGAAAGACGAAAATTAAAAAGGAACAAACCCGCTCGTATCATAGAATTTAATATGTACACGCATACAATACAGTAAACGGAATTGAACGGGTTTAGGTGTGTTCCATGTAGGGTAAACATCGACACCTCGCGGTTATTGTAACCAGTCACCTCTATCAGGAGTTGTAGTGACCAGGAAATATGGCGCAGATGAAACTAAGGAGAGCTGTTAATGAAGCGACGCGTACTTTTGAATTTCGTTGTGTTGCGCCACACACATTGTCGCAGTAAAAGGGGCGTGAAAAGAAGTATCATCGTATTTGAGCCAAAGATAATAATTTTGAAGGCATTAGCTAGTGGCCTATTCCTCTTCACTCTCTTCAGAGTCCTCATCGCCGCTGCTTTCAGGTGCAGCTTCAGAGTGGACTAAATTGACGTTAGGAATGGTGTCAAAGCTGTTATGCAAGGAGGAAAGAAAGACATACTTGGGTCAGATGGATGGTCACCACCCCGGAACTTCGAAAGAGTGCCGGTAAGGCGGCCTATTTGTGCTTCCTGCTCGTGTGCGTTCATGGGCTTGTTTTTCTTGGGCTTTGATGGGACAGCTGTTGGAAGAGGTTCGGGAGCGGGTTCGTCAAATTCCAGTGATTGAGGGGCATGTTTTTTGACAAAGTTCAAGAGCAAGAGTAACACGTTGTTCGGGAGTTCATCAATGTCAAGCTCAACTTCAGTTTGATCAGTTCCCTAAAATCAGCGTCAGCAGGCCGTATATATAAAGTTGGTCTAGAATAGGAAAATCAATTATCTTACCTTAAGCGAAGGCACGTTGCTTTGGATGATGTGAAGTGCGTCTTGCACTTTGCTCTCAGGGAGAGTGCTGATACCATTGGAGATGATTTGCTTTTCGCGGTAGGTAATCCAGCGCTGTTTCTCTGGCTTAGCCGATTTCGCTCCACCTTTCTTATCCTTCTTCGCGGGAGCTCCTTTTTTAGTGTCCTTCTTGCCAGACTTCGTTTTGCTCGCTTTCTTCGAGTTTCCAGGAGGCGTTTTTTTCTTTTTCTGACGTATTGCTTCCACTTGTTTGGACATCTCTGCAATTTGCTTTTGTAAAAGCTGCAATTTCTCGTGCTGCTCATCATCGTTACTATCCTCAGCCTCACTGCTTTCGTTCTCTGAGCTATCACTCTGATGGGTTGAGGTGGGATCGTGTGCCTCAAGCCAGCGGGCCTTCTGAACCCATTTACCATCGAAGATCTCCTCCAGCTTTTTGCCAGCATTATATGTGGGATCTCCAGGGATGTTAAACTTGTAGCAATTCTTAAACATTAAACGAACATCGTTCTCCATTTCCTTGGAATTCTCATACTGTCCAGTTTGGAGCTTAGTCCGAACGGTGGAAAGGTCCATCGGCTTTTTGATGATATTGTGATATGTGGGAATATTTAGCGCAACAGGATCGACGGGTTGGTAGAACGGCGCAGCAAAATTATAGTATTTGGGCTTGTGCAACTCGTCCATCACTTCCTCACAGAACTTGAGTTCCCAGTGAAATTTCTTCTTTTTGGGCTTGGAGCTATAGGGGAGATCTCGGTTTTTTGGGGGATGAATGGAACGTTTCGGACGGCCGTCCACTGTAGTAGAATCGCGACGAATCAAAGGGAGACCTTCAGGCCCAAGAGCGAAAGTGGTGGGTGAGCTGGCATTGCCAGTCTTTGCTGCTTTTGCTTTTGCCTGAGACTCTCGGCGTGGGGGTTGTGTCTTAGTTGGAGCCGTGCTTGCTTTTTTCGCCTTCTTCTCAGCAGCGGTAGGCTCTACCTCGTTGGGACTTGGAAGCTTTGTTAAATGGCGTTCCCAGCTCTCCTTCAGGCGGAAACCTTCAGTAGTCACCACATGCTCCATGCCGTTGAACGTAATGGAATTATCAATCATTAATTTAAAATCTGCGATAACTTCATCAACGGTCTTATATGCCCCGTTCTTCACCTTCTCCTCCATAGTGTGCATATCCATAGGATGTTTGACAGTGAGTGGGTAACTTGGGATATTTAGTTTAACTGGATCCACAGGGTTTTTGAAAAAACGTGCATCATGGGTTCTCCTCAAAGCTGCAAGCGTACGAACGAAGAACTTGCTCTGCAAGGGTGTGATAGTCGTAGATATGGCTGCACTCTCCACTGGTGCTGCTGACGGTAAATCTGGGACCTTGAAATCGTTTTGCGAGGAAGATATATCGTCAGTCTTTGTCCGCTTTGCTGCCGGTTCATCTGTCACATCTTCCTCCCGTCCACGCGAAACCTTGGTCGGCGACAGAGGCGATGCATCAGCCATTGTCTGGTCTTGGTCGACGGATGGGGGTGGCACAGCTGTGGAGGGATAAGATTCGTTTGATTCCGCTCCACGCGCAGTCGCAGGCGGCGAAATCGGTTGAGAAAATATCGTTTCCTGAGCTTTTTCTACCTGAGGTGGCGACTTTGTTTGTTCACTTTGAGTTGGCATTGGAGTCACTTCCCGCTCATCGCTTGCGCCTGGGAGAGAAGGCTCGATTTGCGAATGGTGTGTAAAAAGATTTTCACCTTCTGTCGGTTTTATCTTCATTGGCTCCTCATCGGTATCTCCCTTTGGCGATGTGTGAGCTTCTGCACCAATAGCTGTAGGGTGTTGAGATAGGAGTCCGTTGGAAGTCGTGCTGTTAACAGCTGACTCTGCGTTTTGTTTGATTGAAGAAGACTTGACAGCATTAGATGCACCTTCCGTGCCATTCGTCAACGAGTACCCATTCCCAACAGGCAATAAACTTCCGTTTGCACCACCAGTTAGTTCATCAGCTCTTGACTCTGCCATTTTGATATCGGAATCAGTCGCCAATTCCGTTAAACTATGCCCACTCATCCTGAGAATTCTGTCAACAACATACACAATTGGCGACAGAGACAAAGACTTACCTAGCAGTGCTTGGAGCGACAACTTGGTCAGTCAGGGATAGAGGTTTGACTCTGTCCTCCAAGGCTGTGCTTTCTGGAGGCGGAGTTGCCATCTTCGCTTAAAAAGGGTCACGTGGTGATAAGTCCACCACCAGTCCTTATCTAAGATTCGATAAGCGCTGATAAGGATTCCGTGGACTTTCGCGTCTTAAGGGAAGCTGCGCAACGCGTTTCCAGAGACAGGCGAGCGGATACCGTAATGTTGCTGGACAGATACGTGGTAAAAAGATTGAAGATGAAAAGAGTCTCGGATAATCGCGCCGTATGCACAAAGCAAGAGGCGTTCCAGCCGATGCGGAAACTAGATTGGCTTCGGTCAGATCCACAGAAGTTGTGTTTGATAGATGCAAAAGTAGGTACAAAGAGGTTGAATTTTGAACTGGCGATTAAATCACAAGGTGTTGTTTGAGTAAAAATGAAATAAAAAGGAAAAGAAAAAATAATTGAAGAAAGTAAAGGTAGAAGAACCTCCCCAATTTATATTGCCAAGAAAGAGAAAATCCAGGGTCACGTGGAGGCAAGGAGCGGAAGTTAAAGTGTGCGAATAAATAGGATCGCTGATTGGATGGGCAGAATGGAAATGTATCATAACACCAAGACTTCCGCTCCAGGACAACAATACATAGGATGAGAGAGAGCCGGAAGCAGGTGGAAGCAACAAGAATCAGCAGGCGGAATGTAGCTGCAATCACAATATTCTTAGAGGGTGAATATTGCGCGGAAGACACAATAACAAATGTGTAAGTACAACATCATATACATAGACAGAAGTATGTACTTTTTACTTGGCACCAAAAAAAAAAGGAACCTTGGCATATGGAAAATTGGAAGAATAATTCAAGATTCGTTTAATCCGTGATGCTCGTGGAAATAACTTCCAAACGCGAGGGAAATAAGACGTACCGTTGGCTATAAGTGGCAATGTTGCTGGTAATTGGTGGATGGAACAGAAATGGTGCGTGGGCAGAAGACGCGAGACAGGAAAGAGGCAAGGCGAGGAGAAGAAAACAGAGAAAATTCGGAGGGGGGTGCTAGAATCCTTAAGTATGGTCGGGCTTGTGATCTTGCAAGGGAATCATGACAGCCTCCTGCCACTAGCCCCGGATGACGAAGCTAAAATTCGACGATCCTGGTAAGTTATCATGGACGCGCTCTGATTGGCTATGACGTGACTTGTCTGGACTCATCCACGTTGTGATTGGCCACAGTGACGGAAGCACTGCTCCACTTGGCTTTTGTCCACTTCATCCGTTTCCAGTAAAGGAGGCGTTCGGTAACGAAATTGGGGGTCAAAAACAGCGTAAATGGTTCTCTTCGCCACACGGACCGGCCAACTTTTGCTGTTTTGTTGAAATCTGAGAACCGAAAAATTACTCAAACTCTAGCAGCAGACTACTACACAGTATGTAGTATCGGTATGTATGATACGATATCAACATCGAGTCTTGAAAGTTATTCTGTTCTCTGTCGCGTGCTTCGCCATTATTGATTTTGTATGTTGTTTGAAGATTTGATAATAATATTTCTTTGCAGCATGCTATTTGGGAATCTCCATAATGGCAGAGTGTGCCTGATGCATGTAACCGCAAGAAGGAAAGAAAAAAGACCACAACTTTGCAGCCTAATATCGTTGAACTCTTCCAGTCAAACTATCAAAACCGAAGCCTGTAACCACATGATCTGTCAGAAGTAATGGGATCCATGGCTTCTTTAGCATGCTGAGTCATCCAAATGAATCCTTCTTATTCGCCCCCCTCTAGAACAGCCAGCTAATCACATGACACTGTCCTTACTCATCCATGTAAAGAGCAGACTCGCTGTGACACGTAGCTCCTTTAAGCAACAAGCTTCTCAGCTTTCCTTCACGTTACAAGCACAGGACTTGTCATAATAGCTTCTGATAAATCTGCTTTCCATATTAACAAGACTGTTTTTGTCTTCTTCAGGAATAATTGAATAAATCTGGCAAAGGTTCTGTCAATGTTTGCAGGGATGAAGCTAGAGT
This sequence comes from Emydomyces testavorans, assembly GCA_029449355.1. Lineage (NCBI taxonomy): Eukaryota > Fungi > Ascomycota > Eurotiomycetes > Onygenales > Nannizziopsiaceae > Emydomyces > Emydomyces testavorans. The sequence goes on along the minus strand of CP120630.1, from coordinate 2,606,699 downwards.
TTACAGGCAGACCTCACGAGCAAGAAGATCTCAGATACTAACTGATGTCAAATGTGGTTGAAGCTATGGTTCGCCGCTTCGGTGCATCAGTGGAATTCAGAAATACAACGGCAGTCGAATCGCTACCCGACATTGAAAGGAACCAGGGAAGATCAATTCAAGGAATGCAGGCAACCATGGAAAAAGAAAAAAAAAAAAATTAGAGACTCAAGTGGATCTTCAAGACAAGAAGAAAAATCAGGAGGGAAATGAAGTTCCATATCGTTCTTGAGACCGGCTATGCAACATGGCAAAGGTGTCTAGCAAATCTTTCGGCATCTTCTAGCTGAGCAAGATCAAGGCCAGAGCCAGCTTCACTCTGCAGGCAATATGGCTGCTCACCACGGTGAACCGGTCATAGATGCGAATCTTAAAGATCAAAATGGCCGCCCAATACTGAATTGCTGCTCAACATATACGGTGTAGCCGATAGTCGCCGCACATGGGGACACTTATTCTATTACACTCATTGGTGTTCAGCGCAGGTCGAATCGGAAAAGGACATCTGCATGAAGCGATTAGGGAATTGTAGAGGGCAATTCCAGCATCGATGATTCCTCTTCTGTGACTTAATCGCACCTGCGATTTTAGTATACAGTTCCATGCTACCATCTCCTGAATCCAAGGAGTACCGGAATGTCCCTGGCAAGAACTCACTGCTTTCTTCAGATGTCCAAAGTATATAACACAGCAGCATGAATCATTTCTAGTTCCGTATACTTTTCAATCAATTTAGTACTGTTGGTCAATCATAGAGGATACGTATGATTGGCGTCCATAGTATGCGTGCGCAGAGGGATTCGTTGTTGCTGCCAACTGCGTAACATGAGTTTTAAACGCTGGAAAAGCACTGTAATATAGTCAGTTAACTGCTCATTAGCCACCTAGACCAGAAGAAAACATTCTCTGAGGCCAGAACCCCTTGAGATGCTTTCCTGGCATGAAGTGCCGCTACGATCGTCGATGCTACTAATATATGCGAACAGACGTTGAAATGCATTCGGAAGACGGCAGTTCGTTGTCTCCGCTGGACCCACTTATTGCTTTTCACAGAAAGAAACTCCGTACCTTAAAATTCCCAGGCGCTAAGCCCAACCCGGCCAAGTGTAAAACTTTGGATATCAATATTTTTTTTTCTCACCTCTAATCAACCCACAGGCAAGGTTGAAGAGAAGCTCCGTGCCTAATCGATGGCGGGCGTCGGATATCTTATTGAGCCCTTTCAACCTTGAGATCACTTCTCTACAATTCAATTGCAGCCTTTCCCCATTCTCCTTTCAACCGCTGCTCACTTCAACAATCCATCTCAAAATGCCAAGCAAGAAACGCTCACGCGGGCCAGTCTCGAAGATCTCCTCTGCTGCAGCCCCAGCATCGTCAGGCACTCAGATCACCGCAAACAAATCGTCCGTGCTTCGCTCGGCCTTCTCGCCGTCGGAATATCAATTGGCGCTTTTTGCCTCTGTGATTCAGGGTTTGGACGCTCAGCATCTGCGGATACATGATATTAATTCCGGCCGGTTACGTTGCGACCATGCGGTGAATCCGAAGGAGGCGATTACATCGTTAGATTGGGGCTATTTTGGTGATTCGCATGCGGATAGAGATCAGCATTTGAAGAAGAAACGCAAGCGGAGCTCGGATGTTAATGGTGTTGTTGATGTGTCAGGGCCAGGAGATGTGGTGGTTGCTTTTGGCACGAGCTCGTCCGAGGTTCGAATGTACTCTCCTGCGGAGGGTAAGATTGTTGGTGCTCTTTCTGGCGGACACGAAAGAGGAATTAGGGATTTTAGGTTCACCATTCAGAAACCTGGAGCGGAAGGATGGAGTATCGGAGGGGACGGGAAGCTGGTACAGTGGAATCTTCAGACAGGGAATGCTACAAGGTATGAAAAGCACTTTTACGGATCTTTTTTCAAAAGCTTTCCTTTGGCCTAATATCATACCAGAGTAATATCCTTACCTTCTACGTCCGTTGAAGCCCTGGCACCACCAGTCCCTTCAAATCCTCCTGTTCTCTGCGCTTCACAAACACCATACTTAATAGACCTTGAGAAAGAGGGCCAAGATGGTGGGCTTTCATTCAGCGCCATGCGAAATACCGTGCATACACTGATATCATCGTCTAATGATTTGGCGTCCCTATCGGAACGATTTCTTGCTGCCGACTCAGATCGCTACATAAACCTATTTGACATCACGAAGAAGAAACTACTCAGTTCTTTAGTAACAGACAAAGAGGTTGAATTGGTAGCGTTCTATTCAGCAGATTCAAAACCTCGAACTAAGAATAGTAAGATTTCAAGATCAGCACTCTTTCAAAAGCAGCTCCTTGCTGCCGTGACCCGAAATGGAGCGATTGAACTGTTCTCAAACCCGTTTTACCATTCCAGTGACTCCCAATCTGCAAGCGCAACTACCAGTCTCAAGTCTCGCTTAAAGGCTGCAACGCGTCGATCAGATGCTATCATTAAGATCGTCAGACCGGACGCCTTGAGGACGGTTGTTCCAATTGTGTCAGTTTCTTTTGATGGTTCTGATCTTGTGATCGCGTGGGTGGAAGCAGGTGCAAATGTCGTATTTGATAGAATACGTTGGCAAGATGACGAGACGGAAGAACTGATAATTCGAGGCGAGAGTGAGATTGTCCGTGGCAAGTCCGCATCAACAATCGGCTCTGCGATGATGAATGGTGTAAAGGACATGGGTAAGAGCCATGTTGATGAGTCGCATGTGATTGTGGAACAAGGTGGCGTGGCGGACGGCCTTGCAACGTACGGCGCTGAGCAAGATACTTCCATATCCAGCGACGACGAAGAAGAAGAAGGTTCAGATGCAGAGCAAGAAAAACTTGAAGAACCTCCATCTGCTCCAAAGCCAGCAAACGCAGCTGATATCGATGCCGAGATGGCCGATGTTGACGCAGAAGAAGAAGCTGAGGAAAATGGAGAGCCATCGTTTGGCGAGCTCCTTCGCGCCAACGTTGTCAAACACATCGACGTGGCAGCAGAACTCCACGACACTGGTATCGCAGCCCTAATTCCCGCCAGACAGCCCAAATCCCTCCAACAACTTCCTTCAGGCGTTTCACTCGCCACCGTCCTCTCTCAATCCCTCAAAACCAATGACCACAACCTACTTGAATCATGCTTCCACACCACTGACGTGAACATTGTCCGAGCCACCATCCAACGACTAGACTCCTCTCTCGCCGCGATGCTCCTTCAGAAACTTGCTGAGCGCCTATCCTCCCGACCTGGTCGCTACGGGCACCTATTAGTCTGGGTACAATGGACATGCGTCGCCCATGGCGGCTCGATAGCAGGAAAACCAGAAATATTAAATCAAATGACTTCGCTGTTCAAAGTCATGGATCAGCGGTCGGCCAGTCTTTCATCCTTGTTACTGCTGAAGGGAAAACTAGACATGCTCGACGCCCAGCTGGGATTGCGGCAGAGTCTGAATCAGAGTCGGGAGGGACGCTTCGAAAGTGATGATGACAATGTAATTTACGTTGAAGGCCAGGAGGATGAAGCTGAAAGTGATGAAGGTAAGAAAACTTTTGCCATTGAAGATGCGGCAGCGCAGCGAGCGCCTGATGTCGGTATGGGCGATATCAGTGCTGGAGAGGAAGAAGGCAACGAGGACGATATGCCCATGGTAGTTAACGGGATCTCCTCGGATTCCGGAGAAGAAGACGATGACGACGAAGAAGATGGGGATGAGGATGAGGAACTTATTGACGATGAAGCCGAGGAATCTGAAGATGGCGATGAGCGAGACGTTAGTGAGGAGGACGAAGACGAGGATGAGGATGAAGAGGAGGTAGAAAGCATGGTCGATTTCATTGCCGATTCAGGTGAAGAATCAGAAATAGCCGTTGATCTTCAAGCGGCGACGAAGAAATCTAATAAACAGAGCAACCAAAGCGGGTAAAGGGGATCTCATGCCGATAAACCAGGCTTGTTAAGGAGAGTTTTCTCCTTTTCCTTCCTACATCAAACTGGTTGCACTTCTGGGGCCATATTTCCCTTTCTATCTGTGTGGGCATGGGTGGCATTGGCAAAACATTTCATTTGGCGTTAGGTAACTAGCCATTCATTGACTGATCCCTCTTGTTTTTGTTTTTCAATCTCTTTTATGCATTTCCGAATTATCATAAACAAAGCTTCCAAGAGTTAACTCGCATTTGTTTTGATGAATGCTTGTATGTAGTTACTCTACCATCCTTATTTTCATGCTCTTTTGGTACGAAATGCAAAGTTAATATGGCTGCTTTGTTGGTTTTATCAGTAAATATCACAGTTCACTTAGTTGCATCCCCCACATAAGCAGCGTCAATTTCAATGCTTTAATTATTGGTTAAACAAATGCATTGTTAGAGATAATGTTTTCTGCATGCAAGGTCGACGGCACCGAATTTTAAGCTCAGTAAGTGGAGGCGCCACCCCAGAGTCGATAACAACAACAGAGTCGAAGCTCATGAAACTTGGCTCAATCACCGGATGACCTCCCTCGAGCCCCCAATTACATCAAGTCCGTGAAGAGACTCTAATATTTGGCTCCCCCCAAACAAGCCACTACTTCCCCCTAGGCTTTTGGCATTGCCTTCCCAGACTTCCTGAAACTTAATACTTTCGTCGCTACAGGCAACAACGATGCATCCTTCCTTTTCTGTTCGAGGAGACCACGTACGGCCCAGCATATTTGCTGCCCGTGAAGTAGAACGTGAGTCCCTAATGGCTCCGTTTGATGATTGTCTCGTGATTCGGGATAGCGAGCGACCACGGGTCTCAACTCCAGGCGTTGTGCCATTAGCTTCCGGCCTTCTCGGTGCTGAAGATCGATCATCGGTGGGCATTTCGCTGGGACCCCTGGGATAGCTGATGGCCCAGATGGCTCGCCCCGGTTTATCGTCTCCATATCTCTCCATATCCACCGCTGATGGCCAAGGTATAGCCAGCACCCGTTCACAGCTCGGCCACGCGAAGACGGCGATTCGGTAAGGGTGAAAAGGATGGGCGTATCCAAAGGTTGCAGCTATCTCGCGCCGCGTCTTGCTCCAAATGAGGCTAGTAACTTGTGCGTATACGTTGACACTGGCAAGTAATGCTCCAGTGGTAGCGTGCCAGAAGCGTATGCACTGATCGTTAGACCCACCGCCAGTGGCGAGCAGCATCGGCTCCCAGGGCGCGAATGCGATCGCTTTAACCGCAGCATGATGTTTCAGCCTGTGTTTTTCTCGATGACGATGAATAATAATTGTCTGTGCCTGGGATGACTCAGATGAGAAATGCTCAGACTCGGTATCATCTGTATCTCGAGCATTATTCTTCACTGTTGAGCCGCCCGACAGTAAAGATATGGTACTCTCGTTTCGATGACGTAAGGGCAAGATCTGATCCGGATGGCGAGGCATGACACCGTTCCTCGGTGCCTGCATACGGGCATTGGTATCTCGCGTTGAAGAATGTGACGACTCGGAATGCTGGCCTTCCAAGAGAATACTGGCTATCTCAAACAAAAGACAAACATTATCATTGCCACCAGTGGCGATATACTTTCCATCTGGAGACCAAGTAAGGCCGCATACTTGCTGCGTATGAGCGGCTATCCTAGCAACAAGCGTCAAACTGCCATTCCAACCGTAATGCTTTCTTGACTTAGCGTTAGGCCACTCGAGTGTATAATACCAGATATTACCTGCATCGTCACCGACAACTAGATGCTCAATATAGACAGAAATCCACGGGAGTAGTTCCGATTGTTTAAGAGTTGGAGTGTGGTTAAAGGAGACACAGGCAACACCAACCGGGAAAGTCTCCTCGAATCGGACATCTGGATCGAAAGTGCTCCACAGGTAGAGCTGGCCGTAGCGCCGGCCTACGGCAAGAATGCTCCGGCCACCCCTCTGCGAAGAAAAGGAGAGCGAAGTCACAAAATTTTCGCTCGAGTCTGTTTTTAAAGGGGGATTTCTCACGCCATATTGCTCGGACCAAAGATAAACCCTTGACGAAAGCCCGACCGCAAGAACTTGGACTTTATGACAATAGGCCAGGATCGTAGAATAGAAATCATTGCGCAAGAAGGGAGCATCGAGGATACGAAACGGAACGGTTGAGATAGATTGCTCAATTCGTTTTGCTGCACTCTTGGGCGATACTATGCCAAGGTTAGATGGTTGGGTATAGGAAATGGAGTTGTACTGTACTGTAAAAGAGAAAATTCACTATTTTTGCGTATTGCTTTTATGAATCAAAACGAACCGAATACTAAAGCAGACAGTTAAAGCGGGTCCAATGCCCTCACCTGGTGGATAGTCGACGTCTCTTGCCCATGCATTATCCTTCCAGGTTAGTGGAGGACGTGCACGAGTTGGTGACGTAGGGTGGGATTGTGTGTCTGGCGGAGTTTGTGGAATAGTAAAGCCTAGGATTTTCGAAGCTGGGTCAATATCCAGAGCCAGTGCAATGCGTTCCTCGTGAACCCGATGCTGTTCCGCATCGGTTTCTTTGCGATCAAACTTCGCTGAGTACCTAGGGGCCATCGTTCTAGTTCCGCGACGACGGCGAGTCCCGTCAGGTGCTCCAGTTGAGGGGCCGCCCAAAGCTGGAGAGACACCTCCAACATGCCAGACAGCGCCCGCACTGAGCTGGCGTGACCTCCTTTCGAGAGTATCATCCGAATCGTCCATATCTTGTTCAGCGGGTCGAAGGAAATGGGCAAATCCATCATCGTGGAGAAGACGGGGTCGATGATGTGGGATAAGCCTAAAGTCCACTGAGTTAGAGCGACTAGGCCTGTTTACAATTGTGGCAGATGCCGGTAAGTAAAATGGGTCTGCTTCTGGATCTCGGCGCCGGTAAGCCTTTTCGTGAGGTGAAAGCAAGCCGTGGTTTCTGCCGACGCGATACTGTAATCCTGGTGGGGAATGAAATTCTCTTACTGGAACGAAACGGTCCGGAGAAGTCAGGCGTTGACAGCCATCCGAAGCGGGGCCGATATCCTTACGGCTTCTTTCAAAGTATGAGGGCTCTTTTCTAGTAGATGTTTGGTCCGCACGCAAAGCAAATGCATTCAGTCTCTTCGATACAATCTCCCGAATATCCTGTTTAGCACGCGCTGTGGGTATGCTCCCATCCGTCACCTCTGGCTGATGAGAGAATGACTGGTCTTCAGAATCCGAAGGAGAGTCAGCTGGGTTGGAAGACGAAGTTCCTGGAGCGTCAGCCTTTCTAGGCGTTTGAAACCACTCGGGAAATTCTGAAATGTCGCGATAGACAGTAAAGAAGGGAGCTAAGATGTCGTGGTCTGTGAGAGATGTCAAGTCTCCCATAGAACGGCATCGCCTCATCATTGGAGCCATCGCCATTCAATCCAGGCTGACCAGCCTCAACGCGAACAACAAAAGAAATGAATGAATAGCCAGCTTGAGAGTGTCTAGACTGAGGTATCAGATGCTACTATTCCCATGAACGAGAGCCAGCCTATTTGATGAAGCAGACGACTGACTGCCAGCATTGCAGTGTTCATGAAACCGACAACTGGAGAGAGAGAGAGAAGAAGAGAAAGAGAATGGGAGATGAAGATGAAGATGAAGGGAAGAGAGAAAAAAAAAGAGGGAAAAAGAAGGAAAAAGAGGAGAAGAAGCTGTGCCCCTCCATCTTCCCCTATGAGGAAAGACCATCCCCCCTTTTTTCCAGATTGCTGTTTTTGGAAGTCGTGAGGTTCCCCTTTTCGGATGATGGAGGAAGTGCAGGTGATCTGGGTGCTTACTAAGCAGGTCATCAGTGGGAACTTGAGAAGGGAGAATTATGTAGTCGACATGATTCGGCATTCTGTTGCAGTCACTTGGAGGGTCTCTTACAAGATATTGTATTTTCCTTCTTTCGTGGAGATTTACAACTGCAACCATGGCCAGTGTCTGTCTCCGAAGTACCCAGTATTCGAGGATGCTGCAGCTAACTTGCGATTCAACAGCACGGAGTGCCTCGCATTGCTTCTTCACAAGATAAGACAGAGGATGCCAGGAGAAGAGAGCATCAGAAAATCCAAATGTATAGAGACTTGGACCATCTTGTCAGGACAAAGGTCGCGCCCTGGCTTTGTACCCAACCTTTTGAAATTTACCTGTTAATTCTTCAGGCAGAGAGACAAACATGATTATACGGACAATGCATTGAAGAAGACTTCCGAGTTGCTGTCGGAAAATGCTGAATACTACTCGATCTGGAACTATCGCCGCCGGATTCTGCAATTTCAGCTTGAAAACAATACTGTGGACTCTGGATTAGGCCCCTCGCGCCTTGAGCGTGAGAAAAGTATCGAGCAGCTGATTCAGCAGGAGCTCGACTTTCTGGTGCCTCTTCTTCGACAATTTCCTAAGTGCTACTGGATCTGGAACCATCGACTATGGATCCTAGAGGAGACCATCAGGCGGCTGACACGGCCAGTGGCACGGAAGTTCTGGAAGGAAGAGCTTGTTCTAGTGGGAAAAATGCTGAGTCTGGACGGGAGGAATTTTCACGGCTGGGGCTATCGGAGGAAGATTGTGGCCGTTCTCGAGTCTTTAGGTCCGGAGACAGAAGATTCAGGCGCGGAGGGAGAAAAGTCGTATCTAACCGAAGCCGAACTAAATTATACCACCAAGATGATTGGGACCAACTTATCCAACTTTTCCGCTTGGCATAATCGATCCAAGCTGATACTGAAGATGTTGAATGAGCGTTCGGCCTGTGACGATGAAAGGAGGAAGATGTTAGATGATGGTAAATACCGTTCTCTACATTCAAAGAAAATAAATGCTAACCTCTTCGCAGAGCTCAAGTTAATACATCGTGCTTTAATCGACCCCTATGATCAATCCTTATGGTTCTACCACCAGAATCTCATGTGTACTCTCGATCGGACCACGGCTTCTGAAGGTATAGCTCCCAACATGAGTGACGAGACGCGAATTCAATATCTTACCCGGGAAATTGATGCCATTACGGAGCTGCTCGATGAAGAGGAAGACTGTAAATGGATATATCAAGCCCTAATAGAATGCAGTTTGATTGTCTGGAGAATCCAAGGGAGTATCTCGGATGAGGCGAAGCGGAGCATATCCAAGTGGCTTTCGAACCTCAAACGGCTTGATCCATTGAGGAAGGGCCGGTGGGAAGATTTGGAGGAGATAATGAATAAATTGTAATGTGACTTAAGAAGAGATCACTATGAGGGAGAAGCTAGAGACGTCTGGCTTTAATTAGCTACATTATGTAACTGATAGCAATAGTAAAACCTACAACTTTGTCATTCTAGCTTCCAGTCCACTGAACGGAGTAGACCACCTGTTTATTATATGTTTTTCAGAGGCCCAGACGGTGGATTTGAATCTGATATCATATGTGCTCTGGAGTGGACCAGCAGATGAAACTCGGTGGATGAGTCTCAGGAGGCATTATCAGCAGGGGTCCGAGTCCAGTCCAGTCCAGCAAGATTTTGGCGCATCGTTTCAAAAATTCGAAACACTTTTTTTCTTCCCACCAGAACAGTCAACAGTAACGACCTGCTGCTACACAGATGAGGATATCTGTTAACTAACAATTGAGGATTGCTGATGTGCTCTGTGTGTGTTTACAATATGTGTGTCATGGCCACTTCCCCAAACAAAGTCCGTGAGATTGTATTATGGTGAACCTCCTTGTTCCTTAATCAAATCCACAGTACAACTTCTTCCTCTTCCTCTTCTCCATCTTTCACCCTGCTTGACCCTTGACCCTGTTCAGTTGAACCTGGTCATAATTGACTCTTCTATCCGGACTCCATCTTTCGTATAACTTGACGCATGGACAAGCCCATCCATCCTCTTCATCGCAGGCTGACGCATCTTGCCGACCGCAACGGAATCGGAGGCACTTCCATACATTTCTTAAACACTACTAGCTATGGTTTCCAGTGCGGAGACCACGGATTATGAAGCTGTGGGCAATCCGCGTTTCTGATGATACTATATTTACGGGACTAACACGTGTTGTCACTGCTAGGACGCCTTCGAGGACGCTCGCGATGCACAAGATGCAGATATCACTACTCCTCTCAGTGCTACCCGCTCCCTAACAGATCGACGACCTTCTCATGAATCTATACCCACCCCAAAAGCTAGTACTTTCCCTACTTTGGATGGCCCAGCTAGAAACGATGGGCAATCTCAGGATTCGTCATCATCACTGTCGAGAGATGGGACACCAAAGAAACAGAAACAGCCCAAGTCTCCCCTTCTCACGACACATCGACTGTCATCTTCTTCATTAGACGACATTAATCTTACTAGTTCTAAGGATGACAATGCTGCTGTGCCACCCTCCTCCCACACTAGCCCGGCTAACGATGCTCTTCCGCCCCTGCCAGCAAGAGAGTCGAAGCACAGCTCCCGGCTTCAAGGACTTTCCGCGTCACTCCCACCAGTGCCGTGGGGTAATCCATCCATGAATAAGAATCACCCTCCTCCCTCTCAACCGCCAGCCGCTCCTTCTAGAAAGCTGACGAGCCCGTTCTCGTGGCTTTCCAGGGGGCAGAATTCTCAGAAGGATCTAAAAGTGGTGCCAGGAAACCGGAGGAATACCGGGACATCAGTCTCCACAATCTTGAGCAATTCTGAGCTACCGCACCGCTATGATGGCAGCGATGGAGACGCGGCTAGTACTGAATCAAGGAGGCAAATGCGGAATAGTCTGAAGGACCAATTCAAGCTTCTAAGGATGCGGGAAGAAGGCGGTGGGGAAGATCAAGCGCCAATTTCAGAAGGACATGAAGAAAAAGGTGTTGGGATGCTTAGAACTCCTCCAAATGCGCATGAAGTGGATAGTACATCTCCTTTACCGTCTCCTGTGCCAAGCTCGCCCCTGCCGTCAACTGTGAACCCGAACCTTGCGCCTGGAACCGTTGCCGGTATTTCAGCTTCAGCTACTGATGCTGCGGCACCCGTGAACTGGGAACTATGGCAACAGATTGTCAATTATGGTCCAGAAGCCCTTAAGGGTGCCAATGCCGAAGAGTTGAATTTAGCTATTAGACGAGGTATCCCGCAGACCATCCGTGGTGTTATCTGGCAAGTCCTCGCTGATAGTAGAAATCCTGGCTTGGAGGATGTTTATCGAGAACTCTGTGTTCGGGGTACAGACAAAGAGCGTGAGCGATACTGGAGTACGCCTTCTGCTGCCTCTGTAAACGGCCAGACAAATGGAAATTCAAAGGATAAGGAATCTACCACATCTTCCCGCTCCTCCGTTCATTCGGATAATTCGACTACCGCAACCAGTTCAACTCAGTTTCTGGCATCTTCAATATCTGACAAGGAAACTGAAGCTATGGTCAAAGCACAAGCTGAATTAGAGGAGACGCGAAAGAGAAAGGCAAAAGAAGATGCAGCTGCAATTTTGAAGCTGGAGAAGGCTATCAGACGGGATCTAGGCTCTCGAACCAGCTACTCGAAATATTTCATGTCACAACGCAACCAAGAAGCGCTATTTAATGTTTGTAAAGCTTACGCTTTGTACGATGGAGGGGTTGGATATGCCCAGGGAATGAATTTTATAGTGATGCCTTTATTGTTTAATGTGAGTATGACCTGAACGATCTCGACCGGAATGTCCACTGATGCAAGCTAGATGGACGATGGAGAGGCTTTCACACTTCTCGTGAAGCTCATGAACAAGTACGGACTACGGAACATGTTTATTCAAGAAATGCCTGGTCTTCACCGACATCTTTACCAATTTGAACGCCTGCTCGAAGACTTAGAGCCTGCATTGACTTGTCACCTACGACGGCGTGGAGTCAGTCCTCAACTCTATGCGACACAATGGTTCCTCACCCTGTTCGCATATCGCTTCCCACTACAGCTTGTGCTCCGCATTTATGACCTGCTATTTGAGTTGGGGGTTGAGAATGCAATTCTCCGCTTCGCCGTTGCAATTATGCGTCGTAATGCTGAAACACTGCTTGGGATGAACGACATGACTTCGTTGACTAGCTTCTTGAAAGAGAAAATATTCGATGTGTATATTGACAAACAACCGTCGCCCAGCTCGATTCTGGAATCTGGCTTCTTTGGGAGTTCTGGTGCAAGCGATAAAGAAATCTATCGAGCGGATATCATGGTCGAGGATGCCTGCGCCATTCATCTTACGCCCGAAATGATCCAGACATATAATTTTGAATGGGAAGAGAAGACTCGGACAGAAAAGGAATTAGCTGCGGAGATTGAAGGGTATAAGCACACCGTTGCCACACAAACGGCGCGTATCCGATCACTCGAAGAACATGCGGAAAAGTCGGACAAGGAGCATGTTCAGATTGCATCAGAGTTAGTACGCATCAAAGTAGAGAATGAAGAACTGAAAGATTCGAATGAGAGTCTCAAAGTTGAAGTGGCGGAACTTAAGAAGGTAGTTGACCGTCAACCGGCAGAGCTGGAGGAGAAGTTGAGAACGGAAATGGACCGAATTATGAAGCGAAATATTGAGGTACAAAACGAGAACCGGGCAATGGAAGAACAGATGGCAGAAATGGAGAAGGATCTGGTGGAAACTAAGATGAAATGGGCAGAGGTAAAAATTATTTCATTCCCCTTCCCCGAACTCGATTTTTTTGGGGAGAGTTTTTGGGCTGATCTGGTCGGATTTTTGGTGTAGATTTCGGAAAATCATGAAACGCTAAAGCAGAAATGGAGCGATTTACGAAAGGCACTGGACGGCTAGACAATTCCTATCAATATTCTTCCTCCCTGTCTCTTTTCTGCGAGGGCACGCACGCTGCGTTGCCTTCCTGCATTGAAATGATGCAAAAAGAAAACATGACATTGCGCTCGAAAAACATGCCTGTTATCACTACCTTCCTTGCGAAGCCGAAAAAAGATATGTATCATGGACTGCATCGACCCATAGACATACTACACATGCATATTAGCACCTTGACTTCTACATCTATTTCCTCCCACTATTTTTTGATTGACCTTTATGTTTAGCGTGCATGTTCAATGTTCCTCTCTCTCCCTTATTGCTTTTGTCCATTGTCGTTATGGCATTTTATTTCTCTGCATGCTGCTTTAAACAGTGGCAGACGAATGTCGATGATAAAACCAATTCCTTTTTCTTTCCTGGTCTCGATATCTCAAGGAGGATTGGGGGGTATCGTGTGGGAATTTTGTTCCGATTCACCGTATATTGTTGAGCAAATGTATATTTCTGCAGCGGACTGTGTTACTTTTACCTGTCCTTAATATATGGTATTCTCTTCTTTCTTTTGCACTCCAGTTCGGTTGCTGCCATTACATGGCTTGTTTGGCAGCTGTTGAAGATGGTGTCTAGAGCTGTATGGATGTTTGTGCATCTGATTCTCAAGCGACCTTGTCAAGTATTGTCAGGATCTTTACTTATGGCCATAGCTTTGGAAACTTCTTATGGCAGAGACATTGCAGGTAGTAACTGCTGAACCGGAATTTCACACTACGGCAGCATGAAGAGTAGCCATCTAAACGTCTCTATCGAATAGTAGTACTTTTTTTTTTTTTTTTTTTTTTTTGATTTTGTCCCTGTCAACCAGCCACCGAGTCTAGAAACTGTTCCCGAAAAGTGAAAGTAAACGAAGGCTATATAAATGCGTAACTTAATGCACGGGCTAAAAAAAATTAAAGACTCATTCAAAGTCAAAACACGCAATTCACAGATTCCCTCTCAACGCCTGTTCCCTCTCAAAAGCCTCAAACAGCGCCTTGAAATTGCCCGCGCCAAACCCATCGAAGTTATTCCGCTGGATGATTTCAATAAACACCGTCGGCCGATCGAGAACGTGCTTCGCAAAGATCTGCAGCAAATAGCCCTCGTCACTGAAATCAACCAGGATGTGCAGCTTCTGAAGCAGATCAATGCTTTCGTTGAGCACCATGTTGGCGTCGTTTAGCTTTTGCCGCATGGCGATGTAGTATGTGTCGGGGACAGAGAGGAATTGCATGCCGCGTTCGCGCAGGTTGGTGACGGCGGCGATGATGTTGGTGGTGCGGAAGGCGATGTGTTGGACGCCGGGGCCGTTGTAGTAATCTACGAATCTTTTTTTTTTTAACTAGGGTTAGTATGTATGTAGCTATGCGACAGCTGGTGGGGGCAGAAGGGATGCAAAGTTATAGACTTACTCTTCGATCTGTGACTTCTTTTTACCCACGGCTGGCTCGTTCAGTGGCATTTTGATCATGTCATCTTGAGAGGCAATGACGATGGAACGCATTGCTGAAAAGTCGGAGCACATGGAGGTGTCGTCTATAGTCCAGTAGCGGTGGAAATCCAGGCATTCTTCATAGCTATGTAGTTATTGACATCAGTAAACCCCAAGCTATATCCTCCCGAGGCTAATGAAATCTTCTCCCCGCAGTACGTAGACACTGCAAGGCATATATATATGTGATGCGACTTACAATTTGACTGCCTTGTCAACTCCATCCCATGGCTGATTGCCAACACAATGGTCGATTTCAACAAAATCAATCTCAGGGAGGTGGCGATTAATCGGGTCCTTCTCCTCAATGACCTGATAGCCCGGCAGGAATGGGCCATTGTATGTTTCCCGATTGATAAAAGTATGAGTCGTATCGCCGTATGCGCCAATCGTAGCCATTTGAATCTCCCCATCAAAGGGAGCATCAGCTCGAACAACAGCGGGTGCATTCACTGGGACAGCACCACGCTTGACAGCTTTATCCCAGATACTCTTGACGACGGCGTTGACCCGAAACGCAATATCTTTCACACCGTCGCCATGCTTGGTCAGGTGCTCGTGGATCTCCCGTAGAAGGACCAGCTCAGACTCCGGGAGTTCCTGCTCGTCGTTGTCCGGTGGAGCGCAGACGGGAGCAACGAAGACGAATCGCACAAGGCCGTTTTCGACAATGTACGAAGATACATGTGGAGAGCCGGTTTCTGGGCCTTTGTAGCCGATGAGGTTGAAATTCATGCGAGAAACATAGTAGGAAGCAGCTTGTCTCGCGTTTCCGACATACCAGGTAATGTGGTCGAACCCGATATATTCGGGACCGAGACTTAAACCGATCTCTGACTGGGGCTTTTCAACGCTGGGCATCGTTGCAAAACTTGCCAGGAGAGGTATGTTCGTGCAACGATAGTAACTGACACAGTCGACAATGTAAAGCTTCTGATTTTGACGATGCCTGCAAAATAGTTGGACACGAGAAAAGACAAAACAAAACGGTCTCAATACTCGAAGTTATATATAGACAGCAGAAAACAGATATGAAGAAATGATCTGGGAAGAAGAAAGAAGAGCAGTAGGATGATTGTAGCGGGCGATTCCCAGTCCACAACCCTCTTTTATATGTGCAACTGCAGAAAAGCACTTCACATTCACTCCGCATGTGGCATGATTTGGATATTCTGGTTCTAGATGGCAACCTTGTATCCTCTGCCAAAGCCTCTGGGGATATCAGGATCTCATCACAGTCTGTAGCACCAACCTGGCGAGAGCTCAGGGAATGGGGAGGTGGGTGAATACATACATATTGACCAACCAAAACAAGGCCAGCAAAAGCAAAAAGCACCAGTGAATCAGTGATGGCGACCATGCAGGAGTTAAGAGGGAGAGTAGCTGGCGCGAAAGGAATCGATCAATCACTCGCGATGCATGACCAGAGTTTGACACATAACATTAACACACAGTGAGTTAGTTAGTTACATACATACTAGATACATCTTTGAGCTTGAGATTTCAGCAACTTTCGGCTAACATGTTTCATAGAAAACACCGTGCTTTATATCTAGAACAGAGAGTTGGAGTCGATCGAGGCCCATGAATCAGTGAATCCGCTTCTATCTTGCTTTTTGTCTGACAGCTGTGAGTCTGGTTCGCGCAGACCTTGACTTTCACTAACCTTGGCCAACCCCTATCGATGCCATGGAAAAACTCGAGTTCTAGTGCGGATGATCCCAGGACATCGTTTTTGAACAAGAATTTAATCACCGGCATCCAATTTATATATGATTCCAATTTATCCGACTCACAGAACCCTGAAGGTCGTGTGAATGGTGATTATAGTTTCTGGAGGAAGCATGCTTGCGACGAGCCTGCGACTCAGGAAGAGAAACAGTCGGGATGGCGGGCCGTGGCTTTGATCCCAGAGGTGTATCAGACCGTGGATGATGTGGGTATCTCGAGTCAACAACCTCTCTGGGCCAGAGCCTCTAGTGTTGGCTGGCAATGGCAGACTATGAGTGTTTATTCGCGGCTCGATGCAGAAGGGAGGACAAAATTGCAATTGCGATTCATGCAGAGGTGAGCCAGGTCGCGGTTAGCGCACCTATCATGTCGTGCAGCAGTAGGTGAGGGTCAATACTGATCGATGCAGTCACGTAAACCCCCAAGGTTGCAGGCCGTTCAGAGACAATGAGGTAACGGAACCAACCACTATTCAAGAGATATATAACTTGCACAAGCCAGGGTTGGGGTTTCACGAGCTGGAAGGACAAGTCGACCAAGTTGCACACGATGCTGCTGTTGGCCGCGAATGCTAGGTCACATCGCTGCAAAACGGTGGCCGGGTTCGCAATGAACGAAAAACGGTGCGCACTGCTTGTGCCAGTTCAAAGTTCCACATTATGGGCCGCGGGTGGGTGACTGTTCAACCACAATTCGGAGGATGGCTGGCCACAAGGTCAAGGACAGTGGAGGGCTCTGCGCTCGATTGCTGCGGTTGCAAATTCCCATTTTCAAGAGAGAAAATCTTGAGCCTCTCGACTATGAAACGTATATATCAATCAGTGATAGTTACCCCAGTTATCTGATTCCAGCTAGCTATTTCGAGTACGCAAGTCGTTCAAGAAATTCGGCTCAGAGCCGGGCTGTTTCGTCAAAACGAACGAAAAGTGACACAGATTACGAGTACTGTATCATCCGACATTGTCGCTCACTGGCTCGGGCCGTGATGAGAATAGTATCTTGTACCGAACAATCTCCGCGACCTCCAACTCCTCCTCTGGGCCGTGCTCTCCATCCAATTGCGTAGTTGTGTCCCTGCTCCCCAGTCCAGCAGTACCTTCTCCATTCCCAACAATCCCTTCATCATTCTGGCGCCGCTGTATAATAGCCAATGGTTTAGGCAGTTTCTTAACTTCGCCCGTGAGACGCTGATGCCGGCCAACGTAGAGGTAGACACGCTTCATCCAAGAACTACCACTGCTCGGTGGGTTTGAATAATCGTAGTCCGGAAACACAAGACGTCCAACAGGAGTCTGGAAACGAGGTTCTGGCTGCACTTTGCTTTCTGTATCGTCGCTGCCAGGAGAATGCTGTTCTTGTGACGCGTTCGAGGGCAGATTGATTGTTCCTTGGAGCTCTAGGATCGCGAGCCCAGAAGGTGTCTTCAGTAATGTGGGAAGAGGATTTGAAGGAGTATTCTCTTCGGCCCCAGGCTGGCATTTTGAATGAAGACGAATGGTAGGCATTGTTTGTCAAGTAATACGGGAATGTTGAGGTTGTTATGATAGCGAGAGAGCGGGGCGGAGAATTGGTGGAGAAAAAGGGAGGGGCGGGAAGCCAAGAACGCAAATCATACCTGAGACCCGCCGGAGGGATATGGCTCTATCAACGTCCCTATACCAGCTCATATTATAAGCTGCAGTATGTAGAAAGCGAGAACTAACAAATAAGGGTGAAGATGCCTGTTCAAATGGCTTTGACATTCTTTTGATTTTGGTCATTGATGGCTAAGTGACAGCAAACGGCAGAAGCCGCCTTATTATCCCTTGTGTAAAAGACAATATACAAACATTTGACACTCCAAATCCTAACAAGACCATAGGAGAGCTAAATGATTCAGTCTTATAGCCTCTAGTCTTCTTAAGAACCGCTCCTACTCATCCTTTTAACCAACTCTATTCTCCCTAACCATCCACTCTATGACAGTTCAAGGCGAAAATCTCGTGACTTCTAGTCACTCATTCTGTCGGCTGCTTCCGTTGTCTAATAATGTTCATATATTCACTGTATTCGATGCACATCTCGCTTAGCAGAAATGGCTTCATTTATCTTCATTGTTCCTTTCATTTCCCTGTGCTCAAATTCCATCCTTTCCACCGCACTGTGCTCCTCATTTGATCTGGAGGGCTTTTCAGGCACACTGGCCGATCCTCCACTGTTTAATAGATGATCATTCTTTCAGTTGCATCGATCTTGGAGTGTCGGCGATAGTTCCAGGGCGCCTTCAAGCGTTCCAGAGATCGCTGCATTGAAGACAGATTGAGGTACTCTTTTCTTCAAGCAATTTATTGCTGCATATAAACTTCGTGTGTGGCTGGAATTAGAAGGACAACTGAAGTATTGAGCAGACCTCTGCAGAAATTCCGGGAAGCACTGAAGAGAATATCGAGATTTATCGGCTCTTCTTGCCGAGCAGGCACCAAAAAGAAATGTCACATACCACCTCCAAGACATGGGTTTCACCCGAGGCAAAAGAATTCGAGACATGGGCAAAAGTCCGCGACGCCATTTCCCGCATCTCCCCACGTTCCCCATTCGCCCCAAAAACATTCGCAGACTGGCTGGCGCACCGAGTGGCGGTAAAGGAGGACCAGCTTCGAAACGTCGCAAGCAAGATTGCAACAGTAAAGAAAAGAGAAGGTTATGAGGAGGTCTCATTACTTCCAATCTTCAGAGGAAAGCAGATTGAGGACCAACTGGCTTTGGTTCTCGCTCGAGAAACAATATGGAGACCATCTCTGGAACCTCGGCCGGGTCGTCGCATAGCTCCATGGCCCTCATACGAGGAATACAAACACGAAGGAGATGACCGGAATAAATCCGGGTATAGTCGATTTCCCCCATTGCCTAGAGATCCTGGCAACGAGACCGTAAATTGGAAACAGCGGAAGCCATTGGATCAATACGTTTTCGATGAAGTTGGGCGGAGAACAACAGCGGACGAAGAAGAAAAGGCACCCGCGGTGGACGAAACATTTGCCGCAGAGCTGATTGGAGCTTCGTTTCTGTTGTTGCTTGATTCTTAAGCGTTATTTTGGGAGATCGAGGTATATATGACGACGTTGAAGTTTGCTCATAGACAAGCATTGAAGATAGTCTGATATCGTTTGTGGTTCTGGTTTGGTTTGGGTTTGGGTTTGGCAGCGGGCATCGTCTAAATTGCAATTGGTTTCTTAGGATATTCCTTCATGGATAAGAATGCCAGGCAAGGAACACTTCCTGGTTACGAAGAAGGGATGATAAGCAAAGAAGAAGCCAGGAGTGTTTTCTTGCGATTCAAGTCAATGGAAGTCTTATCGTAATAACAGGGTTAACAGAGCAGCTAGTAACTTACATCAATTTGATCATGTCATATACGAATTGCAGGCATCTTCAAGATTATTCAGTCCTCTCACAACTTCATCCGCAACAGTATTATCCGCACCTGGGACGGTGTTAAACTTCCCATAGCGCAGATCGCTTAGCTCCCCAACGGTGGCAGTGAGCTGTGATAGGATAGCAGAGGACTCCTTTTCAGTCATTTCAATTTCCTTTTCCATGGCAACTATGGCGCGTTCCATTTCCGGAATGAGGGTTTCAAGCGTGTGGACATCTTCTGGAGCTGGGACTGAAGGCAGACCAAACAGCTGAATATCCATGCCTAGCTCCATTCGATCCCTCGCATCCAGAGTTGATACGCCTCTATTGGCACTGGCTTTTCGAAGCTCCTCTTTCTGCCTTTCTCCTGCCTTAATTTCCTTTTCTATGTTTTCTTTGACCAAGGCAATGTCTTGCGCCCGAATATGCTGTAGTTCACGATAGAGCGTCCTGATTTGCGAATGAGACCGTAGCTTCTTTGGAAACAGCTCTGCAAATTTTTCAAGAGATATGATACTGGGTAGTGGTGATGGAGAGAGAAGGAAATTGGCCAGAATCGACTCTTCGGATGGGGGCATAGCGACAATAGAGACACTGAGAGCCACAGTGAAGAAACCAGAATGAGACGAAACGATCTCCAAGATCAAACGAAAACAATGCTGTACTGAGTCAAACCGGCGTGTGACCAGCTCTGAACATCAAGAAGAGCACTCAAAGTCAGCGCTTCATGAAGAATCAATCAAGCTGTCTTCATCGATGTTGGCTTCAGGCTGCTTGTTAGTTCTCAGAGTTGAGGCGAAGACAGTTGAGGTCAAGATTACCATACCATACACAGAGACAAGCTATGATACAAAGTATTGTGTTGTATCATGTGATCCTAGCTGTATTAAATACAGCCATGAATACCAACACCATTAGCTTCATCACATCGCGATTCTAATTGATTTGCCTCAACAGACTGAGAACAGATTTTCACATTTTATGCCCGGACTCCCTGATATGTCTTAACCCTGGTTATCTTTTTGTTGGATGACAAGCACGTTGCAAGCCCTTTATAATTGTATTTTGTATCTGTGCCGCACAGTGGAGCCAGTCTTCGCTACTTTCACAGGCATTATACCTCCTGAGATTTTAAGGGCTTTTTATCTGAGGTATAGACAGGTGCTGGTCGACTTATTGTGGGAGAACTAGCTCCAATCTGTCTCTCCCGGTTGAGGTTTTGCATGCTCCTGCCCCCAATACCCTGAGCGTGCCATACTCAATCTTTGTGGGAACCATTTGAAATTCTCGTTCCTCTTAGCCTTGCCTAGCGGAGACAGCATATCTCAGTGTGCAAAGATAGGATCGTGGGAAGAGAATCATTTCTCTGTCACAATGCCTCTGCAAAAGCAGATGTATAATAAGGATGAGGTGGTGCTATGTTTCCACCATGACATCCTTTATGATGCAAAGATCCTTGATGTGAGACTGGAGAATCCCAAAGACAAAAACAGCTTTTACGAGTACCGAGTCCACTATAAGGGCTGGAAGAACACGTACGTTCCCCGAAGCGTTCTTTTACATCGTGGTGGTTCTTTTGAGTTTTCGTCCGGTTTGTGTTTTCCAGGCCCATTCTATATTACATGGTCTACTTGCTATACAAGACCTTGCATTTATATCTTAGTATGGAAGTTTTTTGTATACGGACATCTTTCGTCCTGGAGGACGGGTTAAAAAAGAGATTAGCACGTACACACCGTCAGCATATGGCTAACTCCAGACTGTACTGTAGATGGGATGACTGGGTTTCCCAGGACCGCCTTCGTAAATACAACGATGAGAACAGGGAACTCGCCTCAACTCTTAGGCGTCAAGCAGAGGCAGTAATGCGGAGCCGTACGAAGTCTGGCAAGAAAAAGGCGGCGGATCTAGCATCTAGTCGAGCCAGCGAGGATCGCACATCGAAGAAAAGAGGTAGAGAAACGGAGATCGAAACGGTATTTGTCTACCTTTCCACATATATGCAATTGTATCCCTTGAATCCATGCTAATAAATCAACCTACAGGAGGATGACTTCAACACGAGGCCCAGCATCCGGGTACTTATGCCTGAAAGACTCAAAGAGTACCTTGTGGATGACTGGGAATTTGTCACGAAAGACAAGAGTGTGGTCCCCTTGCCAGCAAAATCACCCGTTAACAAAGTGCTTGATCAGTACCTAGAAGAGGAGAAGAACAGCCTAAGCAGAAACAGTCAGGCTGAGCAGGACGTTCTTGAAGAGGTAGTGGAGGGTCTTAGGCAGTATTTTGATAAGACGCTCGGGAGAGCCTTATTATATGCTCTGGAGAGACGACAGTACATCATCGAGCGAAAGAAATGGGAATCGAATGCCCCTGGATACGAGGGCAAAGGTCCTGGTGACGTTTATGGTGTGGAGCATCTGACAAGGATGCTTTGTAAGTACATGCATTTCAGCCGCCATTCTGCCTTCCAACCCCCGTCGCGTTTGACATTGGTCAGCGACTTCAGGATCCGAGTTCACTGACTTTCCTGCAGCCATCCTGCCCGAACTTCTGGCCCAAACCAATCTCAGCCCGCAGGCCACGAATCGTCTCCGGAGGGAACTGGTAACGTTCATGCAATGGCTCAGCAAACATTCCGATGACCTCTTCAGCGAAAAGTACGAACCGCTTGATCGGGATTATGTCGAGGAAGTGGAAGAGAGACATCAGCGGACAGACGAACATACGGGTACGGCGACTGCGAGATTGTTTAGTGATAGACCTGCGGCGCGAATTCCATCTGGATTGATTAGGAGGGCGAAAGTTGAAAGTGAGAGCGGGAATGGAGAGGAAGGCGAAGATGAAGAGGACGAAGACGAAGGGGACGGGGAAGACGAAGATGATGAAGACGATGGTGACGAAGAGGATGAGGATGAGGAGGAAGAACCGGAGGAGTCTGAATAAGGAGTGGGCAGATCTTTTTTGCGGCTAGAAGATCGCTGTAAATGGCGATTAGAGGACGTTTCTACGCCCTATACGCTTCTAAACAGTGTACCGAACGAGTTGGATGTATGGGAATCCTTTGCATTGGTATTGCATTCTTTCATTATTGACGAATTTAGATTTGGGTGGATTATAGTATATGTAATAGTTCCGTATTAGTGACTGTGTTGCATGTTGTAATTTGGCACACTGTTCCGTAGATATTGGAAAATTGCGACAAGCCACAGAGATCATATGTTATATAAGGTATATGCCCTTATCGTTGACGGGAGATGCAAAGCTGTCCCTCATTTTAGAAAAAGAACCAGAATGTGGGCGCTTCAGAACCAAAAAGGAGGTTCCCAATCTTCCAAAGAAAAAATTAATGATCCGACTGTTGTGAAATGGATTCAAAAGGCATAACAATCATATATCTTCAGCGCTCGTACTCTTTATCACCGTTTGCGAGCGACTGACTCTGGATATTCCCTCCATTAGCCACCGTAACCTTCGCGTCATCAACCGCAGTCCTCGCAATACGCTTCAAACGTGTTTTCCAATCGGCTTCGCGCCACTTCTCCCAGTTACTCAGACCTTCCTGCGGCTCAATACTAAGAGTTGCATAGCCATCTTTAATGATGTTGTGAACTTCGCGGGGGCTGAGGTTTTTCTTTTTACTAACGGTCGCTGCCGTGGGATCGTTGTCATCTTTTGGCTTTTCAGGGAGGAAGAGTAAAGAGCGGAAATGGCTAGAGACGTTAAGAAGCATCGTGAGTGACTTGGCCGTGTCGGATTGGCTGTTTTTGGTATCGGGTCTCCCGTTGGCTCTGGATGGCAAGGGAAAGGTGTGTTTGTAAACTTCGCGAAAGCGGGAGAGAGTAGGGCCCGCTTCAACCACTTTGTAGAAGAGGTCGTCGTAGGACGTTGGGTCGGGAAGGAAGGCGTCTCCAGCGGATATGCAGAATGCAAGCAGGTTGATTAGGTCTGTGGTAAGGACATGGATATTTGGATTGGAGGAAAGGTCAGCGGAGTAGGTGGTTAGAAAACGGGTTAAGGTGAGAAGACTGCGCCATAGTTCGGACCAGTGGTATTGTAGGCGGGTTTTGTTTGACGAAAGATATGTGAGCAAGCGGAGTGTGATAGATAGAACGTGACTGACAATGATCAGTCAGTTAAGAGATCTTCATGTAATATAGAACCATGAAGCACTAACCTGTAGAGATAGATATCAAGACTCTTGCGAAGATTATGACTGACAGTGTCGATCATGATGTCAAATATGACAGTGGCTAGGATCCTGTCTCCATTTACCAACGGAAGATGCGGCGTTCGCTGTCGACATAATCTCACAGCTCGCTTGTTGTCATCACTGCATATCTGCTTGCACAAAATAGGATCCTCCACTAAAATTCGCAGAGATAGCATACTCACTTCCGCATAGAGAGCTACTCGGACGGAGCGGTATGCGTGCTGAAGCATATATGAAGTTAATGACAAGAAACTCGACAACGGCGACTCTTCTGAGTGTTTTTCAGGCGGTGACAAGACAAGGCAATGTGCAAACAGCTTATTTGCATTTATAAAGTCATACATGGCAAGAAGCATTGCTGCTTCTGACGAGGGGCTGCGTATGATTAGCTGCCCAGTATCATTTATGTTGACGGAGAAGTGCGCTTACAGCTCTGCAAACCGCTCTTTAATTTCCTCGGCGGTGAGCAGCTGGACCTTGGGCCTGCCAGCAAGTACACCAAGACCAAAAAAGGCCAAGGTACCGCTCCAGGTCCATCCCTCAGGGAGATCGTCCTGCACTGCGACATAGGAGTTTCGTAGGATAGAGCAAGTGGTACCAGCGCCCTGTACGATCTTCAAAATCGTTGCCTCATTTACAAAATCATCAAGTCGTAGCTGATAAGGATTTTGAAACTCAAACTTGTTGTAATTTGCGAGAAGACCCAGCAGAAGGAAGGGTTTGAGGATTTGTATAGGAGTAACAGAATCATGAACGAGCTGCACTTAGTCAACTCTGAACATCTAAACATGGGTATCCTTTTATCGAACCTTCATCAGAGATGGAAAGAGATCCCGATGCATCAAATAAGAAATAATGGTGGTTTTGTAGGCACCAGCGGTCATCGCAATGGCCGCGTCGATGGCTTTCATCCGTAAGTCCACTGCCCAGCATCAGTATTATATTGCTGCTTTGGGAGACATCATTGATGCATACAGCTTCTTCCATTTCGTATGATTCCGTCTAGGACAGAGACAAACTCAGAAAAGACCTGGTCTACTTCATGTAGGCCTGCAAGAACTGTGATGATGTCTGCACTTGGATTGGTGTATTTTTTCGTCAAGACAGCTCCAAGAAAGGTCGATAAGGTCTGCCAGAAAATTGTTTAGCGGAAGCTTTCGATGTGATACTGCAAATGAACAAGTTCGCTCCGTACCTCCAGCGCATGAGCATCTACTGGTGACTTCCCAGACGCCGACTCCTGTATAGCACGAACAAAAAGCCGTTGGGTATGAACCTAGAAGAAGTCAGATATGCCCACTTTTGAAGGGCTCTAAGCTGTCCAAATGGGTGACAGAGATGAGTTCAGAATCATACTTGAATATGTAACATATCGTCTGGCCCAATGCGGCTTAACACGTCCGCGAGAGACAATCTGTCCGGCGAGAGGAGGAAGAACTCCCGCCAGAATCCTTCCGTGAGTCCCGCATAGTCAGGATTCTACTTGGCATGTTAGAAGATGTACTGCAACATGATCGAATACTTATAAATCTAAATAAATTCAGAAGAAGCAGTCCGGACCGTACAAGTAACAGGTTTTCATAGAGGTTAACTATCTTGGGCTGGAACGCTTCGGGGCGGGTCTGTTGAGTCAAAGGCGAGGACTCCATGATCTTAGTCGGCATGGAGAAGTGGAACTCAATCGCATCGTCGCAGAGCTGCAAGAGATCTGTTAAGCTGCCTTTTCATCACCAGCATCAAAGAGTCAGGACATTCCACGTAGATCGATATCACAGTGCAAACGAAAGCAGCTGCGGCTTATGTCATTGGAGTTACCTACCTACAGTGCCGCGTCAAAAGTATCCGCACCCTGTAGTTACCAAAATATACTTCATTCCAAGTATATTATTATCAATGAATGAGGTACTTTTTTGTAGAGGTGCTGATACTTTTGACCTAGCATGTACCGTGCCACGGTATCGGGCGTTAAACTAGCCAATGACAGTCTACACGTGATAGTGTTTCTATTAATATGGAGCCGCCATTACGCGCGGTGCCAGAAGCTAGGATGTATGGTATATTACATAATTTACATACAGGTACAGTACAAAAATGTCTGAGTGATGGTAAAAGGTCTATGGAGTATTGACCAGGATTTGCTGATGTGTGTGCCTAATGTATGTATATACTGTCTCTCTTGATTGAGGCCACAGAAGTGGCATTTCTCTGTGAGAATTCCAGCAACAATGTATGGAATAACATATATCAGTACTCCGTACGGAATACCTAAATTCAAAATGCCCTGAATGACAATATAGTACAGAACAGATACGTACTAGTTATTGTAGCCCTATTAGTCAGCAACTGATCTGTGGTTATGTCATCCATGGTGCCACTCCATTCAGATGAATAGTAACATCTCAATTGTCATTGGTTGGCGTCATCAGCCGGCGCCACTTTTGCGGTAATGTTTCCGAGCATTTCAGGCTATTTTACGGAGTACGGAGTAGTTGGGGAACAAACAACTTGTGACTTATCATGGATGAACAATTCAGTCATCTCTTGCTGTTTCAATGATAGTATAAAAGATTGATTTTTGATAGACTGCATTCTTCTCTATTGATCTGCCTTGCTTATGAGCACCTTTAGATCCTATTGTCTCTTTTTACTGCTCTCTAGTCGTCGCGAACCATGTCCTTCTCTCAAACCATTCACAACCCTGTGACATCAACAATTAGACTGATATTTCAAGATGCCTGTCGCCGAGCATGTTCACAGAGCAGATCCTTCTCCTCCTATCGACAACTTTATCAATCGTCGAAACGCGAGCTCCAGACTGCCACAGCCTACAGACCGCACACTCTCTCGGAGCCGTTCCCTCCTCGAAACGCGGGAACCCCGGATACCTCAATCTCAAAGGCTATTCCAGGCCTGAGCGGCACAGAGCTGTCATCAGATCTTCCAAAAACAAAAGGCACTGACCGCTTTACAAGCTACAGTCTTCCTGAAGCAGAAGCACAAAGGTCGTGGCCGCTCTCGACGCAAAATGTCACTGCTCCATCAGCCCCGCCACCATCCGCACAAAACACGACAAAGCCGCGCCGGAGTAAGCTACGACCACGCAAGGCGGCAATGTCTCTCACGCCGGCTGCTATAGAACAACTACGCAATCTGCTTTCGCAACCAGATCCCAAGATGATCCGCATCGGCGTGAAGAACCGTGGTTGCTCGGGTCTGTCATATCATTTAGAATATGTCGAAAAGCCAGCCCCGTTCGATGAGGTGGTGGAGCAAGATGGTATCAAAGTCTTGGTAGACAGCAAAGCTCTCTTTAGCATAATTGGCAGCGAGATGGACTGGCAGGAGGATAAGCTGGCTAGTCGCTTTGTGTTTAAGAATCCGAATATCAGTAAGTTATCCTATCCGCATTACTGTTGACTAGAACCGAAACAGGGACTAATATCATTTGATAGAGGACGAATGCGGCTGCGGCGAGTCCTTTATGGTTTGACTGCCTTCTAGAGTGGCGTTCAGGATGGATCAGCACTTTTGTTTTTAAGAAAGAATTTGGAATTGTTAAGGCTACTAGCTTATAATATATGCAAAGACGGCGTGTTGTCCCAATTTTGATAATGGCATACCCAACTCTTTGTTTGTATTTAAGTGATGACGGCTATCGAACTTGTATGTACGTACTGTACAAGCCTACAAACTTGTTGTAGTGTTAGATAAGAGACTGGTGCTTTATTGACAATATCCTATCCACTACCCCTACAGCTAAAAATCAAAAGATACTACTGTCCAGTACCAAAAGCTAGCTCTTCACCTTCTGATTTGAAAATTGGTCTGCTTTAACTTCCCGTCTGGTCTCAATATCACGTGATGCAGAAGATGGGCGACGGAATGACGAGGAGTCCAGGATTGCTGCTGGAGAATCATATCTCACAGCTCGTGTTTCCGCAGAATGGAAGATCCAGGCAACTTCGAAACCTTTTCCATGGAGCCTGAACTCCTCGTAGCGATCCGCTTTTCTGCGTCCGTCCCAGATATCCTCCTCGAAGTCACCCACCCGTCGGCAACCACCACGGCGGGTTTAAAACAACTGATTCGAAAAAAGCTACCGAATGCATTAGCAAAAAGACGATTACGACTAATCCACGCAGGAAAGGCGCTTGAGGATGGAGCAGCATTAAGCGTGAGTCTGGGCTTGGAGTTCGAGCCCAGCGACAACATCAAGGGAAAAAGACCTATCAGAGGCACTGAACCGCCGGAGGCAGCACCCTTGTCGCCAGAAAAAGAAAAAAGAAGGATATATATCCACTGCTCCATCAGCGACATTGTGCTCTCCGATGAGGAGTTGGCAAGCGAAATCCAGGAGTCGCGCTTATTTTTTAATCAGCATGTCGGCGCGTTTCCCGACCCTTCCGCCACCGCTACGACGGCTACCTTTACCCCTTCGCATGACCCGCTCCAAGATGCCTCCTCACAGACACAAATTGCTTCGACGATTACCCCCGCTCCTCGTGGTTTCGACCGCCTGCTCTCCGCTGGCTTCACCATCGCCGAAGTCTCTGCTCTGCGCTCTCAATTTCTCGCCCTCCAGTCGCTCACGCATACACCAGACACGATGCCTTCTGGCGAGGATCTTCGTCGTCTCGAAGACCGCTGGATGGACGAGGGGTCCAGCGAGGCTTTACCTGGCGGCGGAGACACAGGTGGGATAGCCGGTGGAAGCGCATTTGGCAATGTGAGCAGTGACGCGTCTGGGGTCCTTGATGATATGTTGTGGGGATCGGTGATGGGGTTCTTCTGGCCGGTGGGGTGTGGGTTGTGGTTGCTGAGGGAGGAAGGGGTGTGGAGTTGGCGGAAGGGGTTGGCGGTGTTTGTGGGGGTGGTGGTTAATTTCGGATTTGGGGCGGTAAGGTGGATGAATTGATGAGTTTTGTCACGGTGTTGCTGGATTGGACATGTTGGGTTGGGATGATAGTAAAAAGGCGTTTATTAATGTAGTTTATTTCATATATATGATACCCAAGTTAGATTATACATACAATCATGCGGTCTTGCGGAGAAAGCAAGGAGTGCCAGGAACAAAAATAAGAATCCATACAATCATACAAGAATCGTGATAGTGTAGGGAAAAACGCTGTCTCAAGAATCTCTGATACACGCTGTACACCCATTCGAATTAGTTAATGAAACTTGCTATAAATGACCGCAACAATCAGGAGAATGAGGACTGTTATGATTGCGATGGTGACTATCCGATTCGTAGCCATCCTGTCAATGAATATTAGCAACCACAAGAGCATATATCGACGCACAAAAGGGTAGTACTACCTACGGGCCATCCCCCTCAACGTCTTCACGCTCCGATCGACATATCCCTCACTTTCCAGTAACCCAGCCCTAGTATGCTCGATCGTCTCTCGCTGCATGTGAAGATCGGCCAGCGTATTTCGACCAATATCCTCCGTTTCCAACGCTATTCTCTGGCTCTCCTGCAACCGAGCCGAGCTCCGGCCTAAGCGTTCTGTGCCTGCCAGAAGCTGTTGTCTTTGCTCGAGGTGCTGGTCATGGACACTGCCAGGTTCATCTCTGTATCTGTCGCCAAATAGTGCCTTGCGATCGTCAGATAAGGACTTTAGCTTTCGTTTGACTTCGTCGATGTCGCTAAGGAAGTTGCGGAATCGGGCGTTGACTTTGGAACGGGTTGCTGAGGGGATGTTTTCTTTCTCTATGCGCATTTGATCGAGCTGGGAAATGTTGATAAATTTCATCAGTAGTTGTTCGTATCCAAATAAATAGGAATACTTCTTCATACCAATTCGTTGGCTTCATCTAACGCCCTCTCTGCGTGTCTTATCGCCGACTTTCTCTCTTCCCCAGTGGCCTCTGCAATCTGGTCCAACTTCTGACTGAGGTCCGCCTGGACCAGTTTTAGTTCGGCTTCATAGCTGCTGAACAATTCAGAGCCGGCATCTGTATCTAATGGGTTCGACATCGTATACGTAGAGTAAAGTGGCTTCGAACTCAGAATGAAGGGATATCTATCGGAATGGAGTGGAAGCAGTGCAACTTGAGATAGAAATACCCAGTCACCACAAATTTGGAGAGAAATGACAGACTCAAAAGAGCGAGAAGACAGAGATTCTATTCCCACGAGCTGACTTCTTTTCTCAGATTCGATGAAGACTTGATGAAGTGAACAGTAGACTGTCGCATTCTGTTGCTAATCGTATCAATGCCAGCCTGTGATGTCCTGTAATTACGGGTTGCTGCGAAATACGGCACATGACAGATAAGTTACAGCTAGTAATTTATCCCTCATCGCCATTCCATCCGATCTTCTCTTCTCACCTCATCTCTCCTCTCATGGCTGCGAGAATCAACATCCATATAAGTATTCATACTCCATGTTGCCTCAGTATATGGCTGACAGATGGAAACTGACGTTGTCTCAGAGACTTGACCATTCTCCTATGGCGAAAGTATCCTGGGAGGCCAATCTCTCCTCCCTTTCTCAGGACCATGGAAGGCATGATCCATTTCTACGCTTGCTGGATTGCAGCAGCTTTCCTGCCAAAGATTTTGATATCTGCCTTGTGCTTTAATAAGCCAGGAAAGCACATACTCGAAGCCGAGTACATTCGCTCTCTTTGCGCTCTTCTTCGTCTTATACCCAAACAATCATCCTATCGTGGTATCATTCCATCGTGATATCATCCTTATGTCTTCTTGATGACTTGGTGACCCTACTTACATTCATATCGCATCTATATATATGTGTATATCTGTTACATAGTGTTCATTAGTCTTTCGTTTTTTATATTCGTCTAATTCGCTAGTCTTTTAACAATGGGCGAGACCAATAAACACCCAACCAGCCTTCCACGGCCCTGTCCCTCTTATTCAGATTTTTTTTCTCCGGAAGAACGCTGTCGTGTTCATTTCCGCAAGGTCAAGTTTACTGAGTCAATTCCCGGCCCGCTGCTAGCACCATCTGAATGGGGTAAACCTGATGATGAGCCGGAGTCAGAGCCAAAGAGAATTGCAATAATCGGTGGTGGCATCTCTGGCCTTGCAGCCTATTGGGCCCTGCGGAAAACTATTCACCATATCGACCTTTTCGAGCAAACAAACGATGTCGGCACTCTTACGCAGCCAATCTTTTCTGGAACACAACGGAACGCCATATACATTGACAAGAGCTTCATCAA
Organism: Emydomyces testavorans; assembly: GCA_029449355.1. NCBI lineage: Eukaryota > Fungi > Ascomycota > Eurotiomycetes > Onygenales > Nannizziopsiaceae > Emydomyces > Emydomyces testavorans. The sequence continues at coordinate 2,575,868 of CP120630.1, read as the reverse complement.
TTTTGTCCCAAAGGCCTCACGTAAGTAAATCTTGAATTTGAATACACAGGATGAAACTGACATGGACCAGCGAATCTAATGAATTTTATTGCGACCTTGAGAATACCTCTCACCAGTGCTCCATGCAGCTTTTCCGTATCTAAGACGAATAACGGCAAGCGCTTCGACATGAGATTTCAATCTCGCGAAGTGTCAGCTCTCCGATGGAGTGATTGGCTGGCATTGGATACGTGGAAGCTATGGTTCGATGTTTTGAAGTTCCACTACTTTTCCATAGACTACCTGGGACGTAGGAGAGGTGACAGGGTTCAGTTTCAGACCCTCATTGAAGACGGACTTAGTATCGAGTGGACTGTTGGTGACTACTTAGACAGGACCCGTTGCTCAAGGATCTTTATCGAAAACTATCTTCTGCCAATGGTCCAAATTGCTTGGAACATCCAGTCCGAAGAAGACCTCCGTGAAATCTCGATTCAGCGCCTGGTCAGCTTTCTGTGGGCTTCTGGCTTCCTCGGCCCGCGTGCGCAGGTGTCTATAATTGACCCAGAACATGGCGCCGAACATAGGATCAAAGAGCGCATTCCTTTACACAGAAGCAACAAGGCAATTCATCTTCATTCCAGGGTGGTTTCCGTAGCCAATATGACTGACAAAGGCCGCTCTAAGCTATGTGTCACAACCTGTAGTGACACAAAGCTATTTTTTGACTACGTTATATTTGCCATTTCTCCCGAAGAGGCTCTCCGTCTCTTATCAGATGGAGCCACGGAAAAGGAACGACAAATCTTGGGTGTATTCAAAACCACTAAAATTGATGCCTGGTTACATTCGGATCCGAGAGTAAGTTTTATATTGACATTTTCCCTTCGTGGATTTTCAGGTAAAGATGAAGTCATCATCGGCTGCAAAGTCCTAACATACTACTTTCAATTTAGTTCGTACTGCCAGAACAGACTCTGACTTACATGAATTGGGCTGATCATACGGTGTTTCCACCTGGCAATTTCAATCCAGTTTGCGTGACCTATCGCCTGGAAGCTTTTCCTAAGAAGGTTTGCCGCAAAAATCCCCTGTGTGTCACGCTCAACCCGGTCATCTATCCAGATGCGCTCAAAACGGTAGCTCGGTGGAAGCATAGACGTCCACTGATCAATGCTCAAACCCTAAACGCGCGGAAAAAACTTGGCGAAATACAAAACGTCAAGGGCCGAAACATACTCTTCTGCGGGCCTTGGACCGGTTACGGTTTGCACGAAGATGGAGTTCGAAGCGCTTTTCAACTTGCGATGGAGCATTTTGGTGCTAAGTTGCCGTTCAAGTTTGTGGATTCCTATGTCAAGTACGCAGCGACGCCGTCACTGAGCATTTGGGACCGTTTGATCAGAGCGCTTTTGAGGGTTATAGACGCACTTATTTCGATGTTACGGTCCATTTCTTCCTGCGTAAAGGCTATTCCGGTAGTTACTTCCCGGAAATATCGAGTGGTGACGTCTCGACTGATTGAGCGCTACCCACCGGTGTCGTGTTAGTTGGAAAAGTAGCGAGACTAATGGAAAGTAAGGAGTGATGCCGTGGAGAAGGCAGGTGAAGATTCTCCGCCCAATGGAGTCTCGATTTTTGGTGCAATTATTGTGTTTAGGTTGCTTTTGGGGGCGGGAAAGACTTGTTATTCTTATCAATGTATCCCTTCGAGTAGAAAGTGGTTTAAATTAGATATCTTAATACTTAATACTTTGTTGGGTAGATCAGATATGACCCAAAATTGGAGAACAGAACTCTTAGCAAGGTCTAATATTCAACTGCTAATTTTCAATCCGTCCGCCACGATAGATATCTTTTCTTTGGTTTAGATGCAATGTGGATTGATTTTATCCCAGAACCTTCTTTAGTGATACATTGATACCTCCAGCAATTAATAGCAAGTATCTTGAAAAGCATAGAAGTTCCTGCGGGGTTCCCTATATTTTAATTCAAAGAAAATAAAACTCAAGAAATAAAACCCTCTGCATCCTTCGAAACAATCTCCGCACTCCTCTTCGCGTCGATAAACAGATCCTCACACTCGGCAATATCCGCCTCTTCGATCCCACCGGGTCGACCGTTCACGCGCGCAAGTATGCTCGCGGGAGTCAGCAACTGCAGCGCATACCGCAAACTGACCTTGGCACCGTGCGCAGCGACCCTTGCGAGCGCCGCGTCGGTGATGTGCAGCCCTTCTGTCTTGGAGCGCAGGCGGACGATGGTTTTGATTTCGTCGGGGCTGTAAGGGTGCGTGGGGATGATGAGGAGGCGCGCGAGGAGGTCGGGGGGGATGCCGTGGGCGGCGACGATGTCGCCGGTGCCGCGGACGATGGTGCGGCCGCGGTTGGAGGCGAGGATGACGATGGGGGAGATGGTGGATTCGAGGGCGCGGTTGAGGTAGGTGAAGCATTCGATGTCGAGCATGTGGACCTGTTTGGGGGGAGTAGGGGTGTTAGGAGAGGAGTTTTTGAGAGAGGGGAAGAGGGGGGGTTGAGGATGGCATACTTCGTCGATGAAGAGGACGCCGGGGACTAGTTCGGCGACCCCTTGGTCGATGTAGCGGTTAACGACCTTGTTGATTTCTTGCCGGAGTTTATCGGTGATTTCGGTCTTTTTTTGTTTCATCAGCTGGCCCATCATGCTCATTATGTCTTGGCCGCCTTGTGGTCTTGCATTTGCGACGTCTAGATCGTGGAGAGTAACGTCTTGTACGATTTCCTTCTTCTTGTGGACCTCGCCCTTTGGAACGGGAACATATTCTTCTGCTTCCAGGTCAAACTCTGTTGCGTATGCGTCCGATCGCCCGACTCGCTTGCAGGCTCCGGTATTTGCTTCAATGTAGATGACGTCTCCAACGGCAACCTTCTCTTTCTGAATGGCTTCGTATATGCTTGGGTCTAGTCGTAGCTTCTTTGTACCTCGAGCTGATTTAAGTCCAATTATTAAATGACTGATTGTCCGTCCGTAGCCGCCTAATGGGTTTTCGGCTTCTTCTGGGGTAAGCTCCGTCACTTCGCCTTCGTAAACCTCCTTTGTCTCGCGAACACGTAGACCTGTTGAGTGTCAGAAGCGAGCCTGCCTGCATTTCGTTTCGCATACATACCAATTGCCCGTCGGAAATTCTCCATAAGCGCTTCTGTCTTCTTGACCTCCGCTGAGAACACCTCGCTACCGACAATCGGGCAAAAGGGTACTTTCGTTCCCAATTCTTGTGATATGGCGAGTGCTAAAGCTGTTTTGCCGGTCCCTGGCCCTCCAGCAAGTAATACTGCACGTCCAGCCATTTTTTTGGATTTTATCAGGTCGACCACGACACCGCATGCCTAAGATCCAATCCATCAGTGGAAGCTCAGAGGTTCTAAGAATGGAGATTAACAGACTTCTCTCGCAGCAGCCTGGCCAACAAAGCCACTGCTAGTGTGCTCAGCCGTTCCATCTGGTCGTAAGCCCAAACCCTTGATGTGAGTATGTGCTGCTGTCCTGTTCTCCCGCGACGTGCCCTTGACCTCACTGATCTGGACCATCGTCTATGGCCTGGGCTGGATGACCAGAGCTACTGAGGCTGGATTGGAGATTCTTCGACACAATGACGGAAGCTTAATAGATCTGCGTTAGAGGAATATCAAATTGCTTTTTGAATCGTCCTTTCTCAAGTCAAAAGCTGGTCTGTTGTTTCTTCTGAGTGCAAAGACAGCCAGCAGTTTTGATGCTTTCTTGCGGCTGGCTTCTGATTGGCTGGAAGAACAGCTCTGCCACTAGTCCTAATCAGTGCAAAAACCATCGGATCTTTTGATATACATTCAACCACCTCTTGAACTGCCAGAATCGCAATTCAATCCTCATTGCAAAGAATACTTCATATCTTTTACAAAAGCTGCGATGTATGATATATAACCCCACGATGATCGCTCCAACGGCAGCCGTCTCGGCCAAACCTGGCTTATCCTTCTCACTCTCCTCCGCTTTCCACAATCTCTCCCTCACATCAAGACGAAACTTCTCGACGACAATTCCCTCTCAAACAACAAGACAACTTCCTTCTTACATCCCACCCTATCCGTACGGACCCAGACGCACCTTTAAACAAGCCGACAGCGGACTCTACGGAGGCGCAACCATCCAATTCGGCAATAAAATCTCCAGAGGCCGAAATGAGGGCAAGACAAGACGAATTTGGAAACCAAATATCCGCAAAGAGAAGCTCTACAGCGAAGCGCTGGGCAAATGGCTGAATCTCAAAGTCCAGCATCGAGTGTTACGGACGATTAATAAAGTAGGCGGACTGGATCAATATCTTCTAGGTGACAAGCCCGCGAGGATAAAGGAATTGGGCATGTTTGGCTGGGGCTTGCGATGGAAGATCATGACGTCAAAGGCTATGAGGAAGCGATTCGAAGCGGAAAGAAAGGAGTTGGGCTTGGAGAAGCCGGAGACTTTTAAGCAGTTCCTTTCCCGGTACACGGTGGAACAGCAGGTTCAAGCTGCCAAGGATGATCAGGCGCAGCGGGCTGCAGAGCGAGTGGAAACCGTGGGAGTCGAAGAGCTTATAGAAATGTCGCCGGATGCAACACCAAGTCCAACACTTAATCATGCTTGAGCGGACAGCGCCCACAATGCCCTTTCTAACCGGCGCCAGAATCTTGAAAATGCTTTTTTTTTCCCCCTGAATAGTGAAATGAAACTATGCCGGAGAGTGTGAACGCACACAGGTCACTCTTAAATCAAATTTCCTGTTTTGCTGAGTTTGTATATTAGACTACATGAAATGGATATGTGACTGTCTAGCATGGACTTTCGCATTTACTTTTGTCTGATCTAGAATAGCTTTCTAGAAGCTGAACAGTCGACCCATGAGAGTGACCCACTGGAGGTTCGCATGGCGGATAACTATTCTTTGTGAAATCATCTGACGTCCCATGCCCCCTGGTTCATGCAGAGATTGAATACGCATAATTGAGGTATCCATGGCTGCATACTGATATAGGGTCACAGCCTGCTCCCTTGCCTTGTTATATTTTTGTGCTTGCTACCGAAAGGATATCTAGAAGTTTTGCATTGTCTGCATTACAGAGGAAGAGATGAAGTATCAGAGACTCATAATTTCCAATGTGATATATGTAATGTATGTACAAAATAGCCTGTATTCTACTCACAAACGAGATTATATATTGTACATCTGCAGGAAAATTTTTCTAACAAAACTATAATATTAAAGGTAACAGAACCATATACTATCTATGGCCGGTCATTAGAAAACCCACGGCTCCGTTTCGAACTTGTCATTGCTATCAAGCTGGGCGCCAGGTCGAGGGCTTTCGTAGAACTGTCGTCGTCATATGTATCACCGATGATTTGCTGAATAGTGTCCTGCCTGTAGACGACCTTGCGATTCCTATAATCCGCGGGTGTTCCTTCCGATGGTTGGTACAATGATTTGAATCCCAAGAGAGGTAGATACTTCTGTGCGAATGGGCGAAGGACTGGTACTGAAGGGGAGACCACGGCTAGGTTAATCTCAATATCACTCCATAACCAGACGTTATACCCTTCCCCTATAGCAAATATGATAGATTAGTCAATTATCCAGTGAGATTATACATAGTCTGTGTAATACTCACACGTTACATCGTATGTAAGTAAAACCGCTTTATATATATAACGTGTTTTTATAGCAGCAGCAATACAGGCACTATATGACTCACAATATTAACAGTTTGAATTCCCCGCAAGGAGAAGGGAAGAAGACAGAGTGTGTCAAAATGGAAATGGGAGCTCATACGTCAGACCTAAGCTCATTAAAACAATCAATGTGATTTTCTCCCGTGGGGGAAGACGCAGAGTCCAAAACGTTGGAATCGGCAATAAAAGGATGATGAGATCCGTAATAACGTTCGTAATCGCCGCAGAGAGCAGTTTTCCTATCTCGCTTATGCATTTGTTACCCGGATGGGGATTCCAATATTCCCAGAAAGGACTGTGAGATCCAAGAACAGGTTAAAAGATGGAAATCACAAGCCTCGCTCAGTTAAGCTCTCGATATCAGGAAATGCGTACCTGCAGTTGAAGAGCAGCGTAACCGTATATGCTGACCGTTGAATGTTAGCCAGTGGATTTCCAAGTACAGCCCAAGCAGAAAATTCTCGTGTGACACATGGATGGATACGTACAGATAAACCAGGCCATCATAACACCAATCATCGTCCATGTTAAGAACCTGTAGGTTCTTGTCTTAAAAAATCGAAGGTAAGACACGAGAATTGATGTCTTGAGAAGAACCATGATTGTGATATATAGCAATTCACTGGCCCAGCTCGCCTATCGACAAGAGGTTTAATGAGATACACAGTTATCTCCATATGTATTTAGGGATGTAGACTCACAATCCTAGATGGTCTGAACCATTCTTTTTTGTTATCCCAAATGTGAATTCCTTGATCCAAAGGTCAGCAACCTATCTTGACATAATAGGCGCAAGAAGGAAGCTGTCATATAACTAACCCCATCCATACTTTGTGCTAACAATGCTGAGAGCAGTGGCAGCAACCAGAATTGGCTAATACGCAAATGATCATTAGCAAGGTTGTCATACAACAACAGCATGCCAGAAAAAGGCTTCCATGTCGAGGGTAAGAAGAAAGGGCACAGAGACTGGATATTCGACAATACCATAACCATAATCATAAGCCAATCATCCCAGGAAGCGGATCGTCTCATCCAAAATCTCACAAACATGCGGAGAGAAACAATGATAATGGATATCATCATCAAAGTGATTCCGACGACGGCCAGCTGGGGGCCTTGAAACTCCGGGTTCACATAGTTTGGTTTTGGCCAGGAAGCGATAACTTCCGGGGGAGGATTTCGCATGACTGAAGGCACATCTCAGCTCATCTCCCGTCTTCATTGACTGACTGACTGACTGATCGATCCATCTGTTGACGAGAGGCTGCGGGAGTAAACCCGTACATATAACTAACGTTCATGCAGGGGGGTAGGGCAGCCATCCGAACTATAGGCGAGCTTCGGGGACAAGAGTCGCTCAGCCAATGAAATCCACTGCCGCAGACTTCAAACAGTCCACTCCCGAAGCCATGGACGCCATTTAACCTTATCAGCAGTGCTGGCCAGCGCAGGGCAGCAACAACATGTTAGTTCACGCAGAGCAACCTTTGAGGATGATTTGCACCACCCGACACGTTGGCAGTCAGAAGGTTATAGCCTGTTCTGCAACCCAAGAACCAGACAGTTTTGGAGGCGTGCAATGCAGTCGTAACCTTCTAGTGAAAATATTGATCTTTGCTCCGCCAGCCACTCGAATAGTGAAGCGACTGGGGAGAACTAGTTAGTTACCAGCTAAGATGTGCTGGAGCCTGGCCGCTCACTTAAAACGACTGGGCTTCAGGGATCTCGAATTCCGCTTTTACTTTAGCACGTCGACTCCGCAGCAACCGAGCGTCCGGGTCCTATAACTCCACCAGGTCTAGTGGAAGCCTCGTTCTTTTTGCCTCAAGTGTGAAGTCCGCAGCCCCTTGAAACTCTACGACAAGCCTGCCGAACTGATTCCAGATTTCCGCGGCGGAATCTGTTTTCAATGGTGATCGAAACTCTGCCTTGCAACGCATTTCTTGTCTATTTCAGGCATAAAAATGCCCTCCTCGCCTACACCTCGCTTACGCTCCAGATCATTCATACTACAATGTACTTTGTACAAACGCAATAAGAATGATAGCAACCTTTCCTTATGCCATGATACTTCGGAACCTAGATCACGTCTTAGCAACTGAGAGTATTCGATCTTACGACTATAGTCAAATCGCACCTACTAGGTAAGCCATTTGAATAGATCTCCATCTTCTTTTCAGCACTCAGTGTTGGAGTCCTCGAATTCAATACAACCTTGCTCCGCGTACTCTTCGTGCACTTGACGATCGTGAAGGGTGAAATCTCCCAGGCCTTCACTTTGTGGCCCAGGGCTCTTTTCCACCCCTCCATCCAAGTAAGCTCCCTAGCTTTTGGGACAGTTTCTTTCTCTTTTCAGTAAATCCAATGCCTCGAAATACTTGCTCGTTCTTGGATGGACCCGACCCGCCTAATGGACAGGATTGACTAAATCGAATAGACTAGCAAAACTGAATACAAACACGCGTAAGAATATGGGGAATCCAGACCCAGATTTTCGTGGATTTTCCTTTTTGGGCGAGCACACAAAAATTGCGACCATAGGCAGCGAGTGGATGATGCCCTGTGACTGGAAATGCACACTCTTAGGGCACATCTCCAAGGCTCATATTTGGATGGAAGGATCTGGCCATTCGGCGTTTTGTCTTAACGAACATTAGATGCGTCCGTTCCACATAGTCTTGCTTTGGTGTACTCTGGAATCCGCAGAAAACATGAAGCCCCACCTCAGAACGTAAATGTGTAGAGCATTTGTAGCCCTAAAGTAATTTCAGTTCGGTGCATTGGTCCACTCCATATCCCGCAGGCATGGCGTGCGCTCGTCTTCTAGCAAAAACCACCAGCTTAGCTATCTAGCTCGGCCATCCACGGTGATTAGCAACCCAAGCAGGCGTTCCAAGTTCCCAGAGAGTCCACAATGCTCTGCGCCGGTTTGGACAAGCCCGTTAGGAGACTGTAGAGCCTAATGTGACTTGCTGTTCAGTATCATAGCTTCAGGAAGATGGATTGGTGAGATCCTGCTCGATATTGTCCTGGTGCAATTGGATGACTGGACATGCATAGACTGACGACTTTTGGTATCGCGACCTCGCAGCTGTGGGTGACATGACAGTCTCTTTCAGCTCCTTGTCACCAAGGTTAATGCATTCGATACATATCAGCAGATGTTATGCTCACTCTCAGCATTGCCTTCAATTTTCAGATGAGAGGATAGAAGGTCAAACCTTGAGAGCTCTGGAGACCCACAAACTCAACGGACCGGTAAGGGCTGCGGCGCTAAGACTGAAAAGTAGGATTCCTCTTGACTGGTCTGGCATGCTCTACGCACTGAGTGGTTCTGTCTCTATGTTTTCTTGAAATCTGGGGTTGAGTCCCCAACACCCGGCAGCGGGGTCTCCTGTCTATGGACAGAGGTGCGATATCTTTGTTACTCTCACTTGTCTGCGGTTTGTCCTTAACATAATCATTTGACTCTATTGTAATAGCACCGGCCTGTACTAGTTGCTAACGGGTCGCAGTTACGGTCACGGGCAATAGCGGCTGGACGCTGGACGTTAGTGCCAATTTTTTGTTTGCGTAACGTGGCACGGTTTGGTCGACGATTTCAATGAGATCGATTCCCTTGAAAACCGATGTCGAAACCTGCGCCTGGCTTGTCCTAGCTTCTGGTCGCTATTCTCGAGTCTGTTGTGGTGTGCCACGGACGGAGACGGACGATCGGGCAACGGGTGTCAAAAAGCAAGATTTGAAGCAAACGTGATGTTTGAGGGGAAGAGAAGAGGACTGGCTATTATCTTGATCAGCACGAACGGCCATCAAGGCATATCTATCAGCCGGGTGGGAAAGCGATTGCACGAAGTTCTGTTCTCCTGTTGACTGCGCAAGAGCGAGTCTGGCCATTCTTATACATAGGGAAGCACATCGCCAATGTCATCACCTAGGTCGATTATTAGCGGCGTCCTTTGTAGACCATCAGCATATAGTTACATACCTAAGAATGAGCATGACGCCTTGATGTCGATCCATCCCATACAATCTGGACAATGGTCGACTATGGCACCTTTATCCTAGCAGGCAACGTCAGGCCTTGCCCGATAACCATCCTATCGATGGGGCCCCCAGGGCAGTATCATCTCAGAGACATGTCCTTGGCAGGTCCCTGCCACAGCTGGGTGTAACATGGAGCTAGCTAGTGCAGAAAATGTAACTAACCAAGCCAACAACAGTATGATGCGTGCATGGTTGATTCTCTGCCACGACAAGCTGCGATGAAACCTCTTTTGCTTCCTCTTTCGCTCATGTGCGCTGCTGGTGTTTGCTGTCCGCCGTAGTGCCAGTGACTCGGGCCGATATAACTCCGTCAACAGAGCTTCCAGTCTATCCTGCAGATCAACAATCCAAATTCCAGTTAACCAACGCTGTGAGTTAGTCGCGGAGACTTCAATAGCTCTTGTCTCCCTGCAGGTGGTTGTGGCGCCTGCATCGATGGAAGAGTGAAAGGGGGGAAATATTGAAGCAAATCCGCTACGACCATGCAGTTCGCGTTGCCTCCGCGAAAGACTTCGCATCCTCCCCTGTACACTCGACCTTCACAATCTTCAGCCTTGCGACGTCGACAACTCAAAACAGTTGGCATTTTTGGACTTGTGGTTATCTCGGTTCTTTTCTTACTTTCGCGCATTTTCTCCTCCAGTGGTTCTTCCTCGTCCACGATTGTTGCTAGTGGCCCAAAGGTTGTGCTAGTTACAGTCTTGGATGAGCAGAATTCAAGTGACAAATATATCCAGCGAATTAAGCAAAACCGGGAGGACTACGTAAAACGACATGGTATGTCTGTTCAGATCCATGTCCTGTTTGCCATTGTGTATTTTTGCATAGCTTTCCAATGACTGATGGAGTGGATCAGGCTATGTCAACTTCTTCGCTAGTACAGCAGAATACGTCCCTATCTTGAACAATGCTCCTCGAAGTTGGGCAAGCATTCCGGCCCTCCGCCATGCAATGACACTATACCCCAGAAGCACGTTTTTCTTCTCCCTCTCCCCGCATGCTCTTATTATGGATCCGACGATACCAATCACCTCCCATATCCTCGAACCCAAGAAACTCGAATCTCTGATGATCAAAGATGTGCCTGTCGTACCACCTGACAGCGTGATAAAAACATTTAGCCATTTATCTGGCAAAGATGTCGATTTCATCATCTCCCAGGACGGAGAAAATCTGTCCTCCGGCAGCTTCATTATTCGACGGGGAGAATGGGCGAAATATTTTCTTGACGCTTGGTTTGATCCGTTATATCGACGCTACAACTTCGCCAAGGCCGAAGTTCATGCTCTTGTACGCGCCTCCCATCAGACTATTTTGTTGCTTTCAATACTAAATTCAAGAGCACAGGACCACATTGTTCAGTGGCACCCAACCATCCTTGCCAAACTCGCCCTCGTCCCCCAACGCATGTTAAACTCCTACAGTCCACTCGCACCCAAGCCAAGTTCCAATGGCGTCTATCACGACGGCGACTTCATCATCCGATTCAAGGATTGCGAATCGGGCGGGGCACGGAACTGTGAGAAAGAAATGGACCCGTATTTCCAGGAATGGGCAAAAAAGACCGGAAATAATAAATGACAAAAGACTAAAAAAAAAGACGGAAATTGAAGTTACACAAAATGACTAACTGTGGCCTCGTTATGTCTCTGAGGTGATATGATTTTTTTTTTATCTTACTTTATTTTTGCCCGGCCTAGATAGCTTGGATTGCTTGAAAACGGAGTTATGGCCTGTTTCAGATTTATTATTTTCAACTATTTTTTTTTTTTTTTTTTTTTTTTTTTTTCCTTCTCGCATGCTAATTGTAGCGTCTTCTCTTGTGTATCCTGAATCTGGACTACGTGAATCATGGGTAATAGATAGTATCGTGATTCTAACAGTAATCGTGGAATCATTGAAAGCGATCTGATCGTAAAAATAACCCTTATTATTAAACTTCTACTCCGAGTGCCCCGTCATTCTCTATATAAAGATACACTAAGCGCGTCGCCGTTTTAGGATATGGTGCCTTGCATTTCGATATCCTTGACAGTAAAAACACCTGGCCCGGACCATTACCAAACGCCTGGAAGCATGACATATCTCTTCTTCTTATACTTGTCTCCGAATTCCCGTCTGTACCTCCGCTCCTTCTGGCTGGCCCACCGCATCATCGTGGCCGAGCCAACCACAGTGAAAAGCAACACACTCCAATTCAACGAACTCACGAGATAAATGCCGAGCCACGCAATAACCTCAAACAGATAATTCGGGCAGGTGACCAGATCAAAGCCAAATCCAGAGGGAATCTTCCTTGTCGTGTCACCTTGCTTCCGAAGATTCCGAAGCGTAAGATGAGCATTGAGATTCGCAACTTGGCCGAATGTAAAGAGTGCAAGGCCGGTGTAGAGCAAGACTGGATTTGCAGTGGACCTTGCGGTGGAAGAGTTTGGCGCAAACACCCAGTACGCCAGGTTGACACCGCCGAGGATCCAGTAGTGAGCGCTGTTACGGATGATGTAGCTGGCTGGCATGGTTGCGAGACTGAACCGATGGACAAAAATAGTCTCGAGTTCGCGTTTGACGAAGTGAAGTACCAGAAGAAAACAGGTGAGGCGCTGAAGATCGGATGGGCTGGGGAGCGGGGTGGGACTGCGGTAGATGTACGGGCGAAGGACGTAGAGAACGAGAGGGTGCATAATTAGGGGGCCAAGGTACTCGACTAAGTAGACAGTGCGCCATACTACTTGAGGGCCTATTGGTGCATGGGAGGATGATTGTTAGCTCCGTTGACGCACAGATAAAAAGGCTTTTCAGCAAGGAATGGTTGGTGTGACTCGGACGAAACATACCAAGGTCTTTGATATATATCACACTCTGGTTGCGAAGACCGGTCGAGTCGATGGTAATATCTTTACTATTCTTCACAAGAGTGCCATCGCTTGCTTTGGTGATTCTCAGGCGGTGCAGGGAGACCTGAGCACGCTGCGCGATGGTGGTATACAGGCTTGCTGTTGTTGCATCCCTGCCGATTGAGATTTTTGGGGGAAGTTTCCGAATTGGCTTTCCTATTAGTAAATCAAAGCAATTGATTAACGATCTTAATTCCTGTTGTCCCTCGTGGAGATGCTGCTGCTTGCGAGGAAGGTCACGAATTCACCTCTGGGCTTGATTTCAAGGGCTATATGTTGAGAAGCCATTGTGGCTAATCAAAATTCCAGAATATGCAGATAACGCCTTAAGCAGATATTTCTAAGCTCGAAGAGGTCTCGAAAGGGAGTCGACTGAGTTCGAAGGTGATAGGCAAGGGCCGCTCAATGATGCCTCGACAATGAGCTTGGATAACGCTTGAGCTGGCTGACGAGTAACATGTAGTTAACTAGCCCACAGTAGTAACTACTCCGTACTGTGTAACTACTGTGTACATTTTACCTAGCCGACTAACTAACCAGTTACGGTAACCAACACGTGGCTGCGATTAACTAGCCAATCACTGAGAGCTAGAGGCGGCTGAATAATGAATACTTGGCGGAGGCGGCAATTCGGTTGTGTCACGTGTGGCGCATATTCACACTTCTCTAATTGCAGCGTACAAGCACACGGCAAACTATGGAGTACTCTGTATGGATATGGTAGACTGATAGAAAGATATGTCGCGGAAAAATCAAGAAAAAAAAAAAAGAAAGAAAAAAGAAAGGGAGTCCAGGAGTGTGCTGTAGTTACTTGGTGTATGTAATTAAGGTTGCTGAGGACAGAAGACATTATCTCAATCAATACGGAGTACACACTGAGTATCCGTACAGTAATGTGTATGTGGTAGTTACCTCTGTGACTATATCATGATAAAGAGTTTTAATTGTGTTCTGAATTGCCTGCGATTCAAATGTCTGATTGTAACATATATTTCCCAGACCGTCAAGGCTGGTTAGCAATTGATGTGCACATCCAGTTAACAGCACTGGTGTTACAGATAAGAGCGGTGAACTGTTCTTTGGAGATTATAGCGTGCGTCACACATCCAGACCTACAGAGTGCAGACATAGCCAATATTGACCTGGAAGAGCGGGCATCCAGACTGGCGAACACACCGAGATTATTGTGGCCCCAATGCCACCTCATGATTAGCTAGTCTTCTGCTTCTTCTGACTGTTGCGGCACGATGCGAGCCAATCACCAAACCATCTGTTGTCATCGACGATGGGCTGATTCCTACACTGCGGGCCAAATCTGCATGGCTCTTCATAGGGCTGATGGCCCGAGCGAGGCTATCGGCGTCAACTACTAAATACTAATGTAGCAAACGACTAACTACATGTTAGCGAGGTTTGGCATCCCACCAGGCTGAACACGCTATTTGTCTGCGAACTCTCAAACGGACATCCCCGCGCCCGCATCACCTCCCAGCCTGCGTGATGAATGAACGCTAAATACGAATTTAGTGCCTTTGAAGCCATCGATGCGGCGCTTGTGGGTGATGGTGTCTTTCTGCGGGCAAAGGATTGACCAGGATTGGATTCGGTGACCCCGAAATTCTGATCCGTTTGTCCTTTCTGGGGCCGAGATCCATGCCAACCCCCGAGGCTCAGTCAACGCTCAATACGAACAGGACGCCGCGACTTTCACGTTCATATTCTGCATTGCATCGAATATCTGCTGTGATAGGCCTAACGGCTCGATATTCCGCTTTTTTTTATCTTTTCTTTTCTTTCCCAGCGCCGGGCTGTTTGTGGATTATGGAAGAGGAGAATCTTTATAAAATGAAGTCTCTCCTCCATATAATCTCCAGACTTCATTTCTACTTGTTACTGTCTTTCTTGTCATCTTCATTTGGACAGGTCTACAATTTATCCCACATCTGTTGCAAGGGAACTAGTTGGTGTCCAGTTCATTACAAAGGAGCATCTTTTTCTGACCGAGAACTTGTGTGTATGCACCCTCCAGTCTTGGATCAAGTTTTAAAAAGGGTCCTGTGAGTCCCGGATGGGTTCATCTCCCTGGATTCTCCTCTATAACCTGTGTGCACATTCTCTAGCGTCTGTCCAATTCCTATTCACAAGAAAGAGAGTGTGATATCTGTTCTATCGTAACTAACACTCCGACGTCTCTAGGATCTCAAGTATACTTCTACATCTCAAGAATTGAAGTTTCGAGTACGCTCCTTTTCGGGACGGCCATTTACCCATATTCCAAAGGCTTCTTACAGTATCTCTCTTTTTGATTGAGTCTTTTTCTCAGCTTCGAACCACAAAATGGGGTCACACTCAATCTCCCACCGAAGCGTTCTTGACGACTTCGGGAAATACTTTTCTCAGCTCGGCGAGGTTGCCAATGCTTCTTTACGTCCAGTAACTCCTGATTCGGGGCGTCATTCACCAGCCCCGGGATCTACATTCAAAGCAGGCCTTCTTCAGGACCTGGGGAACCTGGATGTCAAAGATATTGGAACGGTCCTTGAACTCCTGAAGAATGCGGCGAGCGGTGATCTCGTGGACGATAAACGTTATATTATGGAGAGAATTATACAGGTTAGTCAGAAGAAAGGCATATTGACGAGCAGAACACTGAATTCCTTTATAGTTGGCCTCTTCGTTACCCAGTACATCCAGCAACGCTTTTGCACTTACAAACTCTCTGCTAGCTCAGCTCTGGAATGACTTGAAACATCCACCACTTTCGTAAGTTTACACCAGAAGGGCTTTTCCTATGACCTTGACTGATTGTTCGCAGATATCTAGGTCAACAGTTTATTTATCGACAAGCGGATGGTTCATATAACGTATGCTCACTTGAGAAAATATTCTGAACACTGAACTGACTTCTAACAGAATATCCACTGGCCTGATATTGGAAAGGCTGGATCTAACTATGCACGAACCGTGCAACCCAAATTGATTCAATTAGTTTCGCGGCCAGATCCAGGCCTTTTGTTTGACGGTCTTCTTGCAAGGCAACAATTCAAAGAACACCCGACCAAGATATCAAGTATGCTTTTCTATCTTGCAGCTCTTATAATACATGGTACGTCTATCGTCCGCCGTCATAATTAGCATATCAGACTCTCACCGGCAACAGACCTTTTTCGAACCGACCCGAAAGATAGTTCTCGTAATCTCACGTCTTCCTATCTGGACCTCTCTCCGCTGTACGGATGCAATCAGGAAGAACAAAACAAAGTCAGAACATTTAAGGATGGAAAGCTGAAACCTGATTGCTTTTCCGAAAGACGTGTATTCGGATTTCCTCCTGGCGTCGGGGTCTTGCTTATCATGTTTAACCGGTTCCACAACTATGTAGTTCAGAACCTCGCAGCTATTAACGAGAATGGTCGCTTCCGGAAACCCAACGAGAACGATCTAAAGGCCTATGCAAAATACGATAACGACCTCTTTCAAACCGGGCGTCTAATTACGTGTGGGCTATATATAAATATTATCCTTAAAGACTATGTTCGGACCATTCTCAATGTTAATCGAACAGACAGTGACTGGAGCCTCGATCCACGCTCCGAGGTGAAAGAACTTTTGAGCCATAAATCCGTTGGGGAAGCAGGTGGAAACATGGTTGCAGCGGAATTCAATCTTGTCTACCGATGGCACTCCTGCCTTTCAGACAAGGATGATCAATGGATGCAAGAAATGTTCAATGAGGTATTTGACGGCAAGTACGCAGACACTGCTAGCACAATGGAATTTCTGAGGGGGCTCGGGAAGTGGGAGGCTTCGCTTCCTGATGACCCACAACAGCGGTCGTTTGCGCATCTTCAGCGACTGCCTAATGGAGCTTTCAATGATGATGACCTGGTTAAAATCTTAACGGAGAGTATCGAAGATTGTGCAGGTTCCTTCGGCGCAAGGCATGTGCCCAAGGCTTTGCGACCTGTGGAAGTCTTAGGTATCCTGCAATCTCGCTCCTGGAATCTATCGAGCCTCAATGAATTCCGAAAGTATTTCAATCTTACTCCTCATAAGACATTTGAGGAGATCAACTCCGATCCCCAAGTTGCAGACCAATTGCGGCAATTTTATGGTCACCCGGACAATGTCGAATTGTATCCTGGCATTGTTGTCGAGGAAGCAAAGACTCCGATGATACCTGGGAGCGGGCTATGCCCCAGCTATACCATATCTCGAACGGTCCTCTCTGACGCAGTTGCGCTTGTCAGAGGTGATCGATTCTACACTGTCGATTACACTCCACAGAACCTTACAAACTGGGGATATACTGAAGCGAATTATGACATGACTGTTAACCATGGCCATTTATTCTACAAGCTTATTCTCCGTGCCTTCCCTCTTCATTTCAGACCTGATTCGGTCTACGCTCACTTCCCGCTGGTTATACCTTCTGAGAATGAGAAGATACTGACTGATTTGGGAGCCGCTGAGAAATACTCCTGGCTTAGGCCTGGAGCTATGTCGCACCCAACCATGATTTTTTCGCATGGCGCTTGCAAGGCAATTCTCAGCAACAAGGCGGACTTCAAAGTCACATGGGGTGAAAAGATCGAATTCCTTATGAAGCGAAATAGCATCCAGTATGGCTCGAATTTTATGTTGTCTGGAGACGGGCTCGCAAATGAGAATTCACGTCAGATGATGAAAGAGGCGCTTTATACTGAAAATTGGCTTGAGCAGGTTAGAGCGTTTTACGAACGTATTACCATTAAATTGCTCCACACAAAATCGCACCGGATTGGCGAAGTCAGTCAGGTTGATATTGTTCGTGATATTGCGAACCTGGCCCAGGTGCACTTCTGCTCAAACGTCTTCCTGCTTCCGCTTAAGACGGATGAAACTCCTCACGGTATCTATACGGAGATCGAGCTTTACACTGTCTTAGCGCTCGTTTTCAGTTGTATATTCTACGATGCTGACCCCGCGCAAAGTTTTAAACTTCGAGAACTTTCACGAAGCGTTACTCAAAAGCTTGGACAGCTCGTAATGCTCAATACCCAGGTTATCTCTAAGACTGGCTTCATCGGGGGTATAATTGAGAAGTTCCATGGAAATGAAGCATTGGCAGATTATGGAATCCATATGATACAACGCCTTCTAGAGACAAAGAAACCTATTGACGAAATTGTCTGGACGCACATTCTCCCCACGGCTGGAGGTATGGTGGCGAATCAGGCCCAGCTTTTCTCTCAATGTCTGGATTACTACCTTTCGGAGGAGGGATCAAAGCACTTGCCGGAGATCCGTCGTCTAGCTTACTCAAACACCAAGGAAGCTGATGATCTTCTTCTGAGATAGTAAGTAACTTCCTAGAGTAGATTATTCCGTCAATCTACTGACAGCTCTTTAGTTTCTTGGAAGGAGCACGGATGCGGTCCACCGTCGCTCTCTACCGCGATGTTGCGACCGACTCCGTGGTTCAGGATGGCGACAGAGAACTGAAACTACATGCCGGACAACGAATCATCTGCAACTTGGTGAGCTTTTCTCATTCGGGGGATGGTGGACGTCATACAGCTAACCATAACGACAGATATCTGCGTCCAAGGACCCCAAGGTGTTCCCCGAGCCTGGCAAGGTTGATCTCACTCGAGATCTAAATTCGTACATCCATCTTGGGGCGGGACCCCATGAGTGCTTGGGTGCGAGTATGACCAAAGTCGCACTTGCGACAATGCTAAAGGTGGTGGGTAAACTTGACAATCTGCGCCGTGCACCAGGGCCCCAAGGGCAACTTAAGAAGCTTCCCGGACCTGGTGGGATCACGATATACATGTCGGAAGATGAGAGTCGAATTACGCCTTTTCCAACGACGATGAAGGTCATGTGGGATGGTGAGCTGCCCCCGTTCCCGCAGTAATTCAACCAAATTAGTAAGATATGGCGTTTCACATCCTGGTTTCAAAGTCTCTGGCTCTGTGTATTATTATTGCTCAAAAGAAGTTGTCTGTTTGGGGGATTTCACTGCGTGTTTCTTCCGATGTACAGTACACTCTTTAAATTAGTATGTATGTATGTAATTGCATCTACATCATAGTTATAACTAACTAGTACATAGTACTAATATATACTAAAATGAGAATCATAACTTATTGATATCCCACCCATGACAATTTGGATGGCATAAAGCCACGAAAGAAACATCATGCCAGAATATATACTATGTATGTACATAGTTATATGGGCAACATCGGACAGTCGAAGCCTTACTGGAAAACAGTATCGGTAAAATAGATGATCCGCCCCGACCAAGCTTTGGGGAGTGCAAACCTTGCAAATCACAATAATACTTTGCGGCGGGTGAACTCAAAAATCTCCATGCTTTTGGCTTCAGTTGCTCCTCCAACATCTTCTCACCACCATCCAGCTCCAAACGTCCTCATCCTCCTCTGCCAAACCCAGAATACATACTAGGAATTCAGAATTGGTATTAAATGCTTAAGGGCTACGACCTGCACTCGTTCCCTTAAACTAATTTGGTTACCTCAGTCCGTGGAGTATTCAGTGCATCTTGAACCTTTCCACATCATCCGAGTTACATCACCCCTCTCCATCAACGTACCTCTTTTCCGCCGTTTCTCACTCTAGTACAGCTTTTAGGATCTTTGATCATCTCGGTAAGCCATCAATCTTTGGCTCTTGCTGATTTTAATCTGTGAAATTCCGTCACAGCAATCATCTAAGCTTACTCTCACTGACATCACCCGTTGTGGCGAACCATTAGTGGCAGTGAAGAGAACTACGCTTGTGATCTAGGTCTTTCGCATGGTGGCCGAGAAGGCTTACCTTAATTATGGGGAGAATTGAGAAGCTGCCAGGCCCCAAGCATGAGCCGACAAAGGCAAGTAACAATTTTCCTTTGCATGCTTTACGCGACATAATGGAAGAACAATCATCATACTGACTTGTGTGATAGTCGGTTGCTTTATGGCGCTTCGCTGAATCGGTTGTCGACATTTCCCTTCAAGAGCTTCCATCACACCTTGCAAGTTTCCCTCGCAGGTGGCCGCTTCCGAGAGGCGATCTCTATAATTGGATCCATGTTCTGAATCGGTTTGATGACATTCTTGCTCGCGTTATCAGTGAATACGACCTCGAATCCGGGCCGCAGACGAGACCTTTTGCTCGCCGAGTGCTTGTTGATGAATTACTTGCCACTAATGTGTCATTAACCAAAGAAGAATGTGAGGCAACGCTTGATGGACTTGGTTTTGGCAGTGAAGGCGACAGAGAGTTAGTGGAGTCGATATTAGATTTTTCACGGCTACTTCTGGAAAAATGCGGCAATCGAAGCTTGTTCAATAGTAGTGAGCGATTGAACGCCTTCTTAAATACGTCCTCGCTTTCCTTGCTTCAGTGTACTTTACGCATCGGCGTATGCCTAGCTCAGCGGTACTATTCCAGGCATCGAACGACGAACAGTTCGCATTTCCATCAGACGCTTCTTGCGACGCATTACAATATCGAACTCGAACGTGTCCAGAAACTTGCTGCACCGTTTGCTCGCCCACCGTCGCTGGGAAAACCTCATGATGTTCAAACCACAGCGAAGGGCAAGGACCAAGCACAACCGCATACGACAACTTCTGGTAGCTGCAACGCAAATAATCTGATCAGTTTGACCAGAACAGATACGACTAAGAAAGTTGAAGCAGATATCTTGTTTGATAATGGTCTCGGTACAAGCGATTGGGAGACCTGGGGCAATGTTCGCATGTCATATTATCCTCGAGATGCAGAACATGCTAAAGTATCCTCTGGCACGGGAACAACTGGCAACTTCGGCTCCCAAGTTCCGACAACACCAACTCCTATTCGTCGGCACTCTGGACATCCCGTCTCAAGGCTGGGACGTGATTCCACCAGTGACGATTCGCCTTCTGGTGTCACTCCGTCGCCAAATGCCAAGCCCGATGAAAGTGCCCAAGGAATGACTGTATTAGAGATATCGAGTTCTGAGATACTATCCCGTGGCGTTGAGGAGACCCTGAAGGAATATATGGAGAAAGTGCCAAAGGAATCGAGATACGAGTTATTGAATCGTGTCCGTACCGCGTATGCTCTGGCAAATTCTTTCGAAACAAGAGAGCAGATACTTGCTACCAGGGTGCTTGCGCTCACCAATCTCGCATACGTCTATCCTGAGGCTGTCCTTCAGCAGAAGATTATCTATCAAGACTCGGATGAGCCAAAAAGACTGCAACTTGCATATCAACTTGCGGAGTTCGTCCATCTTGGCGTTGCCGGTGATATCAGTGCTTCCATTCTCAATCAAACTTTCGCACTTGGTTGTCTCGATGCATTGGCGAGACACAAGTCTAAGGCTGCAGATGTTTGCGCTGCGCTCAATGTCAACGTGAACCACGGAATTTTGATGTTCACCATCCGGAAAACCGTTGCCGACCTTGGCATTCCTGATGAAGATGAAGATAGTCCTGAGAATGATGATTGGCGTGACGCACTATTTTCCCTACTTCGTACACTTCCCAATTCCGGAGCGAGGACACCGGAAACCCTTGTTTCGGCGGGATTGATACCAATGTTGGTCGATATCCTTAACCTTCGAACTGAGAAGGCCCGAAGGGTTTACCCTCGAGTTATGGAGTTTCTTGACACATACGTACATCCGGTCCGGGACGCTTTAGCGACTTTAGCTGCAGCTCGTGGGTTTGATGCCCTGTCTAGCCTCATTTCCTCGGAATCAAAGTCAGCTTACGATCTGGTTAAGGAGGGCAAAGGAATCCCTGACATACATAAAACCTCATTCACGGATTACGAAATACCGTACTTTCACCAGCAGTCTCTACGATGGCTCTTCAAGTTTGTCAACCATGTTATGCAGCATAACACTGGTGGATTTGAACGATTGCTTCGAAACTTGATTGATTCCCCTCCCCTGCTGGATGCACTTCGATTGGTTCTTGATAATGCTAACATATATGGCTCGCATGTCTGGAGTGGCGCTGTGAATGTCATGAGCCACTTCATTCATAATGAACCAACCAGCTATGCGGTCATTGCTGAAGCAGGTTTGAGCAAGTCTTTTCTGGAGGCAGTTATGGCAGCTCCAATAGCAACTTCTGGAAATACAGGGAAACGTGAAGCTTCGACTTTCTTTGTCCCTTCCAACCCCGACGCAGATCCCAAGGCTCTTGTTGCACAACTTGTTGCTTCACCTAAGAATAAGGGCTCGGATGGCATTCTACCCTCTTCTGAAGCCATCATATGTATTCCACTTGCATTTGGAGCAATATGTTTGAATGCGACCGGTTTGGAACTGTTTGAAACATCAGATGCCCTAGACAGATTTTTCGATATTTTCGAAAGTCCTGTACATGTGAAATGCATGAAGAACGATCCCAATCTACTCCGTGCTCTAGGCAATTCCTTTGATGAGCTTATAAGGCATCATCCTAGCTTAAAGCAGGCTGTTACGAGTGCCATTGTGCGCATGGTTGCGCGGGTACGTATCCTCGCCTCTTATAAGGCCTGGGAGTGCGGATTAGGAGCCAAATTATGGGTTGAAGAGGAAAACAAGAGGGTTTCTATTGCTGGCGGACCAGCTTCTGCGGTCACTGAGATCGGTGCCCCATTCAGTGAAGATTTTGAATCCCTGCGAGATCTGCCTATCCCTAATTTAGGCGAAGTAGGACCTCCTGTGAGTGGCTCACCTGCGTATCGTTACTCGGACATATTTGGTGAGACAGATACGGCCATGTGGAGTGCGTACAAAGAAGAAGAAGATAGCCACGGACTCTCCACCTCAAATTACGTTTTCCCCGTTCTCAGATTTTTGGCCGCCTTTTTTGAGAACCAAAATATGTGCTCCAATTTTATTGAATACGGTGGTGTGGAGTACGTTCTTGACTTTGCGACCCTACCCAGTGCTCCATTTGACTTTCATACTACCGAAGTGAGCCATCAATTGTCACAAGTCATTAAAGTAATGGCTGAAATGAAGCCTCATCTCGTTTTGCCCTCGGTGCTTAATCGAACTCAAAAAGCAGTTGATAGACTGAGCCCTTTTTTCGGAACTTGGCACTCAGATGGTTTCTTTACTCCATTGACTCGCGCAACGCCAGTGACTGAAACAGCTACTCATGACGTGCAACTGAAAGGCACATATTTCGTGAAACATCTTGTTGCCGTTCAGACCCTTACAGATGTTCTCCTCACAATTTATTACCCACCTTTATATCCTATCAGACCTAGTCAACAAGTCTCTCCCTTCGTTCAGGCTAACTTGGCGGACAAATATGCGAGGCTAATTCAAAGCTTGGGCAGTTTACAGGCAGCTTGCGTGTGGGGAGAGATAGTGCTGCAGAAAAATATGCCAGAGGAGTGGAACGAGTTGACCAGAGCTGGTAGCTTTGCTGGACTTAATGAAGCGGTTAAATCTGGAAATAAAAGGGAGCCGGCTCCTCCTGGGATACAATCCACATCTGCAAATCCTGACACCGATTCTACAGCTCTAAATGGTGCTTCGAAAAAACCGACGGAAAGCTCGGATAATTGGGTAGCCTACCGAAACACCAAGGTTCTTCGCTTCTTGACTAGCACATTACCTTTGACAATAACGACTTTCCATCATGTCTTGGGACATGGTCTTACGAGTAAGCGGCGAATGGATACCTATCAGCGACAAAAGGCGACTAAGGTAGCTGAGGCCATGGCTTCGATGATTGTGGAACAGCTGCAGCAGGCTTGCGATTCAAATCCCAAAGATCGCTTTTCTTACCTCGTCGTTATCTTATCATCGTTTTCTCAATTGTTTTTCGAAAGTAAGTCTCTAGCTAGCACATTTTTTATTTTATTTTGTTTTTTTGAGATGGCGGCTAATTACTGCAGCTGTAAATGATCGCTCGCCTTCACATTGCTTGACTTTAGTTCTCAATGCTTTCAAGGAGATAGGTGGCCTGCGGATCTTGCGAAGCCTGGCCGATCTTTTCCTGAGTGAAATCAAGACCTTGGCACGCCAGGCAAGAGAGGATTCGTCAGCTGAATTGACATCTCGGTTGGCACCTGCTTGTGGTTGCATCAAGCTTATTCTGACTTTCTTCTCTGAAATGACCTCGCCACGGTATATCATTGACTCTACCCAGACACAAGCAATGGCAACCGAACAGCATAGAGATCGCCCTTTTTCCTTTCTTCCATCGCAGTTTTTGGTGGAGCTGCGAATGGAAGTGTTGCCACTGGTTCAAAAGATGTGGGGATCTGATTTTATTGAGGATGCCTCTAGCTCGATGGTCAAGACCTTGATTCAGATCCTTCGTTCCGTGTTAGAAGGGGAGCACGAAAATGGTGCTTACCATCGTGGCGATGTTCCTCCGGTAGCTGGCTCACCCAACATAAAAGCATTTTCATTTCATAGAGACCGTCTTGGCTCTTTAATTGAGAAAGGCTATGATGAGAATCTCGCGAAAGAAGCATTGTACCGCTGCAATAATTCTTCGACTTATGCAGAAGAGTATTGTGCTGCCCATAAAGGCTTTAGACCTCCACCAAGACTTCCTGTGCCCTCATATGATATTGAGCCGACTTCTAGAGTCAGCAACACCCCTCAAACCGAGAGCTTGTTTGGTACTCCCACACAAAATCAGCCTCAGCGCTCAGATGGGTCACCCACGCCACCGTTCAGTCAAGGTTTTGAAGGCCCCATTGAAGCCCTGCTGGATGAATTCCAAGCTGCGCCGCTTGATCCATTCCCTCCTACAGGGCAGTCTAGTGGTGTCGCAGACACAGAAGACACACCAGGCGAACAGAATACTGCAAACACCACAGCATTACAAACTACGAGAAGAACATCCACCCCCAAGCGGCGGGAGGTTGTCACGGTTGAGGATTTAGACAAAGAGCGTGAGAAGGTCCGCAGTAATTTAATTGAGAGATGTCTAGAAGTTCTTAACGTTCATCACGATGTTACATTTGAACTCGCCGATCTCATTAATGCTGCGACGAAACTCCGTGACGCTGCTGCTTTCCGCAAGGAAATCGGGGAAACACTGATACATTCTCTGATTTCTCTGCAGATGGATGAGAATTTCCAGTCTGGAGGAAAGAAAATAGCCGCGTATGCTAATTTGCTTGCGTTGGTACTCCAAGACAAAGATGTGTACGAGGCTATGCTGGAGCTGTTAAAAGAAAACTTCTCGCTTCTCCTTGGATTTATCACTATTCCCCCATCTCAAGCGGAGAAAGCTGCGGATGGAGCTTGCCCATGGATTGGCCAGGTGCTCCTGATTCTAGAGAGGATCTTGTCTGATGATGAGCAACCGGAACAGATCTCGTGGACGCCCCCAAATTCAGATGCCCCTTCAGGCCCCCCGGCTGAGATAAAGGAACCTATTATCCCTAAGGAAGCCAAGATGCAACTTTTCCACGTCATTGTGGAAATTTTGCCACGAGTTGGAAAAGATGACTCCCTTGCCTTGTCGGTTTGCCGAATTTTCGTCATCTTAACGCGACACCGAGATATTGCTGTACAGTTGGGAGAAAGAAAAAACTTGCAGCGGCTGTTTGTCATGATAAAGCAGCTTGCAGACTCGTCGAATGATAAGTTGCAAAGTAGCTTCATGTTAATTCTGCGGCACATCATCGAAGATGATGAAACAGTTCGGCAGCTTATGCGAAACGAGATTGTAGCGAGTTTTGATTCAAGGTCTCCTCGTCAGACAGACACGGCTGGTTATCTTCGCCAGTTTTATCACTTGGCGCTAAGATCCCCGAAGCTCTTTGTAGAAGTTACCAACGAAAAATTGAAGCTGCAAAGATACGATCCACAACAAAGGCAACAAGCTCTTACTTTGAAGCCAGAAAATGTCGAGAAGGAATCAGAACAACCTGAAGTCTCATCTGGTAATGAAGATGGCGAGGAGAATAAGGCTGAGGCATCTGATGGAGCAAATCAAGAGACGGATCGTCAAGAAAGCAATGATAATAAAACAAAGTCAAAACATGACTTCAAGCCACCGATTGTGGAGCATCCAGATGGCGTGATCCACTATTTGCTTTCTGAATTGCTCTCTTATCGAGACGTTGATGACAAGGAGGTCACGACGAATGCGGCAGAAACAAGTGGCAACCAACTAGAAGACATTGAAATGACAGCGCCGGATGCATCTTCAACCTCGTCCACTCCCGCTCCTCAAGAGACGACTCCTAAGAAGCCAGAGAAACCGCAATTTAAGGCTGAAGAGCACCCAATTTATATTTATCGATGCTTTCTTCTCCAATGCTTAACCGAACTGCTCTCCTCATACAATCGCACTAAGGTGGAGTTCATTAACTTCTCGCGCAAAGCTGACCCTCTTGCAACTACTCCTTCCAAACCACGATCGGGTGTTCTCAATTATTTGCTTCAGTGCCTTATTCCCGTCGGAACTCTCGAACATGACGAATCCATCTCATTAAAGAAAAGAGTTAATACATCGCACTGGGCTATGCGTGTTGTTGTTGCACTCTGTTCCAAGACTGGAGAATTTGGCGGATCAAAGCGGCGTCCTAATACGGATGAAGAAGATGAACCAGATCTAATGTTTGTCCGGAGATTTGTCCTCGAACACGCTTTGAAGTCCTATAAGGAAGCAAACACGTCACAAGAACCTCTAGATGTCAAATATGCGCGACTTATGTGTCTGGCTGACCTTTTTGATAAGATGATGAGTGGAGCAACGAATACAGATGGCACAGCGCATTATCCCTCGTCTACTCGCTTTGTTGCGAAGATGATGTTCGAGAAGCATTTCATTTCTGCTTTCACTGCCTCGATTGCGGATATAGACCTGAACTTCCCGTCCTCTCGAAGAGTTGTCAAATACATTCTTCGTCCTTTGAATAAGCTCACTCAGACAGCAGTTTTATTGAGCGAGGCTGCGTGCATTGCTGGCGTTAGTACACCAGGTCTAGCCGACGAAGGCGAAATCTCTTCTGCGACTTCCGTTTCAGATATGGAGGATGAACGAGAGGAAACTCCGGATTTATTCCGTCATTCAACTCTTGGAATGTTTGAGCCGAATCACGAGGAAGAGACGCCTACTGATGAAGAAGAAGACGAAGACGAGATGTATGATGACGATGAGTACGATGAGGAAATGGGTTACGAAGAAGATATGCCTGAAAACGACGGCGAAGTGGTGAGCGAAGATGAAGATCTTCATGAGCGTGGTCCAATTGAAGGCTTGCCGGGTGATACCCCAATGGATATTGAAGTCCTCATTGAGAGCGATGGAGACGATGAAGACGAGGATGACGAAGACGAGGATGAGGATGAAAGTGAAGACGAATCCTCTGATTTGGATGACGAGATTATTGCGGGGGAAATCACTGGAGATCACGACAACGACAGTCTTCACGATGGTGAGGGTGACGAATGGGAGAGTGAAGAAATGTCCGACGAGGATGAAGCGAATGCCGAAATACTAGATCAATTGGAGAACGACTTAGAAGATATTGCACAGGGAGATCATCACACTGAATCGCCTCATTTTGATGAATTGTTACGAGTTCTTGAGGGTGCTGGCGGCACTATTGAGCGTATCGAAAGTGACATCGGCTTACGCGGCAATCTACACGATGACATGATGGATGATGATGATATGAATGAAGATGAAGGTAGGTACAATTCGATTATTTCCTTAATACAATTTAATAATTTAATTGCAGATGAAGACGAAGAGATCGATGAGTTGGAGGAAGACGTAGATGAGTATGATGGGCATGGCTATCATGGGTTTGAGGGTAAGTGCCTATTTCTGCCAGTGTAATTCATATTAATCTCTGAGTAGATGACGATGCGGAAATGGCAAACTCACCTTGGGCATGGGTGGATGCACTTACCAATACACGACCTCAGCGAACGCCATGGAACATTTTCGCAAGCGGTTTCGTAGGTCGCCGTGGAGGTGCCCCTGATCCCGGCTACAGGTCTCACCGCACACAGATCACAGCTCCGCGAAATGACGATGGAACTAACCCACTCTTACGCCGCAGCGACCGTCCAGCAGATCAACCTCCCAGCGCAGAAGCACTCACTGACTGGGTACATGCAATTGACCCTACCAGCCAGGGTAGACTTTTGGCT
The DNA here is from genome assembly GCA_029449355.1 of Emydomyces testavorans. Classification (NCBI taxonomy): domain Eukaryota; kingdom Fungi; phylum Ascomycota; class Eurotiomycetes; order Onygenales; family Nannizziopsiaceae; genus Emydomyces; species Emydomyces testavorans. Next base: position 2,548,100 of record CP120630.1, on the reverse strand, counting down.
GTGGATAGTCCAGTTTCATTTATGAATGCGATCCTACAAGTAATCGGACAAGGAGGTCCCGGTTTCGGTGTAGTCACTCGACCTGATGGTTTCCATCTCCATATCGATCGCGACGCTGCTTTGCCTAGCCGTCTCCAGGATCTTCTTGGTTTAAGCAGACCTCATACTGTGAACGCACGCCCTCGCGACGATCCCGCACAAGCTGTGACATTCACTCTGTCGACTACAACCGCTCGTTGGCAAGAAGAGGCTCGTATTTTATTCGGGAATACCTACATTGACAGGTCTCTGCGGACTCTAAATTCCATTCTCAAGCTTTTGGTTCCTCCTGCAATTGAAGAAGGGAAGCGTCGGCAGAAGCAGCTCGAGGAGGAGATCAAGAGACGAGAAGAAGAGAGGAACGAGAAGGAACGACAAGAACGTATTGCGAAGGAGGAAGCTGAAAAGGAGCGCAAACGAAAGGAGGAGGAAGAAGAAGCGTTAAGACAACAGCAGGAACCAGAGCATGCAGCGGAAGACAGTGCTGGCCAGGCGGCGGGTGGTGAACCTATGGAAGACGTTCAGCCAACAGAGCCAGGTCAAGGAGCACAACAACCAGTAACTGGGGCTCCCACCGCTGGCCCATCTGAATCTACCCCACGTGTTCACACTACAATTCGAGGTCGCCAGCTTGATATCACTGGAATGGATATCGATCCTGAATTCCTTGAGGCCATTCCTGAAGAATTCCGTGAGGAAGTGATCATGCAGCAGCTGGCGGAACAAAGATCCCATGCGGCCGCTGCGGGCGAAGAACCAAGTGAAATTAATCCCGAATTCTTAGAAGCCTTGCCTCCGGAAATCCGTGAAGAACTCTTGCAACAAGAAGCGGCTGATCGTCGTCGCCGTGAACGAGAGGCTGCCCGTCGACAAGCTGCGGCCAACGGAAGTCCACATGCCGAAGATATGGATCCCGCGAGTTTCATTGCTACACTTGATCCATCTCTCCGGCAAACCGTGTTAGCGGACCAACCTGAAGAAGTTTTAGCAGCACTCGGCCCTGAGTTCGTTAACGAAGCTCGTGCACTCACTGGTGGGCGTTTAACACAATTTGACGTCGGTAGAATGGACTCTCGGTCTCGAGCTGAGACTTCTCGTCAAGGTGGAATTACTAAAAAGCCTCAGCGCCGCCAAATCGTCCAGATGCTCGACAAAGCTGGCGTTGCTACACTTCTACGTCTCATGTTCATGCCGTTACAAGGTAACGCGCGACATCATCTTAACGATATTCTCCATAATGTTTGCCAGAATCGCCAGAATAGGATAGAGGTTCTTAGCTTGCTTCTGCTGATTTTGCAGGATGGTAGTGCCGATATTTCTGCCATTGAACGCAGCTTTGCTCATCTGTCTCTCAGAGCAAGGACTCCCACGACCCAGAAGACTCCTCAGCTGAAACGCACCCTATCTCTGCCAATGCCCGGCGCTAATGGAGATGTTACTCCTTTGGTAGTGATCCAACAATGTCTCGGTGCGCTGTCGTTCCTTACTCAGTACAATCCTCACATTGCATGGTTTTTCCTCACGGAACATGACCCGCATACAGCACTGAAGTTCAAATCACTCCGCAAGGGTAAACTCAAGGAAAACAGAGCAAATAAATTTGCATTGAACTCTTTGTTGTCATTACTTAGTCGCAAGGCCATTCTCGACAGTCCCAATTGTATGGAACAGCTCTCCGGATTGCTGAGCAGCATTACCCAGCCTTTGACTATCCTGCTTAAGAAGGAAAAGGAGAAACAGGAAGAAGCCAAAGCGAAAGATGCCGAAGCTTCTAAACAGAAAGAAGGAGCCAGTGCTGTCGAGGGTGCTGAAAGTGCCGCAGAGAGGCCTGCTCAGGATGACACCGCAATGGCTGATGCCGGACCTGCTGCAACTGAGCAAGAACGCCAGGGAGCTGGGGAAGAACCTTCCGAAGATGGTCAAGGAGAGGCAAAAACTGAAGGGGATGACCCGAAACAAAAGAAACAGCGCGTCCTCGAACCCCCAGTTGTTCCTGAATATAATCTTCGGTTGGTTGTTCACATACTTGCCGCCCGAGAATGCAATGGCAAGATCTTTAGAGAGACTCTGTCGACCATTAACAATTTATCATCGATCCCCGGGGCCAAAGAGGTCATTGGCACAGAATTGGTTCAACAAGCCCAGGCCCTTAGCCAATCCATTTTGACGGACCTGAAGGAACTCCTTCCGCATATTATTCAAGCTAAAAGCGGCACCGATGTTCAGGGAATCGCTCTATCGAAATTCTCGCCGGCAAGTTCAGACCAGGCTAAGCTTCTTCGGATTCTCACTGCCCTTGATTATCTATTCGACCCTACCAGAGGTGACAAAGATAAGACTGCCGAAGAATCTGAATTGTCAGAGAAAGAAAATATATTGAAAAACCTCTATGAGAGTGCCACTTATGGGCCACTCTGGAACAAATTGAGCGAATGTCTCACCACTATTCGTCAAAAAGAGAACATGCTGAACGTGGCAACCACGCTACTTCCTCTCATAGAATCGCTCATGGTTGTGTGCAAAAACACCACGTTGAGGGATCTCCCGCTTTCCAGGCATGGACGAGAATTCTCTGTTTCAAGCCCTCCACCAGATGCCGGAATGGAAGGATTGTTCTTCACATTCACTGAAGAACATCGAAAAATCCTCAATGAGCTTGTTCGCCAAAATCCTCGGCTTATGAGTGGTACTTTCTCGCTTCTTGTCAAGAACCCGAAGGTGCTTGAGTTCGATAACAAGCGCAATTACTTCAATCGTCGTATTCATTCTCGTGGATCTGAAACTCGACATCCTCATCCACCACTCCAACTATCTGTTCGCAGAGATCAGGTCTTCCTTGATTCCTACAAGTCATTATACTTTAAGACCGCAGAGGAAATGAAATACGGCAAGCTTAGCATTCGTTTCCATGGCGAGGAGGGTGTTGACGCGGGAGGTGTGACACGAGAGTGGTTCCAAGTCCTTGCTCGTGGAATGTTTAATCCAAATTACGGCCTATTCAGCCCCGTTGCGTCGGATCGTACTACCTTCCACCCAAGTCGCCTTAGCGGAATCAACCAAGAGCACTTAATGTACTTCAAGTTCATTGGACGAATCATCGGCAAGGCTCTCTATGAAGGCCGAGTTCTCGATTGCCACTTTAGTCGGGCTGTGTACAAGCGTATCCTTGGAAAATCAGTATCTATTAAGGATATGGAGACACTTGATTTGGACTACTACAAGTCGCTTCTCTGGATGTTAGAGAACGACATTACTGATATTCTCACCGAGAACTTTTCAGTTGAGGTTGAAGATTTTGGCGAAAAGCAAGTTTTTGATTTGGTCGAGAACGGACGTAACATTCCAGTCACCCAAGAAAACAAGGAAGAATATGTTCAGCTTGTCGTCGAGCACCGATTGGTTGGGTCTGTAAAGGAACAGCTGGACAATTTCTTAAAAGGCTTCCATGACATCATTCCTGCGGACCTTATATCTATCTTCAATGAACAAGAGCTGGAGCTGTTGATCTCTGGTCTTCCCGAAATTGATGTTGATGACTGGAAGAACAACACTGAGTACCACAATTACTCCGCGTCATCTCCACAGATTCAGTGGTTTTGGCGTGCTGTTCGCTCGTTCGACAAGGAAGAGCGTGCCAAGCTGCTTCAGTTCGTCTCTGGTACTAGCAAAGTTCCGCTCAATGGTTTCAGAGAACTTGAAGGCATGAACGGGTTCAGCAAGTTCAATATCCATAGGGACTATGGCAATAAGGATAGACTACCAAGCTCGCATACTTGTTTCAACCGTAAGTTTCCCGTCAGCGTTTTTAATTCGCTTCTCTAGGCTGACGCATATGATAGAGCTCGATCTGCCCGAGTATGACAGCTACGAAACGCTCAGACAGCGTCTCTACACAGCGATGACAGCTGGCAGCGAGTATTTCGGATTCGCATAAGCAAAATTTCTGGGGTTCTTTCGGCCTTGTTTCCCAGTTCATGGTTTATGGTTTATTTCCTGGGCTGCATTACCTTAGTACTCTCTATTCGTTTGCATCTGGTGGCGCGGTCAAGTTCACACTTCATGTACTTTCAGAATGGCATGGTTTTTGTGATTTGAATTTCTATTTGCTGGGCTTGGGAAAACTTGTTACTCATGCTTTTCGATTTGATGCTATTGCTTTTGTAAGGCCTGACGCTATGTTGTTTGCTGGCTGGGAGAACAGTTGAAGTGCAGGTCAGCTGGATTTCATCGGCAATCAACATTGTCTGTGCCGCTTATGTTATGTAATATCGCTAATAGGTACTAGAAATAAAAAGCAGACCTTCTTCAGTCGTTCTCTTCAAGTCTTCCTCATCAGTCTCGCTCTCTCTTGAGCTCCCTGAAGTTCGTCGGAAGTCCAATTGAATTGATATTCACGTGACATCTTATCTGATTGACAGAATCTGGGTCCACTTCCCGACTAGGCTTAGCGTTATAAAAATTGTCCATCTCAAAGATATCAGATATCAGATATCAGCATCCGAACAAGCAGTTAATGGGTTTTGCTTCACTGGATATTCAAAGCCCAGATCTCCATGTGGTAGTTATTCTATCTGTTGAGATACCCAAATGCTTTTGAGTGTTTGAAGAGCCGTACCACCCGACTATTCCAAGAAGCATACTCCGTACATCAGTATTAATCTGTGCTGAGGACATCCTCACAGAACGCACGAAGAAAATATATATCTGATTTTCTGGATTACGTGTCAGGCAGTGAAGATAGTATGGCGACGAATTCTATTAAATTGTTGACTGGAAACAGTCATCCGGAGCTGGCGCAGCTGGTTGCTGACAGGTATGGGGGGATTGTGATTTTCTGTTGGTCTTTTCGTGTTGTATTAGGAGTTATGTCTACACTGGAGGTGGTTTATATTTCAGTGCTACTATTTTTGTTTTGTATTTCTTAACTTGAATATGGCTCTTTTTGTGTTGACTGTTTTGACATATTGTATAGCATTTTTTGATGAAAGATATTCGTGTGGTGCTTCAGTTGAAAATCATTATATGGCCAACGCTGACATTGGTTTCCAGGCTGGGAATCGAGCTGACGAGGGTTATGGTTCTGCAGTATTCGAACCAAGAAACCAGCGTGACTATTGGAGAGAGTGTGAGAGATGAAGATGGTATTACTTTGCTTTATCTCCCTGATATCTATCCTGATCTTTTGCAGCGGTCTTTATCCCTCTGGCTATGGGCTTTGAGGACTTCATACATCTGGGTTTCTCCTTGGATGATTATCGAACAATGCAGTCACAGTATTAAAAGCCATAATTGCTAACAAGCTGTTCTAGTTTTTATTCTACAATCGACACGGCCTAATGACATCAACGACGGCCTTATGGAACTACTGATCATGATCAACGCCTGCAAAACCGCGTCAGCAAGGCGTATCACTGCAGTCATTCCCAACTTCCCCTATGCCCGCCAAGATAAAAAGGACAAGAGTCGCGCACCAATCACAGCAAAACTCATGGCGAACATGCTTCAAACCGCCGGCTGCAACCATGTCATCACCATGGATCTCCATGCCAGCCAGATTCAAGGATTCTTCAACGTGCCCGTGGACAATCTCTACGCCGAGCCCAGCATGCTGCGCTGGATTCGCCAGAATCTCGACGTATCCAATTGCGTCATCGTTAGCCCGGACGCCGGCGGTGCGAAGCGTGCCACGGCCATTGCGGATCGGTTGGACCTCCAATTCGCCCTTATCCACAAGGAGCGGCCACGGCCCAATGAGGTATCGCGCATGGTGCTTGTTGGCAGCGTCAAGGATAAGATTGCCATTATCGTCGACGACATGGCGGATACTTGCGGCACATTGGTCAAAGCGGCCAGTACGCTGATTGACAATGGGGCAAAAGAGGTGCTTGCCATCGTGACGCACGGCATTCTGAGTGGCAAGGCGATTGAGACGCTGAATAGTGGTTGCTTGAGTCGCATTGTGGTCACGAATACCGTGCCGCATGAGGAGAAGAAGTTGCTGTGTGATAAGATTGAGACAATTGACATCAGTCCTGTGCTGGCGGAGGCCTGTCGACGAACGCATAATGGAGAGTCGGTTAGTTTCTTGTTTTCGCATGCGGTGTCGTAAAGAGAGGAGGCAAAATGATTGGGATTCGGACGTGATGAAAATAGCTGTTTCTATTTCTGATGATAGATACATTGCATTAAAGCTGTATAATGAGCGTTCAAAATCTTTTTTGCGTTTCACAATATGCTTTCCAGTTCCATTGCAAACTACATACATACATACAGATGTACGGAGCACGGAGCACTCTAGCTTTAGATATCGATCTGAATGATAGCTCTCGTTTCTGTTAGGGATATCAAGTGATACATTAGTACATACATACATACTAACATACATATCCTTAGAATTAGACTCAATTCTATCCATAAGGACTATCTGGCAAATTTGCAATCCATCAGTGCCCGAAAAACTTCCTATTCCGAGACTGACTCCTGTTTTTCTTCCAGTCTATCAGTCTCATATCTCTCCCCCCTCTCTGACATCTGTCCAACAAAGAAACCAGCCCGTTTGAAGCTATTAATAATTCCCCCGTTTCCTCCCCCACCCACCCCCTTCGCACCAAACTAAACCGTTCTGTTTTATCAAAGCTCTCCCCCCTCCCCTCCCGCGCCCACTGGTTTCATCGATTCCATGCCCGCCTGCGAATCTCGTCGAAACTTTACCTGCGCAATGTCCTCTACGTTTTGTCTTGGCTGTACGGCATTGCATGCTACAAGGGAAAAAAAAAAAAAAAAGTGTAATTTTACAGAATGCAAGGTCATGAGCTCGAGAAATCGGGATATTTGCGAACGCTGTGGCAAGTTCCCGTCTGGATGGGATAAAAGATGAACGCGAAACGCGGCAGAGGATTGGGGGGGGATGGTTTCGAGCTGTACTTTCGAACGGTGGCGGATAGTAGACAGGGATGGCTTGATACTCCACCGTTCGCGAAAAGGGGGGAGAGAGGATGCCCCTGCGCTGCACGGTGGTCTACTCCTGTAGTAGGTAGCTGTGGGATGTCAATCAACAAGCTTCAAGTAGAGTAAAACCGTCGTGTGCTAGGACCATCTGTAGCACAGATGTGGTTTCATTTCCGTGGGTGGGACATGGTGCAACAGATTTGTAATTTGATATATGAATTTTTTTTTCGTAGCAAGGATAACAACAAAAAAACTCCCATGACCCGGAGACTCTGTATTCGTTGCTCGAAAGAAAAAGCTAAGAGAAAAGGAACATAGTATTTCTCTTGAAATTCGAGGCTCGTAACAGTTGCACAGAACACCTGTTTACTTTATCCCAATCCACGGCATAAGCTTCATCCCCTGTATTACCCACCAAGTAGAATCATTTACTTTCTCATGGAAGATGCTCGGCGCTTCCGGAGTTCATCACGCTTGGCCTTCTCTTCGTGAACACGGGCGGCCAAAAGTTTGGCGTATTCGTTGCTAAAGGGAGACAGTGGCGTCAGCATGGTCATATTTGGACAACGATGAATAGCAGTCACTCACGCTTGCTCCTTCGCAGACTCAGCCCGGCGGCGCTTGAGAGCGATTCTATGACGTTTGCGCTGGAGGCGCTGGGGGGTGACGAGACGTTGGATCTTAGGGGCCTTGGTGTATTCCTTCTTTCCCTCTTTGGTGGGAGTGACGGTACGACGGATTACGAATTTTCTCACATCATCCTTCTTGTCTAAGCCGAAAAATTTGCGGATCTTCGTAGCACGCTTAGGACCGAGTCTCTTAGGGTTCACAACATCTGTAAGTCCGGGAATGTCCCCTTCACCCTGCTTAACGATGGTGAGAGCCATGACTGCAAGGTCATATCCGGTGATGGCTAGAGTATTTCATGTTAAAAAAAAATCGACCTTTGGAGATAGATATCGCAAGGGAAACAGGTTGTGTCTCGTACCTCCGCGAACACTCTTACGCCTACGCTCACCGGTTCGGCGGGGTCGGTAGCAGCTATTGTCAGATGTCAGTCAAAGAGGCCTGGGAAAGAGCTCCATTAAATAATGTCATAAATACCTGTGGCCGGTGCTGAGGAGAAGTCTGGTACGGTTGGGCAAAAGAACTACCATGTAACGATGAGTGTCTTCGTATCTCGAATTCAAGGCTTAACGTGGCTACATACCACCCTGCTTCATGGGAAAACCTGCACTACCGTCAGCGATGAAAGCTTCAACTAGAAGGCGGCCAGTAGACATTTCAATACAACGGCCAGAAACCGTCCGTACCTTGCTTGTCGTTTCCACCAGTGATCTTGAACAAATAACCCTTGAATTCATCACCAAGAGAGTCGCCAGGAACCTATAACGCCACGAAGAACGATGACATTCGCAATCAGCACAAACGAGCTCCCCTTCCGTTTCTCCTTCCATTCGAAATAACGGTGCTAGGCCAGTGCTCACTTCAGTTCCCATGCGTTTCTCCATGAAGGGTCGGAGCTTGCGCTCATCGTCAATCTCGATCAGTTTCTGCGACCCATTGGCCGGGTAGGCGATGTTAAGCTTCATCTTGACGAGAACGCACGGTCAAGATGGAGGCGCACGCGAATTGTCGAGGGGCGTTTGATTGAGAAAAGGGTCGTCGTCGGCTCTCTCAGAACAGCTTCTTCTCAACTTCAATTCGATTTTGTGGATTTTTCGGTTTAGCGACTCTCTGTGGGTGGTTGACTAAGCGAGCCTAAGCTTGAATCGGAACTGGATGATGTAAGCAGCCCTACCTCTCTCCAGCCAATGAAACCGCGGGAATTTCGCTACACCAACCAGCTCCTAACAGACGACATAATTGACGATTATCCTGATACTAGCCGGTGTTTTGTTCTGCAATCACTAACAAGAGCTCAGGAATAACTGTCCTATTTTTCCCTTCATCACTAGTTAATTAAATACACATCTTTTTCTCTGCACCTCACCAATAGTATCCTTCAGTACTACGCCGCACATCGAGTCGACAGTTGTGAAACCGACAAAAAGACAAATGGCCTACTACTTTGCCCTCTTTATCAAGTCGTGCGATCAACGACGCATTGCCCAAACTGACTTTCAACTTCTATCGCTTCTCGTTTTCCCACGTGCGGAGGACTTCCAGCACAGCACTTCGATCAGTGACCCGTTGCATGCCACAACCATGCTAAGAGGACCTGAAGCTGAGCTGAGGTTGAGACACGCTGCTAAAGGTCGACCATGGGAGTTTTCTACATAGAGCTTCACACATTGTGACACGGAAGAATCGCGAGCCTTAGGTTGTTCAAAGGCGCAGCGGGGCTTATTTTTGAATGGCCTTTGCGATGCTTCTATCGATTCGATGGTACTGTAGCATACATACTTTGTTTTCGATCCGAATGGAATTGTCCCCAGAATGGCCCTTTGTCAACGTTACAGTTACATCGAAGCTTGAATAAGTAAGCTCCACGAAGGGGTCTATCATGTTCTGACACCCTAAACATCGCAATCGCGCCGGAAAACGAAAGTTGTGTGGTGGGAGCGACAGAACTGTGTCGTATATCAATTCTAAACAGTGGGTCATTATGCTTTATACTACTCCATCTCTGACAGATATCAGCATGTATGGAGTACAGATCTCAATAAACGGAGACACTAGAGCAGAACTGCCTACGCACCGAGTCCATATCTGCATGAGGCGGTTCCCTTGGAATAGTGCTTGTCAATACAATCAGGTCTTGCAAGTACTTCAGGAGGCATGATACATATTAACAGAAATCTTGAGAATGTGTTTCATCTGGCCTATGGAAACTCCATGCATGCTGTCATCTCTCAGCCCCAACTTGATACCCAGATGGTTGGAGGCACGAGAGCGTTGGCTTGTTCAGGAGCTTAACTAACTTACTGCCTTTGCAACCAATCCAAAGCTACTCAGAAACGCGTTGCTTTGATCCAAAGACACTTTAATAACACAATCCCGCCTCTCGCTACAAAAGTATGGATGTCCATGTAACCCTCATTTATCTCCCAGGAAACACCACTTTCATCCTGTAGTAACTGTTAGCAGCATCAATCAACCCATCCTCAGTTTGGCGCGACAAACTATCCGCACCTCCCAGTCTGCAGATGACTGATGAACTCAGCAAATTCCTTTTATGGCGCAGGTCTCGTCACAAAGCCACATATACTATTGCCTAAGCATCACCTTGATCAGATCCAATAGTATGACTGCATGATGGGGCAGGTTGAGAGATATAAAATCTCTCTATGTAGAGAGCATGTGATCCTTCTTCTTGATATCTGTTGCTGTCACTCTCTGCCAGACTTTCTTTTATAAGCACTATTCATAACCTTAGGGATTGGCCAAGCATGCGATTCTCATCGAGACTTTGCCTCCTTGCCATATTAGCCTTGACGAGCATCCTATGTTCCTCGTGGTTCCTAAACCTCGTGTCTATGACGACTTTGAAGAATGGGAGGCATGACGGACCCCCGTCGCATAGATTAATCGTCTTTGGGGACTCATGGAGTGACGACAATACCATATACAAGCCTTTTCAGAAACAAGTAGGGCTGGAGGCGCTGTGCTCTCAGCTCTGTGCATTTGGACAATATTGAAACCATATTCGCAAAAGAGACGCTAATAGTTACCTGCAACGGTTTTGCGTGTATGCTTGAAACTTTGCCACAGCTTCCAAGTGATCCATTCGGCGCGAGGCTCGAAAATAGAAAGCTCGAAGCTCTCCGGGTCAACGGCACAACAGAAAGACAGGCTGCTGATCTCCGCTCTCAAATATCCGAATGGCTGCATAAGGAGCAAGATGCCGTTCGCAGCGATAAGGCAGGCTGGATTTCAATACCAGAAGCAAAACACTATCTTTGTGGTATCCTTCGGGACCTGGGATCTTTGGGACTTGGCTGGCCAAGATTTAGACACAGCTCAGACATGGGGTCAAGCGAATCGTGGACGAAATGTTTGCCGATCTAAAAAAGGGTTGCGAACGCTTGGCCACCCAAAGACATGAAAATTATACTTTCACTTCCAGTGGATGTGACATTCCTTCCTGCATATAAAATGAGACACGGGGTTGTTCACACAAAGACACCAATTTCCTTTTTGAGCACTGGCATAACCAAGTGCGAAGCCACGCAGAACAATGGCAGCACGGCTCGCTGTTCTTGCTGGACACAAACTCATTTCTTGTTGACCAAATGCGAGAGAGACAATTATGGGTTGCGGGACTGAATGAAGGCAAGGAGTTCGAAGAGAATGGAGTAGCGTGGAAGGATGTCACTGAGCCTTGCATCGACTCAACGACGGCTCAGTTGAAAGAGATGCGGTGCAGTAATCCCGACCGGCTTCTGCCCTGGTAAGCCAAGCTCTTTCCCTTGGGTTAGATGTTGACATTGATTTGAAATTAGGGATTCGATGCATCTGGGACCCATGGCCCAGTGGCAACAGAAGTCTCCAATACTGTCAAAGAACTATGGCGAAACTGGAATTAATCTTGGAATAGGAGTCGAGAAAACATTTGCCGACCATAATGGGCCATAGCAGTCATTATCTGAGGTTCCAGGGGGAAAGCTTGCTCATCCGTTGCGGATTGATGTGCATGCCTTGGATCAATCGGCAGCGACGCCGAGCCGCTATCGTAACAGCCCCCGATTACGCCACCCCGGACGCCTTTTCCCAAGTTTTCTGCCCTTTATCCCTGTTGGCACTGTAAGCCTGGGTCCATCTGGCAGATCACCGGATCGGAGAATTGTTGGAAGCACGTCATGAGGTTAGGTCGAGGACGTGATACAGAGCTGCAGTGAAAAAGCATGGAAGCCAGATCCAGTCAACTTTAATTATCCGGCCTGACTTTTAACCAGAAACTCTCGTGTTTCCTTTGTTTGGTGGATTTGAGTGGAACGATTCTGCATCTCTCCTGTCGTGCAACTATCCCGAATCATTTGTTACTGAGATGTTGGCCAGAGGGTTACCTTTGCTCCCAGCTGCGCCATGTAAATCAATATGTACCTGTTTGTAGTCGCGGTACACCAAAGTATGTATGGACTTCTTCATCGCATTGTTGCAGCTATTCGGTGATTGGATGTCTCACATAAAAGAAGCTGGTGGTGCATCTTGCCGCATTCAGGTGCTCTCTCAGACAAAGGATCCAAAGACAATAGTCCCTAGAAACACATGTAGGTAACAAGCTTTTTTTCCTTTCTTTTTGTTGCTGTGAAGGGCCAGCCAGCTTAACCACTTCAACAATCATCAAGACAGAAGTGCATCGGATGACTGCAATTGTTTGCAACGTGGTAATACGCGTGTGCGCACATCCAAGAGACAAAGAATCCGGAGAGATGCTCTTAAATAAGATCAGTCCTTGGTGAAAAAACAAAGGGCTTCAAAGATCACGATGGTTAAAAGGCAAGGTATGAAGGCAGAGACGGAGAGGGATACTTACAAAGTCGAGTTTACAACGCCTGTCACTCGCAATTGGATTATCATTCTCTTCCATGTCTTACGATCGAGTGTTGCCCAAGCCACTTGGCCTCCATTATGATATCTCCGGCCGTGATCTGTCCATCTGCCCCAGCACACTGCTGGATCACAGAATTACAGCTGATAGACTGAACCTGGAAGTTTTTGAAAAGCACCGCCATCTGTCATCGGCCCAATTGAGGGCAAATGTTTTGGCGACAGAGGCCACGCAGAGCCCTATTCTCGATCCCGGAATGGGCTCGAAGGTGCGCGTTACGGAAGCCGCCAGAGTTTTAGAACCTCCGATGACTCGAAAACGAGTTTCGCCAATTGTGCCTTCGGGTCGCTCTAGGGAAGAGCGTGCGGCGTCGGCGGGCTCATCAAAGTCGACCTCGTCAAGAGACTCCAGCGTACAATTTTGCCTTTGCCAACCAGATCCAAAGATTCCTCGCCCCAGAAATGGTTCGTGGGTATTTTCAATTTTGCTATGCTTTGCACCCCCATAGGCAAGAATTTTCTCCTTGAAGGAATTGAGAGACTATGAACGTTTTATACTGAGTTGGGCGTGCCCATTAGCCTTCATTTTGTTCCGGCAACATTTCCAAGCAGCTGTCGTTGCCCAGCATCCGGGTCTTGCGAACCCACAAATTTCGAAAATAATCGGCGAAAAATGGAGAACTCTCCCCAATGAATCGAAACAAGATTGGAAGAATCTTGCTGAAGTGAGTCACCCCTGCTGCTTAAACAATAGTTTCCTGGGAATATTAACGAAAGACTAGGAGGAAAAAGCCAGACATCAGCAGCAGTATCCTGATTATCGGTACCAGCCGCGCCGATATGGCCGAAAGGGAAGCAATATTGCTATCACTCATTCCGGGATTAGCAACAATCCCACTGGAGCATCTGTGTGTAGTAGGTGCGGTGGTCGAGTGATGAATCCTCCTTCAACTCCTTCAACGCCCTTTATCCCAACAGTGCCGACCCGCGAAAGCACCGTTGTTTCGTCACATAGCAATCAACAGACTTCCGGTAGCACTGACGGCCTCTTACAACGGCCGGAAACAAGGTCGGTGAGCCCAATACAAGCGAGTTCCAATTATAGTTGGGGAACTGGGATTCAGCCGCGATATCGAGACGATAATGGCCTTCTACCTCCGGATGTTAAGCGACGCCGATGTAACTTCTTTCCCATTCGACGGGATTTGAGCCTGGGAGACCCGTACAGTCCCCGCAGTGTGTTTTATTCTCGACCAGAGACACCGCAACCGAGAAATCATTATGCGATAGAGCCGCTTCAGTCGTACAAAATGAAAAACATTTCCCAGACAGTTCATGATCCAAGCCTAACTTTGCCCCCATTGCAAACCGTATCAGCCTTTCAACAAAGTCAACTAGACCAGGTTGAAACAATGGTGATGACAATTCCATTCGTTAACAAAATTAAGTTGTTGGCAAGAATCTCCCCTCCGTTCACAGCCACGAAATCCACACAACCAAGTCGAGGTGTGGTGATTGCCGTCGAAGGTCAAGACGCAGAATCTGTGCGATGTGTGCTTCAGTATCTAAATGATGCTCTCTCGTCCAAGAAAGGGCAAGTCGTTCGCATCTTCAAGGGGCCGGATCTAGATTCGTCAAAAGCATCCACCAAAGGAGAAGAAATGCGTGATGCGACCGTGCAATACCTGGAAACTATATCAAGTTGGCACAAAATCTCCGAAGATATCATGCGTTTCATGCTCGACTCTGACCCAGTGTCAGCCCATCAGCCTGAGGATCAAAAACCCGCAGCTGAATTGTCGCCTACAACATTCGCCCCTCGCGTAACAGTGATGGAAATGCCGCAGACAGATAACTCAGTTCCGACCTCACCGGACTCAGTGTTTCGGATTGCCTTAGTTCCCCAGTATCAACTCAGCACCGCTGACGCTCATGCATGCGCTACTCCCATAAACGATGCGTACGCGCCTATTGATCACTGGCAGTGGATGGCGTCTCTCTGGCGAGGATGCGTCGGCCCTGATATCACAGTATACGTGCGTGACTGCGATGAAGAAGAACTAACCAGTTTCGGAGAAGGAAATCCTGTGGAGATCCGTCTTGATGATGCACGAGCACTAGTAGTGAGGCGACTAACCGACTCTGCAAAACCTATTGAAGAAAAGGCATTGAGACGAATCGGGTTCGAAGTGGACGAGTTTCTGAGAAGATGACATGGTCTCATTCCTTTTCCAGATGTAATCTGCCCGTCAGTGAGTGGTCTGCACGGCAGTCGTGTAGCTTTATATGTTGGTTCTATTTGACTACTAATATTTTTATATTTCTTCCGTATGGCAGTGCAGCCTGTGTTCGCTATGCCTCTTTGAAGGTATATCCTATAAAATCCATGTAGTTAGCTGATATAATTCGATCCTAATCTATGTAATCAGGGTATTGTCAAGAGTCAATCGCAGAATTCACCTTCTAGTATGATGAAGAGCGAGTGATTGTATCTCGCATCAAGTATTCCCACAAAGCCAATAAAACAAGTTGTGAGATTTCCCTTCTCAAATATGTACTGATAAAAGAATACCTTCTAGCATCAAACTCAGCTCTTAACTCTGAGAGGTTGTCTTGCAAATCAATCCAGGTGAGTCTCCTATGGCAGCAACTTGCAAGACTTCAGAATTCGCCAAGGATATCACTCAGCCTCATTTGAGACATCATGTATCTTTCACTGGGGGATTTTCTCTGTCTCCGATAGACTACTCCGTATTTTGGCCAGCATTTCTATCTAAACTCATGTTTTCTTTTTTGCAGCGACAGGGAAAACGGTCTCGTCTATTTTCTGTGTGACTGTTTTGTCCTTCATACGAGGTTCTTCTGTGGTTACATAGGCTACATGTGCACCTGATAAATATACATACTCCTAGGTATAGGCATATCATCATGTTCCCTCATGGATTGAATCTGTTGTCACACAGCCTAATAATGTTCTTCTTGTTTCTTAATTTGCAACAGAGCTTGCGAATATGAAGTATGGATGATAACTTTCATTCTGGAGTACTTGGCTCTGAAAAAAAGGATCACACAGCACTGAAAGGAGAAGAACAGCCATGCCCAAGTAAACATGTTTAATTGGTTTGAGAAGCTAGCTACATGTGCCGAAACAAACGAGTGTGCTGGAGAGGTAGGATTAGCAAGATATAAGAAACCAAAACCCGTGAGCACGAACAACAGCCTTTCTTTCTTGAGTTGTCCTCGCAAATCTAGCGCAGGTTAATATGACAGCCAGTTCATGATTACACCTCCATGTCTGCAGGGCTAGCTATGACCTCGCAACTGGATGTTGTTCGCAGCAGGAACTTGTCCAAGAGTACATTTGATCATATGGTCATGTTATCGTAGGTAGCCCAGTGACATTGCGGACAAGCCGCTGTTTAGCGACGAGGACAGTAGCAGCGGCCCTGGTAGTAAATGCAGTAGCCAGAGCTTTCTGGGCAGCAATAGCCATTGCAGGGGTAAGAACATGGGATGCAGCCTGATCAATCAGAGACCGGTTAGTTATTTCTACTAAGTCATAAAGCACCACAAAAAAAAAAAAGAAGAAGAAGAAGAAGAAGAAGAGAAAGGCACTATCAACTTACGCTCCTGGACGTCGGAGCCAAGGAGTTGGCCTTGGGCAGCAAGGGAGGTGTCTTTCTGGAGAGCGTCCGTCTTATCGGTGCCTATTCAACGTAAACCGCACGTAAGCTTTCGTGTCAGCATAGGGCAGAATAGACTCTTACGGAGCTGGTTGGCTTCGTCAGCAGGAGCAGCCATAACGCTGGCAACCTGCAATGCAAGAGCGTAGAAGAAGTATGAGACCTTCATGGTTGCTTTGGGAAAGTGGTTTCGAAGCAATGAAGTGGGTTGTTTGCTGCAAGTTTAGATTTTATCACAGAATGTGAGCTGTATTATGATGGCTGCAATGAAGTCCAGAAAGCCTGGGGCTCTGGGCCTTTTTATACCTTTTTGGAGATCTGCGGCTGGATTCACCTGCCTTTTGCAGAGGAATGACGTTCAGAAAACTAAGCCATTGAGTCCAGTTCACCACTGATACCCGGAGAATTTCACACTGTTCGTATTCGTTGAGCTCCAGCCTCGGTGGACACACCCATCGGCATGCGGAAATGATCAAGGGTTTGTCTCCAAAGTGATCTATATCTGGTTGGTCACAGCAGCTTGTGGTGCGGGCTATGTACACGGAAGAGACGGTGTCACATTGGGTTCAAAACCACTTTTTCACGGTTATGGGCAACTGATGCAAAGGAGGAGAGTAGAGTTGCGATGCTATATCTCACGCAGAGATTGGCGGCATTCGACATCTCGTCTGCAGCTTTCGCTCGTTTAGCCCTGTATTCTGATAAGAGGAATATAAAGATGTCTGCCATAACACGAATCCCGTTTGGTCCGGATTCAGACTCAGGTGTATCCTCTGACCATATGTTCCCTGTCACGTTGTACAGAGGCGCACAGCTTTCCACTCGGAGAATTCCACGCTGACAAGATGGGGTACAATTTTGGGATCCAGAACCTCAAATTTTACAACACTTAAACCAATACGAGTCAGCACCGTTGTCGTATTCTTGGGAAAGTTGTTACTCTCGAGGAAAGGGGGATTAACCAGCGGTAGAATTCCGCATATGATCTTCGTCCGAAGCATCACACGCCCCAGCAGCATCTGCTAGTAAGAGCGTTAAAGCAGATGTGCCATTTGTTTTATGAGCAATCTGCTTGATTCAGGTTGAAAAATACCGCATGCAGAGCATCCGAGTCAATGACTTGGTTCATCTCTCGGGCTCTATGCCGTTGAAGAATATCCACATAGGGCGTTCAAACGCACGCTGATCACGGTGAAACCCAAAAACAAGCCATCAAGGGAAGATCAGGGCCGGGGAGTTGACCTAATCCATGAATAGCTGCCCGCAGCTAGATTTTAAAGGAATTTGCGCACAAAAACCAATACACGGCTTCGTGCGTCTAACGCTCCGAAAGTCATCCAATTTGGCTCGTATCCTGCGAGAATATATCATACGAGCAAATTTCAATGGTAACCAGTAGGGTGTCCAGCAGATGTCGTTACCACCAAGTAAGATCCAAGGAATTGGGGATGGAGGTTGACGCAGCTGGTTCCCCCGCCTGAAATTCAAGATTGGGGCGCCTTTGCCAATGTCAGCAGAGTCCGTAGTGGACACTCCGCCCAAAGGACGGAACAGTAGGAAAAAATGTCGGGCGGTGCTTGCCTTAGCAGAATTCTGGCAAGAAAGGTGTATACGTGACACGATAGTGAGAGAAGTGGAGGACTCTTATGTCCTGATCAATAAACGCCAAAGCTTTCCCGTGTTTCTGCAAATCACCACCAGGGCTTTTCCAAAAATAGGCATTTATCATACACTTTAGCCTTTGAGCGGCTAAGAATCAAAGTGAAAACCCCAGCTGGGACCAGTCAAATGGATATCCAACCCTCCCCAATACAACAATCGGTGTCTGCTCTTCAAGCCATGGAGGCCAATGGATCAGTAAAGCAAGGACATGAGTGGAGGCTTAGGGCACTCACAGGCAGTAGATCGACCGGCATCATGCCGTACAATGATCTGCACCAATGCAGCTTCGTGCGCCCATTGGGATGCTGTCACTGTGCAGGTGGTGATCGGGTACCCGAGAGCTCTGAATACGTAGCTAGAACATAAGCTGATGAATTGCGGATCTGGCGTGCAAGTCACAATGAGACATTTCAGCTCTCAAACACGACCTTTTGATCCCGACAGCTGTGCTGAACTTGCCATCCGACGAAGCTGTCGTGGTGTCGAATGTGAGGATCTAATTATGGTGTTGTGTCTTCAAAGCTTACTGCCATTCGTTGTTTGCTTTGTTTGCTTTGCTAGGTACGAAGTAGTTGCAGGTGGAATCCACAGAATGCTGCTTATGGTTAGACACTTCTAGATCTATCAGTGACAGGCTGTGAACATCCATATCGATGAGCTATGATGGGAGAGAATACTTTTGGCCATGGATAAAGACCCCAGCATCCTCATTAAAAGAGTCCTACATCAGACATATCAAAAGGTAACAGATTAGCAGAATTCACTCAGCAAATAAATGGCAAACTTGAGTCCTAGATCTCAACAAATATCTCTGGGCAACAGAGCTGCTCTGGATTGTCCAAAAGAGTACTAAAGATATGTAAGTAGATTGGCATCAAAAGACTGGCTTGAAAAGAAGCAGCTAATGATTTTCTTCAACAGCTTCCACTGTACTTGCTGACCGAACAGTTTCAGAAGTGACACTGAGTATGCTTCATTTGGAGACCTGGCTCATCCTAGACTGCATCAGTTTCGCATCAAAATGAATTGCTAGGGCAACTCTGGAAATATATGAGTCATTCGCAAGCTGAATGAAAATTTCTTTTCGGGCCGTGGTGCTCAAGCTTCACTGTTCAGATGGTCAGTGTCACGTCCCGAAAGTCCCGTCTCGGGTCTGGAAGCAAACGCGTGATGAGAAAGCGCGATATACATGGCTGGAGCGATGATTCTGGAAAGGATTCGAACCGCAGATTCCATCACCAGACAAAGAAGGTAGTCTGAACACCACTGTGGATGAGCTTCAACCTGCTATTGAATCTGTTGAGAAGATGAGACTATAACTAGACTGAAAGTTCCCATACAAGAAACCAAACAACTAGCAAGCTCCCTCATAACTGAGTCTTCAGTTTCTTATGAAAGATAAACCCACTGTATGCATGTCATGAGGTGAAGGCATTGCAAGTGTGCAACAGCTGTGCTAGGTTAGTATCTTCCTTCCATTTTGATCTAGAAGAATATTGACTTGTGCTGCAATTTCAATCAGAATGGCCTTGCTGAAATGAAGAACATCATGTCGTCTGAGCCTCTGCTAGTCTAGTGCATCAACTAAATGCCCGTCAAAACTTCTCTGTACATTATCCCTGAATATACGGAGTATAATCACCCTAAATAGCAGTTCCACGCATCAGAACGAAAAAGACCCAGCACAGTTTTTATTTTATCCCACTTCTAACATATATAGGAATTTGGCTTGCCTTCTCACTGGGACTAGAGACTACTTGGTATCTCTTTTTATCATGCTGTGTATCATGAAATGCTACAACTACAACATTATACTCGACAGTGTGTGCCATCAAATTTACTGATAGATTTCAGTGCAACCAAGGTTACTAAAGGTCACTTCATAATAACCGTCAGAAGCTGCAACAATTGTGACTCTTTGGAGGTACATATGGTTTTACTGCTGTTCATTTTAATGAAAACCATTCCTTCAATCGAGGTGAACCCATCCGACTCCGTTATTGCTGAACTGTATGATGCGCTTTCTAAGATATCTAGTACTATGTTAAGTGTCGCAATGATATGTACCAAAGTATCAAAACCGTCTCCAAGACCAGACTATGCAACTGGCTTGCGGAAACTTCCATTATAGTAGTGGAAAATTGTCGAATTGGGGAATAATGAATTGGGGAATCTCGATATCTTTATCTCCACTGTCCAAACTCGAACATACCAGTGGTGGCTGTGAAGTACATATTATATGGAAAGTCGAAATCTCTAGGCGACGTGTGAAAGATTTGGAAACGCAATGAAACCCAGGAGGAACACTAAGGGAACGCCGATATCGACGCCGATGCCTGGTCCTTCCTTCTTCTCCTGCGTCTCTGAAGGCGAAGGAGCTAGAGCTGGCATGGAGTAGAAGCTGCTGTTGCCAATAGCAGTGGACGTTTGACGATGACCTGGCCGCAGTGGGAATCATTCTCGTCGATGAGACAGATCCGTCCTAGTTGTACTGACAAAATGTAATACAAAGCCATCTTTGCTGTCACGATTGAACCAGGAAAGATAAAAAAATTATATTAAAAAAAAAGGTAGAATAGTTTTCAATCGAAGTTGTAAGTCCTGCACAGCCCATGTGAAGATCGTGAAGGTCGTCAAGGTCCATCTTGATTCAGGAATTCATGCCAGATGGTTATATTCTGTAGGTTTCCAGCTCTATTTCGCTGACAACTTGCTCCTCTCCGACAACCCAGATAAGACTTTCGCGAAACTTGGTTTTGTCTGGCTCTAGCCCGACAATCGAAATCCTGGTCCAGATCAAGGAAAACAAGAGAACCCTTGAAGTTGTCTGGTATACTGTGTATGATATCCAGACTCCAGTCAAGACGACTCATCTGGCCAGCAATATCTCAGAAAACGTCGCTTTGACCTCGTTATTGCTGATGGGGAGGTCTTTTCAAAATTAAATCCATCAATCAACAGCCCTGTTCAACTGCTAAGCCAAGCCCCGTAGCCTGAAATCCAATCTACCTCTGCAACAAGTGCAGGATCGGATAAACCGGACAAATAAATAGTGATTCGCACTATTCCCCATGTTTTTCATTCCTCGCGAGTCCGAGCAGCAAGCACAAATGAGTCTGCAATCTGCAAGTGTTGCAGCATGGTCCTGGACACTGCATTTATAGAGATGAAACATTGTAGCACAGGGGGAGGCATACACTTATGTAGGAGACAGTTCAGACACGATAGAAACCCATTAATTATATGTAGGAGACAGCTGGTCTCTCTCCTATTTTTGGTGTTGATGATTGAGAAGCTGCAGACTTGGACTGATTCCTACACACACAAACACTGCTCGAGTCCTAGGGAGTTCCATTGTGAGACAGCTGGGAAGCTTGTTCGGCGCTGGAAAAGCTCCAGATCGCTCTTCCAGGGGCTATCACATGATCCGCTTAGACCAAACAGGCAATTAGTGGACCAGCAAGCGCGCACCAGATTTGCCACTAGCCCCAAAGTGGCAAGTTATTGGCTGTGGGTCTTGGCATGGCTGATTGGGCCAAGCCGCCAAGGATGATTGCACAGTTCAGGAAGCCGAACCTCTCCGAGTCTCCGCATCGCAACACTTGCTTCTCATCCACACAGACTACAGTAACTAACTAACTACATAGTTGGTATGTAGGGGATAGTGCTCTCGACTGGTGAAAGCATATGTATAACCATGTCTGGCTGCCAAAATTTTGCTAGAGAGATCTAGTCCGAGGCTGGCTCTGAGCACCCTTCAATAAACTCAGCCCTAACGAAGCGAATGGTTGCGTACGAGATGACTTTGAGCACTAGCCTCTAGGGCGTCACTGTTGCGGGGGGTGAGTTTTAACCAACTTCCTGAAGTGATCAAGCTGACATGGACACACCAGGGAGTGCCCTTCCATGGGTGTGCAGAAAGTCAGATCTTAGTAATAAAAGTCGTTGCAGATGAAACGCAATCTGCTCAACGCTATCAGGGTTTTTGCTCTCACATGGATACATTCTTCTCAGGAACACACGCCGTGCTGTCTAGACCTTGGGGCTGGCTCTCAAACGATTGGCTTAAACTGCTGAGATCACTAGCGGCAGGCAGAGTCTTTTGCATGAAGCTACCAGATGGACGGGACACCCAAGGCCAAAGCATGGGGACCCATGTTGGTTGTAGAATGAAGGTTCGTAGCGGCATTGCAGACCCACGCGTCTGTCAACTGCGAGTGTGCGGGTTGCCAACTTGCCATCGGCTGTTGTGTCTCTTGATTTGCTCTCCGCAAAAAGACCGTCTCTTTTTTTTCAGGACCTGTGAAAATTGTGGAAAGTATTCTTCAAACCTACACGCGAACTCAATGGCTGTTGTGCTCTCAGATTGGCGTATGGCCACTGGAATCTAAAGACCCCCTCCCAGTCGAGATTTTATAAGCCTACCCAAGGCCCACAGGCGATCATAGAAAGAAGAATAATCTCAACACGAACCTCCTTGAGTCCTGCCAACCAGGTCAATTGTTTATTTATCCATTTGGAATCCCAAAAAACTCCCCCTCGTCGGGGAAAGGCTCATTCATCTGAACCGAAGACGAACGCCCACAATGGATGTCCAACCTCCTGATGGCGACATCAATAAGGGACCTCAGCTCATCGTCCTCTCGTGGGTAGCATTCAGCCTTGCATTGACCATAGTGCTGGCAAGAATGTGGACTCGTACTCGGATCATTCATGCGTTCGGATGGGATGATGCTTCCATGGTGCTCGCCCTGGTATGACTTCCTACTTCCTACTCCGACTACCCCTTGACTGCTAACCACTGCCAATTTGCGCCTGATTCTTCAAGATTTGCGCCTCCATCAACTCGGCCTTAATCACTACCAGTATCACTTACGGCACCGGGCGACATATGTTCTACCTCAACGATAACCAGAGAATGCACGCCAACAAATTCAACTGGCTCTCTCACGGCTTTCACGTCATGTCCACGAACTGGGGCAAAGTTTCGATTATGCTGCTCCTCTTGCGCATCGTGGACAAGGCAAAGCGCCAAGCGCCATATTTCTACGCGGGCATGATCCTGCTTACCACTGTCAGTGTAGTGTGCGTGTATACGATCTATGGCCAATGCACGCCTACGATCGCACTTTGGGATCCAACAGTCAAGGGAAAATGCTGGCCGCCGAGTGTCCAGAGAAACTATGCATATTTCACAGGTGGTCAGTTAAGCTTTAATAATACCCCTAAGGCGTGGCCCGGAAAAAGAAAAAAGAAAAAGAAAACAAAAAAAAAGAAAAGAAATAATTCTAACACGAATATCTCTTGGCAGCTTTCTCTGCGTTTACAGATCTGGTCCTTGCAGTGTATCCGTTGTTTCTGGTCTCCAAACTGCAAATGCCAACGCGCATGAAAATTGGTCTTGGCACCATTCTCGCACTTGGTTTGATGTATGTTATCCATTCTCTCTCCGTTGACTCTGAGAATCTGCCTTCTATATGTTTCTAACCTCTTTTCCCAAAACAGCGCAATGGTTGCAGCCATTGTAAAAACAGTGAATCTTGCGCGCCTTGTCGCCCGTGCAGATTACACTTGGGACACATTTGACTTGGCAGTTTGGCTGTGCATCGAACAATACCTAATTATAATTGCGGCATGCATACCCACGCTCGGCCCGCTGTTTAAAATGATTCGAAGGAAAGGATCCACTCTTGAGCAAGGCTCAAATCTCCCGTCACGCTACAAACAATACTTCTCCGGCCCAAAGTCGTCTTCGAGGACTGTCACTGCCAATGCTGATGGCGGCTCAACAACGCCAGGGAAAAGCCGCGGGAAGTATGGCATGTCTTCGGTGGTGAAGTCGAATGGACATCCGCTCCACACATACTGCGATAATGGACAGCAAAGCAATGGTGGTAGTCAGGATGCTATTGTTTGGAGGTCAGAGGAACAAGCAGATGGGATCATGAAGGTTCGGGAGGTGCATGTTAAGGTTGAAGAGGAGGAAGATATTGAGTTGCAGCAAGGTGATGGATTGAGCCGGCCGTGGGAATCAAGGAGCCCAGTGTAATAATAATGGTTAAAAAGCTTTTTTGTACATACATACGGTTGACGAACAGGATGCTGGCTGAGGGTGACAGCAGCCTACGGAGATCAGACAAAAAAGGATTTATGAACATTACTAAATTTAATTGATACAACTACAAGAGAGAATTGGATTGGATTTCAGCTACTGTCAATTCTCTCTTCTTGGAATACATATAACGAATATCTCCTGAATGATTATGATATTTTCATCCTCCAGTCTCCGCACTTCCCTCTCTGCCCGAGAATTCTCCTCGATTGCTCAACCAAAAACGCATTTGAGTTCCACTGATCACTGCAGTAACAGTCCCATCTTATGATTATCACTGCTGCTTTGTCTCTACGGAGTACTCTTTCTCAGATCATCGTGAGGCTGGTGGAAGGGTATTCTCCACCCTCCACAGCAAAGTTTTTTCTTTCTATTCGGGATCCTGCAGTAAAAAGGGAGAGACTGAAATCTGTGCATTAGCAGTAGGACTAAATAAGCCATGCTTCGATTAGTACTCCATAATCCCCGGCAGCCATGGCTAGACCTGCATAGTTGTCTCCTCGGGGGGTTGTTTTTAGCGATGATGAGTTGAGAGTGCTTAACTAGCTGTTGGCGAGGAGGCTAGCTCAGTGGCTTGACAGGTTGTCATATAATTTATAACTAACTTATAACTAGTAGCAGTTGGTAGTTTTTTTTTCTTTTTTGCCTTTGTGGGGTTCTAGCAGACCTGGAATCATGAATGCTGTGTTGATTGGTTTTTCATTTATGGATAGTTAGTTACTATATTATTCGAATTTCTAGCTGCGCTTAAGTTGACTGAAAACTGTTGCAAGCCTGTGAATCTTCTTGTTCCTCTCGTTATCGCCTATGATGATCCCATATAGTTAGTTAGTTAGCTGAGGACCCAGATGATCTGACAGTGATCTGGTGGAGTCCGTTTATACGCCATCATAATCTCCGCGGGACAATCTGGCATTTATTATTACATTCCGATAATAAGAAATAATGACTGCGGCTAAGCATTTAGTAGTAGTTTCATACGGAGTACACACATCATACTTGGATCCAATAGGGTTGCTGAGAGACGGGCTCCGAATAAGAAAAAAGAAAAAACGAGGCACCTGTCAGTCTGATATTAAACGGAGTCTTTACATATAACCTGCCTATAGGCTATAGGTAGGCATAGTAGATAGTTGCATTAGCAAATTCCCCATCCGTGCCCAAAGGCGGGCCGCCCGTCCAGTGCTAATACGCGTGTTGAGCCACCGCAGCATCCAGGCCACATCCACCCAAACCTTTGTGCGCTTTGGCCCTTTCGAACTTAACCCACGAATCTCGACTTAACATACATCTGATAGAAGTTCTGATTCTCTCAAGATTTTTGTTGTGAGTTTTTCTCCTCCGCGCTTAACAAATATTGGCTTTATCTTATTTTATTTTTATTTTATTTTTTCACATGCAATCGAAGAATGCCCCTGAATCTGCCATACTCTTTTGACTGCAACTTTTTCTGGCTTGAGATTCATTCTAGGTAAGCCCATGATCAGGATACTATAGTATCAGGACAATCTACTAACGGTGATAGTTGATGATCTAGGACCCATACGCCGCCGCTTCCATTCTGCCTTCACGGAAACCCCACACGATTCGCCCACATAGAAAGCAGCAATACACCGCGCCCTCCTTGCATAAGATATGTATACACACAATACTTATGTATAGCTAAAGGATCAGAAATCTAAGCCTCTTTATATACAAAGTAGGCGATGGCGATGGAGAACAGTGATAAAGCTAGGTATGTTAGGTGATGTTGCTGCAAAACGACTGGTTACGTTGATCTCTATAGGATTCGGCCACAAATCCTTTTGAATACCCCTTATTGGATATCCTCTGGTGTTCCACGTACTGTACAATGCATATGGAGAGTCTGAGATACTTGGTTGGAGCGTGCGAACTCTTGAAGGACTTGAATCCTTGCTTTGCCTCCTGATTGACCACATACCGAACATACACAGTAAGTATTGATTTGATCCTTTCTCAAATAGTGGAAGCTTTCGCGGGTCCCAGGCTTTATGCTGGTTCAGGCCTCGTCACAGGTTTGGGTCCAAGCTTTCATACCTACTATGTATGCATAGCTTTTGCTGGTTCAAGCTTTTCTGTTTTCCATTTTTTTGCTCCTTGAATTTGATAAGATTCAATGGTAGAGCTTTTGCGGTTTTAAATTTCGAATGAGAAGGACTCTTAGGGACCTGGAAGGGAGTTTTTCCGTGGAGCATTCATGCTGGATGCTCTTATCGCTAATGCTTGTTCTTGGGAGAGTTTTGAAAAACCCAATAGAGTATCAGGTCTGAATGGCATATCCATATGCCATTGGAGAGGCCTATTCGACGCCTCTCGATGCTTGCAACATTGAATCTTCTTCTGTTCTCAAGGTTTTTATGGCGTGCAGCTGTCCATGGTTTTAAGCTATAACCTTCCAGCTTGGTTCCAACCCAGTTATCTATTTTGCCCTACCGAATACTATGTACCATAGCCATCTTGCCAAAGCTTCTTCTTCCGAAACCTAGACTCCGTTCTCGATCTCAGGAGCCCAAGGTTTCTCGTCGGAAATTACTATATGATATTCTAGCCAGGTGGCTTGACGAAAGATAATCCCGCCACTACAGTATACTAGAGCTTAGATCTGTCAAGTTTATTATCTTCCCCAAATGAAACAGGGACAGAGTTTGCTCAATGGCGCGGGTAAAAGCAAACTTCTTCATGATAGTCGCTGATGGAAGCCCTAGAGTTGGGACTCTCCATACCCCAGGTCCATGGAGATATCGGGGTAGAAAGATTGCACTTGGTGGATTTGGCAAATTTCACGGGCAATCCATGGTGTGCGTTTCTCATTGAACGTCCCACATTCTCGGGCGATGGCAACGAATCTCCGCGGTGAGTTGGCGACCACAGATGCAAAACGATGTAGCTGGGAGAGATTTGGCAGCGAGATAGACTGTCGGAGCACGGATGGGACATGTGGAGGAGTGAAGGAGTCGTGAACACCGTGGTCATGATATCCGCATGCTGTATACTCCGTATGGGTGTATAATAATGTCCATACATCTTATACTTGCCAGTGACCTTCAGTCGATTCAGTCTTACACCTACATACATAGTCATAACCTGCTCAACTCTTATATTTCAATGTTGGCTTTCCTGTAGTTTCCCTACATCCATTATTCCTTGACCTACACGAAGTCAAGAAATCCCAGGTACTTCCTCTCCTTGCTAAACGAGCCTTAGCAGCGTACAAAAGCCCTAGTCACACAGCACTAAGGTAAAGATCCCAGTTGCTGTTCATCGAATGTGCTCCTAATCTCGGAGTCTCGCCAATTCTGTTGGATCGCAAGTGCATCTTACTACATATACGACGTCCCAATGACTTCCCTGTTCCCCATGACTTGCATCAATAGAATGCCTGATTCGAAGTCAATGAATAGTAACTAATTTGGGAGTTCTGGAAATCTTTTCGACACAGAAATGACTCAGGGGCGGTGTTATCGAATGCCCAGCGCTTGCCCCCAACGGTACTGTGTAGAGTTAGCCCTGTGCTAGCCCCATGCAAGTTGCAAATGCGCCGATGAGGTTACGGAGGACATAAGAAGCGACCCACAGTGGACTCGGAGAATACATATGTAGAAATTTTGAAAATTTCAAGGACATTCTGGAGGGTATATAGAATGTGGATGAGCTTCAGTCAAGGTCAAGTGAAGAAGGACATATGTGATTGCCTGGTGAAGACATCGTGAGATCGTTAGAAGATGGCCAGATGACTAAGCCAGCCATGAAAGCAGCAAGAGCTAGACCATATTGGGAATGGTTGCCTCCAGCTCGAGAATGTGCTCCATCTGATTCCAACATGAGAATCACAACATCAGATTGCACCAGGTTGTCGCGACGACGACGGGAGAAATGTGAATAGCAACACTTTACTTGTGTTGTTCCTCTAACATGGCCACCATCTTTGTCTTTTCTCCTGGAGGGTAACTAACTGAGACGCTTCCACCCTTACTTTTGCAGAGAAACGAAACACTTGACCTCATCAATGCAAGTCTCTGAACTGAATGTATGAGCTGCGAATAGAGCTCTCGTACAGTCGGAGATGGAGTTTCCTTTCGATGGAGCCGCTGGAAATAACCTAGGCTTAGGAGGGACCTGGTCTCATGACGAATTGCTTGATGTTCGTGACCATTATCCAGATCTACGCAACTGCATGAGGACTTTACCTTAGTTTACTGACGAGAATGAAGGACTCCTCGTTTTTGCTCCAGCTCGAAAGCGTAATTGGCGAGGCGACCGCAAATGGAGATTCCGAAGAGTTTACCAGCCATATTTCTGGCGCGCAATCGATTTCCTCGGGGCCGAGCACTCCTGTATCCTTGACCTCCACTCCGTCTTCGCAATCGTCTTTCGTATCCCCTCCTTCGAGACCTGTTCCTGAGAAAGCGTTGTTCCTTGATAACATAGACAATTTTATCCCTGTTGGAATTTTAAAGCAATTGAATTCTCAGTTGCAGCCCTGCGATCATGAAACGATTGGCGAAAATACAGAGTACCCTGCTGAGGAAGTCAACAGTTTGGAACGGGCTGGCTGGATTCGGACTTCTATTTGCAAGAATGAGGCTCATCCTGGGTGGAATGCGATCCGAGTGTATGCTCTTCCTGAAGACATTGGACAGACGATTGTTCCACGATCTAGTGCTGGCCTCCATCGCGCATTGAAAACTATCATGTCAAAGCTGGATCCCTCTCCTGAAGCATGGATAGGCCAATTTGATCCTTTCTCGGAGCATATCAGTGAACAGAAAGCCGAAGACGAATCGTTGTTTTACATCTTCAATACTCTGGAATCTCCAAATCCAAACGTCGATATTGTATCCGATCCTTGGGCAAGGATCGCCATGGAAGAAGTTCTTGCAGAAGATGCTGGCAATTCTACGAGTTCACATAAAAATAATAGGCTACCTGGACTTAAAACTACTCTTTACCCGTACCAACGTCGGTCTGCTGCACTTATGATTCAAAAGGAGTCTGAACCCGGAGAATTAGAGGACCCAAGGTTCCAACCATTCAACGGGCCTACTGGGCAAAGATATTATTACGATAAAGAAGAAGGCACTATTTACCGTGATAAACGTCTTTATTCTGGTGCATGTGGAGGTGAGATTACTCATTTATTGATTGTGAATCGTTAATTGATACTCAACATTAACCGCAGGTGTTCTCGCCGAAACCATGGGTTACGGGAAAACGCTCATATGTCTAGCAGTTATCCTTGCCACTAAAGGTCATTTCCCTCGAATCCCCTGTGGATATCTGCAAGATCTGCATCCGGTACGGGCCAAAACAGCCTCTTTGCTCGAAATGGCCGCCTCCACTGCTGGCCGTTATTCAGTGCCATGGAAATTCCATTTTGATCGCATGGGTGCGTTTGGGATTCATCATGAAAAGTGTGTGGATGCTTGCGAGCAGAATCGGGGTTCGTACACTATTATTCAGACACCAAAGTATGGCTGTCGTAAGACCACCAGTTCCCAAGTCAAAAGAACTCACTTGCGAATTTCCTCTGGAACATTGGTGATTGTTCCGCCAAACTTGGTTGATCACTGGATCCATGAAATCGAGAGGCACACTCAAGGGTTGAATGTATTAGTTTTGAGAGACATATCCCATAAGACACCTTCTGCGGATGAATTGCTTCAATATGACATAATCCTTTTTTCGAGAGTACGGTTTGAAAAGGAGAACGGTGAATTCGGTACCGGGTCTTCCAAGATATACAATTCGCCTCTGAAAGAGTTCCATTGGCTTCGGATTATTGTTGATGAGGGCCACAACTTCGCCAGTACCTCTGGAAAGACAAATGCTACTCACTTGTTGGAAAGGCTGCATGTTGAACGTCGATGGGTGGTTTCTGGTACTCCATCCGATGGCATGTATGGTGTTGAAGTCAGTCTCGCGTCACAAGAAACCTTTCCTGAAACGATAGCCAAAAGTGACGAAAGGGCCGTGGCTATTTTGAAAGCTAGGAAAGATGCAAGCAGTATCGTTGACGAGGAATTAAAAAATCTAGATAAGCTGAGACGAATTGTGGTCGATTTCCTTTGCTTGAAGCCCTGGGCCAATTGTCGCAGTAATGATGCGGCAAACTGGACAAGGTACATTAAGCCAAGGGGCGCGGACGGCAAACGCAAGATGGCAGCATCGCTTCGGTCAACGCTCCAGTCTATCGTTGTGCGACATCGCTCTGAAGACATCAGTAAAGACTTGACTTTACCGAGTCTCCATAATAAGGTTGTGTACCTGGAACCTACTTTCCACGACAAGTTGTCCCTCAACATGTTTGTTTTCCAACTAGCTGTTAACGCGATTACATCCGAACGGACTGACCAGGATTATATGTTTCATCCAAGAAACAGGAAGCATCTGGGCGTGCTTATCAACAACCTGAGGCACGCAGGTTTCTGGTGGACAGGCTTTGAAAAGAATGATGTTGAGGGCACTCTCGAGATAGCCAGGAAATATCTAGAAAGAAACCGAGATAGCATGAACGAAGCTGATTTGAGTCTCTTATGCGAAGGAATTTCCATAGCAGAACGAACGATTGCTTGTTCTTCTTGGAATGCTTTTAGCCAGTTTGATGAACTTGGAGTGCTTGTTTCTGATTTTCCGGAACATGCACGAGGAATATGGTCAATTGATGGTTCGAATGAACATCAGCAGCCTCTGCTATTGGGTATTTCTCAAGCAAGGGATGCGCAAAGGTTCATCACCGCTCACCTTTGCTCTGTGGACCCCTCAGAGGGCTTAGCTGGAGCTGGAATTAAAACGAAACGGGAAATGCAAAGGAGAATAAATGGAACAGATGATGCGAAATCGCGGACACTATCCCCAACAAAATCTCAAGCGGAATGCGCAGCAAGTAATGCCAAAACAAACGACTACCTGATTCACCGGCCAAAGCCTGAAACCCCTTCGAAGAAACAGGCATTTTCCAGCTTTAAAGTCCTTCCAACTGAGTCTCCGCTTGCAAAAACTAGGATTGTTGCTACTGCGTCTGCTAAACTTACCTACTTGCTGGACCGTGTCCTTGAATTCCAGGACACAGAGAAAATTATCATCTTCTATGAAAATAATAATACTGCCTTTTGGATTGCGGAGGGCCTTGAAATGTTGGGAGTGGAATTTCGTATGTACGCAAGTGGCCTCAAAGCCCATTTGAAGTCGGAATATCTCTCAGTATTCAATGATGCTGAGGCAGTGCGTGTATTGCTTATGGATTTGCGTCAAGCGTCGCATGGACTCCACATGGCATGTGCTTCTCGCATTTTTATCGTTAATCCGATTTGGGACCCAAATATTGAAAGCCAAGCGATCAAACGAGCTCATCGCATATCGCAGTCGAAGCCCGTTTACGTGGAAACTCTAGTTCTGAAAGACACCCTTGAAGACAAAATGTTAAGGCGGAGAAAGCAGATGTCAAACGCGGAGATGCAGCATGCTGAGAAAGATCTTTTGGAGGACCGCACGATGAGCTACATTATCCAGACGGAGGGATTCATCCCAATTTCTGGAGACGAGAAAGACGGCGGATCTGCATATCTAAAAAATATGCCGGGTTTCTTCGACCGTCACAAATTACCAATTCGAGACAACCACAAAGGCAAAAAGATGTCACATTCTCCGCGTCGAATGAAGCCACGGCCTGTTCGACGAACACCAGCAAAACAACGCGGGAACAAGGACTTTAATACCCTTCCATTCTTAGACTCAGACGTATCTCCGGGTGCAGTGAAAATTAACCAACGACGAAAAGCTCTTGAGGAAACAGTGACTGAAGACGGTATTGTCATGTTGGCGGGAAACACGCCCACTCCACGTAAGAGGAGGGCTACATCGCGCCTAGCAGATGCGAATGCTGACCACAATCCTTCGAATTCCAACAATGACGCCCTGCCCTGGATACTGGATAGCCAGGCTGGTTCACCCGTTCCCGGAAATGGAAATCTACCAGAGGATCCATTTTATACTCCTGGACTATCTACGGCTTCTGCTCCGTTTTTCTTCAGTTCTCCTGTCAACTAAGCTCTTGCGCCTATTATGATTCTGGTATTTGGTTGGCGGGCATTTGGTATTTCTTGCGAGTGTTATGGCCGTTGGCCTCTTGGACCGTGAGCTCTCATCCAACACTTGGTTTTGTGGAGTTTGAAAACTGTGCATTTGATGGATGTATTGGGTGATTTTGAACATGATACCAATTGTACTCTGCATGATCCTAAGCACAAGCTAGGTTGTAGCTTATGAAAGTTCGAACTATAGTATCTCAAAAGCAATTCTTGATGCAATATACAAGTAGACTGTGAGAGTTTCTGTCTCGTCCCCAATCACAGTAAAGGGCAGTCCCAAATGCACCCTATTCTGCCATGCCATCAATATCAAAAAGGACCACAATCTTGTCAACTTCATGGATCCAAAACCCCAAAAAACACTCATTGTAGGCCTCTCGGGGCCTTCATCGAGCGGGAAAACCACACTCGCACGCTTGTTGCGGACAGTGTTCACCCCTCCTCCATCAGCAGATGGTACACCAGCTGCTACAACACCGACGATACGGCCGTTTATTCTCCACGAGGATGACTTTTACAAGCCTGATGACCAGTTAAGTGCCCGCCAAAACGGGGGCATACCAATGCCGCAAATCATTTACATTAGTACATAAACTAAAACTAACCCCCGCAAACCCAGAATCCCCATAGTCACCACCACCTCCTCCGGCCACCCCGTCCAAGACTGGGACACCCTCGACGCCCTCGACATCCCCCAGCTCCAGACCACCCTAGCATATATCCGCGCCCACGGCAACCTCCCCGCCGGCCTCAAAAGCAAAGAAGACCTCAACAACGACAACGACTCCGCCTCCGCCGTCGTCGACCCGCACACCGTGCACTCGCTCCGCAACGAACTCTTCTCCCAGCGCCTCACGCACAATGCGCAGCTCGCGTCGTCGTCGTCGTGCCCGCCCCTCGCCCTAGCCCTCATCGACGGCTTCCTCCTCTACGCGCCGCCGCCGCACGACAACGCCGCGCACCCTCTTCGCGCGGTGCACGATGCGATCGACGTCCCGCTCTTCTTGCCTGCGACGTATACGCGTCTGAAGCAGCGACGAGAAGGGCGGACGGGATATGTGACTGTGGGGCCGGCGCCGACGCCGACACCAACACTGCAGTCTGAGAAGAAGGAGTGTGATGATGGCGGGGAGCGGCTTGGTGGAGCGGGGGAGAAGAGAGATGCGAATGCGGATGCGTATATTCCTCCGGAGACTAGCTTTTGGACAGATCCGCCGGGGTATGTGGATGAGATTGTGTGGCCGCGGTATATTACTGATCATGCGTGGTTGTTGGTTCCGCCTGAGTCGAGGGGGGGAGAGATGGATGTGGAGGAATTGAAGAGGGTTGTGGGTGAAGGGGGGAATGTTAGGGAGGATGCGGGAGTGATCGTGGCGCCGGGTATGGGGGAGGCGTCTATGGAGGAATTGTTGCGTTGGGCTGTTGGCGAGGTGCTCAAGGCAGTCGAAGACATGCTTAGATGACAGGAAATTTTGTGGTAATTTCTACATGGTGAACGAGAGAACGATTTCTATAGACTCTATACCCCTTTGACTAGTTGTCTTTTCTCTACCCGAAATATACAATATAGTAGAAGAGCTCTAGGTAGATCTAAAATCTTTATACCACAATAAATGTCCTGCTCAGCAACTCTTTGCTGAGGCGTTGCATTCATTGGCTCATTAGTATGTTCAAAAGTTGATTGAAAATCTGAAGAAATTGAGATGGAACAATCGCCTTTTGGTCTATTTCTCTCCAGTTCACGGAAAGAAGACGACGCACATTCTCGGAGGTCATTGCGGAATACTTGCTCAAGAGCATTCAGCCACTTAAGCCAACCCAGCACGGCCACCCACAGCACCCAGAGCAGCTCTCTGGGCCTCTGAAATAGAGCTCTTAGGAAGAAGCTTAGAACCAGCTGTCTTGGGAGAAGGTAAGAACCCTATTTCCACAAGATACGCGAGGTAAAGTCCGATAAGCTCCTCCGTCACGCTGCTTCCATTTGAAACGTTTTTTCCAGACCACTTGGCATCAGCACGGAGTGCAGCTGCTGCATTAACATCATCAAGCTCGGGCGCCTTTGTATTAGACGGGAGATCTGCTGTTACAAAGTGATAGAGAGGCATCCTAAGAGATATGTTAGAACCCTAAGAAAGTGGTAAAGATAAAGGTGAACGCACAGTGCATGCTGGTCATTTGCGTTGCGGTCGCCATCATTGACATATTGCTCCAAAGAACTTGCCCATGGCACATAATCAATCTGTGGCACATCATAGCCATATGACTGCAGGGCACCTAAGAACTGATTGAATCGTAGGCGAGGATGGCTGGTGACATGGGAAACAGAAAGTTCAGAGTGAGGAGGGAAAAATGTGGATGCAACAACAACCTTTGCAACATGATCAACCGGTACCATGTTGACTGTATTGTTAATATTGGGTCTAGCGGAGAGTTGAACGCAGCCTTTGAGCATACGAACAAGGAAATCATCGGCATTTGTAGCTACAGTCGAAATTCATTAGCTATTATTTTGATATGGTTATCTGATTTCACTTACTTCCAGTCTGAGAATCACCAGTAACGTAGCCAGGCCGGATGATAGCGCCCTTAAGTCCCCGTCGACTGGCTTCCCTTATGAGATATTCTCCCACCCATTTACTCTGACCATATCCAGTGCCCAGACCAGTACTGCTGCCAGAGAGGTCATCAGATTCGCTAATTCCAGAACCGCCAGTGTCGACAATACGTTCGGATTCCTCAACAAAGTAGTTTGTATCCAACACGCTGGTGGAACTAACAAAGCCATATTGTTTCGGCTTTCCATCAGCACAAAGCTTTAAAGATTCAATAGTACCAAGCACATTGGGACCTTTGAGGTTAGAGTATGGATAAACCCAGTGGACTAGTGCTCCATTGTGAATCACGACATCCACTCGATTCATGAGATCCTTCCAAAGATCGTCTGAGAAGCCAAATTTCTCATCACCAAGATTGCCCTGGACGCATTGAAGCCTGTTAACCCATTCTTCGCACCAGAAGCCGTAGGCTTTGCAAGTTGCTCGAACACGTTCGAGTGCAGCGTCTGCAGATTTGGCACGAACAAGAGAAATAACATTGACAGATGGTTCTTTTCTTAAAAGGAGTTCTCTAAGAATAAATGCGCCAAGGAAACCAGTTGCGCCCGTCAGGAAAACGGTGCACTCGTCGCCCAAAACAGACGCCGTTGGTGACGGGAACTGTTTCGGCAATGTGTCAACCAATTTCTTTGCATCTTCAGAATACTGATTAGTGGAATCAATCCGATTAGATGTTTCGTTTGTCGACTCTGCCAGCTGATGATCACTGGTAAAGGATTCAATGTCTTGCAGACGCGTGATTTCATTGCCAAAAGCCCTGAGGGTTGGGCTGCGGAAGATGGCACTCATGCTGAGATCAATATTTCTCCACTTTCGCCTAAGCTCGAAGAACATCTGCTGAGCAAGTATACTATGGCCGCCGAGGTCAAAAAATGAGTCATTAGGTCCAATCATTCTCGCAGAGATATTGGGAATGAGCTTAGCCCAGATCTTTGCCAAAGCTAGCTCTGTTTCTGATAGCTCCCGCATGACAGACGATTTGCGTCGGGGAGCGGCTGCACTTAGTTCAGCAGTATCTGGGAATGGTAAGGCGGGTTTATCAATTTTGCCGTTTGGATTGAGAGGCATGCGCTTGAGAGGAATAATGACTGTGGGTACAGCATAGCTCGGAAGCTTGCCTCGAAGATAGTCTTTGGCGTCTTCACGTAGTGGCCGAAATCGTCTCAGCATCCCAACCATTCCATCAGCAGAATCATCATCTTTAAGAGCCTTTTCTTCTAACCAAGATGCCCATTTGCCCATTTGCGGCACAATGTAACTCACCAAGGTTGGCTCCTCGAATTTGTCCCTTCTAACTAGTGTTACGTTCTCTCGAACTAACGGATGCCTAGAAAGGTGGGTATCGATTTCTCCAAGCTCGATTCTGAATCCTCGTATCTTCACTTGGTCATCGGCTCTGCCAGAACATTCAACTTCGCCAGTGGGCGTGTATCTTCCAAGGTCGCCGCTTCGATAAAGCCGATCTCTGGGTCCAAAATAAAACTCCCTCCAAGGTTCGTCAGACTCAACCTTCTGTTGTCCTTTTTCACAATCTTGCCAGGCTTTGGGATCGATAAACCAGTTTGGCAGGAACTTTTTCTCGTTCAGTTCAGGAGCCCCAAGATACCCTTCAGCAAGGCCGCCCGCTCTCACGTAGATCTCTCCGACTTCGCCAACAGCGCAAAGTTTGGTTCGATCGAAACGGTTAACCACCAGCAATTGGACATCAACCATACCCTTGCCGGCAGGAATGACGTCCTTCATCATATCAAGATACGATCCTTGACTTGCAAATGATGGAATTTCAAAATAGCTCACGGCGCGCTGGGTCTCAGTGGTGCCGTACATGTTCACAATGTTGACATTTGGCGCAAGAGCCTGAAGTGACATACAGTCTCTCTTGATCAAGATATCGCCAACAAAAAATGCATGATGCAAAGATGGAAATTGAGCGATAGCTCCGCCAACAAGGATCTGCCCCATAGCAGGTGTAAGGTGGGTAACGGTGGCCTTGTATTCGTGCATCCATTCTGCCAATTTCTCGTTTTGTATATCTTCCTTGGAGGGTACAAGGAGCATGGCTCCTAAGAAAAGAGGAGTGAAAATGTCTCGTTGAACTGGATCATGAGCAATGCCACTCAAAAGCGTAAAGCGGTCATTCTCGGAAAGGTTGAAAGTTTTTGACATCCAAGGGAAATAGTAGGCAAGCGAAAAGTGCCTTCCACGGACCCCTTTCGGTCGACCTTCTGAACCAGATGTAAAAGAGAGCGTGGGTACAGAATCAGGCCCAACAATTACACCCACTGGTTTCGCCTTCAAGGTTACTTGAGGTGCAAGAACATCACTTCCGTTGATTAATCCACCTTGCAGGGATCCATCGCTCTGCAAGGTTAATGCTGGGATTTCTGTTCTAAGTTCTAGGTTGTTGTTGATGAAAGTACGGACCTTTTTTGTTAGTTCACCAGCGTCCTGAGTGGCTTTTTCAATGTTAATCAAAGCTCGAGGTCTCGCAACGTCTAGATAAATGACTTGTCTATCTGGAGGATAAGCAGGGTCAATCACTGAAAACGTTGCTCCTGCCTTTAGAATACCCATGATAGCAACCACAAGATCGACACCGCGGTGCGCGTACACCATTACCACCTCACCTCGCTGTATTCCAGCCTGAACAAGATGGTGGCCAAGAATGTTAGATGCCTCATGGATCTGTCTGTAAGTAAATTCTCGATGCGGAGAGTTTCTGGATTTGGTCTCCACGACGCACAACTTATCCGGATGTTTCTCTGCATTTCTGGAAAATATATCTTGAATTGCTCCACGGAACTCGGACCAATGTAAATCTTTAGTCGGGTCTGGCAGCACCTCCTTTTGCTTTTCAGTGAGAAATTCTATTCTGCCAATAGCTTCATTCTGATTGATCGAGGCTTTATGAATTAGTTGCACAAGCTGGGTCAAAATCGTGGATATCCTGGCACTGGAGAAGAGACGCTGGTTGTAGTAGCCTCCCAATTCCAGTTCCCCCGATTCCGACGCTCCAGGTGCAACATTTAAGACTAGATCAGTGGTCTCGAAAGTATTCGCGGGATACTCTTGTGACGCAGCAGGAGCTTCGTAAGCTGCAAAACGGAACAGTATTGGGTTGCGCTCTGGGTTGGTTGTCTTCTGAAGATGTGTTCTTAGCGTCCTTAGAGGCACAATATCAGACACGCCTTCAGTAAATGTCTTCGCAACCTTAGAATAGAGTTGTGCAAACGATTCGCTCTGAGAAATGGGTACGCGCAACACAAAGGGACGCCCGTCGCTCTCCGAACTCGTTCCCAATGCAATATCCTCGTCTCCAGTCAACCGGCTCACAAGAACGACGAAGGCGGTGAGAAACACATAAAACCCTGAGTCACTGGGCTCTGAAAGCTTGCCAACAGCTTCCTGAAGTTCTGAGGAAAGCTTCAATGACTCAAAAGCTTCAATTGGCCGCTTGGGAACATCGGGACCAGAGGGAGTGGGCTCTGGGTAATCTCGCGTGAGGGGCGAAACGGTCAAATTCTTCAATCTCTGAGACCACCTGTTCAGGCGCTCCTGCACAGAAGTGCCCTCGGTGCCCATTGCAATAGCTTCCACATCAGGCGACGGGCTTGCTTCTGGTTGATTGCGAGGACGAGAAGCAGTGACTCACTGGGCTGTCTGAAAAGAATCGGGGGGCTGAATCTGATAACGGTGTATTTAATTTTCCGCTTGGCTTAGTTAACTAATCTAAACATCGCCGATAACGGCCTGTCATCCGATCTTTTGGATTTACAGTAGTTAACATTTACTATGAGGAATGAATTGATATTACTATGGTAATCTATGTAGTTATACAAGAGCGAGTATGTTCATGATGCGTGTATCGAATATAACAAGCTACTTCTTTTACTTCTTTTTGTCAGTCTGATTCAAATGATCCAGCAATATAGGAATTGAGTTGATAAATGTAGTATTATTTAGAAAGGTGTTGAAGTGAGAAACGGAGTTTTTATCCAAAAGAAGCTCGGCATCGGAATATCGTTGACCTAAAACTAAACCGGTTGTAGTTTAGCTTCATATTCTCTGTCTGAGCGCATTCGTCGCCAGGAGACTCGAGAGTGAAGGATCGAGAATGAAAATGACAACGGCTTGATTCAGAATCGGCCATGAGTCTCCTTGTGGGCGTTTATCAGATGTATGTCTCTATTGCATTTTTCATCGGGCCAGTCACGCTACGCGATGGTATCTGGGTAGCATCCTCTCGTTGACAGGCATCGGGCCAGCTCTTGGGCCTTCCATTCGTTTAAGCTGATATCGGTCGCGTCCGTCCCGTAGCAGTCATCAAGATGATTTCCTACCGGAGCTCAGTATTGCTTACTGTCATAGTTTTTTTTGCAATACTACTTTTAATATTTTCAAGCAGTCCGGAACCCGGAAACTTGACGGCGAATTTAGAAAACACAGCTGGCTCACTAGCAGAGTACGCGAAATTACCCAAGCTCAACGACTTCACGTTCAACCTTCTTCCTCCCGCCGCCCACAAGCCTCCTGAGCAAAAGAATAGTACTGGTGGAGGCTCCAAATGGTATAGTCATTGGCAATGGCTCAATCCGTTCTCATCTTCGATTACCTTGGACGAAAACAGATCCGTGCTTCCACCCCTACGACTACGTCCGCCAGTATATACCTATTACGATTCTATCTCAAAGAAAGATACTGCAGTTGCTGAAGCGGACAGGAAACTGCTTCTGGCGTGGCGGAGGGCATGGTTTGCGCAAGGATTTCGCCCAATGGTCCTTGGGCCCCAAGATGCGATGAAGAATCCGTTATACAAATCGTTCAATGCAAAGGGTATGGATGGGAATTTTCATGCGGAGTTCATGTCATGGTTGGCATGGGGCAATATGGGAACTGGAATACTTGCAGATTGGAGATGCTTCCCTATGGCTCATTACGATGATAATTTCCTTTCCTATTTGCGCCGAGGATCGATGCCGGAGAAAATCACGCGGGTAAACAATCTTGGTTCGGCATTGTTTTCTGGGGAGAAAGCTCGCATTGGCAGTGTGATCAAAAAGGCCTCGACTAACCCAAGGGTCAAAGAGGCAAAGAGCATGGTTGATCTTATCGACGAAGATACATTCAGAGCAGAGAATACCACTGCGTTGGCCTACTATGATTCTGCTATCATCACCTCAAAGTATCCGTCGGTTGCTGAGAAGATCAGTAAATCGCTGTCAGAAGGCCGCCTTGCGCTCCTTGATCTCATCAACTCGCATCTACAAGTCAGCTTCCAAAGTGCATTTAGCTCTGGGGTTTCTGTTCTCAAACCGTTTCCCGAATATACTTCAGCGCTGGTTAGCCCTGGGGTTCGACTGGCCACGCTTCTTGCGGAGTGTATGCCGTTGAAGATGCCTCCGTCCTGCCCGCCAAATAACCCCAAATGTCAATTATGTACTGATGCCGCCCGAATGAAAATTACCCAGCCCGATGGATATAAGAATGATTCAACGCTCTTTACAATCGGAATTCTTCCCCATCCTTATACTCTTACGACTCTGAAAAAAGGCGATGACAATATCACGGCTACCTATATTCGCCGCGAGACTCAGCGAGATCCTTGGTTGATGGCTTCTACCAAGCAGTTTCTTGGCGCTGAACGTGATGGCACATCAAGAGTGGTTCCCTTCAAGGACGTCGT
Source organism: Emydomyces testavorans (assembly GCA_029449355.1). Classification (NCBI taxonomy): domain Eukaryota; kingdom Fungi; phylum Ascomycota; class Eurotiomycetes; order Onygenales; family Nannizziopsiaceae; genus Emydomyces; species Emydomyces testavorans. The sequence goes on along the minus strand of CP120630.1, from coordinate 2,507,757 downwards.
GGCGGGAGATCATGGGATATCTCGTGGTCTATGGTTCACAGTCGAGACGCTTCCAGCGAAGAGTGAAAATGAAAGTCTACCATTGACTGTTCTAGACCACTTGGACTGGCACTTTGGCTTTGTGATTCCGCGAAAAACTCGACTTGAGAGAGCGAAGGAGAAGGCTGCATCAACCAAAGAGAAGCCCAAACGGGACGAACCTAGAGTAGATAAAAGCACCGATAAAAACAGCAAATTGAGCAAGGAGATCGGACTGATAGAGAAAGCCCGCGATTTATTGAAGAACGACCCAAAGGATGTTCATATTAAAGAGGTTACTGAAGCATGGAATCTGGCTGATACGGAGGTCTGGAGATTTGTGCGAGCTTTTAGGTAAATAGAGATGCGCTTCATAATTTGTATGTACGACAGTGCTAACGTTTCATCCAGAGCCCGAAGCGTCGTCGAACGACAGAAGTGGGAGGAAGAAGAGAAAGGCTTTGCAGGCTCATAGATCGGACTTCTACCTTTCTATCTGCCTAACTGGATGCCTTGGATGCGACATGATGATGCCAACCGCAATTTGATACTAAGCTGGACCACTAGTACAGTACTATCCAATGCCGTTTGTAAATATTTTTGTTTTCTTCCGGACAATCCACTTGGAACATATCTACCTAATGTAGGTATGTATCTAATCTGTGTAATATCCAGCAGCAGGATAGACTTGTTCTACTGAAACTAGCAATTGCCTCTGTGACAGATTATATCATAGATCTAGAGTATGTTTTTGTCTGAATGCATATATTTCCAGTTCCTTGAGATCAAAGACAGCCAGCAAACAGTCAGAAACAGATGATTTGGTGTAGACATTCATTGATTATCTGGCGATCCCCCGCTAAATTTACCCCACAGTTAGCTATAGTATGCTTATTATTAGTTAAAATAACCTTATTGTGAGGGTGAGGAAGAGGGATGGCGGGATATCAACTCAGGAAGAATCAGATACAAATATATATACTGTGCAGTGATTACAGAATTGACTAGTTAACCACCGCCGGTTCAGAACTGCTCAACTCCAAGTCTCGGAATGCTGCGGAATAGCTGAATTACCACCTGTTATTCGTCCCACCTACCTTCACTCAACAGCGGGAAATCCCACCATTCTTTCGTTCAATATCGTTATCACTATGGTACCAGCCGTACAGCTTCCGGAACCTGATTCGGCGCGAGAAGCTCGAGCTGCTCTTGCGGCGTTGACAGAGAAGTACGATGATACCATCCGATTCTATTTGAACGGGACCAAAGTCAGTCTGGACTCGGCAGACCCAGAAGCGACATTACTGGAGTATCTTCGAGGAATAGGGTTGACTGGAACGAAGCTAGGATGTGCGGAAGGCGGATGTGGAGCTTGCACAGTGGTAATATGGCGCAAGCATCCGGATTGATTGACAGATTCGAGCTTTGCTAACGAGAATGTCTCTTCCAACTTGATTCAAAGGTCGTTTCGTACTTGAATCCGACGACAAAACAAATCTACCATGCGTCTGTCAATGCTTGTTTGGCACCGTTGGTCAGCGTGGACGGCAAGCATGTCATTACTGTCGAAGGGATCGGCGACGTCAAGAATCCTCACCCGGTTCAGCAGAGGATCGCAGTTGGAAATGGTAGCCAATGCGGCTTCTGCACACCGGGGATTGTCATGGTATGCTCACCGTCCGTATGCTAGGCCTTCGTTCAGCTTTAAGTGCTAAGCGGATTGTAGAGTCTCTATGCCCTCCTTCGGAATAATTCCAAACCCTCGGAACTCGATGTTGAAGATGCATTTGATGGAAATCTTTGTCGATGTACTGGGTATCGGTCCATATTAGATGCTGCACAATCGTTTTCTACTCCCAGCTGCTGCCAAACACGCGGGAGTGGGCGCTGCTGTATGGAAAGCGGTTCCAAAAACTGCAAGGATGGAACAGGATACAACATCGAGTCCCCGGCGAAGAAAACATTCACAGCGCCTGAATTCGTCCCGTATTCCCCAGACACCCAACTCATCTTTCCTCCGGCGCTTCACAAGCACAAATTCCGTCCCTTGGCATTTGGAAATAAGAAGAAGCGGTGGTATCGACCTGTGACTTTGCGGCAGCTTTTAGAGATTAAAGATACATGTCCAGATGCGAAAATCATTGGAGGAAGTACTGAGACTCAGATTGAAATTAAATTCAAGGCAATGGAATATGCCGACTCGGTTTATGTGGGCGATATACCAGAACTAAGACAATATTGCTTCACAGACGACGGGCTTGAGTTAGGAGGGAATGTTTCTCTAACAGACCTCGAGAACATTTGTGATGAAGCAATCGAACGTTTTGGGCCGGTCAGAGGACAGCCATTCACTGCTATCAAGAAACAGATTCGTTATTTTGCCGGAAGGCAGATTCGGAATGTGGCTTCTCCTGCAGGCAACATTGCTACTGCTTCTCCGATCTCCGATTTAAATCCCGTCTTCGTAGCCACGAACACCGTTCTGATTGCAGAATCCCTGAACAAGAAAACAGAGATACTTATGAGCGAGTTCTTCAAAGGCTATAGATCCCATGCGTTAGAACCTGATGCTGTTGTGACCGGATTGCGGATTCCCGCGAGTCAAGAGAAAGGCGAATACCTCCGAGCTTACAAGCAGGCTAAGAGGAAAGATGACGATATTGCCATCGTTAACGCTGCACTGAGGGTCTGCTTGGATGCCTCGCAGGTAGTAACTAGCGCCAACCTGGTTTATGGAGGCATGGCGCCGCTCACTGTGCCGGCGCAGAAAGCGGAGGAATTTCTGATCGGTAAAAGCTGGACCGATCCTGACACATTGGAGGGTGTGATGGATGCTCTGGAAAGAGATTTTAATCTTCCTTCGTCAGTTCCAGGAGGAATGCCAACATACCGAAAGACTCTCGCCTTTGGGTTCTTTTATCGATTTTACCATGATGTTTTATCGAGTCTACAGGAACACAATACTTTCTGTGATATCGATGCCGTTCCGGAAATCGAAAGACAAATTTCTAAGGGCCAGAAGGACCACAGTGCAGCCATCGCCTACGAGCAGAATATCTTAGGAAAGGAAACTCCTCACACGTCAGCGTTGAAACATGCTACAGGAACAGCACAGTACACAGACGATATCCCCACACAGAAGAACGAGCTTTTTGGCTGTCTTGTTCTTTCTGGCAAAGCACGAGCTAAAATTTTGAGTGTGGATTTTGAGCCCGCTTTGAACATTTCAGGGGTAGTGGACTATGTGGACCACAAGGATCTGCCAGACCCAAAGGCCAACTGGTGGGGCCGACCACAGGCTGATGAGGTATTCTTTGCCGTTGATGAAGTATTCACTGCTGGGCAGCCGATTGGTATGGTCCTTGCAACATCTCCAAGACTTGCTGAGGCTGGATCGAGGGCCGTCAAAGTTGAATACGAAGAACTGCCTCCCATTTTGAGCATCGAGCAAGCAATTGAAATGAAGTCTTTTTATGATAACCATAAGCCATATATAAAAAATGGTGACACCGAAAGCGCCTTTGCCAAAGCCGATCACGTCTTCACTGGTGTTTCTAGAATAGGTGGTCAAGAACACTTCTATTTGGAAACGCAAGCTTGCGTTGCGATTCCGAAGCCTGAGGATGGTGAGATGGAGATTTGGAGTAGTACCCAAAATCCCACAGAGACGTAAGTAGATTCAAAATCTGGAACAGATTCGACGAATTTACTGACAGCAAAATTTAGTCAGGCGTACATTGCAAACGTAACAGGAGTCGCAGCCAACAAAATTGTGTCTAGGGTTAAACGCCTTGGTGGAGGATTTGGAGGCAAAGAAACGCGATCAGTTCAATTGGCAGGTATCTGCGCAGTAGCCGCTAAGAAAATGAAGAGGCCTGTCCGCTGCATGCTTAACCGGGACGAAGACATGATTATCAGCGGGCAGCGTCACCCTTTTCTGTGCCATTGGAAAGTTGGTGTGACGAGAGAGGGAAAGCTTTTAGCTCTCGATGCCGACGTATATGCCAATGCAGGTCATTCTCAAGATCTTTCTGCGGCTGTGGTCGAGAGGTCGTTGTCGCATATAGATGGAGTTTACAACATTCCAAATGTTCACGTTCGCGGTTATTTATGCCGCACGAATACGATGTCAAACACTGCGTTTAGAGGATTCGGTGGACCTCAAGGGTTGTTCTTTGCTGAAAGTTATATCTCTGAAATTGCCGACCACTTGAATATTCCCGTGGAGGAAATTCGACGGATAAATATGTACAAGTCCAACGAAAAGACGCATTTCAATCAAGAACTGAAAGACTGGCACGTTCCACTTATGTATCAGCAAGTCTTAGACGAGTCGAACTATGCGGCCCGTCGTGAGGCTGTCGCGGAATACAACAAGGTGCACAAGTGGTCCAAACGCGGTCTGGCAATCATTCCAACGAAGTTTGGTATTTCCTATACTGCTACGTTCCTTAACCAAGCTGGAGCGCTGGTGCATCTGTATCGGGACGGCAGTGTCCTAGTTGCACATGGTGGCACGGAAATGGGGCAAGGCCTTCACACCAAGATAGTCATGATAGCAGCGGAAGCACTCAAAGTTCCCCAGTCAGACGTCTACATATCTGAGACTGCTACGAACACGGTGGCAAATACTTCGCCTACAGCTGCTTCGGTTAGTTCCGATTTAAACGGCTATGCGGTTTTTAATGCATGCCAACAACTCAATGAACGCCTTCAGCCGTATCGAGCAAAGATGCCCAGCGCTTCAATGAAAGAACTAGTAGACGCTGCCTATTTCGACCGCGTAAATCTGTCAGCAAATGGATTCTATAAAACTCCAGATATTGGCTATACCTGGGGCGAAAACACAGGACAATTATTCTACTACTTCACCCAGGGCGTGACTGCCGCAGAAGTCCAAATCGACACTTTAACCGGCGACTGGACTCCTCTCCGCGCCGACATCAAGATGGACGTGGGACGAAGTATCAATCCCGCCATCGACTACGGGCAAATCGAAGGCGCCTTTATTCAAGGCCAAGGCCTCTTCACCACGGAAGAGAGCCTCTGGCACCGTGCCTCTGGACAATTCTTCACCCGCGGCCCAGGTACTTATAAGATCCCCGGATTCCGCGATATCCCGCAGGTGTTCAACGTGAGCCTGTTGAAGGACGTTGAATGGGAGAACTTGCGCACGATCCAGCGCTCTCGGGGTGTTGGCGAGCCGCCGCTGTTCATGGGAAGTGCGGTGTTCTTTGCGATTCGGGACGCGCTGGTAGCGGCGAGGAAAGAATGGGGTGTGGAGGATGTGTTGAGCTTGCAGAGCCCGGCGACGCCGGAGAGGATACGGATAAGTTGTTGTGATCCGCTGGTGGAGAGGGGGAGAGTGGAAGATAGGGGGGATGGGTTCTTCGTTGCTATCTAGAGGTTGGGTTTCCTGGTATAGTTAGTTATGGGAGTTGTTTTGTATATTGGCATGGAGTATGTATGTAGTAGTCTTTGCTCATGTTGACTCAAAGGCATTTGGAATGCAATTGCTCTTCTATTTTGGATTTTATATTTAGGGATCAAATGGGCAGACTTCGTCTCTGATGCACATCGTTATGTGTTTCTGAGCTGTGTATAGTTTCACTGTGGGCTCTCAACATCAGGGTTGGTATATGTATTATTTTGGAATATTTTTGAAATTTTAACCAGAAAACACATGTTTTGGACACTGCGAATGCTCAGATTGAAAAAAAAGAACTATATCTTATGACTAGGACTCTACATTCGCGCCAGGACACCCGTGCTATGCTATGTATCAAATCCCCTGCAGACATGATGGCCGCGTAACTCCTCCCAACAATAAAATCAATATCAACACAGATCAAACAAACGACAGCGCTCAATGCAAAGGGTATACGGAATACAAATACACAAAGAGAAAAAAAAAACAAAAAAAACAAAAAAAGCTAACTCAAACCTTGACACCTCCCTCAAAGGAAACGTTTTTACCGCTTCTCCCCGCCGTACACAACCTGTCCATAGCTACTCTCGCGACACATCGACACCCCGTCTCTCTTCAGCGCAGCTTCATAGTCTCTCTGTCCCGCGTATCCTAATTTCTGCGCCTGGTATTCGTCTTCCTCTGCATCTGAGCTGCGCGACCCGCCCCGAACGTTTGGCGTCGTGCTGTATTTCGGCGCCAAGCCCGCACCACCGCCACCACCATCGCTTGTGTCTGCCACTCTGGTGAGAGGAACGTTATAGAAGTCTGTCATTTCCATGGACGATACCGCATGCGGAGCAGGTGGTACAGGCGGGTGATATGTGGCGTCGATTCCGCCTTCGCCACGCGTTTTGTCGCGGCGGAAAGCGAGGGTGAGCGCGCGTATGATGGCGAGCAGGAGGATTATGAACCAGAGGAGGATTAGGAACGACGATATCAGGGCCTCGGTGCGAATGGAGCTTTCGATTGCATTGGTGACGCGGACGACGACGTGGGTGATTGCATCGGCTGTTTTGTCGCCGGGGTTGGCGAGGAAGCTTTCGGGATCGCTTTTGTTGTCGTGGGCTATGGACTCGATGGCCCCGAGGGAAAAGGTGTCATTGGGCATGTTGGGGAAGTCGATGTGGGCGTGGTCGTGGACCCATGTTAGCGCTTTTTGGATTCCTTGGATTTTAAGTCCGATAAGGCAGTGTAAGACATCCTTGATTGGGTCGTAGAGGATGGTTCCGCCGAATGTTTGGTTAAGGACGTCGCTCGTCTTATCGACGAAGATGTTCAGCGTGTTGTTAATGGAACTGGTGGAAGTGTTTACCCATCCAAAGACCTTTTGGTTGATATCCTTGTTTGTATCATCGATAACACGGTTGGTGCTGATGGCCCACTGTGCGGAGGCATTATTAAGGCTGAAGACAACTTTGTCAGCGAATTGGCTGACTTCATTCGTTAATGCAGGAACCTCTTTCTTGACGGCCTGAAGAAGGATGGCCTGGCAGGCGCAGGAGAATAATCCTGCGATTCCGAGTGAGAGCAGAAACAGAGCTGGCGTTGATGTGGCATAGGCGATAATCCAGCGGACGAGCACACGTCTCCGGCCCGCCTTGAACCAACTAGCGACCTTCAGTCCAGCAGATGAGGTATACGGGCGCGAAACAATATAGACAACATCCATGGGATCATGATCGTTTTTCTGGACCAGTGAAGCTCGTTCTCTCATGTGTCGCCATCGTCTAATCTCCAGGATGCCCATAGGTACGCAAGCAGCGATTGCACCAGCAATCAATACCGCAACAAAGATTTTCTGTGCCGTTAAGGTAATGGACTTCAACTTGTTGAAGAAGGAGTTAATCCCATCATTATCGCCGCAAAAGCTAAGTTTCTCTTTCTGCGGTACAGGAAACACAGAGCGATCGAACTTGTAGTCCACCAGTGATTGATTAATCAGTTTCTTGACCTCTTCAAAAGGAAATCGAATGGCAGTGTTAGTAAAGTTATTGACCTCTTTGAATGTCGGAATCGAATCGTTGATCTTCTTAAGCCCTTCATCTAACGAAGAAGGTAACCGAACTTGCTTCAGCTTGTCGAGATCGCCGCCAATGTCAATCTTCGGAGGGTCTTTCTTCCCACCAAATGCACTAGTAATGGCATTTATGCCCTTTAAGAAGTCATTGAACTTGTTTTCAAAACCATTAACTCCTTTCTCGATACCCTGGGCGACCTCCCCCAAAGTTTTGTTGAGAAAATCTGCTGCATCCTCAACAACCTTGAGTGCGACGTGCAAACTTCCTGAAACCGCAAGCGTAATAAGGCAGAGGTACGTCTGAGTCAAGACATTGATATAGAACACCACCATTTCTTCCACTCCCGTAACTGTCAAGAGGAGCATCGACATCAGCCCATTGACCGCTTTCTCCACCCCAGATGCGGTAAGTTCATTGACTCCTTTTGACATATAATGGGGCATTGATGCCATAGCGCTTCCCATGGATTCGACACCGGTACAGGCAGAGAGTGCTTCGCGTTTTGCAGATGCCATGTTATCATTTAATCCAGCAATGGCGATGAGGACCCGGACGAGGACTAGCAGCAATAATATTGTCCACTTGTTGATCCATATCTGTGAAAGTCGAGATTTGAAGCCGAGGTATGGTGTGATTGCTCCTGGAGGAGCTGTACTCGGCGCGGCGTTCTGAATCGCAGGTGCATCGTGTGCCCCGTAAGGTGGTAGGTCAGGAGAGGAGCGAGGAATGAACCGTGAGAAATGCATGGCGGCCGTGCTTTCTAAGACTTTTGCGACCTGCGCATGTAGTATGGCAAAAAAAAGCTAATAAAAAGGGATTAAATGTGTATTTGAGAGCTTTCTATGCTGTAGAACATGCAGGAATTGCAGTTTGTGTCGAACAAAGCCAACATGTAAAAAGGGAGAAAGAAAGAAATTGGAAGAAGAGTGGTAGAAAAATATAATGAAGAAATAAAAACTGCAATACAGGAAGTAGGAAAGAATTCTTCAAGTCAATCAAGTGTTATTAGAGATCTTCTATTCATGATAAACTCCATTCAGTGAAGGCAGAAAAATGAAGCAAATAAGTGAAGACCCTTCACCCAAAGAAGAGAACACAATGGAAACAATGGGGGGAAAAGGTTCTTCTTTTCACATATTGAATACAGTACAGAAGGCCGTACCCGGGCCCTTTATTGAAAGAGAAAAACAGTGAGTTCTTCACGTAGCGCCCGGTCGGTCCTTTTCAGGTCCTGACCAGTGTAGAAGCCGGAGGAGCAGTCCATACCCGCTCAACGGCTTGTTGGTCAACAAATCGCAACCTTAATCCAGCTCCAAAATATATACAGAGGGACAAATAACCAAGGATATGCGATTCTAAGAATACGCCGAAGCCTGTCTGTGGTGTCTGAAGAACGTTGATTTTCCAGAGCTTGCAGAACACTCACTGGCTCTGCAGGAGAGCTCGAAGCTTAACCCGGCGGTTAGCCAATACAAAAATAGTATTTTGTCCATTCTTCACTGAGATCTCGTGGCCAGTCACTTCAACAAGACGTTCTTCAGGCATGACAGGCTTTGAGAAGATCTGGCTTGGGGGTGACCGGTGACAAGGAGAGCTGTGGATCTTGTGAAGACACAGCGAATCACGGTTTGGGGGATCCCCTTGCTACATTCTGCTAATGTTGAATTTGGTCGAGATGGCGATGTGTAGCCGCCGTGTCATCGCCTAGTGCTGTTTCACCGTGGTGAGCTGTTGGAGGCGTCTCTCGCACCAGATGGAGTGAGGTTGCAAACTCGAAACACACCGTGCAGCCAATCACAGAGCACGATCAGGCATATTAGGTAAGCAGTTCTAAATTAGTACTATTCAACGATGAGGTCATACGACTCGGCCAATCAGCATTCTTTTCGGATATAAGTCGCTAAGAAAGGTATATTCTACAGTCCTTTTGCTATCATCGTCGAGGAGAAAATTTCTAACATCAGCATCAAGTCTGCTCTTCTGGAGGGCATCCTGACGGGCCAGGAGACTAACCACAAGGAGAACCACACCTTAGTCTGCTCGCTGAAATTTCTATGCAAATTAATCAAGCCATCATACATTCACAATGCAATTTAGAAACAGCACTCGAAACATATAAGTCGGGTCTCAGAAGTATTCCCACAAAATCTCCGGTCCATTTCACAAGAGACTTGGAGTCAACAGTCGGACCCAACGTGGAATACAATACACAGGTGCTCAATGCATCCGCCTGCAAAGTCCATGAAGAAAATAGAAGCCCATTCAACGCCAAGGAGCTCAACCATACCCAACTGGGAATGGAAGCAGAATAACCGAAGAAAGTCACATAAAATGTCGAGAGGATAAACTGATTTCCATTGGGAACCAATAACAGCCGGGCCCTTAGAGATTCTTGGTAGTCAGATTTTTGTATTGCTAGGTAGTGTGTTGTAAGAGCAAACAAAAAAAAAAAAAAAAAAAGAAAGAAAGAAAGAAGAAAAGAAGAAAAAAGGTAAAGCCAAGGTCGAAACGGGTCTTCTCCCATTGTAGCATATCGCTCGTACCCCTTACGGGACCCCCGGCGGCTTGGGGTCAGAGCCAGGTGATTGCTGAAACTGCTGTTGCTGTTGCTGTTGAGCCATTGCAGCATACCACATGGCGATGTAATTCTCGTAGCCGCCGTACATCGCGTAAGGATCAGCGCTGTCACTTCCCGCAGCTGGGCCCGAGGCCGGTGGTGGCTGCGATGACCTGTTCTGATCTTGAGAGTAGCTCCGGCTTTGGGGTTGCGAATATCGATCGCTATGTCCATCATCCCGTCGTGCTTGGGATCGAGATTTCTTGCAAAAAGAGGTCAGTTAACGACAAATGGTACAATTGTGAAGTGAGGCTTACAAAAGCATCTATTTTTTCCACAATGCTCTTTTTCATCTGTTCAATAGATTGTCTCGATCCAATCATCACTACCTCTCTCTCGATTTCGCGGCCAACTGCTGGCAGTATATTGACCTTGCACCCCGTTGCATTCTGCATTTCTTTAATAGTATCACCACCTAATAGGACTAAAATCAGACTCTGCATATCAATCCGAAGTCAAGTATATCCTACCTTTCCCAATGATCATCCCCACTGCTTCTTTTGGAATGAAAATACTATCATCCCCTCGATCAGCTGGTGGACCTGCGGGTTCTGCCGGTACATATCCTCGTGGCTCGCGTTGTGATGAAGTCCCGCCCTGTCGAGAATCGGTTTCTACAATTTCTAATATGAAGTCTTTAGCTCGTTGAACCGCTTTCATTGTTCCACTCAAGTTGACCGGTCTAAGACCGCTGAGGCTTTTATCCTCGGGTGCGATGACCACATGACATCCGCTGCGATCCTGGAGATCTTTGATGGTCTCGCCACCGCGACCAATTATCAGACCCACAGTCCGATCCGGGACCATCATCTGGGTTGTTGAATTCTCATCGTCTGCATAGCCAGGCTGTCTGCCCGGTGGTTCATGCTGGCTACGAGTCGCAAAGCGATCCGAGGCACTTGCGGCGCTGCGTGCAGCATTCTCACTGATCATCCGGAAAATTTCCGCTTTTGCGTCATTTCGCGCGGCTCTGTTTCCTGTAATTCTGCAGGGTCTGATGTTAGGGTTCGATTCTGGGCTATCCAGGAACTGTATCCGCGTTCCAGTGTCGGATTCGATTCTTCGCAAATTATCTCCTTGGCGGCCAATAATCAAACCGACGAGTTTCGAATCAATGTTTATGGTTTCGGAAGTGTCGTCGACCCCGCCTCCCCTTCTCCCCGGAGGCGATCGATCGCCAGGGCCTCTGTGGGATCTGCCTGCTTGTGAAGAATACGCGTCCATTCCTCTACCTGCGGGACGGGGAGAAAACGATCGTTCTCTAACGTATGGACGATCGGTTCCGCGTCTATCTCCGCGACGCTCATCACGGTAAGGATTGTAATTGTCTCTAAAGACATCTCGCGCAACTCGTGGCGGTGATCTGGATGGGGAACGCGATCGATGATATGAGCGGGAGTCACGACGTGGATCTGCACTTCTCTGATCTAGAACAAAAACAAAAACTATCAATTACTGTTTATAGGATCAAGGAGAAAAATTTGGGCAAATACCGTGACTCGAACTGTACGCAATCCCTTTCTCGGCCGCGATACCGCGAGCTTTGGCAATCGCATCCGCGATGCTAACGGAGCCAGACGTAACCGGTTTAACACCACTAATATCGACGCTTCCCGTGCTATCAGGAGGTGGGAGGGAGTAACCAGTCTGATTTATGAGTGGAGTTGAGGATGGAATTGAGCCTGCAAACGTGCCAGCAGCTAACCCCCCAGGCTGCGCTGCCGCTAAAAGAGCAAAACAATACAAATCAGCATTGACGCACAGGGAATTGAATGGTGTAGCACCTGCGCATGCACTCACCTAGAGCTGCCAGGATCTGGGATATGTTCTGCTGGTCAGCCATGATCTGGTGTTGTGTCGTCTAGAACTGGCAAGTTCTTCAGTGGTCAAGATAAAAATATAAATCTCTGGGCAACTACAGGCACTAGTATGGATGTGACTACTGTACGAGTGGCCCATGCAAATTCGTGAACACAAATCAGAGATTGACAGAGAAACTCGATGCACATCACTCCATCACAGGAGGGTGCAGCTAAGCTATGCTTCTTGTGAGATGTTGTGAAGTAGATAGAATCAGCATGCATTCATCTCATTAATTGCTGGTCTTTCTGTTCGTCTCGTCTTTGGCAGATTTTCGACCTGGCCAAAAAGGGTTTAGTGGCACAAGCTTAAGTTTTCAACGTTCAACTTATCAGACGAAACGTGTGATACTATCAATCAAAAATACTACAATGTTCTTATGGCTGAACAGAATACTTTCTACGTCAGTAGTCAGGGGGGAACATACAGTGTCAATTGGACTGAGAAGTGCCAGACACGGAGCCTCAGAAAGGCATTGTAATTGAAATCAAATAAAGCACGGCCACTTCTCTAAGATTCTCAGACTCCCAATGCGAAGCCCCTTGTGGATCTAGTCTAACGGTATAGCTCGTCGACAACACTCCAAAATTGTGCATCTATCGAACCATATACTTCTGCAATCCTCTTAAACGCTTTTTGGCTTCTTCCAAATCCTGGTCGGGTTTGCAAATTGAGAATCGAATCCAGTCCTCCCCGATATACGCATTGGCATCTGTGTAGAATTCAGTGGGGGGGATGGTTCCTACACCAACCTCCATCGCTAAGAACCAGAAGAGTTTGAAATCTCGAGGACGACTTGCAATATGTGGTGGGAATGGATAATCCTTTGGGAACTTCACTGAAGCCATGTTCGCTAATACAAAATATCCGCCATCTGGATCCGTGTACTATATCAAGATTAGAAGCTGATCTGCGAGAATAACAATACTCCCAGGCCGACGATTTAAGGGTCCCTGACTACATAATTTTTACTTACCGGAATATTTAATTCATCAAATACTTGACAAAATCTGTCTATTTTTCCACGCATTTCTTGCCTGCTCTGATCCCAGAAACCAAGCTCGTCGGCCTTCTCAAATCCAATTGCAGCAGCTGCTTGGAGAGGAGCAACACTGCTGTAGCAGATTCGAGTATGTGCAGCGGCAACATATTTGATAAGATGTTCAGGTCCAATGAGATATCCTACACGCCAACCAGTCGCGTAAAAATTCTTTCCCACAGAACCGACGGTAAGGGTCCGTTCAGCAATTTCCGGTGAAAGAGTTGCAATGCGGGTGAACGGCACATAGTAGAGCCGATCATAAACCTCGTCGGAGACAATAATCGTGTTGTACTTTATGCAGAGAGATGCAATTCTCTCCAACTCTTCACGGGTCAGGACCTTGCCCACTGGGTTATGCCTTATCACCTACCGTTAGCATGTATCTCACCGTCTATAGGAGTTTTAGGTCTTACGGCGTGTTCAAGACCTAGTGTCACAGTTATCAGCAGAAGCCCTGGAAAAGGTACCAATCCCGTGGAGAGACCTACTATCATTCTAGTTTTCTCATTGAAAGTTCTCTCAAGCTCATCAAAGTCAATAGACCATTCGGCCGCGCGGGTTTTCCTAATTGCACCCTCCTTTGGTGGGTGCAAAGGCACATATCTAATAGTACCTCCTGGCATTTCAATGTTGCTAATGTACCTGTGGAGCTCGTTAGCAGAGTGCTTCATGACAATATTGTCTCTCAAATTTGGAGTTTTACTGGTCAAAGAAAGGCTCGAAAATGATAACCTCATCACCTGGTTCCACGAAACCGACAAATGCGCTGAGCATACCTAGAGCACGAATGAATCCTGTCCGTTTATTCAATTGAATGGCCCGGGTGCTACCTTCGTTTGCTCCACTTGTAATCACTACTTCATTTTCAGGATCGATCTCTTTCTTGAAGTAAGGAGAATAAGCGCTAGCAATGGCTTTCTTCAGCCGCGGATTTCCCTATTCCAGGTTCAGTACCGCATAGATGTACGAAGAGGAATGGCTCAACCGGTACTTTAGTCGGGGCATATTGGTTCGATACCACGTTGTCGAGCTCACTTTTCGCTGCATCCAGGATAAATTCGGGAGGGTTATATCCACTGGCCAATTTGAGAACTGGGTCTGTTGAATGTATGTAGTACCTATAAAATGGAGCAACCGCACTCACAAGAAGCCTTGGCCCATGTTGACGACAGGTTGGAGAGGAGATGATGTCGCGGCTTCACGAGCAAGAGACCTACGTAAAATCGAAGTAAGTCTTTTTATCAGCTTTCAAGAGTCTATTCAAGATATAACTAGTAGTAAATGACAAGAATTTACCAAACATCTTGTCGCTGGCCAGCAACTCTCCTTGCAGGTCGAAAAGGGTCAGAGTTTGCGGGTGTCGTAGACATTTTTCTAACGATTCCGACAAAAGGACAGGCTGATAATGGCAGAGACGTCGTGCGAACTGATGTTACAAGTGTTCGATCTAAGAATATGCGCTTCGGAGAAAGAATACGCAGGTTATGAGGTAAGAGCATGTGGTAGATGAGCAGGATGAGAATGACCAGGTGTAGCACAAGAAAGCAGTTCCAGTCCCTACTAATTGTCAGCTTCTTCTTCTCCTTCTTCTTGAATCGAAATGTCGGAATTAATATGGCTCAGGTCCTCTTGTCCTCGATGAAATGCCGACGGATCAGAGTTGTGGGGGAGCGATGCCCGAGAGATCCCATATCGCGGCTTCTGATTGGCTAGCCAGATGTGTTAACTACTTTACTAAGCCATTGCCGACAAACGCGTTTGACGCGTCAATCTGGGTCTCAGCTTTTCTTTGACAGCTGAGGACATATCTGATCTCGAGTGTGGAAGTATGGCTGGCCCATTCTTGACTCCTAGCAAAGGCAGTCGCTATGGCATTCGAATGCCCCATCTGTGGAAAACCTGTGAAGCAAACCAAGATCAATGACCACATCGACTCGAATTGCAAGGACTTTGTGGATGCTGATGGGAGTGAAGCATCCTCACAAAGCACGGCACCATTTTCCGACTTCTTCCAACCTTTGTCAAAGAAGTCTGGCTTACAGAAGTCGATACCGGACGCAAACGGCACAAAAGATTCTGCTCAACACTCACAAAACCGAAAGAGAACCTGGGCTGTTGACAAACATGAGACCTCACAAACGCCTCGTCCCAGTATCGCGGAAGCTGAAACCCCTTCGATAAATCAACCTGAAAGAGTTGGCAAGAGATCCAAAGTGTCGAATGCTTTTGAGAAAGCAGCTCCGCTTGCGGAGCGTATGCGGCCGCGAACCCTGGACGAAGTTTGTGGGCAAGAGCTTGTGGGGCCTAATGGGGTACTTCGTGGCCTCATAGCAGAGGATCGGGTGCCGAGCATGATATTATGGGGTGGAGCAGGAACTGGCAAAACAACAATTGCAAGAGTGATAGCCACCATGGTGGGAAGTCGCTTTGTAGAGATTAATAGCACGAGCTCAGGAGTCGCGGAATGCAAGAAGATTTTTGCAGAGGCCAGGAATGAACTGAGTTTGACGGGGAGGAAGACCATAGTCTTTTGCGATGAAATTCATCGCTTCTCAAAGTCGCAGCAAGATGTATTCCTTGCACCTGTTGAGAGTGGTCAAGTCACACTCATTGGAGCTACTACTGAAAACCCATCCTTCAAGGTTCAAAATGCTCTATTGTCACGCTGTCGCACATTTACTCTCTCCAAATTATCGGATGATGACATTATTTCCATTCTGAATCGTGCACTGGAGGTGGAAGGGCCCAAATATTCGCCAACGGACCTGATCGATCGAGAGTTGATTACATATCTGGCAGCATTTGCTGATGGTGATGCTCGTACATCACTCAACCTGCTGGAGTTGGCGATGGACTTGTCTAAGCGACAAGGCATGACCAAAGACGCATTGAAGAAGGGATTGACCCGTACATTGGTCTATGACCGTGCGGGAGACCAACACTATGACAGTATATCAGCTTTTCACAAATCAATTCGCGGCAGTGACCCCGATGCCGCTCTTTATTACCTGGCGCGAATGATCCAATCGGGAGAAGATCCGCTCTACATAGCACGGCGGCTCATTGTTGTTGCTTCTGAGGATGTTGGGCTTGCAGATAATTCTATGCTATCCCTGGCCACCGCTGCATACACAGCGGTGGAGAAGATTGGCCTACCTGAAGCTCGAATAAATCTTGCGCACGCTACGGTTGCATTAGCACTTTCAAAGAAGAGCACCAGAGCTTATCGTGGACTAGGAAACGCTTTTGCTGCTCTCCAGGAACCTGGAATTGCCGGGTTGCCAATACCGATCCACCTACGAAACGCACCTACAAAACTCATGAAAGAAATAGGATATGGCCAAGAATACAAATACAATCCTGACTATGTGGACGGGAAGGTTGCCCAAACCTACTTACCAGACAAGTTGCATGGTCGTCGATTTCTTGAAGATCGTGACCTTGGAACTCGCGTTGACCCTGACGTATGAATCGTGACAAATAGTCTCTATACGATTATGTCAATAGTCAGTCTCGAAACATAACCATTCCCGCGCACAGGCTTGACTTGACGGGACCGGTCTTGGATTTAATTAAGTCTACGCCGGTGTTTGGCACAGATCTCTTTGGCCCTGTACAGTAATAGTCTCGGTTCTCTCTAGAAAGTTACCAAACAAGAAACATATATGTTTGTCCTGCTAGGAGTTCAGTACTTATTTTGAGTTCCGAATAGATTGGTAATTACGGCTCTTATTCTTTCTTCTCAACACAAAATGTGCACAAATGAGCCTCGAAACCTCTCCGTCATTCTTTGGGAACTGGATTGTATAGCACTGAGCCCATTTTTGCGCTGAGCCCGAACACCTCGGCTTAGTCACCACACATCGGACGTGTTTCGCGTCACAAAACAAAAACAGCTCAAAGCAATGGAGTTGAGATTGTAGACAGCATCAACCACACAATTCCGCGACTTTTCGCACGGATTCTATACCTTGGTTTTCTTCCAAATGCCATTCTAAACGCTCAGAATCCTGTTTTAGCCCTTTACGCCTCTCCATCCGTCCGACACCCGACCAGCCAAGTAAGACAAACAAAAGACTATGGCGTCCTCCTCCGCCCACCCCTCATTCCCGCCCCGCTCTTCCTATGCAGCTGGCAAACTCCCTGATCGTTCAGGGCTAAATCCAAACCCTTTACCTTTTGGATCGTCGTCGGTTCTTGCCCGACGAGATAGAGCTGGAGAAGCGCAAATCCACGGATCGGGCATGGGACAAGGGCATGGCGGCCCTCAGCATGGCGTGCAGTCGCATCAAGGGAATACATCGGGAGGACTGGGCGGGGCAAGCGGAGGGAATAATAATCCTCTAAATGACCTATCGGAGGAGCAGAGAGAGGAGATTAACGAAGCAGTGAGAAGAGCCGCCATTTCCCAACCCTCAAGAATTGTTTTGAGGCGGAAACATTCCTTCCAGTTTTTGAAAGCCATATTCTGGGAACTAACCACGGCCTTAATAAAAAAAACGACAGTTCACACTCTTCGATCTCGACCGTGATCGTCACCTCGACTACCACGAACTCCGCGTCGCCCTACGCGCCCTAGGTTTCACCCTGTCCAAACCAGATCTAATCTCCCTCCTCACAACCTACGGCGTCCCACGACCCGTGGCAACCGCCAACATCAACAACAACACCCACCAACCCAACCAGCCCCAACAATCCCGCCAGCCTCAATCCGCCCAACAACAGCAGCAACAGTCACAACAACAACCACCGCCGCACCCCTCCTCCCTCCTCATGCCGCTCTCCTCCTTCCAAACCATCACTGCCCGCAAGATTCTCGAACGAGACCCGCGCGAGGAAATACTCCGCGCCTTCGAGCTCTTCGATGAAGGTGGGAAGGGCTATATTGATCTAGAGGATCTGCGGAGAGTGGCCAGGGAACTGGGTGAGACAGGGCTGGAGGAAGAGGAGTTAAGGGCGATGATTGAAGAGTTTGATCTCGAAGGGGTGGGAGGGGTGACGAGGGAAGGATTTGTGGGAATCTGTCTGCAGTGATTAGGGAATTGATAGAGAGGGAAAGGAGTTACTCGGTGAGCACTCCTTTGGGTTGGCCCTTGTTGATTGCTTTTGTTCAGCGGTTGTGTTTGTGAAATCTGTGGTTTTATGATTGGCAACGGTGTCATGGTTTACATCGAGATCTCCGCCTTGCTTTTTTCCGATCTCTGTGTTTGACTCACCTGGCATCTGGGATGCTGTAGTATTTTTGGCGTTCAAAGTTCCTTGATTTGGATATCATTCTCTGGGGCTTTTACCTTGTTTCAGTTATGATCTGCTCTGCTCCAGAGATACCTTTGATTATGGCAAGAAAACTTTCCTGTTAAGCACAATGGACTGATAGACTAATTGGATTTACAAACTTGAATTGTATATTTCAAGAGACAAAGCCGAAAAGAAAAGAGGTGAGCAGGTGCGTCAAATGCAGCTGTGGAAATGCAAATACAGTATCATGGAGAAACTCATATTGATTCAACGCTGAAGAATATTGTAAACTTGCAGCCATGCCCTGATAACAACCAGGGGACCTGGAAAAGCTCTCCGAGTTCACCAAACACCAAGGCATGGATGGTGCTGAAGGTCTTGAGAAGGACTTGCCTCGGTGAATGAAACAGCACGCATAGCCGCATCTGCACAGTATTTCTTGCTGGCCGGGCATGTTCTTGATGAGGAATTCATTCTGAAGTGTACAGCAAGCACAAATCATGGCATCTAAAATAAAAGGGCACATTATCGGCGTGCAAGCTCGAGGAATACCAGCAGTGGAAGTGAACTTCATGTAGGGTTGAGCTCTTCGGGTCTGCTCCACGCTCGCTTCCTCCTTAATGAGGTCCTATCCGCCCTGGTGGAAACGACCTGTAGGTGTTCTCGTGGTTATCCCGGACGGTCTTGGTTGCAGAAGGGTCCTGATGACACTCGTTTTGCATATATCATGAGCTGAGTGTAGGACAATCTCAACGGGAATTGGAAGTGCAGCTGCTGTTCATGTGATTTCTGCTTTTGCAAGCAGATTATCCTGCCCGAGTCCAGCACAGATGTAGCCTTTACAAACCTTTCATACAACAACGGTCTCAATCAATTCAAGGATGACCCAGCAACCAGAAGATGATGGTCTTGGTCCCAATCTTCCAGTTCGACTGGGAGATGTCTTCTGCGATCAGAGATACAAAGTTCTTCGTTTCCTTGGATCTGGGCTGTATTCTAAGGTGTGGCTTGTGCGAGATAACAGGTAACATTCTTATGTGGATCTCAGTCCATTCCCCTGCTGATTGAAGACCCAGATGTGCCAGCTACCGAGCCTTGAAGATACTTAAACCAGGATGCTATGGCGGGGAGAAGAACCTTTTTGAACGGGAAATACTCAGCCACTTGCGCGACAAGGATGCAACACATCCAGGACATGCACATATTCCTCACTTTTTCGACACCTTTGAACATAATGGACCTACTGGCCGCCATGTCTGTCTGGTGCTTGAGCTCATGGTGGAGAATCTGAGTACTTTTCCCACGATATTCGACGAAGATCAAATCCCGAATGCCATACTGAAACGGTTCGTGAAGCAGTTGCTTCTGGCATTGGACTATGCTCATCAATCGGGGGTTATCCATACAGGTCAGGGTAAACACTGATTGCTTGAGGTTCAAAAGGTCTGCTAATGCCACAGTTAGATATCCAACCAAATAACATTATGATCAAAATCAAGGATCATTCGCATGTTGATGAATATCTAGAAGCCACAGCTGCAGATCCTTCCAACCCCGAACCACATATTCGAAATTTCTTCTTAACAGATTATTTGCAGCTGGACAATTTGGATGTTGCTCTTTGTGACTGGGGATCTGCAAGCTGGACTGAGAAGCATCTGACTGAACTTATACAACCTGAGCTTCTTCGAGCACCAGAAGTCCTATTGAAGGCACCATGGGGCCCAAAAGTTGATATTTGGAATTTGGGTGCAGTTCTCCCCGAACTCCTAGAGGCACTGCGTATATTTAACGGAAGGGCAAATGTAACAGGAGGCCGCTATCTAGTGAAGCATCATCTTGAAGAAACTGATGCCCTTTTGGGTCCTTTCACAACCTGGCTACTTGAAAATGGTGACAGAAAGACTGTCAGTCAGTACTTTCAGAATTCTGATGGCCAGTGGGAGCTTCGCGACCCCATACCCCGACCTAAAGTTCACTTGGGAATATGGGCGGAAAGTCTCAATGGAACTGAGAAAGAAAACTTTTTAGCTTTGCTCGGATCTATGATGCAGATCGATCCCAATCGGCGGAAATCAGCGGCAGAATTGTTAAAAGAGCCCTGGCTACTTGACTGATGATGCGGTCACAACCCTGAGAAGCAAGCTATCAATCTTGTGCAGTTGGTCCGACAGCCATCTTGTTATAACCTGCTGCCAAAGGGGTTCAAAATGCTCAAAGGCGCAAGACAGTTTATAAGATGAAAGCATGGAGATAGGCTTTCACGATAGTTTCACTTCCCGCTGCGCTCCATTTTTGGGCCCTGGTTCAAACAAAGCTTGAAAGGTTCAAGAAGTGCATACATACTATTTAGTGCATTTCGCCCGCGGCTACTCCCATACTTCAATCTCCCAATTACTTCACATCTTGTGATGTTTCAATACCAGCTGACTCTGTCAAGGTTCCATAACACATAAATGGTGTGTGTCCTTGTGTTGTTTTTGAAAATTACGAATTTTAGCAGATTTGACTCTATGATGTATATGTAACCAGGCTGCTGTGAATTAGGGATCAACTACGGAGTACAGAGTACTAGTATGTATGTGGGAGGTTTCTGGGTGAGTTAACTATAAATAAGGGCTGTATCAGTCATCAACAGGCGTATAAAAAGCCCAAGGAGTACGCAGTTGTTTTCCTTTTTGACATCACATCTTCATCTCTTGCTTATAAGCACATTTGACTGATTCTCATCACATCTTTCCAGTTCAACTCCTCTAAAAACAAGCTCACAAGTGTTGATACTGTCAGTCATAACTTTCTTCTAGCTGTTACTACTGTTTACCTGATTATCTGACTGAGTGAATCCCTTCTAAGAGTTTAACATCAGCCTAACACTTGCATAGAGAATTACAACCACCATTCTGTAAGTCAAATCTGTGCATATATATATCTACTTACCTACATAGATCCAGAGTGATAAATGTCTCTCATATTAGCAAGATTCACTAACAGCTTCACAGCACAATAGGATACATAAACTGCAGAGATGAGTGTCACAGAAGCTGAGTTCGAGACTGCCATTCAAGCAGCCATATCAAGAAGAGAAACCAAATACAGCAACTTTTACGCCCTCCATTTCAGATGGGAAGATGACAACACAGATGCCTCCCGCGACGGGGAGAGCTTCCAAGACTTAGTCCATCTGATGGGCTTTCCTTTTCCCGATGTTCATGTCATTCCCAAAGGAGATCCTCTACCGGGGTTTGAAGTTCAACACCGAGTGGCCAGCCTGTTCATTAAGGCGGGAAATGCCCAAGGCCGAAGCATTGTCATTATTCATTACGCGGGTCATGGCAATGCAAATGATCTCAATGAACTTGAGCTTTGCAGCCAACCAGGGAAGAGGATTGCTGCTAATGGCTTTTTGCTGAACATCACCACAGATATGGTGATGGGCCTGGACGTGCCAATTGATGTTATTATCATCTTTGACTGTTGCTACAGCTTCTTGGCGAGCCGTAATGGCAGCACAGAGTCTCGCAATGTTGAAATACTGTCAGCTGGTGACGAACGCGATCCTGTGGCTTTCGCAGCCGGCACAAAAAATTCCCTCACCTCAAAGTTGTTGATTGAGATTAGGTCTCGAGCCCAGCGAGGTGACAAGCTAGTGGAGATGGCAGACGTGATGAATGCGCTCCAGCAATCCTCGCCCGTAAAGAAACCTAGTTACACCGCTAAGCTTGGAATTGGCTCGATTACTCTTCCTCTCAACACCATGGCACCTGCAGTCACCATTCCCCCCACACCGAAGAATGTACAGTGCCTGTTGGCCACATTTTCCGTGCATGTTTCAAAGACATTCAATAAACAGGAACTCAAGGATCTGGTTAGGTGGTTAGAAGAATCACCAAAGGGAAAGAGTGCTACCTTGAAACTTGAGAGTGTCAAAGCCACGAATTCAATGCTTTTTATTTTTGAAAGCAGCCGCCTATGCTTTTTGCGGATTTGTGGCCTGCCGGGCGTCAGTCTCATTTGCGAAAACACACCTGAAGACTTCTCCTGGCTTCTCCATCCAACTCCCTGACTTCCTGTACTTTCCTCTCAAGAGAACCTTACTCATATTAGTGGAAGCAGTGCTTGTTAGTCTGGTGGTTGTGAAGTTCTTATCCTGATAATTCTGAAAATATCCTGCCTATATTGGCTCATAGACATCCTCTTTTCAAGAAGTGACTTTCAGATGTGGTTATTTCTTTTTATCCATAGTTTGATAAAGCTGATCTATCACACTATGGCTAAATCAATTCTTCATTGACTCGTAACTCATGTCAGTTTGACATTTGGAAGCTAATATATAATCATGCAACTGATAATGAGTCAACTACTTCATGTATGTATGTTTTGTGGCTACAATACAAACCAACTACATTTATCCTACAACAACCTCTCTTTTTTTAATAATGTTACTAATAATAGTTGAGCAACCTCCATCATCATCACCCTGTGTTGAGTGAATATGTCAAAGTCAGCAATAAACGAAAAAGATTGGGTTCTACAGCCAATATTGCTTGACTATGGATGTTCAAAATGGAGAACAAGCAGCCAGCGCGCGGCGGACTTATACAACTCGGGGGTTAAGCTGTGGAGAAAGGAGGACCTCACAGACATTGAACAACAACTTGCTCAATCTCTTACCACGGAGAAGTTCACCGTCCGCCGTCTTGACGGCAGCCTCATCTACATCAAGAATCCAATGTTTGGAGTGCAAAAGCCCATCTGGTAGAGTTTCCCTTCCTCAGACCCAATAACTAACTGAGTCTATAACTACTAAACACTCATTTATGTACGTTGCAGGAAGCCCGTTGTTAAGTTCCAAGAGTACTGGCGCCTCGTGTTCAGCCAACCAGACGGTCCACCCGAGACATACACCTGCACATATCTGATAGACTGGAACAATACCACAATACGCGACTCTGACGGGCCATTTGGCCATAGCACTATTCAATTGTTGTTTGAAAGCTTCCAAGCCCAATGGACCTCGAGTGCAGTTTGCAAAGCCTTTACCGCACAACTTTGCAAATTCCTCGACGGAGAAGATGGGAGTCCTAAAACAGTGTCTAAGATCATTTGTTTCGGCCTAGGTGACCTGCACGTCAAGCCGTGGCATTGGCGGACTGAACAAAACAGCATGAAGCCGGAAAATGAACGGGAAGCGGAAACGCGGTTTGTTGAAGGGGCGTTGATCCATCATGCGGTTGCGTTGACGATTGCCAATGTGGCGCGGTGTTATGCGGAAAACGGAAATGGTGGGTTGAAGCTATTTACGCAGGACCCGGCGTATACGGATGAGTCGAAAGGTATGTTGCGAGATGCTGGGTTTGAATGTATAGGTGAGTATGGAGCGGGGGGGTTTGCAGAGTTGGACGATAGGTCTATTGTCTTTTCAGCGTTTGCGGCTGCGCCAATTCAGCAAATCATTGCGGATCTCGCTCGACCAGTGGTGGTTATCTGCTCCAAGACAAGAAAGGATCCCCTGAACAAATTTGAGTACGTGATTATAGTCCCACCACTAGTTATGGGCTCTAGCTAATACGAATATTTTTTCAGAAAACCATTCTCAGACCCCGAGTCTCCAAGAACAAAGCAGATGTGGAAAGGATACGAAACCTGGAGCTTTCCAGCCCTATCGGAGAATGAACCACTATCCGAGGCCTCACTACATCGGTTAGTGATGTATTCCAGAATTGGCGGGCCAAATCCCTGATGATGATAAAACCCGGTGCCAAACTACTGAATACCCAATGCTGGCCCTCATTTGCCGAGTGCTATATAGAGTGTTTAAGTCTTGAGAGAGCTTCAAAATTTTTCTCTCTGTTTGTTTGCTTGCTGACACTGCCAGTCCTCCCAAAATGGGCACTCTGGGGGTTCTGGGTTCACTATTCACCTGCTACTCACTCTAAAGCAGCAAGGCGCATGACACTTGGCCTGGCCGTGTGGATAGAAGTGGCTCAAAGTAGAGCTGAGCGGATGACTTACTATGTCCATATGTGCTGGATATATGCCCATACCTGAATTATATCTCTATACTTCTTTAAACTATAGTGTATAATCTGACATATGGGGAAAAAATCATCTATCTATCTTTGAAAACACCAGCTGCTCTAACTATGTCTGTCTCTAATTTCAGGCTTTCAGCTTGTCACAATGAATTCTTAACAGTCTTTAACTAAATCCATTGTGGGCCCATATGTAACTAGTAAACTACATATGTAACTACACAGTAGAGGCTCTCCCTTGTCCCAACACCCCAATCGACAACACAGTAAGAAAATATGTGAAGAAAAGAGAAGAAAAGGAAAAGGGCAAGAAAAAGAATCTTGGAACTGACAAAAGATAACCCAATATGAACTTGTTTGTTATATGAGGAAAAAATGAAAATCTGTCCTAGCCTGCTATATGTGACTATATAATCACCCAATTCAACCCGCATCCCGGTTACCTGTCCCTCAATGTAAACAAACAAACTGAAAAAGGCCGGCAAAACACTTGCAGTAGCTAAGACGCTTTTTGCACCGCTCATGTTGATAAATAGATATATATGATTGTGTATTGAAACGTGTGTGTGTGTGTGTGTGTGTGTGTGTGTGTGTGGGTCGAAATGGGAGAAAGACGTGTAAAATAGGCAAAATGAGAATGGAGACGCTCAAAAAGGAAAACATGGTAAATCCCGGCTGCCATGCTAAGACCATTGGAAATAAGAAAGAAAAGATGTTAGTTATTTTTCATAAAATCATAATCCAAGATCTAAACCAAAAGTCTATGCATATCGCGGCGAAGGCATTCCCTCGCGTCCATAGTTTTGCGAATACGCAGGAGGCGGATACATTGGGGGCATGTTCTGCGGCGGCGCGGGTGGCGGTCCACGGTTATATTGGTTGGGCGGTATCGAGCTTGTCCACATATCCGGGACGCCTTGCATGCTCACGGGTGCCATTTTTCGATTTTTAGGTCGTGGCCGTCGACATTGACGTAAAGCGCAGCCAAGAAGAGAAAGGGCCAGAAGACCGCCGAGACCGGCTGCGAGTCCAATGACGAGGTTTCTGTTCCTATCAATCCAGGACTTGATTTCTTTTCCAAAGGAGCTTCCCGTACAGATGCCCTGGTGGAAATGTGAGCATTAGGAGGAGTGGGCGGGGCAATGAAGAGGATAGAGCTTGTACTTACATTTTTGCATACTCCACCAGCGACGCATGGCGTTCCATCCAGGAAATACTGCATTCCATCGCTGCATACGTTGGGAGGCAAAGATGGGGAGGAACAACGTAAAGAGCAGCTTGAAACATCGCAGGCTGTCGTGTCGTTGGATCCCAGGCTGCCACCCATCAGGACTTTACATTGCATGTCTCTGCTGGTACACTGCCCGCTGGCGCAAGCAAGTCCATTCCCGCATCCTTCGCCATCCTTCTTGTGAACGTCATCAGGGCACACGGCAGATTTCCCGGAGCACTTCTCCGCAGGATCACAAGGGCTAGTACTCGCTCGACACACGGTATTGGATGATGCGAACTGGCAGCTGCTGCAACACTCTTCGTTTGAGTCATCGCAGACTGCGCCGTTACGGAATTTGCAAGTTTTAGGGTCACAGCATTGGTTGTTTCCGCAAAATTCGGTACCCCCACAATCACAATCCTCGCCTTGTTCAACAATCCCATTTCCACACTCACTCGCAGCATAGGTCACCACATTTCGGTTGTTCGTTAGACAGTTGGTCCGAATACTATTTCTGGACATTGCAGTACACACTTGGCCAATAGTACAGGGAGAGAAATTGGTAATTCCTCTTCCAGAAGTTGGATTCATGATGAATTTTCCGCTTGCATCACAAGTACTTGAAGTGAGAGGACAACAACGGGACGTAGCCGGATTCGTTGGCGATTGACAAAGACCGGAATCGCAATCGTGAACTGCTCCAAAAATATGACCCGCCTCGTGAGCAAAGACTTGCCATTCCTGCGGAGTCCGTACAACGACGCCAGCGCTGCTCACTGACTGCGAAGTACTGTTGTTGGCATCGGACTGTACAGTAGCAGTGTTGACGCATAGCTGGCCCAACCAAGCCAGCCCCACCTCAGCACCTGAATTGCATGTCGTCATTAGCATCCAAAAAGCATTATCATCCTTCTGTGATCCTCTCCAGGCGGAAAATAGATTTAACCTCTGGGCGATATCGAGCCCACCTTTCTGGCCATTGCCGCAAGGAGCGTTCCAGGGAGCCGACTGTGGTGGTGTTGGTGGACATTCCCCTGGAAGGACTTGCACTTTTTTGAGGCCTAGAGTAATGTTGAATGTCTGTTCGTAAACTTGAGATGCGCTGTTTACCACGCTGACAATATTGCGTTGAGCTGTTTGAATGGTGGAATTAAATGATTTGGTGTATTCGCAATCGGCAGCAACACCGATCAATGCCACTTTTCTAGTCTTAGGGCAGCCAGCTGTGTTTCCAATTGTTTCCCGAACGTTCACTGGGCCACCTGCATTTCCGCCGACTATATCGCCCTGTCTTTTGCTGAGTCCCATCATGAAATCGAGAGGCAACGTGGCCCAGTTGCTTTGGTCACGTCTCATCTTTGGGCGAAATATTGGATGATCCGGATTGTTATTAAAGTCAAGTCTATCGGAGCCACAGGAGCGTTCTATGGGAGAAGACCGTTTGAGAAGTTCTTGTATGTCTCGACCGACATCGGAATCGCGGAAGACAATCATATACTCATCTCCAGTGTCTTCCAATGCTGGGTCCAACGACTGCCGTGTTTGGGCGTAATTAGATCGTAGCATAACGTGATGATGATCGTGCATTATCGTGAAGGTGCCTTCGAATAGAGGGAATGTTCCATCTTCTCGAACGACGATTCTCGCCCAACCCGACCGTTCCCACCCGCCGCTCTCTGACTCGACCCACGCCCATCCCTTGAAGACTTTGTGCTCGAGCCTATCGATCGGTTGTATGTCCTGGAGGTTTCCATCGCTGTCCACGAAGTGTATCTGCGGCTCAAACCCCAGAATGTCATGATTTGGTTCCAAACTTAGTTTTATCCGTTGGTTCTTTTGGTGTAGCGAGAATGTGACATCGAAGGTGGAAAAGGCATGCACTCGTCGAGAGGGGGTATGGATCACCGGGTCCTCAACAAGGGAGATATAGTTGATTCTATCGCTGGCTTGGGAACGTGCTGATAAGTCCATGTTATTAGCAGGAGATGGCCATAGAAATGGGTAGGGTAGATGGCACAAACCGAAGACATTCTGAGAGAATAGTAATAAGGCACTGGCTACCGCTGGAACCAGGCCACCTGAAAGCCTCATAACGAGCAGATCAATGCCAGCGTCCCCGGGGCAGCAGCAAGGCGGTATCTTGAACAAGGAGCGAAACGGCTGCGTGCCCACTCCACTTTCGCGTTAAAAATCACCAGCACGATATCTCAGAGTATACCACAGCATCAAAAGGTAACGGATAAATGATAAAAGTATAGAAAGAGTATAGAAAGAGAGATGATGCTGGAAGAGTTCCCAGCCTTCTTCGTCGATTAGAATGTCGTTGACTAGTCCTGCCGCATGCTACTCCCGCGATGTGGAAGAGAAGATGGGCCTGGGATGTGGGGATGTAGTTCACCCGCCACAGTAGAATAAGCCAACAGTCACGCAGGCTGTGGATTTCTCAGTATAACAGCAACCATTCACCGTCTTTTCTTTAGGTTGTTTGTAGTAATGAAGGAAAAGACTCGATGAGTGATGGCTGGTCAAGATTCGAGCCTCGTAAGTGATACACTTGGCACCGGATTCCTCGTGTTGGATTCGTCAGCGGCTCTGTTTGCTATAACGAGAAGTCAGCATGATTAAGACATCACGGATGGATTGATTGCCTTAAGCTAGAGAGAGCATGGATGATGGTGGGCAATATCGCAGATGATGACGGAGGGGAGTGTGGCGCAGAGACAGACAGACAGACATACGCTCAGAGCAACGGATCGCATAAACACCACTGCGAAGATGGCAGTATTATTTTCTGTTGAATCCACTCTATTGCTCTCAATCTTCTCAGAATGAACTGCTACTCGTCGAATTCTGAGGCAGCTATGGCGCAAACAGTGTCTAACTAGTATGGATGTATCTCAAACTTGGAGTCTGCGCATAATGATACACCAACCCTGCCCCCCTCCAGGCCCAATTTAACCTCGCCTCAGCCTTTGGAAACAGCCTCCAGACTAGTGATCACAACAGAGTATTATGCTCGAAAATCTACTTGGAAACAGCTTGTCTTTCCCCCTTCGACATTATTTGTGTCAGATATCGAAAGGACCTTGATCACCACCTTATGTACCGGAGCCTTTTAAAAACGGTCTGCCCACGGCCATGAAGCTCCTTTGCTTGATAGCTGTTTGTCGAACGAACTTGTTTGCTGAGTGAAAACCGCTAGCTAGCCTTGAATATAACTAAACTCCTGGTCCTGTTGCCCATGGAATTGACCGGGAAGAAGATTGGTAACTTTATAATAAACCCAAAACACTTTCCAGCCATCAAGATGAGTCTAACGAGATCGAGCACGTCTATGATGACAGTCATGTGTGTCCTCTTGAGCTGCAGTTATAACACAGGGCTAACCACCGAATATAAGCCAGGGATTGTTTCCAGAGCAACTACTCCGTACAATGTTCCAAAATTTAAGTGAGGAAGTTATCAATCTCCCACCCCGTCGTTGTGCTGAAGGTCGATCGCTGCTTAAAAGGTTGGTTTATACCTTCTGGACAATGTGGGCACGAGCTCTTAAGCAATGTATACAGAGTAGCTGCTTCAAGATCGCGAGGTTGGTCAATCAGATAAGCACCAAGAAAATTGAAAGATTCTACCAATTTGTTTGCATTATCTGGAAATGCCCTGTCTGTATCATCCAACGCCATGGTCCCCTTCAACCAATGCAACATCCATTTGCTGCCACTTCTCGCGTGTTTCCTGGCTCCAACTTCAGCGTGCGGAGGCATGCCCGTATAAGTTCGCCCAAGGAGCTGAGTCAGGTCGGGCGCTTCCACTAAATGGAGGGAAGTTTTCGGTGTTCGGAAAACGGTGTAGCAAGCGTAATTTTTGGAGAAACCGTTGGTCCACAGTAGCAAAACTGTTGGAAGCTCTTGCCACACCGTTCCCTTGCAACTCTGGGTTTCTCAGACATACCCTTTTCTGTTTTGGCAGGTTTTGAATTCGTGCTATTCCCAGGGACGTCAAAATAGGTTGATCCGTTGCAAACAAGGGAAAAGCCCTTGCCAGACGACTCTAGTGCATCCAAGCCATGCCATTTATGCTTGCATAAAATCGGAATACACTATCAGGTCGCAAGCCATCTCTCATCTCGGCACAGAATGGTATATGGCATGCGCTTGAGCGGCAAATCGGGGTACGTGAGCACCACACATCTTGCACTCGTCACATGGGGTGGCTGAGTTGCTGCTGCCAGCATCATCATCGCTCGCCCATTGGTGGATTTCGTCATCGTCACTGACGATTTTAGCCTCTGCATCAATGACATCTTTGGGGCTGTGATGTTCATTTTGATCCCAGCTCCAGTGTTGTGGAGTAACGGGCTCAGTATTCACAATGTTTGGCCTCGCATTGCTAGTTTTCGTACTCGCGTGTGCAGAAACCGGACATAAAGATCGCATGGTCCCATTATCTCGGTCTCGAAACATCTTCCCAATGTCTTGACCCACGCTATTCTGTTCTGGACCAGCGCATTGAATCATATTAGTTACCGCAATGTTAATGAGGCTGAGTTTGTACCCAGATTTGTCCGGGTGGAGTCTTCGAAATAGAGGTATGATCGTGTTGTCGACTAGACGTGCTGCTAGTGTTTCCACGTTTTTGTTGAAGGAGAAAATGAACTGCGGCACAGGGCATGATCTAGATACCCGATTGGCATTGACTTGGTGGCTTCCGTCCGGCAATGGGAGGAGACGTGAGCGGGTCGAGAGGCGTAGCGTTCGCGGATGCGCTAGCCATCTTCTCTTTTCCTCGATTGGCATATCTGTGTTTGCCCGATTACTACGGTGAAACATGATATCTTCTTCACCTTTGTCATCGTGAATTAAATCAGCATGCATACGACGGAGGAGACTGAGAGCTAGTGAAAGTAATTCCTTTCGCACAGCATGTAGATTATCGACTTGCCCGTAAGAGTCTTCAATGCTGATCTGAGAGGGTACAGCTCTTTCCACTGCCACTTCTGTGTTATCAATTCCGTTAAGTAAGTCCCAAGCCTTCGTGCCAATATCTTTTGGCCAGCCACCGCCACGGAAGATTTCATCCAGCTTCGATGGACCCATACCTGGGAATGAGCGCACAGCCCCCACAGTAACCTTATCTGTGTTTTCTAGCTCATGGTATGTTTCGAAGTTAGGCTGCCGGCCAAGTACGTGAGCTCTTATTCGACTAGCCACTTTGAATCCAATGCCAGGAATCTTGCCAACTTCGTGTTGATCGAGAAAACTAGCAACGTTGCTTCCTTGGCCATCACGCTCTGTCAAATATGGAGGTATAAGCGTCGTTTGATTCCGCGGTTTGTTGACATTTCCCACCAACTTAGCAAGCAGCTTCGACGTGGAGACACCAACGGTGGCGGTATAACCCGTATGTTCTTCCAGCTGACATCGAAGATAATTTGCCAGATGTGAGCCAAGTATCAATCTTGCATCAAGCGATCTTGAAAATGTCAGTTGGTCTAGCCTTTTCTCTAGATTTATGATGGCGGAACACGCTGCGGGCGGATAAGTGGGACCCCAGAATGCAGAAGCATCAAAGCTAAACCCCACGGTTGGATCGCTTTTATCGAGTTGAAAGAACGAGTTTTGAAGGTCGTTTCGATTTAGACATTGAGCATTGTAGTCTACCATTGGTGTCACATCCAAGAAGACCTTCATTTCTTCCAAGTCAGTAACTTCAATGTCGCAGTAACTCACATTGCATTCCAATACTAACCTCATCAAACCCCAATTTCTCTATCCGACTCCCCCATACCCATCTCTTCAAAAAGGAATGCA
The DNA here is from genome assembly GCA_029449355.1 of Emydomyces testavorans. Lineage (NCBI taxonomy): Eukaryota > Fungi > Ascomycota > Eurotiomycetes > Onygenales > Nannizziopsiaceae > Emydomyces > Emydomyces testavorans. The sequence continues at coordinate 2,476,439 of CP120630.1, read as the reverse complement.
ATTCCTTCGATGCATCACGGAATTTGGTCAAATCCTCACCAAGCACAATGACGACATCGGGACAGACCTTCTTCGCCTCCTTGATCAGCTGCAGCTTCCGCAATCCCCGCCGCCGAGCTTCATAGTTGCAAGTCACCACGATCTGTTTCTGTTGCACAGCGAGCGGGAGAAACTTCAACGCAGGGTTTTCAGCTTCAAAGACGGATGCGTAGAAACAATCATAGTCCTATCCATCGGAAAAATAAAATCCCAATCCAATTGGTATGGAATGGGATACACCAAATTCTCGTCAGCCAGACATCGTCTTGAACAGCTGTCTCACACGCGTGTTGTAGTGCAAAACGGGTTCATGGGGGAAAAGGATACACAGCCAGCCAGTCCCGGAGATATTTCTCGGCCGTCAACGGCCAACCTGCCAGGGACGCACACATCACAATGGCATGATGTACGAAGAAAACGTTTGTTACGCAATCATAAGGTCATTGAATTGAAGATTCAACTGCAGCGAGGCAAGGGGGGAAGGGGAAGGCTAACAAAGTGAATGATGACCCTCCTGTCATCCCTGCGCAAATCTGCCTGATGTTGGTTGCGAAGAAGAGACATCATCACCTTCTGGCAGCAAATTCTATGCTCTCAAATGATCCGATGGAAGTCTTCCCGACGGAGAAGAATCCGGAAAGAGATTAGCAAAGAATGAGTACATCCATCTATTAGTACTCCGTATGTATCATCAAGTACCCAGTTATGTACACATGAAAGAGGGGTAGATGCATTATTGTTCTCAAGTGGCATTTCTACCGGCTGTGATTGGACTATTAACAGCCTGTCACACGCATAAAAGCCTGGGCACATGCCAAGCCCAACGCCAAGGGTTCCACTCGGCGCACGGGCCCGCTTCACGCATCCAATATCGTCTCATCTTCATCAACCACATCGAAGGTATTTTCATGAGACTGCTTGATCCATGTAAATATCATCTACACACAGTATACTAGTATGCATGTACGGAGACATACTGTGGACTCTTACATTCATGCAAGGTGCACTCACAATGAGCTACTATGCATCCTCTTTCGAGTACATTTCACGAAGACCCAAGGTTCATACCAAAAAGTACCTTTCTATGTAGATAGACCACAGGACAGTGAAGCGCCAGAAAATGTGACGAGTATAATGAGCTATAACTCTTGTTCCAAACTTCTACAAACATTGCTAACTAGATGAGAATATGGGGACGTAACGTGGGGCAATAATGGCCAAATCTTCACCCTATTGTACGCGTCTGAGTAGTACACTGCTGTGTTAGCTGTTCAATACGCAGTAAATATTAATCCATACCTGGTATCGAATCCCCAAACTCAATGTGAAGCGTCCCCTAGCAAGTTACGAGACATCTCCCACCCTACTCAATGGAGAAGCCCAGATGCAGAGTATTCCTCAGCTTTTGGTTAGAATATTTGCAGGACAGACTGCCGGATTGGAGAATTTACACTTATCTAGCCATGGGAAAGCAATAGGTTTCAGCAGTTGGTGGTCACCCCGCAAGTAATCCGTGTCCTCAACTCTCTTTTGAGGTCGCCAATCTCACAAAGCCAGGTTACACAGGAGCACTCTCCATTAACGTCGCCACTTTAGCCTCTCACTACCATAGGGAACCCTGTCCAAGCTATGGATTGTAAAGCTTGATTCCTCAGATTGTGACCGCTCGATATACGGGGTAGTAGCTTGGAGAATTTCTCACAAAGGTTGGGTCATATTATCAGAGACAGAACATCACATTCACCGAGCTCTAGAATTCCACCCATACCCCTCATTGTTTTCCAGAAAATCTGTGGTTATAATTAGCTCCACCGAGTTCCTTATCAACTGGCTTCCTGACTTTCATATCATTTTGAAATTCCATGTTGCTGCCCCATTGTCTACAGCCAACCTGCTGGCGGCGGGTTCGTCCAACATGACTTCTGCAGCTCTAGTAATCACTTACTTTTCTTTATTCCATTCAGTATTAGCGAGACGACACTGATCAGTCGCATGTATCCGAGTAATAACAATTATTAGCAATAATTCTCCTTGCCACACGGCCACGTTTGGTAGATCTTTGGCATCAAGTAGTAAATTCATACATTCTTCCCAGAGCTATTATTATCTGTCAGGTGGCGATCCTGAAAGCAAAGGATGCGTGGACATATCACAGCTCAAGCGTTGTCTTTCTTCATTTCTGTCTGCTGACAGGGAGGGGCATATTTGGAGGCATTTTGTGATTCAGAATTGCAGAAGACCAAGATCTTCAAGCTGTTTGAAACTCGATACACAATATAGATTCTCGAAATAAACGAGAGAGTTGGGCCCAAGTCTGGAGGAATTCTGTATTAGTTATATTCGTGAATCGATGCTTATCTTGAAGCTCGAAAGTCTAGAGTCAAACCAGGTCATGGCTAACTAACTTAGGTAGTTCTAAATTGGGCTAACTAGTGACTGGCTTAGTCAACTCTCTCCTGGAATGTATTTTTAGAAACTCACATTTTCGTCTCTGGTATGGAGTACATATACATAGTATAAGTACACAGTAATACACACCTCCACATACAAGTTACATCCCCAATAGTAATGATGTATGTAGTTTACTGTCTAAGAGTTACTATTATTGCGCAGGCGAGGGATGGAAAGGAAATGAAAAAAATACATAAAAAAGACACCAAAAAGTCTGCCCTTTTCCCACTGTCGTGTCAATATGTACTGTACCTACCTAGGTCATGGCGCATCTGACAGATTTTGTTCCAGAAGAATTCTTCCATCCTACTCTAACTCTGTGATTCCGCACTGTGGGTTTTAGTGCATCTTCCCTGTTCCTTTGATTCATACTGTGTACAGTACATACTATGTAGTGTTGGAAGAAGCTACACAGTAACTACATAGTATGTATGTACTGTATACTTTGAAGTACAAGGGTTACCCTGCAGCATGCCACTTTGGATGTCCACAGTTGTATTTTCGGCATCTGTTGATCAATCAAATCGCCATTCATGAATTCATTCTTCTCCCGGATCAGCAAAATTGGTGACAAGGAGTGATGATTTCGGACAGTTCTTGACAACCAGATAATTATAGATCACTGTGTATGAACTACTCAATCTTTACCTGATGATGATGATGATGGGGACTCCATCACCTCATTCCTTGGAATTGTTAGCAACATGGAATATTGATGGAAAATGAGTGGAGTTTTCAGACTCTCGTTAGTCTCTTATTTAGAAGGTCAGGCCTGAGTCATGCTGCTACTACTTTTGCTTGTATACAGAGGACAGCTCTGACTCTCGACTTTGAAGCAGTGAACGCCCGTTGTTATTATTATTTCTGCCCTATGAAAGCAAGGCCAGTCTTCCTTGTTAAGGATCCAGGGAGAGCCTAGGCTTAAATAAAGCGATCAGAGTTGCCAGGGAAAGGCCTGAAAGAACAGCACCCCATACTACTGAGGTTCAGAAGCACTAAAAATATACATGCTACTACAAGCCGTCTCACTGGCCATTGTTAACTAGGCACCAATTGGCAACAAGTCACAGAAAGGACTGGATGGGAGCAAAAGATCTCTGTCGCCAACCAACGAGCTACATAAAGGGGGAACAAGGTCCACCACACCTTTCGAAGCTGCATTTGCTGTTGTATAACTAGCGGGTTATTAGCTGGGAGTAAGAGACGACCCCATGCTGATAAGACTGCCGATGATTTGACTCTGCTCATCAACATCCCTCCACAAAACTAAAATAAGCTCGCCGATTCAGAATTTGTTTTTTTCTCTCAGGCTATTTTTATCATTTTTATATATCATCGCTGCGACAGCCAGATTCGATACTGTATAAGCACATCTGCTAAAATATCATCATTGCTGTTTGAGTAAAACTACCCCTTTTTTTGCCTATCATGCACCATCTTGCTAGTAGATCTCTTTCAATCGTGTTCTGCTGAAACAAACAAAAAATAAATAAAACAATAGCTGTTTGTTCCAGAATTCGTCTCCAACAATGCTTCCTTTGCATGAGATTCGCCGCTTCTAACGCCCGTCCGCCACTATGGATACGTCAATCAACGCTATATTTAACCATCACTGTGATTTGTTTCTATGTGGACCTTTCATATGCCTCAGTCGTTCTCCGTCGCGGACGCTGAACTTGGATGCGGAGTCTTAAACTCCCTCTCCTGCTGGGTCTCTTCTCTCTTCAAGATGCTCTCAGTGTCTATGAAGAGCCAGCATCCTCCTCATTTACATAACTCCCACGCCAGTTCTTCAGAGAGCGCCCCAATATCCTCGCCCAGTATTCCCTCAGCCACTGTTGCGCAGACTTTTAAACAACCTCAGAGCTCGACACCTCCTAACAGCATGCTGGTTGTCACTGCTCCGTCAATACCTCTCGCCCCTATCCTCCATGGCAACACCAATGTCGCCAGCAAGCGTCCCAAGCTGTCGCTTCAAACATCATGTTTGCCTGTTGCGTTCGGGAACTCTACGACCGCTTTGTCGTTGAACCAGTCCGCCACGTGCTCGACTTCGCCCACCGTCAGAAACACCTTCAAGAATGCTTACGATGCATGTCGACGTACAAGTTCCCCCAAGCCTCCCACCGACAGAAACTGCTCTTCCACGCGAGACCACAAGGCATCCAAACAGGAAGGATCATGCGCAGCAGCCCCGGGCCGTCACAGCCACGATGAGCTTCCGTATCAGCTTCCGCTGGGCATTCGTGGCATACTGCGCAATTCGCCCCATGTTGCATCGTCGCTCATGCGAGCATCGCTTTCAGCCCCAGCCGCCAATGGCACCGGTAACAGTCGGCGAGTTTTATTTCCAGCCAAGAAGCGCGTGAATTACCGCTACCCTATCGACGAAGAAATCAAAACGGTACATTTCGTCGCCAGACATTCAGATCTCACATCCTCAGACTCTTCTTCTTCTTCGTCGTCTTCCTCATACATCTACTCTTCTTCAGACGGGGAGTCAGAGTCGGACAATTCCGATTCCTCTAGCTCCTCAGACAGCAAGGACGTAGCGACCCCGACCCACTCGCCCGGAAAACGAAAGAAATACACTCGAAACATGCGACAGATCCGCGCCGCAGGACTTCGCGACCGGCTACCGTGTGCCGACGAAGAGCCCGAAACACCCCAGACCCCCATTAAGCGTCGCAGAAAATGCCATCGGCAATGGAGATGGACGCTGGGCCCGATCACAGACGGCCACGTGCAAGACGATGAACAGCTGGAGGCCATGACGGCTCCAGAAGAAAAAGAGCCTCCGTCGTTGCGGGAAAGCAAAGATGTGCAGTGTGCGTACGCGACTTCTATTCTCTCGAGAGGCAACGACGTGAGCTCTGTCTCTTCGAGATGCGAATGAGTGAGCTTTAGAAGATGATCGAGGTGTCTGTTTACAAATATCATGGGCCATTTTCACTTCTTCGTTTCATTCACTTCTTCTTTTCTTTCCTTCTATCTCTATCGCCCATCTATACAGTTTAATTTTTTCGATTTTTTCTCTCCTTGGTGAGCTTCTTTTTTTTTAGCATCCTAGCTCTGCCGATCGCTGGTTGGTACCACCAAAAAATTGAGCATGTACCGGTCGTTCATGGCGTCTCGAGATGGCTGTTTCATATATCCACTAGGGTATCAATTCATTACAATCTGGCATTTTACGTGAAGATCTTTTTTTTTTTTTTCTTAACAACTCCTTAAATTGCCTTTGGTCTGGTGGTGGTTTTTACCCTTTCTTCTTCGAAAAAATTTCAAAATAGCTATGTATCCGTCAATGGCATGAAAAAGGACTCGAGCTCGCCTTCGGGGCCCCCTTTCTGTTTTACCATCAAACTATTCCAGTCCGATTGACCCCCAATTTGAAGACTACATAGGCCAACCAATGTAAGTACCTACGCGGTGTATCTGCATATTGAATTAGTACGCTGGTAAGGATTGGAAAGCTTCCATGCATTCTACAGGTCTTTTGTTTTCTTCCCCAGCTACATACATACATGCTGCTAGTGATGCTTTCACAGCTGCATGCTTGCTTCTACATAATAATGTGCATACATTCATAATGTCTGTATGTATGTCCAAACAAAGAGAGGGATCTTTCTTTCTTTCTTTTTTTCCTTGCTTCCTTTGAGAATATTCTTTCGCGGTTTGCAGGATGCATCGTTTGTTTTGGGAATATGGATTTTGAGCAGCTACATACTAAATTCATTGCTATGATATCAGTGGTGAAAATCCTCAGTAGTGATGATAGAATTTGTATTTTCTTTTGCATTTCCGCCATATGTAGCTTGTCTTTGCCTGCTTACTGAATTCTTTGTAATTTTTATTTATTTATTCTTTTTCGCCTCCTTCGTACATTCCCCTGGTTAGTGCTGGTAAGATCACTTGTGTGTTTCAATTTATAAAAAGACATGAATGATAGTAACTATCTATCTCTGTATGCTCAGGAATGTATCAGCTGTTGCCATTATTAACTATTCTCCCCCACAGCTAGTTAGGACAGAGGGGGAGGTCGTAGCCGCCCTGATCTACATTCTATTCTTTGCTTTCTGATCCAATGATATTCACATACATAACTGCTTCAGAACTCCCCAGGTTTTACTATTTTTGAACAATCCTCAGCAGCTAATCACAACCACTCGCAGCACTTCCCATCCCCTTTGGTGTCTGAAGCAAGTGTCATCATTCCTTCATATGGTTTCTGAAACCTGTCAGCTCCAGTGATCAAGCAATGGAGAAAATTATTCTCTTAGTTATCCTGAGAGCATGGGATAATAGTGTTTCACTTGCGTCCTTCATAGTGACAAGAGTAAGCTTGCATTTCGTATCCTGTGAGTGAATACACAAAGAGATGTAATTCAGCATCAATCACAATCAGCCTCTGTGGAAAACCCCAGTCTAGATACTAACATATGTAATAAGATGTTAAGGCTTGAAACTTGTGGTATCTCAGGAGAAGAGGGTGAAGAGTGCAAAAAACTGCAAAAATATGAAGTAGAATAGGACCATAGACTATGGCAAGTGATATTATTTCCTTTTGCTGGCGGTCTTCTGGATTCAATGGCATGTCCTGCCCCTTGGATGCGATAAAGACTCGAGTTTACCATAGGGGTACAGCATTTAACAAAGCACACAAGGCCTCTGAGAGGATACTATGGAAGATATGTCAACATCCTTGAATATCTAAATCCAACAAGAATCGCATCTTTATATATGCAAATTAACAGTATTTTTTCAGATGAAATGCCAAGGCTATCGATGCTCGTTCTGCCCAGCTTCTCATCTCAGTTATTTATGAACACAAGATTGGCTTGATCTTGAACTGCATCTCTTAGGAAGAGCTCATGAAAAGAGAATAAGAACCAAGACTGCTGATTTGTATTCTCAGTTCCCTCATGTGGATTATGTCTTGTGATAGTTATCTGCTGCTGAGCAATTTCATCAGTAACCAGACTCTGTATAAGATTTGAGGAGCTTTTTGAAATTATTGCTGTGTATTGTGAAAAAGAGCATCTTGTGCTTCTGATTATCCAGTTTTCACTATTGTAATTGGTTATAGGGAAACTCTGCCAGCTGGTAGCATTAGTGACTTGTATAAAAAATCAGATTCGTTGTGATGATTTCTGATACTTTATATGAAATACAGCTCTTTGTGCAACTGCATTCTCATGACTGCCACTTTCAGCAGAGTTGCTGTATCAAGCCATGAGATTGCTGATGTTTGCTGAATATTTGACAACTAAGATCTTCGAGCAATTCTAGTATGATTCTTCGGATCTTCAGCTCTTCAGCTTCTTGTCAACATTCCTCACTTGTCACGGAGGGTCATCATTCGGTATTTGGAATGTGGACTGCAGCTTTCGACTGAGCAGCACTCTGATCTGATAGACAGATGTTTTCTTGGGCGAATAGCTCAAAACAGGATCTCACTTTTTCCGTCATTACTGCAGTCAGAGTTGTATATGAGCACTTCACTCTATTGTTGCTGCAGATAGATATGAACAGGCTGGAATGTAATCAGCCATCACAAGTATACAAGAATTGATCACAAAGAACAGGACATTAGGCAAAGTACTCGAGGCTTATGAGCAAGGGCGAGGGTTTTATTTATAACACGGTTGCCACAGGCAAGAATATTTAGACCTCTCCATGCGTCGGCACTCTGAGGCACAAGCTAAAAGATGGCGTTTTCAAGATTTGGGAATCGAACCCATTCGAAATGAGAAGCTTGTGGAGTAAAGCATCGAAGAAAACATTTGAAAGTGTAACGCCCTTGAATTGTCTGTTAAATCTGGGTTAGTTTAATGATATAAAATTGAGTCAGGTTTGCAGGAGGTTTTATAGTGCTTATCTCTGCACATAACTGCCAATGTTCCACGAGCCCGCGCTCAAGGCATGTCTCTGTGACATAGGAAAATCTTTAGCAATACCCTTCGTAGCCTAGGAAGCGTCTTTCGAGGTTGGAGGTAGATTGCATTGGGATTGTTTGCACGAGCCTCAATTTCCGCTGGAGCGCTTTCTAGCACGGGATATCACTTGCTGCATTTCGATTTTAACCCATAACTATGTAAGTATTTTCGGTCCATAACCAGCTTCTGGTCAAAGCTACATACTGAGAGCCCTTGAGATGCTTCGTTGAGGCTAGGCAAGGTCCTTTTGTGCCCAATGCGGCGTATATCATAGGATGACAATTAATCTCGCTGGGCGCAGCGAATGCCTGCTGCACTAGATTCTGGTGGATGGCGGATTCTTAAGCACCTCTAGCGAAGACTCGTTTTTTTTCAAAAAATATTCTCGCATCAGAGACTCGTCGTTCAGCTTTTTCGTGGCTCAAAACTTAGACGCGTGACACGACGCTTTGAGTTCAGTCTTAATCGCAATCGCTCTTTTCTGGCGAAATCGACTGGCTGAGAATCACCAACTTCCGCGGAGAGGACGTGCTTTTCGATGTCCAAGCACTCCAGTCGTGTTGGAAATCGGATGAATAGCACTGAATTTGGGCTGTTAAGCTATGGCCACTACCACCCCTACAGTTAATATGGCTGCAGATGTTATATTTTGTGGGGTGATTTGCTCCAGATGTTTTCAGATATGGATAATAATATTCCTCTTATTTCTAGTGTCACCTGACTTATGGTGACACTTGGTACTTATTTTCACCACTTGCTTATATCTTGAATGTTGTCATTTGCCACTAATTTTGCTTTGATTCCATGACATTCCATGATCTTTTGTATGGGCTTCAAAATGTACATAAAGTCCATTGATGTCTTCCCAAATTTGTAGTAGAAGAAGGAAGTCCTTTTAATTCTATATTTTGCCTATAGCAATATAGTCTAACAAGTCGTCTACTACATACATGCCAGCTGGAGGGGAAAGGTAACATTTAAATGTGTGGAAGAGAAGAGGAACGCCCAATAGGCTCCCTGGTCGACTCTCACACGAGGTGCTAGACCTGTATATACTAATCCAAGACGTGAGACTGCATGACCTCCTCAAATTGGACTTGAAATCGGGCCTATAGAAGTGCTGGAGATGTGTTTCAAACACGCTTCAAACCTGCAACCAGCATCAACTCCATTGGGAGATAATTACGGCTTATTATCCGCCAGCGGTTGACGTGTGAATAGGAAGCAGGGCCCGAGTTACTGACTTCCATTGGGATAACGGCAGACTGGAAAACGAACGACTGGCTGAGAATGAAGAAACAAGAGGCTGCTTTCATTGGAAGTCCCATGCATGTCGACTGGTGTAACAATGCCTGTCAGTGCTCCCATGCATGCGGTTTAAGCGCCGCAACTCTATAATGCCCACTATCCTGGGCCTCAATCCCAAATACTATGCCCGAAAGAAGCGCTGAGTACCCTCATTGATGGCTGGGTGATTATTCTTGGACTTTGGACTTCATTGCCGGTATCCTATTTGTTCCTATCTGAGTGACAATGTCGCAGATGGCCGTTGAGAGATCCCGATCAAGAACTTTACTCTACCCGGAACCCATCGAGTTAATGACCACTTGGTGAGCCTTGTCAGATTGCGGCACAGCTATGCAGCGCTTAGTTGCTGGAATCAATAGGCTGATGCCTAGATTATGAATTCTGGGAGAAAAACTGGTCAATAGCTTTTGGAAATGAGGCTTTGGCATCAGGCAGTTCGAGAAAATTAGTATTTATACCCGTATCTCCCCCTGCCAAAGTCCTGCTGGATGAACCATTGAACTAACTGCAAACATCGTGAGAACTCAGTGAGACCTTATCTTTTTTCTGAACGCTTTTCTTCAAGAAACCTGCTCTCAGTCCGACTCATACAGACCGGAAAATAGTTGCACATAGACCACATAGTTCAAACCCTTCAGATTTCATCTTCGCGAAATACTACACGGGTAGAGCTTGCTCTTCAAAAGAAAACCATGTCTGGTTATTCTAGTGGAGTTTTTGGCCCTCGTCTCGATTCTGACCCCTTTGCGGGAAGAGCGGGACTGTTCGAACGTCTCGAGGCTTTGGCTGGAAATCCTGGAATGTTCGAAGAATTTTTGGATGCTGATCCGTTCACTGGACGTCCCAGACGCGTTGGACGAGGCCGACCATTACGAAGAGAAAGTAGCGAACCTACCACACCAATGCCTCGACCCCCTGAAGCTCCATCGCCGTTTGGGCCTAGAGCAAGCGAAGGGAGGGAAACCGACAACTCGGGATATAGTGACTGGGATCAGAAATCTACACCTGAGTTGAGGCGTCGGGCCGGTTGGTTTCCTTCGGAAGAGTCCTTCGAACCCCGAAGCTTTCCGTCGACACATGAAGAAGAGAGGGATACGGATGAAGAAACATATTCCCCTCCGTCTTCACGGGGTTCTTCCACCTCTACAGAGTTCGCTCGCCCACTGTCGCCCTTCGATCCTCTCCACCCAAGAATATGGATTGTCAGTGAAGACAGCGAAGTGTATGTGCTCAATTTCCCATCCCAATAAACGGTGCCTATCCTTGTTTGGTACTAACTGTTTGCCTGGTAGATATCGCGCTGAGCCCCGAAATGCAAAAGCACGCCGAGGAGGACCAAGACACCGAAGGCGTCGAGCTCCAAGCATGCATAGCGTGCCGCCTTCCTTTCCGGATCCTGATCCAGTCTTTGAGCATCATCTCCATCAGACTGAACTTAGAGTGAGAAGCTTGCTACCAGACATGTTAGCAGGTATACTTTCAGATGCCAATCTTCTGAATGAAATTCGACGGAACCTCCAGCTTGATTTGCGGAATGCCATTTTCGAAGAGGCCACGCACAGGCGTCCCTCTGAATCCACAGCACAACCAGCAAATGGCGCCAATATCCCTCCCGCTGATCCCCAAGCAAGTCAGCAGCAGCAGCAACAACCGAATTGCAATCACGTCCCCACCCAACCTGTCCATATACATTACAATTACGGCCCCGCCAATCCGCCTCCAAATGCACAAGAGGCAGCTCCTCAGCCGAACCCGCCTGAGCCACAAAACAATGTGCGACAGCCAAACGAGACTAATAATGTCAAGCTCGACGTCCAACTCACCATCGACCCGCTGCTGAGAGCTGCGCTTGCTAAAAACGAGCCTGGCAACGAAGCCGCCGCAGAATCGCATGGCTCTGACCCCCAGCCACCGAAAAATAAAGCGCGTGGCGTGACTACTACTGCTGCAGAGTGCAGTAAGGGAAATACAATCTGGAACAAGGGTAAGCTTGTCATTATTTGCTAAAGCAGATCGTTAGACCGGGAGAGATATACTGACTATTGATTATCAATTAGTGCCGCTCTGCAGCACCCTGGGAGTGTGCAGTCTTGGTGCTGCTGTAGGACTTGTCTCTGGCGCTGTTGGGTTTACGGCTGGAGTTGCTTTCTGCTATTTCCATTAAAACTTGAAATGAAAATGAAACGAAACGGAATTGAATTGAATTGATGAGAAATGTGAAAAAAAGGGAAAATGAAGACTAATGATGTCATGATTGAATTTGATATGACTTTTATCTCCTTTTGTCCTGTTGCAGTTTGTCTGTTTTTTTTTGCTTCCTTCTTTTCCCCTTTCATGCTTTAGTTTCTCCGTTTCATGCTACATCTCACTGTTTGTTGTTGATTAGTTTCCGACTTTGCCTCTTTGACACCATCCCCCGGCTGCGTGAAGTCATGTCTAGTCTGCGAGTTTTGCAAGAAAAGTTAGTCCTCTGCTATGCTCCCCTGAATGATATTCCCGAAGTTATCTCAACTAGTAATACAGTTATCTGTCTCTGGGAATGGCTGTCCAATACTTCATATATGCAGGAAATGTGATTGGATTGTATCATGGAATATCAACGTAGTAGATAATGGAATATACAAAGAGCAGTTCTCGACCTCAAGAATTGTTAACTAGAGTACTTTGATCCATACAGCTCATCAAAATCAGAGTCTGTCACTATTGATAATAACTAAAACGAGTCTCTCAGCAAGAAAACCAATTCAGGCTGAAAAAAGGTACAGACAGGACATATAACTTTGAAATACACGCAAATCCGACGAGCAAATCGTTCACAACTACATACATACTTATCTCCCGGCTAATGAAAAAGGCAAAAAAATCTCCCGCTAAATCACTCATCAGATTCATAGCAAAAACCAATTTTTCCTCATCCAATCTCAGTTTCGATATCTGGCTCCCGTCCCGTCAGTCCGCCAGTGATCTTTTTCTTCACTTTCTTCAACGCAAACGCCGCTTCATCCTTTACAAACACCGCGTTACGCGCCGGTGCCCACTGCATGGGACCCCGAAGTTTACGCTTTTCAGTCCGTTTGATCTGCTTCTTGCCTATGCGCTGACGTCTGTCTTCCGCTGTTTCAAAGTCGCCTCCTCCCTGGGAACTCGTGGTCATGGATTCGATGTCTTTTATTTCCTCCTGTGAATGCTGGGAGCGGTCGGCTTGGGTCGCTGGTTCCCTTGGGCTATTTTCTCGGTTAGGATCCCGGTCTTGCGAATCGGAATCTTCGGAGTCTGACGCGGTAGAGGAGTCATCTGACTCTTCGTTCGTGGCCCGTTTGAAATCAGCGAGCTCATGTGGGTTGTCGCCGAAAGCTAGGGACCAATCCAGACCGTGCTCTCGGTACCACTTCTCTTTGCTGTCTTCTTCCTCTTCCTCTCCTGCGGATTGGCGTAGCACGTCTCTCTTGTCGATCAAGGATTTGTCGTGCAATTCCTTGATATTTTCTGGGACTTCTGCTACGACACGACGCTTGCGCACACCTTCGGCGATGCAAGCTTCCCATGCCTCATAAGTTTCTCGCATATTATCGTCAGCAATAAGGCTCTCGTGAGCTTCGCTTAAGCCTGGGCGGAACCGGCAGGAAAGCTGGAGCCGTCCAGCTATTGTCAAATCCTCCAAGCCAGGACTACGTTTGTATTCCTTGTTATCCTCTTTGATACAGTTCTGCGTCAATCGTCGTGAGTTCTTGGTTGTCCAGATTGGTATATCCAGAGCGGTATCCTCGTTATCAGCAATGTCATGTAACCAAATGACACAATAACCTGTAGTAGAGCTGTCCTGGAGTTCCAAGACCACCGCAGACCTATAGCGGTGCTGTACAGGCAGACGTGTGTTACGTTTCGACTCTTCAGAGCTCAACTCAATGTACACGCCACCTTCATTTTCGACCTGGTGACATGCGGATCGAGGGATTGAGGTAGAGCTTCCACTTGTTCGCAACTTCATCTTCCCAGTGTGATTAAAATCCTTCACGGTAATACGATCAGACACAATCTCGAAAGTGCCAACTTCCCATCCAAGGATGTGGCGTGGAAGTCGGGTTTCGACACCCCGAAAGAGTAACGACACACGAATGCGACCATATCCAATTCCGCCGTCCAGTGGATACCATCTTGTTACTTGCGATCGAGACTGTAGAATGTCTGAAAGCTTCAGAGGGACTACGCCAAGTATCGGATCATGTTGACGATATCTCTGGTCGCGAACCGCAATAGTGACAATAGCCGATCGCCAATCCCTGATGAATCTCTCTGTTCCTGCGTTGAAAATTGGTTTACTAGAAACCGCTTTCGCTCGTGTTCGATAAACCTGGCAAACGTTAGCTTTGACCTCTAACGCCTTACATTTATATGAAACTGACCAGTTGATCGTTTATTATAATCGTGCAATAACTTGTCGGCAAATGCTTCCCTTCCTCGTCCGTATTCTCGCCGTACTCTCTAGCGGGATCATATTCGTGGCCTTTGCGATTCTTTAACGTTCCTTTGATTCTTGCAAACTGCAGATTGACAATTTGATGAACCACCACGCTGCAGATTCCACTTGGCCAAACAGGGTCCGGCGGAGTGCACACAACGGCATTTTGCTCCTCGTTCAAGATGTTACCTGATTCATCCTGCAGTTTCGGATGATCTTGCATGTCCTCTGGAAGATCTTTATTTTTCCCGTCTGTTCGAAGCTCTGGTCGCATGCGCGGTTTGCCAAAGTATCCTACTTCCCAGTGCAACTCTCCTGGCATTTCCGATCCAGCAACCATTCCGCAGAGCTTGGAAACCATGTGGTACATTTTACCTGGGTGTTGCATCATTTTCTGAATGGACAATTCAATCTTACCCACAATATCATCGGCCGTGCTTCTGTCAGAATCCCACAATTCGATACTCAGCTGTTCGTCAGCTTTGATGATCTCTGGTGTCACTAAAAGCGCGGCTGATTCTTCCCACACAGGGTTGAGATCATCACAGATAACCCTGGTGCAATACATTGGTTTGCCGTATTTCGAAAAGGAAAGGTTGATATAAGGATCACTGCCTCCTCCGGCACTTCCACGTTTGTCCTGCTTGCTCAATCCCACAGCCCTATGAATTCTAACCCACAAAACGCCCACTGCTAGTGTTTCCTTTTGGATATCGTCACCTTGCAACAACTGGGCGAGATCGAGTGTCATAGACTTCGGTGCGACATAGAGGCTGGCTGCTGCCCCAATTGCATAGTTGACAAAATTGGAAATTATTGGCAAGTTCAAAATGTTAACTCCGCGTTTTACCATTGGAATACATCCCGCTCGAACATGTGGAAGCCCCATCAAACTGAAAGTCAAGGTCTTCGCAAATGGTGGTTGAGGCGTGAGCTGCACACGAATCCGAACAGTGCCAACGACTTCGATTAATTCTGTGAAGACTGGGAGAGGAATACCGAAAAGTCCTTTAATTCCAAGATAGAAGACCAGCATCATGTGCATGTTTTCCGCTTTAGCGGAAGATGAGTTTCCCGTTGGTTTGGCGTGATAAGCAAATGAGCATTCGATATTATAGGCTTCACCACCTTCTTCTTCTGCAGCTGCTTCTTCTTCGGGTTTACTTTTCAAATTCTCCTTTCGCATGCCGTCCGTTAAATTCTTCACGTGGCTATCCGGAAGCGATCTGAGACTCAGGATTCGAAATGGATTCGACCCTTGATCGATCTCAGCGACCCGAACGTTCTCGATAATTCCAGGCACAGATGCTTGCATGACGTCTTCGATGGTATCGGCGACACCTGCGAACATTTCAGGATCCATGAGGCCCCAAGCCACTTCAAGAAACCTATTAAGCCATTCCACAGATTCGGGCAGCAAATTCGCTGTGGCCTGAGAATATCAATTAGTGACCAATTCATTGCCTTTCCCAGAAACTTTTCCCTACCGTCTGTCCTCGGAGCGTTTCGCTGTGCCACTCCTGACTTCGTCCCTTTCGAATAACATCTTGAATCCAGAACCACACCGCGGATACAACACAGCAAGATAAAGGAAACATCCATTTTAGAGCTCCTCCGGCAAGCTTTCCGGCGATTAAAATCCCCCAAAATATTGCTATGCACAGTACGCCTCCACGTTTCTCCAGCGACTTGAACATTGGCTCATAACTAACGGACGGCGTGGGATGGAACAAAATATTTGTTTTCTCGCCATGGATTGGGACGTCAGAAGTGGTTCCCTCCGCAATTGGGTCCGGCGGCGCGGTGATATCTTGCTTGTGTTTATATTCACGCAATGATTGATCGGATTGAGTTTGCACAGTCTACTTCATAGTCAATACAAAACGCCCGTAGAACAGCGTTTGTGACAACTCACAATTGGTAAACCAAGATTCGCATTTGGGACCGTGATCTAGAACAATTGAATTTAGCTTCAGCATCTCTGGAATAGCTGCCAATATGCAAGGCACCTCACCTTAGGCTCCTTCACGGCCTTCATGAACTCCTTCCCGACATCGTCGATCTCGATATCTTTACCCGTTGTTGGATCCGTAACCATCCGCCTTCTGTTCTTCACTGACGGCACAGGTCGATGCGGAGAGGCGTCGGTATCCTGATATCGCTCTTGATGCTTCTGCTCCTGAGCCTGAGCTCCGGCAGCTTCATCAATTTGCTTGTCTCGATCCTTCTTATCCGTGTCCAGACTCTCCATGAACTGCTGGATTGTCGGGATTGGGTTCTCGGCGCTCCAATAGCCGCCGGGTTTCTTTTGCGAAGACATGGTTCAGGGATCGCAATGGCCAAAGAACTGCTAGTGACTGTATGTGCCCATGCGACATGGGAGCTTTTTGTCAGTAAGAAAATGGCGCCTGAGTGAGGAGGACAACAAGTAATGCCACTGGTATAGAGTAGGAGGGTCTAACAACGAACACGAAACAGAGAAGACAGTTCATGAAAGCCGATGCCCAAGAGGAAATTCATGAGCATCATGGCGGTATATGGGGGGTATATACTCTTTCGACGGTAGAGAGCTAAGGAAGTACTTTTGCCCTGTTTTAGATATCAAGTTCTGGACTCGATCACTACGTCATTTCTGCCATGCCAGAATAAGCGAGAAGGCAGCTCCATTGACGAATAGTGAAGCTCCAAGATAGTGATTTACTTTTCCCCAGTTTCAGGAAAACAGAATCACTTTAGATTTCGAAGTTTGAACTGCGGAAACTGTCGAAGGAGGGATTGCGCTGCTCATGTTGGCTGTTTTTCGTGACTGGCGCGGCAATTGCTGGCTTGATACTCGCTGGGATAGTTAATAATACTATGTAGTTAGCTTCCAATTGGGACAAAACGCGAGGAGCTGCATAGTGTATATATCAATATACGCTGCATTCAAGCTGAAAGAAGTCCAGGCGTTTTCTTCTTGACTAGCTCAGTATCAAAGCAAGCTAGATGCATGATTTTTGTCAGTGGATGTACTCCGTACTGTGCGAGCTCACTGCATTCCAGTATGGGCTGGCTGTACACGCAGCTGAGAGTTAATGGTAACTTTGTAACTAACTAATAGTTGTGGGTGTACGGAGTACTCGTAACTAACCAACTAACTAGTCTTCAAAGAGTTTAGTTAGTTACCGGCGGGCAAGCTTTAAGGTCACGTGAATCTTGGGGTTGAATTTGGAAGTTGGAAGTGATATCAACTCTCACAGTACCAACGAATCGAACCGTGAAACAGAAAACTTGAAGCAATATCTTTCAAAATAACTTTAATATGTCAAATACAGAGGAATCCCCAGCCCAGCAGGCCGCTCGTCTCCGACGAGAGCGCCGGGAGGCAAAAATCAGAGCTGGTGGTTCTGCAAGGTTAGACAAAATTACGAGCTTGAGTGGAAGAACTCCAGCCAGCAGTATGAACCCTGATCAAGCTTCATTGCTTCGAGGACTTAGAAAAGTTTAAGGACTAATGAAAAAAAAATAAACAATAGTGAGAGAGGAGCTTCCAAGTTCCATTAGTCCTGTCGACAACTCAAATCCAGAATCACAAACGCACCAACCATCTCGATCTGCCTCACCCCTCCCCAACACCACGGGTCAGTCAGCAGACAGCGTCGAGGCACAAGAAGCCTATTTACGAGCCTTACTTCGATCCAAGCAGCCGTTGGATCAGCCTCAAGAAGCAGATCCAACCGCAAAGCTTCTTAGCACGCTCATGGGTTTTGATTCCGCGTCGTCGGACGCCACTGGCGCAAGCGGAGCTGCGGCGCCACCGGCTGCGGATATTCTATCTGAAAATCTTACTACACTTGGCCTCCCATCCTCAGTAGCCAATTTCTTTACACAGCAGCTCCAGCCAGAATCGGCAGATGTTCAACGGAAGAATCGAATCTGGAAAGCACTTCATACGGTTCTCTCGTTTGTTATGGGGATCTGGTTGATTATCGCGTTGAGGGCGTCTATGTTGACCTATGGGGTTCATCCACCGCCTCCGGCTACGGCTATGAGTCCGTTCGTGCACTTCATTACAGCGGAGATGATATTGGGTGGAGCGAGGTTGTTGACGAATGCGGGAGATGGTCAATTGCGGACTGCGAGGCCGTGGATGCAGCTTCTGTCGAACATCATTAGAGATGGGAGGATAATTTTGTTTCTGCTGGGAATTGCATCATTGTGGATGAGGATGTCTGATGCAATTGGAACAAAATCATGAGGTGATGAATTAATATGTCTGCATACTACTATGATTGCTAGCACCCATTGATGTTCCTTGGGAGCACATGAACATTGTTTTATGAGAACTCCATAACAACTTCTCTAAACTATCCCTTAAACAGAAAAGAGATACATAGTATACAGTATTCTGCATTGGGTGTATGAAAGCCCTCTTCTTTGCTGCTGATGCTTTCATTACGACTTTACCGCCAAAAAGAGGGTGCACCTTGTAACTGCACCTCAAGCATGCATGACTCAGTACCCAACTCCAATTCTCTACAGTTGGTACGCTTGCTATATTTAGCTGGCATACAACCTCATCCTGAACGGCTATTGTATTTATGTTGGAATATTCGTATGGCGCGACCAAGGAATGCAGAGGTGCATATCAACTAACCACAAGCAGCCACGAAATCATCGTGAACCATGGATTGATTGAGAATTGGAGGTTGTATGAACAAAGGTCATATGCTGCTGTTGAGGATTATCAAGCTGGGGGATGATCTGGGGAAAAGGCTTCGAGAATCAAAGAATAACCACTGAGCATGTCAATTACTTTAGTCGTTTCTCTGTAGACGGAAGTGTCATTTAAAATGCATTTGGCTAGAGCTGTCCACGATATTCTGCCAGCTATTTATGCTTAATTGCAGCTCAACACCTCTTACTAGTCATAGTTAATGGCTGGCCTGTCACAGAAGAAACAAGCTTGAGCCATGGAAATCAGTCAATCTCAATTCTAACACTATGGTATATGCTTTTGAAGTTTGAGGAGAGTGGATCTTAAACATGCAGAATAAACTGGCCTTGTGCTGCTATAGTTAACTACTCCATATGTAACTCTCTGTACTTCAATGTATGTTGATCCACACCGATCAATACTACAGTAGTGATTGTGTAACACTTGTGTTACTACGTGTGATGATGGTTATCAAACCAACAACCCGACCATCAAGAATAGTGACTTGGAGTATCGTTTACAAAACAGCGGACTTGAAAAGGCTGCCTAATGAACGGGATCATACAGAGCAAGTACACGCCTACCCACAGTCGTGGCTGTTCAATGAAGGGGAACACAGGGGGAGCCTTACTTCGTGACAAGATTGTATCTATAGGTACTATGCAGAATGTAACTTCTACAGCATGGATACATACATATAACTAACTAGTGGATCGAGCCTATGGATCTTCTTGTTGCGAAGGGCAAGTGGAGAAATGAAATTCTGCCTTCGAATACTCCGTATTCCCAGAAGCAATATCGAAACCACATGGAATTATGTAGTTCTATTTGAGTTATAACAGCGGGAAATATTCCGGTGACCTAGGTTAGAGAGGTAGCTTTTCTCGGGAACACCTTGTTTGACACCGTATACATGCCCTATACGAGTTGCAAACCGGAGAAATGGAACCATGGCGATATCTGCACTCCAGCGCTGATAGGTGCCCTGCGCCAGAACTCTAACTAACTAAGCTGGGGGGAAATGGCGCGGGGTGTTAAAAATAAAAAGTCAAAAAAGCACAAAAATTTCCTGAGGCTGCAGATGCGCGCACGAGTCACTGACCCTGTAGCACACCCAGTTTAAGACCTCTCGTACTAACTTGACTCAGGACTGTCGGGTACAGCGTCTTTTGAGCATGCTTGGCTCTTAATACGGCTATCAGCTTGCTGCTAAGTTACTATACCTATGTACTCATCAATCTGCCGACAAGTGACCCCGCTACAAGTTACGCGCTTGTATGCATTGCAACTGCAGAGTTACATACCTGTACTCTTCCAATTATTCCCCAGATTGCCCCCCTTCCAGTGGCTGTGAACTGCCTTGGACGTGCGTTCGGAGTTCTCCAGGACAAGGGTCTCTCCTTTTAGAGACATTGGTGCATAGAGCCGCGAGCCGCTCTTTTGCTCTCTTTCAAGTACTGTACATACATACTATATTCATTAGTACATATGTAAGTCGTATATTCCCTCCTTCCCTCTGTTATCTTTCCTTCTCAACTCTTCCCCTCCCATGGTTGTTGCCCTCCCCGCACTTCACTCCCTTCATAACACATCAGGACCGTCAATTTCAATGAATGCTAACTTCTCCTTGCTTATGACAAGATAAATGCTGGTTTGCCTTTCACTACACCATCCTGCAAGCCATTCAACCTCCTCCAGACGGCCTCCGTGGTGCCGATCTCTAATCCCGATCCACTGTCGCCATGACTGAGACTTCTGTTGAGCCTCCAAAGGCCCCTGTGGTATGAACGCCCTTTGCAGCATTTTCTGTATCTGGAACCTTGATTGGAACCGATCTTGGGCTCTTAGCTACGAACCTCTGCTGAGATGCTGCATTGGGTGTTGTGATACTGATTTTGTTGGATGCAGGTCGCAGAGGCCCATTTGGTGGATACCTTCCATGTCCCGCAAGCGTTTTATAACAATCACCCAACCAGACCCCATTTGAGGGACCTGGACGAGTATAAGCAGCTCTATCAAGAATCGATTACTGATCCTGACACGTTCTGGGCCCGTATGGCCCGAGATCTGATCACATTTGAAAGGGATTTTGATAAAACTCACATGGGTTCCTTTGAAGGAGGGGATAACGTATGGTTTGTTGGCGGCCGACTAAACGCATCATACAACTGCATTGATCGTCACGCATTCAAGAACCCGAACAAAGTTGCGATCATCTACGAAGCCGATGAGCCGGACCAGGGTCGACAAATTACCTTTGGCGAACTGTTGCGAGAGGTGTCCCGACTGGCCTGGGTGTTGAGGCGCCAGGGTGTCAAGAAAGGTGATACCGTCGCCATCTATCTTCCTATGATCCCCGAAGCTATCGTTGCGCTTCTTGCATGCGCTCGCATTGGCGCCATTCATTCAGTGGTCTTTGCTGGTTTCTCTTCAGATTCTTTGCGCGACCGAATCCTGGATGGCCAGTCGAGATATGTTATCACGACTGATGAGGGAAAGCGTGGTGGAAAGGTCATTGGAACCAAGAAGATTGTAGATGAGGCTTTGAAACAATGTCCAGATGTTGTGAATTGCATTGTTTTCAAGAGAACTGGTGCAGATGTGCCATGGACCAAGGGGCGTGATTTGTGGTGGCATGAAGAGCTTGAAAAGTACCCAAATTATATCTCGGCTGAGCCAATGGATTCTGAAGATCCGCTTTTCCTTCTTTATACCTCTGGCTCCACTGGAAAGCCAAAAGGTGTGATGCACACAACTGCGGGATATCTTGTTGGCGCTGCATCTACTGGCAAATATGTCTTCGATATTCACCCTGACGACCGCTTCTTCTGTGGTGGTGATGTTGGATGGATCACTGGACACACCTACGTTGTCTATGCTCCGTTGCTTCTGGGATGTGCTACTGTGGTCTTTGAGAGCACTCCAGCCTATCCAAATTTCTCCCGCTATTGGGATGTTATTGTGAAGCACAGAGTAACACAGTTTTATGTGGCACCCACGGCGTTGAGGCTTTTGAAGCGTGCAGGTGACCATCACATCCATCATGAAATGAAAGACTTGCGAATCCTGGGCTCAGTGGGTGAACCAATTGCTGCAGAGGTGTGGAAGTGGTATTTTGAAGCGGTTGGAAGGGAGGAAGCTCATATTGTAGATGTTAGCGGAATACTTGCCTCTTAGATGCTTGTGCATCATGTCATCTTGAATGTTATACTGACGGTTTATGCAGACCTACTGGCAAACCGAAACTGGATCACACGTTATCACTCCATTGGGCGGCATCACTCCAACAAAGCCCGGAAGCGCGTCACTTCCCTTTTTTGGTATTGACCCAGCCATCATCGATCCCGTCTCGGGTGAAGAAATCTTTGGCAATGATGTGGAAGGCGTCCTTGCTTTTAAACAACCATGGCCTAGCATGACTCGCACTGTTTGGGGTGCTCATACACGTTACATGGACACATATTTTAATGTCTACAAGGGCTACTATGTGAGAATTCCACCAATTAATGGACAGTGGTTTTCGTCTCATTTTCTGACACATATGTAGTTCACCGGTGACGGTGCCGGACGTGACCACGAGGGTTACTACTGGATCAGAGGCCGGGTAGATGATGTTGTGAACGTGTCTGGCCATCGTCTTTCAACTGCTGAGATTGAAGCAGCTCTTATAGAACACCGTGAGTGATTATTAGTCTGCATTGGCAGCCTGATGAGACTCACTTATGGTTAAATAGATTCAGTTGCTGAAGCTGCCGTGGTTGGTATTGTCGATGAGCTGACTGGACAAGCTGTGAATGCGTTTGTGGCGTTGAAGAGTGGCAAGGATAATAATGATCAGGTCCGAAAAGAATTGATTATGCAGGTCCGGAAGTCTATTGGCCCGTTTGCTGCACCAAAGGCCGTTTTTGTGGTTGATGACCTGCCGAAGACACGCAGTGGGAAGATCATGAGACGTATTTTGAGGAAAATTCTCAGTGGTGAGGAAGATAGTCTCGGTGATATCTCGACGGTAAGGTGGACTTCTTTCCTTCTTCCCTTCTGAGATCCCTCCTTTCATCGACACCTGGGCAGTGCTGACCATTGATGTTCTTGATAGCTGTCTGATCCTACCGTGGTTGCTAGGATCATTGATACTTTCAAGGCAACCAAGGAAGCACTGACGGCTTCCGCTGCTGCTGCCACAAAAAATGCGACGAGAACCACCTCGGCGTAATATTTGAAATGAACTTGATGAGTACATTGCTGCCGACTCAAGCAGGGTAGTCAACTGGACGCTAGCCAGTTTGCTAGAGTTGGCTGTCCCGTAAGGAATTCATGACCAGAATCGCTTTTGCGCTGTTAGCATCATGCATTTCTCGTTTTGTGGCATGCGTTCCAGAATACCCTGAAAGATCTGTGTTCGTTTACGTGTATGGATGGGCTTGTTGTATCCAAGAGTTGTGTTCGGTTATTATATATATGTGTAACTAGTTACATGTTCACTGCTGAAATTCGTATCTTTTATTTTTATCCGTTGGACTTTGATCACCAGTTTCAGGAGTGCTTACAAGTCGAATGTTGTTGTTGGTAGAGTTAATCTCGGTAAAACTATATTCCGTAAACAAATTCTATCACGTGACATATCTTCGGGCACGGCGGTGCGCCACCGAGTGTCTTACATAAGAACGACCCGGCCGTTGCCACATTCGGTTAGGCAGCACCACAAGGTGAGATCGCGCTGCTTTTCTTTTGCTTGAGGTCAGTTCGCCTTTTTCGCCATATAAACCCAACCTCCCTTCATCCTCCAACTGCTCTCTACAGCACATCATTAAGAGCTGTTCGTCCTCTGTTGTTTTTCACATTCTTTTTTTTGCTTTGGCTTGTAATCTCCTACAGATACGGATTTCCTCAGTGCAGGATTCATTTTCATTGTCTAGCTGTCAAGACACCGAGTCGCGACTACGTTTATTTTATGTTGCACCTCACGAGTTTCTCACCTTTCATGGCTTAACGACATCAGAGCTAGGAGGGACCATTGAACTGATCGTTTTCGAGTCCTGATCCGCCCAGCATGTCTGGCTTCGGCACTGGTACCGGCTTTGGGGGCTTTGGCTCCAGTAATCAACAGCAAAATACTGGTTTTGGAGCTGGAACTGGTTTCGGGACATCTGGAGGTACAGGTAGGTTTTCTCTTACTTGTTCAGTTTTTCAATCACGCTATGCGGCGCTATCGCGGGGCTATACCTTGCTCTACACTCCTCTGGCGGATCGACTGGATCTTGCTGTGTTAAAGCGGGCAAAAAGAAAACACAACTTTAGCGACTCAACGGCAAAAGCGAAAGATCCTGCGCAGATGCCTGCCGGCAGAAGCATATAAGAGGAGACTCGCAACAAAGTAGCAGTCTGACGCGGATGGTCCATTCGTCTAGGCTTCGGATCTGGGTCATCGTCCTCCCCGTTTACCACCACTGGCAATACTTTTGGTGCTTCCGGCGGTTTTGGAACAGGAGGTGGTACGTTCTGACAATCACATCTACTTTGCTGTGATGAACGAAGACCTATTCGACTCTGGTTCTCGGAAGACTCGATTATCGCTTCCCCTGCCGTGAGATATTTTGGGAGTCGTAACGGTCTTTAGCATTGGTTTCTGCGAACGTGCTGAGGAGCTGAGCTGGTTAGACGCGCGCATTCTACAGTCAGACCAGGAATATTCTAGCTGTCTCTGGCAATACGACAACGCAGACGTGCTATATAAATGATGTTTATATTATGCGGTTGTGATTTTTGCAGGCTAACAATTTTCTTTACACTTAGGTTTCGGTGCTTCTAATACGCAAACAAACCCCATGTTTGGAGGTCAGAATAAAGGATTTGGAAGTACTGCGACAACTACTGGAGGTAGTATGTTCGGGACAGGAGCAAGCGCGTTTGGTAACACCGGGTTTGGAACTGGGAGTTCCTTTGGCACCACAGCAGGTACAGGAACTGGTGGTGGCATGTTTGGTAGTACTCAAACTACTGGATTTGGAGCTGGTGGTCAGCCAAGTAGTCTTTTTGGCGGAGGGACCACAGGTGGTACAGGTTTTGGAGGTGGCGCTGGGTTCGGAAGCGGTACAGCTTTGGGTGGCAATGTTCCTCCTCCTAGCGGCACTGCAAATCCGCCGTTCAGCGCCTTCGAGGAAAAGGAACCCAGTTCTTCAGTTACCTGTCACTACCAAAGCATAAGTTGCATGCAGCCGTACCTAAAATATTCCTTTGAAGTATGTTGCCTTGCATTCGATTCTATTTCTTTTTGTTTACGTTTATGCTAACCTTAAGCCAGGAACTTCGTGCTGCGGATTACGACCAGGGGCGAAGATATGGCAATGCCAGCGGTCAAGCCGGTGCTTTTGGCGCAGCGGCCTTTGGGGGGTTCCCACAAACTACCGGCGGCTTTGGCACTCAGGCTACTACTAGTCCCTTCGGGACTGCTACAACCGCTCCCTCGGCCTTTGGTCAACCAGCAACTACAGGTTTCGGTGCTAGTACTTCGACAAACCCATTGTTTGGAGGTACGAAGCCGGCCACTTCATTATTTGGCCAAACTCCAACATCTCAACCCACTGGATTCGGTACCGCTGCGACAGGCACTGGAGGGTTTGGTGCTACGACCGGTACTGGTGGTGGCCTCTTTGGCAGTCAGCAAGCTAAGCCTGGATTCGGTACGGGCACTGCTGGCACTGGGTTCGGCGGATTTGGTCAAGCTGCCACGACCAGTGCCTCGCCATTTGGCGGCACTACAGCTGCCACTTCTCCTTTCGGTCAACCACAGCAAACAGGGTTTGGGGGCTTTGGTCAGCCTCAGACAAGCCAACAAACTAAACCAGCCTTTGGGGGATTCGGAACTGCTGCACAGCAGCAACAGCAACCAACTGGCGGAGGCATGTTTGGAGCTTCAACTACAACTACAGGAACCCCTGCATTTGGAACCACCCTTGGTCAACAGCAAGGTGGCACATCAATGTTCGGAGGCGCTACTGGACAGCCGGGCGCAGCTCCAAGTACTTTATTCGGCGGCCAGCAGCAACAGCAAGAACAGAAGCCGAGTCTTTTTGGAGGCCTTGGTGCAGGAACTTCGACGACCGGTACCGGCGCGTTTGGCGGATTTGGTGCCCAAACTCAAGCGCAACAAGGATCGAGCTTATTCGGAACCGCTAGTCAACAGCAGCAGAAACCTAGCCTTTTTACCGCAACAACCGGTCAGACTGGTGGCTTGTTCGGAACTCAACCCAGCGCGCCTCCTTCCGGTGGTGGCGGCGGCTCGTTGTTCGGTCTCGGCGGCACTGGCCAGGCTATGCAGCAACAACCAGCCGCTGGTGGGTTAGGTATGGGCACATTAGGAACTGGGAGTATGTTTGGAGCTCCTCAACAACAAGCGCAGCAACAACCCCAAGCTACAGGCCTGCAAGCGTCGCTTTTGGAAGGCAATCCTTATGGTAGCCAGTCAATCTTTTCCGGACTGCCAGCACCCAATGCGCCTTCCCTCGGACCGTTGGCCACACCACTATCTGCCAGCATTAAACAAAAACAACGAACACCGTTACCCATGTATAAAGTTTCTCCCAACGCTGCCAATCGCCTAATCACCCCTCCAACCCGCCAGGGGTATGGGTTTTCCTATTCGACATACGGCACCCCGTCCAGCTCCGGTAGTACGCCAGTAGGATTGGGAAGTACTTTGTTGAGCAGAAGTTTCAACGGAGGAAGCCTAGGACGCAGCTTCAGCAAAAGCCTCTCCGCAAGTAGTCTTCGCAGATCATTTGAACCAGAAGCAGAAAGTATTCTATCTCCAGGAGCTTTCTCTGCAGGCAGTTCGCGATATCCGGGCTCGAACTTGAAGCGTTTGACAATCGACCGGAGTCTTAGAACTGATCTATTTTCACGCTCTGCAGGATCCTCACCTTCCATCACGAATGGCGACAGCACTCCACTGCAGCCTAGTAAGCTTAAGAAAAGAGTTAGCTTTGAATCCCCTGCAGACAAAGAGGAGTCAAGTGGTAAGACAGCTGGGGCTCTTGTCCGCGTTGAGTCCGAAACTCCTGAGCCGCGACCAGAAGAATTAGGTTTCTTACGTTCAACCAGAAAGCAACAAGTTCCTGTCGCTGAACCTAACGGAACGAAAGGTGCTGCTGTTAAGGGCTTGCCTGATATACATCCTGCTGGAGAGACGAACCATCAACCTGAAATGGAACAAGTCCGAGGAAAAGAACTCGCAGTCGTCCCAGAAGATCGAGAACAAGAGGAGGCTGTTACTCCGGACAAATATGCAGGGGTAAAAGTCCCAAAGAGAGACCCTCTACCTGGAGAATATTGGATGAAACCTTCTCGTGAGGAAATTAATAAAATGACACGCGAGCAGCAGAAACAGGTCGCCAACTTTACAGTGGGTCGTGCAAATTGCGGCAACGTCACTTTCAATATGCCTGTTGATCTGACAACTGTTAATCTCGATGATGTGATGGGTACAATTGTTAAAATCGGATTACGTTCAATTACTGTATACCCAGAAGAGGGCAGTAAGCCTCCGCGAGGCAAAGGCCTCAATGTCCCAGCCACCTTGATAATTGAAAACTCATGGCCGCGTGGCCGAGATAAAAAAGCTCCCTCACCACTGACTAGTGGACCTCTCTTTGATAAACATGTCGAACGCTTAAGACGAGTCACGAACACCGAATTTGTCGAGTATCGCAAGGAAACCGGAGTTTGGATTTTCAAGGTTCCGCACTTTACTACGTATGGGCTTGATTATGACGATGACGGTGAAGCCGAAGGCGAAGGTGAGACTTTTGATCAAAGCACTATGAGTGCTTACCCTGACATGGTCACTCCAAAGGCTCAAACTCCCTCGCATCATCTCAGTTCTGAGTTTAATAACTCGACCATTAGCGTCGACGATTCGTTCGACTCAATGATGGGAGTAGACGACACCTTCGAATTCAAGAAGAAAGGTTTAGTTCCTGGCACATTCACTAATCACGGTACTAATACCAATTTGATATCTTTTGAGTCGGATGAAGAGCAAGAGTCTTTTTTACAGGGAGGCTCCGCGGGTTCGGGTTCTGAAAATGGATATGACGAAAGCGATGGTCATAGCACTATCACATCGGAACTTGAATCAGACAGGGACGAGACGATGGACATGGCTGGTGCATTTCCCGTTCCTGACTATACCGCGGAGCAATCTTTCCCACCAATCAGCCCCCAGAAATCGAATTTCGGACAGTCGAGAATCGAAAACGTTAACGAGTTGCATCTGAACTTGAGTGGAAACTGGGCGGAGCAGCTGCAACGTACTATTAGTCCACGAAAACAAGACCGGCAGGCACTACGCGAAGTTCAAAACAATGTCTTTGCAGATAGACAGAATGCGGATGATACTCCAAAGGCAAAGTCTTCAGACGATAAGGATAAGGGATTTGCCACGAGTATCGATCTTATGAATTCGCTTTTTCGACCGCAAAAAGGCAGCCCGCGAAAAGCTCAGCCAGCAAAAACCCAGAAGGGCTTTGAGGTTTGACCCTCTTTCCCTTTTCTCCTTTGTTTTCATCCCTTTTTCTGCGTATTGTACTTAAACCCTTCGCATCGAAATTCATGTTTCACCTGTATGTAATCGAAAAATTCAAGGACTATTATACTAAATTTTTTCTATGTCTTTTAGTGGCCATATGCTAAGAAACCCAAAACATTCGCCGGAAAGCCTGGTGATATGTCTGAACCTGATGCCAGCTTTCATAAGTCATTTAAACCCAGATGGGCGAGCTTGAATATGCTTATTCTCCCTGGGTTTGACTCTTCGTCAATGACGGATGTGGATTCTGATGAACCTGCGATTGCATTTTATAAATTCGAAGACTGGAAGGAGGTTTGTTTTTCAAAAATTATTTGACTCGTCAATACCTGGCTAACGATTTCATAGAATCAAGACGCTCTACTTCTCCAAAAGGCTCGCTCATCAATAAACCTTGTGGATAACTTTCCTTTTGCTAATTTATTTGTCGCTGATTTTCTTCCATTCATCGACAGCGTGCAGGGAGATTCTGCGGAGAACGAGTTAGAGCGACGGGTGTGGCAATTGATGTATATTCTGTTTAACGATGATATTCAAGATGATATATCAGCAGGGGTTCCAGAACACCTACGCAAGCAATATCTCCACCGCATCAAGAAAGATCGACTCAGTTTGTTGTGGGAGAATATCATTCGTCAAAGCCAAGATGTTGATATCGAGACAATTGCGGCTCCAGAAGAACGTGCGATGGCATATCTTTGTTGCCACAGAGTCGAAGATGCCTGCAAGACGCTTATCGATAGTGGAAACCCACATTTGGCGACGCTGCTTTCTCAGATTGGACGCGACGAAACAATTCGTAAGGATATGAAGGAGCAAATTGAGTCATGGCGCAACCACAGTGTGCTTTCCGAAATGACTGAACCCATACGTGCACTATATGAGCTGATTGCCGGTAATTGTCTTCGTAGTGAAGGCAAACTAAACGCAGCCATCGAAGATCGAACTTCGAGTTTTAGCATCTCCGAAAGATTCGGACTTGATTGGATACAAGCATTTGGCCTTCGATTATGGTACGCTATTGGGGAGAACGATCCCATTGAGGCTGCCGTTGCCCTATTTCACCATGATATTTGCCATGGAAATGAGCCAGCTTACCCGAGTTCAATGCTTGGTAACGATCATGCACAGTTTCGTCCCGTTAATCATTCACCTGATCGCGAATCTCCTCTCTGGGTCATTCTGAAAGCTTTCACGGTTGCCATGCATAATGGAAATCATGCTGAAATTGAACGAATTCGCATGCCGGAAGATATCATGCCTGAAGCGGTTGCTGGTCACGGACTACACAATCGGCTTTCGTTCCAACTATTCCATCATATCTGCAAAGTAACCAGCCGGTATAATGCACTTGCTATTGACCAACATCGCGCAGACCAGCTTACGCTCAATTATGCGTGGGAGGTCGCGTCATCTAATGACTACGGTCCGGCATTATTCGTTCTGTTATACCTCAGCCGTGCTGTCGACCGTGAGCGCAGCATCAAAGAGATGCTAAGCCAATTCGCTGCCTGGCTCCCTACACCGCTATTAGAAGACGGATCATCAAGTATCATGTGGAAATTCATCACTGAGGAGCTTCGTATTCCTAGTGCATGGGTTTGGGCCGCAAAGGCGCTCTTTGCGCGCTTTGAAGGAGATTCGTCCTCCGAAGTTGAGTGTCTTATCCACGCCGAGCACTGGAACGAGGCGCATGGCACGTTTTGTAAAGTGGTTGCTCCAAGGACAATAATCCGACGTGACTATGCTATGCTGAAACAGTTAATTGAGTCGTTTGGTGAGAATCCGGAAATTAAGATTCGGGATTGGTCGCAGGAGGGTGGGATGTACCAAGATTTTCTGGCTTTGGTGGATGCGCCTGGGATCCGGAAGGATAAAGCTGTGTTGAAGAGGCTTGCTGGTACGCTGATAAGTGTGGGCGAGAAAGTTGAAAAGAGTACAATGGCGAGTTTTGAGGAGAAAGTTGCACTTAGGGAGATTGGGCGCTTGGTTGCTGGATGGTGCACGAAAGATATGGGAAATGTAGGTTTTCTTCTTCTTCTTCTTTTAGTTTTTGACTCTCGCCTTGTGAGTCGAATGTGTATTTTAGCCATTTTGTTGCTAATGATTTTTATTCTTTAGATTGTCCAGTCGGCTGACATACTCCGTCTTCCAATGACTCGAGATGCGAGACGCGTTTATGCGGCGGAGGTTAGCAAGCAGTACTACCGGGCTATTATGGCTAGTGGGCTGGTTAACGAATGAAAATGGGTGCAAAGTATGGGAAAAAGAATGCTCATGTATGACGTGATGGAAGCCTCGATTGAACGAAAATAAGACAAGGACATTTGCTCTGCTTTTTGTCAATCAATATCGGGGCGTCCCGGATGAGGCAACTACTTATTTTGTCTTCTCTTTAATACTTTGTGTGTTTTCAAAATTGATTTCGAGCCCAAGCCCCAGTTCATAGTTCCTTGAGCGCTGCTCCATTAGGGAGTAGAAAATTCATTCTAGGTAGCAAAGTAGGTAGTGAAATGAAACAATATTCAATCCATTCTTCCTGTCTGCCTAAGCTTCGGCGGTAAACAAGCTTCAGATGTTAATTTTGATTGATTGTACAGTATAGGAATCTACAGCAGAGAATAGGTGCACACAAAGAGTATATAACAAAGAAGAAGAAGAGTGTGCAGCGTCAATTGAAGAGGATAAACACGATATTCGCACCTCGATTCAGAAGAACTTTGTTGTAATGTATCTCAAGTTTTAACGAACATCCCAAACAAGGTACGAAAGCATCATCATCATCAGCCTACTGCCCCGGAGAAATAAGTTTACCCGCATCCCGCGCTGAAGGATCCCAACCCCCAGCAAACGCAGATTTTCCACCATGTTGTTGGGCATATTTCTGTATTCTCGCTTCAAGCTCTGGTCTAAAATGGCGAATCAAGCCCTGGATGGGCCAGGCGAAAGCCTCACCGAGGGCACAGATGGTGTGGCCTTCAACCTGCTTGGTGAGTTCCTGGAGCATATCGATTTCACGCTCGCGGGCCTGGCCGCGTTCGAAGCGCTGCATGATCTGCATGGTCCATTTGCTGCCCTCGCGGCAGGGTGTGCATTGGCCGCAACTTTCGTGCCTGTAGAATGAGGAGAGGCGGGAGATGGCGCGGACGACGTCGGTGGATTTATCCATCACGATGACGGCGGCGGTTCCGAGGCCCGATTGAGAGTCCTTGAGGGCGTCGAAGTCCATGATTTGGTTGTCGCAGATGTGTTTGGGGAGGATGGGAGTGGATGACCCACCGGGGATAACGGCGAGGAGGTTGTCCCAGCCACCTCGGACACCACCGCAATGACGGTCAATGAGCTCGCGGAGAGGGATGGACATCTCTTCTTCGACGGTACATGGGTTGTTGACGTGGCCGGAAATACAGTAGAGCTTCGTTCCCTGGTTGCGTTCGCGTCCGAACGAGGCAAACCATTTACCTCCGCGACGGCAGATTGTTGGTGACACAGCGACGGTTTCCACATTTGTCACAGTGCTAGGACAGCCAAACAGACCAACTGCAGCTGGGAACGGAGGCTTTAAACGAGGTTTGCCCGCCTTCCCTTCGATGGATTCGATCAGAGAGGTCTCTTCACCGCATATGTAGGCGCCCATGCCACGGTGCATGTAAATATCGAAATCGTAACCAGAGCCGCAAGCATTCTTTCCAATCAAGCCAGCTGCATACGCTTCATTGATCGCACGCTGTAATATAGTAGCCTCGTCATAGAATTCTCCGCGAATGTAAATATAAGCAGCGGTAGCATTCATCGCACGACCAGCTACAAGGCATCCTTCAACAAGCTTATGCGGATCCTTGCGCATGATTTCCCGATCTTTGCATGTCCCTGGTTCGCCCTCATCAGCATTTACGACGAGATATCGAGGCCGAGAGTCCTTGTCCCAATCTTTGAAGTTCATAAAAGACTAAGCGATCACGACCCTCCAGGGTTAGTATCACCATCACCACAAGCCGCCCTAATACGACTGAAACATGTAGAGCGTCATACCCATTTCAATCCCGAAGGAAATCCAGCACCTCCTCTCCCTCTTAATCCAGAAGCCTTGACTTCAGAAATGATCTAAAACCAAGACCGTCATCAATCAGCATTGCGCAGTATCGAGAGAGGGAGCCAAGCATCATACCCAATCATGGCCCTTCAGCAAAATCTCCTTCGTCTTATACCAATCCCCACACTTCATCGCACTCTTCAAATCCGGTCCATGCCTCCCGTATAAATTCTGAAATATGCGATCCTGATCCTTCAATCCTCCATGGACTCTGGGCGGAGGCACCGCAGCGGAGCTCTGAACTGTAGCATATTTGCGCTGCTGTGGTGCCTGCGGTTGCTGCAGTTGTTGCTGATGACCCGATGGTTTCTGTGAGGATGTGAGGCGAGAGGTGCTGGTGGCGGTCGCGGCACTTGCGGATGAGACGGTGCGCGAGGAGAGGTGGGAGATGGAATGGGTTGTCGGAGCCACCGCCACCCTGGAAATCATGATGGGCTCTTATTTTTCCGTTCCTGAGCTCCAATTGAGCGATGGTTGGAGGTGGAAGTCGAGTAGAAGGTCGTCGTCGTTGGTGATATTGTCGTCTCGCCTGATTGGCACGGGTTGAATGAATCACGTGATGTAACCAGTGCCGATTCAAACCTCAACGTCACTTTTCGAATCGAATGGTTGATGTCTGAGATTCACAGATATAGAGGATTAAACAAGGGTTTCTTGATGGAAGAAATTGTAATGCATGTCATTTCTAAGTATGCGTGTGCCGTATCTGTCTTTTTTTTGCTCCTTTAATCTAATATCTGTCTACTTTTCAATCACTAATTCTTGAGTCTCACCTGGCAGCTTCAGGTTGCATAGGGAATGTAGAGATAAGTATCGAATGGCATTGGCTTCGATGCCGACTCTGCATCCGACAAAAAGGATAGCGGGTCTCTTGCTAGGTCTACACTCTCCTCTTTGACGGTTAGCCAAGCCCATCGCATCCGGTTCCCAGATAACCAGTTCATCTGGTCATCAGCCTTCCACCTGCGAATGAGCGGCTCCAAAGGAGAAAACAATCCGTCCTTGGTGCGCCGTGTGGCTGTGAAGACTCCCTCTATCCGGTCTAGCAAGTTCTCGATGTCATCGTCCTCAAGAAGCCAACGCACAGCTGCTGGCGGCTCTGCATAATGCTCGAGCAGAAAAGGGATCCATTTCTGGAGACGCCCTGTAAGAATACTGTGTTTATCGTCCTCGGATACCTTTTCGGTTTTATCGATATTTCGGTAAGCAGCGGCGCAAAAACACAGGAAAATGGTATAGGTCAACTTCACCCCAGTCGAATGTGGGGTTTCATTCTGAGGGTCACTCATAGCTTTGATAATGCTTCTAATGCAGGTCCTAAATGGTTCTTCTGCATTTTTTGTTAGGGCTTGCGAAACATCGTCTCCTTGAAACAGCTCTCCACCGTGTTTTAGCACCGAAAGCCGATTCGCGATTAACCATCGAATCCTCTCCTGGGCATTTTTGTCAAAGCGTTCTTTAGGCAAAGCTTCTAGAAGCATATTGAGGTGTGTGGGCAACTGTGGTGATAAGCTCTCTTGGACTCTCGCCCGTAACAAAGTCCATTCAGCAATCGCGATCGCACCCTCTGATTGGTATAATTGAGCTTCCCTATAGAGTTTTGCATTGCGTTGCTTCGTATTTTCGGGCTCCTTGCCGAAACATGGGCTGGCTTTCAGTGCTAAAATATTGCTCATCAACCTCATAATCATCTGGCCGAGACCCTCCAAAACGCAATGAGAATTGCCATACTTTTCAATTGGAACGTATATTCTGTTCTTCTCGATTTGCAGGTCCACCAATTCTCGGTCATTGGCTGACATTACCGTCATCGCATCAAATAATGGCAACGAAAAAACAGACGTCTCCAAGGTCCTAATTTGTTCTGGCAAGGGATAGAAAATATTGTATATATAGTATCTCTCCTCGTCTGTGCTGTCTTTCGACACATGAAAATATTTCTGTTGCTCCTTTTTCGCCATAAAGAAAGGACTGTTTGCTGGAGGTTTTAGACTTATCTCACGGTAGTCGCAAACATTTCCGGGAATGCAAAATCCGTAATTTAGCAACACTAACAGGTCAGTGGCCATTAAAAAAAGAAAAAAAAAAAAAGGCATTCCTGAACATACAACGTTCATTATTCCGCGGTCCATAGTTATTAGGAACTTCTTCTCCTGGCATGAGGGTCTTATGCACCATGAGACCAATTCTGTGCTGCGTAGTCCTCCATTCCACCTTTGCTAGGGGCTGGTGATTGGTCATATCAAGCAACGGCACCAAAACAGAGAAGTCACCACTTGCTTCAAGGAGTGTTCGAAGGTCGCTGAAGTAGTCCTTGAGGATTTCTGATGTAAACGCACGGGATATAATGATTGAAGACGCCCAAAGGAAGAGCTCCCTGCGACTTTTCTTTAGTGCTATTCGTCAACAAATCTCAATCCCCAGCACAGCTTACCATGTGTAATCCTTGGTATTCTTATTTGGAAACTCTTTGAGCAAACGCAATCCCACCTCGTACCTGGTCTTTAGCTGATCTAGGAGACTATTCCGCAGCTTGAGCAAATTAGTTCCTTCAAGCCACTCCAAATCATCGCCGCTGTAATATTCAAGCCTCGTAAGCTGACTCTCGTCTGGCAGAGATCGAATATATGGTGCCCAAAATGATTCATCCCCCAGAAGATACTGGTCCATTAGGAAAAAAGCCAATGCCGCCCCTTCCTTTACTGCCGAAAGAAAATCTGGCGAATATATGAACCCATGCGGCGGGACTCCCTGAATCAAATTCTCCAGGTTCATAACAGACATGGTTGCTTGTACCGGGCAGATGGCTGTACACGTCCCGCCAGCAAGATTCTCTGGTAGTGCTTCTCGTACGCGAAGACATTGTCCCTTTATAGGATCAGTACTGATTTCAATTCCATTGGAGAGTCCTCCCCCGAGCTCGTTGATCCAGTCTAACAATGACTTTGGCGTAGATTTCGAAGGAGGGTTTGCAACCACCAGCGATTGAGTTGGTGTGAGTGATCTATTTCCATTTCTTCAGCCTTAGAAGCAGACGACGGAAAGCAGTCAAGCACGTATGTAAACAATTGAATGGAAGACATATGGGAATACTCCGCGTCTGGCATTGTAAGTCTCAAAAAAAAGAGATAGTGCAGTTTGCAGGATACTCTGCGATCTTTATTTATATGTATCGTTCAAGTGATTAATTCACGAACCAGCCAGTTAACTTACCCTTCGGATCCGCCGTCATAATCTCTCTCTGAATGTATAGACATGGATTCAG
This sequence comes from Emydomyces testavorans, assembly GCA_029449355.1. Lineage (NCBI taxonomy): Eukaryota > Fungi > Ascomycota > Eurotiomycetes > Onygenales > Nannizziopsiaceae > Emydomyces > Emydomyces testavorans. The sequence continues at coordinate 2,440,606 of CP120630.1, read as the reverse complement.
CTGCTTCTGCCACTAAGGCAACGTCCCTCCTGAGATTTGGCATTAATGATGGCTGTTGCGAGGATGTTCCCTTTTGCTCGTGAAGCGTTCAGCGAGTGAAAAGTCAAACGCACTCCAGACTTTAAAAATCAAACGATGAAAATACCAGAATATCGGAGTCTCTATTAAATCGTGATTTGAAGCTCTATCGAGGTTGTAAGTCTGCAGGAAATAAAAGACCTTGTAGAACGTGTACTGCAGTGGCCATTTCTATGTAAAAAGTGACTGCTCAAGTAATATACATATACAGGAAGGCGTGAACTGCAAAAGAAGACAGAGTGGCAAGCAACGAACAGGTCAAACTCCTTTCCAAATGCCAGCAAGAACACGAAATCAAGAACGCATCATACATCATAAGCAAGCAGGAAAAGTCATTAAAGGGAACCTAGTAGCCCTTGATGAAAGACGAGCTAAAAAGTCCTCCGAATTCCTCCCTTTAATCTAATCCCTTCGCATATCGGGTATCATAAAGAGACTCAAACCTTCCTCCCAGCCCTCATCATCTAGATAGCAAGAAAACGATCGAGGCGCCAACAGCTATGTTCGCCACCGCACAACTAAAATGGAGCTGTATATGTATGCATATCCCGAGAGCATCGACACCTGCAAGACAAGGCTGGGGTCGTGGGTGCACATAGACCCAGAAAACCAATCCAAGTCTGCCCAGGGCAAAATCGTCGCACCAGGATCAACCATATATTATTAGTTAGAAAGCACCCTCCTCCCCGGGACGAGGATTTCTACTAAATCCTCGTCTTCAACGTCGGTGTTATTATTTTGGCCGTCAACGCTCGAAGACGAAGCATTATTATTGGTATAGCGCTCTGGATGAAAAAAATCCGAATACCCTATAGTCTCCCGGATGAGTGTCTCTTCATCCTCATCGTCATCTGAATAAGACTCGAATTCGGCAGACGCCGAAACCATATCGCCCATTTCGTCATCATCGTACACCTCAAGTGGAAGGCGATAATTGCGCTGAACAGCTTCGATAGTCTCGTCATCGTCAGACGAACTGGACGAGTATGCACTAGGTGGTTGAAAACTAGGGAGAAATGAGTGCCGCGGTGAAGATGATGACGTGCCTTCCCCAGGCACTGCGAAGGGTGACAGAAATTCCATTTCTGTGTTGGGATCCAAATCTTTCTCCTCATCTATGCTCAGAAACGGATTGCTAACCGAAGCATCCCCCCCAGAATTTCCGCTTTCATTGGGGAGAATTGCGTCTTTACCCGGGTCCTTGGAGCCAGAACTCTCCTTTGATAACACGGACTCAGCTGTCGCTTTTTCAGCAGCTTCCCTCTGTGCAGCTAGACGAGCAGCAAGCTGTCGACGAGCTCGTGACGGGCCGCCAGTGAAGGGCGTGGGAGGAGGAGGCAGAATCGGGATAGGTTGACTTCTCGCGCTATCAGCAGCCTATTAAGCAAGTAAAGAATCTGTTAGCCCCTTGAAAAGATTCAATGCAATGAAAAATAAGATCATAACAAAGCAGCAAGGACTGGAATAGAAAGGAAGCCTGGACAGAGTAGCGGATCGTACATGAGATCAAAGGTGAGGTATATAAAGCCCCATCTTCACGCCTATTCAAAGGGGAAAAAAGGAGGTGGACAGTAGGCTGTGTTATTTGCAGAGAAGACAAAAGGCTAGAACCATGGTGGCCCGCAAACTACAGCGTAGGAAGCGGAATTCTGATCCAGCAGGATAAGAAATCAAAAACGCCCACGCAAAATATGTAGGTATCTAAATGCCTTTAAATATATGCACACCAACTGAAGGTAAAATGGATTCCATGTTCGTCGCCCGCAAAGACAGATGCCGGAACCAAAGTCGTGCAGATTGCTTAAACCCTCCAAGGAAATGCTGTAAATTTTTCAAAGGGAAAAAAAAAATGGCTCTCTCCATCATTGATCCGCCATATCAACATCTTCGACAGAAGTATCACCCACATTTTCAAAACTCGATCTGTCGTCATCTGCGTTTTGGAAAGCACGGTGTATATCATCGGGATCTTCCATCTCCTCATCTTCATCGTCACTTGAGCTGCCGAATCCGCTGAACAACGACGCCGTACCGGCTCCGTAGCCTAAGACCCCACCAGATACTGTTCCCTGATTTGAGAAACTCATTTCATCAAAGCCAGCACCAGGGATTCCTCCATTTAAGCCAGCATTCGAGAGAGCTGCGGACGTACCTAGCCCCTGGCCTCCGCTAATTGCGTTTAGAACTGCTTGTCGATGGCCCATTGACATATCCGGCTTGACGCCGCCGAGAATAGCATTATCGCGCTCTCTGGTTTCAGACAACGTATTCTCCACAAAATTGACCCAGTCAGGATGTAATACAGTTTTCATAATTTCTTTGGGCAATGCCTCCGGTGCAAGGCGTTCGGTGAACTTGACAACCTCTTCGGAAATCAGAGTTAAATGGCCCATGTACCCTAACCGTGTCTTCTTTGCGGCTTCAGCATCATCGCTTTCGCGCTGACCTTTCACAATTTGCGCTGGAATTCCAGCCCTGTCGAATAAATCTACCACTAAGACGCGGTTGAACCCCTGATCCATGGAGCCATTAAGCGCTTGTTGGATAACATCGTACACCACATTGTGAAGAAAGTTGTTCCAAGGGAAACGGAAGAAAAATAACTGATGACATCTAGTTAGACAGAAACCAAGTATATGGATGATGCGGACTAACCAATATTGTGGGTAAAACACTGTGCTTATAAAACATTATCTTTAAATAGTCTCCAACGACGGGATGACCATCTGGGTCCTTCTGAATACATTCAGAGAATTTCTCCATTTCGTCTGCAATGAGCAGCTGCTGATCGGATGGAATAGCGTCCGGGGATTGAGTTTCTGAGACTTGCTTCTTCGTTGTCGGATGATTTTGGCTCTGATTTCTAGCTGCAAGAGATTGAGTACGATGGTGATTTGACTCGGAATTTTGATCCTGGCCATTGGGGAACTGTCCAACCGCATAATTTTCAGTTGATGTGGGAATCTCTCCCGCCCCTTTCTCTGAGGCTGCGGGCGTGACAGAATTTTGGCAATGTGTCCCAATATTAAAGGCTTTCACTTTGTCGGTCAACCCAGAAGACGTCGGAGATATTGGTCCTTTTTGTTGAGCCATCTCCAATTCAGTAATCGTCTCGCTCGCCGAACTTTCAGGATCAGGAGGCATAAACGGTGCGTCTGCCAAACCATCTCTCTTTCCCACCTTCGGGACATAGGTGAATGCTCCAGCACTGGGCTTAATATCTTCTCCCTTTGCATGTTCAAGATTATCTTTAGCTTCCAAAAGAACACTTGCCGAGCCAACGTCTTCAAAGCCGTCGTCTTCTCCTGCAGCAGAGCTGTCCATTCTTCTAATCTCATCAGGTGAACCTGATCCCAGCGCCGATGGAGATACTCCATTCCCAAATTCATTACTATTTTCAGCGTACACAAAACCAGAGTCTTCATCCTGTCGTCCAAATGCTCCGTGACTTCGTAAACGTTCTCGTTCAGCATCTCGTCTTCGCATATATTCGTGACTTCCCACCTCATTATGCAGCCCCATATTACTGCAATGCAACAATTCTGCCATGAGTTCGCATGTCTTGAATCTGTCAAATCCAAGAGGTTCGACCTTTGAACCCCATGCTGTGCTCAAATGGCATCTCTCAGTGATCTTGTATACACCACCTTCATTGACTGTTTGTTTCGAACTGAGAATTAATTCCATAAAATTAGGAACATGGTCGGCGAACATATGCAAAAGAGTACCTAGATAAATGGGGTCATGGTTGGAGGGCGTAGTGTCTCTGCCTTCTGATGGCTCTGGGTCATAGTCCGGATTATTCTTACGAATAATATCAATAACAATACCTACTGCTACCGTAAGAGGATTCCCACCCTGAAGCATGATAGAAATCAGCTTTTGCAAACAAGATTCAGATACCAGGTGGCGGGTTAGACTGTTTGGTCCAATACAGGGCTGTTCATTTTGTGCAGCATTTGCTGATATTGTGATGAGAGCTTTGAGGAAATCGCCTGCAGATGTCTGTGTTGAAGCAGAATGCTCGGTGGAGATATAAGACAGTATGATTGGTATGAAGTCGTGTGAATAGAGCCACTGATGTAGTGTTAGCTCCTCAGTGCTTATTAATGGTATGATAATCCTCACCTCTGTCACTCCCAGCCCATTTTCAGGTTTATCCAGACTGATAATCTTCAAAAGCAAATCCATCACCGACGGATTATCCACATGTTTCAGGATTGCCTCAATGAAGCCATCTAAAGACATGATAAAGGCAAGCATATCTGGAGTCTTTTGGTCCAGCAACACTTCGTTAACCTTATAAAAATAGCTCGACTGCAATGAGTCAAGAGGTGCATTTCTCCAGAGAAAGCGCCAAAAGTCCCTAAGGGATTCTTCGTTCAACATCATGGCCTCTATTATGGACCAAGAGGGCGCAGATAGCACTTCAGACGCGATGTATGCATACTTGAGTCGTGCCTTTTCCGCTTTTTCCAGCTCTTCCAATTCGAGATCTGTACCTAAGCTGTGGGACCGGCGGCGGGAGACAGGCCCTTTTTGCTTGCCGTCATACTCACTTGAAGTAGCTTTCACGGAGCTACCATCACGGGCTTTTCCTTCTTCAACCCCTTTTTCGTTTTCGGCTTCCTCCTCGTCGTCATCGCTCAAAAGACTGGGCGAGACTATGTATTCCAACATACGTTTGAGGACATTATCTTCACGAATGAATTCTATGAGTTTCGTATTATGTTGCTTTAGCTCATGCAGCAACTCCGACTCATCCAAGACCTCCTCGACGGTGACATCTGCCTTATCGAGCAGCGTATTGACCGGAGAGATATTTGCGTACCCGCCATAACGCCAGAACATGATGCCGAGCTAGATGTATCTGAAAGGAATATCGTGAATAATGACAGCGAACATTAATCATAGGGTATCGTTATTCCAATCCAATTCTCTTTTTGGGTAAAAGACGGGAAGCTCAAAGTGGAAACCAAAGTGCGGACTCTGTCGGATGTATTCGCGGTCAGTCTGTGCCCTATTGTGTAACTGCTGAGGCTTCGAAGGGAGACAAGGATTGTGAATCGGAGGAAAATGTCATCAATCGTGTCGCAAGGCAAACAGGGTATAAGGGAGAATTAGAAGCGACCTTGCGCTGTCTACAAAAGAACCGGTTATCAGCATATCAACTACTAGACTGAAGAAAATGCGGTACTTTCGACCTCGGATGATTCAAGCCACTGCGAGGGATTAATGTCAGGGGGAATAACGTACTTGAAAAATTGGAAAAGGGAGTGACAGAGAAACGAATATCGATACAAGATAAATAAACTGTATTATCATTCGGGGAGCAATGATGCAAGATATCGTCGTCGATTGTATGGACGAAGTTTTGATGTATTCGCTCTGGTGATTCACAAATCGAGGGTTGGTGTGGTTCTGGGATGCCTCGTGGAATCACCGACCCACAAGAACAGAACGCAGACCTGCAAAATCATAAAATCATAGAAAGCTCCGCCGACACAGATGTCTGAACTGAAGCTGAAATTGAAAATTGACCAGGCCTTCTCATGGAAATCACGATAAGTTTCCTTTGTGGCGTTCAGTGCGAGCTACTAGCAATAATAATAGTCAGTCTAGCTCTTCACTGTGAGGTCACTCGCGACTCGGGGATCAGGTGACCCGCGCCTCAATGGATGACATAATCACTCTCGCTGGCAGGACATCTCTCATCTCTCATCTCTCTCTCGATCGGACACCGATGAGAGAGACTGTTTGCCTCTTCGACTCTTTTGCCTTCAGCCTAGCTTGATCTTGAAAAAGGAAATTAGGTTTTAATAATGAAGCTTCAATACGTGCTATTCTGACGTTTTCAGCAAGCACCATCCACCAGTTACTAATCTAGATTCCACGCTGCTCATCCGCTATCGAAACGACCTTATCCTCAAACATCCAGCTCCCGCATAGAATGATAATCATAACACCTTGAAAATGAACCGTCTATTCGGAACAAAGAGCTCGGCTCCCAAACCCACTCTTGACAGTGCCATTCAAAATGCAAGCATCACCCAGTATCCCCTGCTTTCGCCTCCCCCAACTGAGTACCAAACTGACAACAGACTCCAGGTCGACTCCCGCGTCTCCAATCTAGACATTAAACTCGCTGCCCTTAATGCCGAACTATCTACCTACCAAACCAAGATATCCAAAATGCGCGATGGGCCTGGTAAATCCGCCCTGCGTCAAAAAGCCCTCAAAGTCCTCCAGCGTCGCAAACAATACGAAGCTCAGCGCGATCAGTTATCCCAGCAATCCTGGAACATGGAGCAAGCAGGCATGATGCAAGATAACCTACGAAATGTGATGACCACAGTAGACGCGATGAAGACCACTACAAAGACCCTGAAGCAGCAGTATGGGAAGGTGGATATTGACAAGATCGAACGCATGCAGGATGAAATGCAGGATTTGATGGATATTGGGAATGAGATTCAGGAAAGCATCAGTCGTGCGTATGACGTGCCGGAGGATGTAGATGAGGCGGAGTTGGACGCCGAGTTGGAAGCGTTGGGCGAAGAGGCAATGTTTGAGTCCTCGCTGGGAGAGGAGGCGATGCCATCATTCATGCAGGATGAAGTAGCTCCACCCCAGTTTATCGATGAGCCGCCTGAACAAAGTAAGGTGAAAGAGGCGGCAGGTGGAGTGGGATGATATGCCAGATTTTGACGTGGGTGTTTTTGGACAATAAGTTTTTTGTCGCTGACAAGGTGTCTCTTTTGCCGGGAACCAGATGTGTTTTGCCATGCTTAACGACATACGAATCCAGTGGTTTTCGAGTTCTCGTATAACCTATATCCGTACTAAACGGCCAGCGGGTTTCAATAAAGTTTATATACATATTGTTGACAATTTCTGTCATTCTGCAGATCAAATAGAATGGATTAGGACACAGGGGCTGCTTCAACTCCTATCAAAAGAAGTCCAAACCAGTGAAGCATAGAGGATATGTTTTGCCATATACTAGAGCCCCGTCTTGTGAGATGTGTCGAGAGGGAAAGGTCCTAGCGTTCATTGGAAGCTGTAATCTGACTTAAGCCTTACCCTGACCGACCAGGACGAGCAATGCAACGTTCATGATCGTAATCCCTAACCAAATCAATGCCCCCAGAATCGTGACCAGCCAGTTATTCTTCATTGATACTTCCTCTCCAATTTCGCTTTCTGGATTAGATTCTCCAATCCTTCTCTCGGTTCTCACAGTCATATACCGAGTGCGCGACGTAAAGTAAATAAGCGGAGCGGTCACAAAGGGGAGAATCACGCTAAGAACGACCTGCGACGCAGTCAACGTAGCATTCAAACCCTTTTTGCCTACCGCCGCTGCAATGATGATACTGGGAATGATGCTGATCGACCGAGTGATCAGCCTCCGGAGCCAAGGAGCAACCCTCCAGTTAAGCATCCCTTCGCTGACCATTTGGCCAGCAATGGTGCAGACGATCCCGGCAGATATCCCAGACAACAGCAAAGCAGTAGCGAAGATGGTCCCAGCAGCCGGAGAGATGGTGTTGGACAGTAACGCGTAAATTCCGAATAGATCAGCTTCACCAGCGTCTGAACCTGAAAGTGATGCTCCGGCGACAATAAGAATGCTGCTATTCACGAACAGGGCAAATGTGAAGAGCGAAAGTGCTAGCTCCACTACCGAGTATTTGAGGCAGGCACGTATGGCGTGGACAGATGGCCGGTACTTAATATCTTCATCACTACTGCCGTCCTGAATGGATGGGTCAGTATATCCGCTGTTGATGTCGAAGAGTTTGAGGCGTGGTTGCACAACACCACTTCCTAAGAAAATGGAGTGCGGCATGACCGTTGCACCAAGAATGCCGCAGCTGAGATATAGACTAGCAATCGCATTAACATCCGCCAGCTGCTTGGGGTGTATGGAGGGTGCTTCGGACATACCCATTGTCTTTCACGACCGTGGCAGACGGTAGATACCCTCTGAAGACTGCACCCACACTCGACTCTTTGATCAGAGACAGCTGGATGCAGAAACAGACCACAACTCCAAGTACGAGTGCCATGACGAAAAATTCGAACGCTCGTACTGCTGTCATTGTCCCATTGGGCTTATAGAAGATCAGGATTACCAGCACATCGACAAGAGTAATGGCACAACCCGCAACTAATGGTATTTTGAAGAGTAAATTGAGCGAAATCGCCGATCCTACGACCTGTAATAGAATGTGAGACCCGCCCTCTAGAAAGACTGTCCAAACGGCCACTGACCTCAGCAATATCGGTGGCAATGATTGCGGATTCCGCAAAAACATAGAGCAAGATGGTAAGCCATTTGGGCAAATGAGCCTTGCAATTTTCAGCCAGATTAAGCCCAGTGACACTCCCAAGCTTGATGCACAAAGATTGAAGAAAGATAGCAAATAAATTCGACATGAGGATCACGAACAGCAAGGCATATTTGGTTTTTGCCCCGGCAGCCACATCAGTGGCATAGTTTCCAGGATCGATATAGGCGACGGCGATCAGAAAACCAGGTCCGATGAACTGGCCAAATTTCCGCAGGGTCTGAACCGTACGAGACACAAGTCCTTTTGGTTTGAAACTCCACGGAGATCGAGCACCGTCATCATTGGTATGCGACTGATGGTTCTGCCATGGCAAGCTCGAAACATTCCCGCTATTCGCATCCTCTCCGAGGTCCGCCTCCTGCTCCGTAACAGCAGACCCCGTCACCCCCTTCCTCACGGAATGAAGGTCTTCGACATCCTCGCTCACGTTTCTGGGTGATTTATCTTGGATGGGATCCAATTCCAATCCATTTGATCCGGTCTGCTTTCTTCTGCGCTCTCTCGTATTAGCTATTCCGTTCAGATCTTGACGGGTAGTGAGATCTGCAGTGAGCAGCGGGGGATTCTGGTTCCAACCGGGATTATCGAGCGGATTGTTGGTCCGTGAAGGACAATTCATGACGGCTGCCTTTTCTTCAAATGGGAGCGCTGTTACACTGTAGGAGGTATAAAATGGCGCTTGGGAGAGTATGTGCGTTTCTGCCCTACTGTGAAGATTCAGGCGGCGGGGATAGCAGTCTTATATACACGTAGTCGATGACCAGGGGTTTTCAGGGCCCGTACACTTTTACTCTAGAAAACTTGCACGTTGATCGAATGTTTACATATCCTAGCCAATTCTCAGAGAAGATTTCATCAGAAGAACACCTATCATTATACAACACGGAAACCAAGAGTCGCATCCGGGTGGGGGCTGTTTGATATTTACACGGGATTGACTTTCCCTCACGATAATGACGCTGGATGGCGATGTGTTCCAGCTGGTGTTATTGGCCGGGATGTGCTTCTTCAGGATCCTTCTTGAGTCTTCGTTGAATCGCTGCTAATAATATTTATATACTCTCGGAGTTGGTTTTCGTCGGTAAGGAATTCCGATGATGTCCGCCAAACCACCTGACAAACCTTATTCTGATGACATTCCTTGGCATTGCGCCAAGCTTTTTAGGTCGATCGCGTTTGATCGATTTGTATTATGTAAGCAGAAGTGTCCGGCCGGCAGATCTTAATTCCGATGGAATGGATCAACCAATCCTCCGGACCGTTGCAACCATCGCGTTGCCTCGACAACCACCCTCGACCTCTCTCCATACGCCCACGCTTCCTGTCAAGCCAGAAACGAAACGCGACAGGATTGGGACAACCGTTGATTTATTATTGTCGTTGCTACGACTTCCATGGCTTGATCTACAGTACATCTTTAAAGCTCCATTTGAGCTGGCTAAATTAACAATTTCTCCATTCTTCTCATCAGTATTTCTCGCTTGCTTTCACCTAGGGACCAAGCAACGCAATGGACCGTCCGCATTTATGATCAAGACAGAATCTGATGACGTGATTACTCTCTGTGTACAATTGTTTTGGCATTCATTGAATTGAAGCCATTGTCCGAACTTGGCTCAGCTTCATAGGTATGGCTACACATGTCTCAATCCAAACCCGCTGAGAGCACAAGGTTAGTCGATAGGAGACAGGATGCTAATGACCCGAAGGAAGACAGCAAACAATGGCGTCCGCTTTTGACCTTGAGTTAGCTTCCCGCCGCGAGGACGCGAACAAGCCTAAGAAGTCAGTTCTAAAGTCGATATTCCCCACGAAGGCGCGTAGGAAATCCCAGTCCGCCTATCCTTCGACTGATTACCGTCCTCAAAATCATCCCTACGTCCAGAACTGGATAATTCCGGCAGACCATCCCCATGCTCAAACCAATCGGCCCCTTGGAGAGTTGTCGGAAAGGGCACTTAATCAAGGGATGACGAACGGCTCGCCCTCCAAACAACAGCCTCCAGATGCAGCAAACAAGAAGGGACTTCATAAGAAAACGAAGAGTTCAGTCTCCCTCAAATCACTACTGAAAGAGAAAAAGGAACCCCCGTCTAAGGAGCTCCGCAGCGAGCATGATTCGAAAGACCAGAAACCCAAAAAGACCAAGTCCACCACTAGTCTTTCGGGCATTTTCAAGAGATCGCAACGAGGTAAGAAAGACGCGTCATACGACAAAGATGATAAAGAAAACGTCGCCGTAACCAGGAACTCCAATGACATGCTGCCTCCACCCATTCCTCGCTCCCGAGCCCAGTCTATACAAAGTCAGGTATCCAGCCGGTACATGCCCTCCTCTGGGAGAACCCTGGAAGAAGAAATGTCGCTCTACACACCAAAAGGCTATTCGCAATCGAACCAGCGAAATTTCTATGATTTTCAGCAACCTTCTCTCACGAAACGTCCCGATGCCAAGTGGAGGCCAAAATCGGAATATGGTTCCTCGAGTACATCCTCCGTCAAAGATATCTTACAATCGATGCACAAACGGAGTCCATCTGCGGGAAGTACTAAATCGAATGCCTCTCGAACCCACCCCTTAGCCGAGCAACCACCGGCAGAAAAACGAAAATCTTCAAATGGAGGTCGAGGCTCCCGTGTCATGGCTGCAATTGCAGCTTTCAATGCTAAGGACAAAAACTTTGACAAACCTAAGGCTTTGGATCCAAAGGAAATTGAGAATGAATTTGAACGACTTCTGGTAAGGCTAAACTAATCTGGCCTATTTAAATCATTACTGACTCTTAGCAAAGGACGCTAGAAACATACCTCATAATATGCGGGACAGGATGCGATCATTAAACACAAATATCAAAGCAGATTTTATCAATAAGAACCAGATTGAGGGCGAATCTTCTTCTGCTTCCAACCAAAAGCAGTATGGGTTCACGTCCCATAAAAGAAATAAGAGCAAGGATAGCTCTTTTGGACGCTCCGAGAACAAGACAACTAAAGTACGACCTCTAAGCGGCAGCATAGTTCCAAATAAAGTCGATTTGTCTTCATTTAGACGACAGAAACCAGATCAGTCGAGTTCACAGAAGCGTCCAAAATCTGTGGATTTATCACTACCAGGTTCGTCGCGTGGTTTGCCGTTGGTAGGACTGAACGCTGGGTTACCGTCCCCGGATGTAATCGCAGATCCAGCAGATTTTGTTCACTACCTGAAAGAAGTTCAGAAGCCAGAGATTGTGGAAGTCAGCAAGCTGCACAAACTTCGCATTCTTTTGCGAAACGAGACCGTTTCGTGGGTGGAGTCGTTCATTTCTCACGGAGGAATGGACGAGCTTGTTAAACTCCTGTACCGAATATTGAAAGTTGAGTGGAGGTATGTCCTTCTCTTCATGTTTTTAAGAAGCTTTATACACTGAACACTCTCTTAGAGAGGAACACGAAGATGCGTTGCTCCATGAAGTCCTACTGTGTATTAAAGCGCTGTGTACGACGTCTCCCGCCCTCCAACAACTTTGCAAAATTGGAGACGAGCTGTTTCCCACCCTGTTGCAAATGCTTTTCGGCGAGGAGAAAAAGGGTCCCAGCGAGTTTGCAACTCGCAATATCATAATCAGCCTTCTGTTCGCCCACTTGTCATCAGCTACGTTCGAAGAAGTTGCCATCCGTGCTCGAACTATTCTGTCCTACATGCAGGACCCAAAACCACCCCAAGATTCACAACCACTGCCCTTCATTGCTGAGATGCATCAGCCTCGTCCGTATCAATTATGGTGCAAGGAAATGAGCAACGTGACGAAAGAAGTCTTTTGGATATTCCTTCACCATTTTAATGTGGTACCGGTCGCAAAGGCAGAGAATAGTTCTCTTCCTTTTATTCAACGATATTTCCCTCCTCCCCATACCCCTGTCCCAGCAGCTCCCTACATTGGTGGGGTCGAATGGGATGCTACTAATTATCTTGCCACTCATCTGGATCTTATCAACGGCCTTCTCGCATCGTTGCCTACGGTTGAGGAGCGGAATGAACTACGAACTTACCTCCGTGCATCTGGTCTGGAAAAGGTCATGGGCCGCAACCTTCGCACGTGCAAGGAAAAGCTATATCCAGCGGTCCACGAGGGATTGAAAGTATGGGTTTCTGCGGCAGCTGATGACGGGTGGGACTATCAATGCGTTCGAGAGGGTCCTCCGCGAGATGCGCCACCTTCCGCCCCACGAAGCCCTATTAAAGGGTGTGGAAGTCCGAAAAAGCTTGGAATTGTGGGTGACGCGCCGCCGAAGCTTGATTTGAAGGTTGGTATCTCTGGAAGTGCCTGTGCTGGAAAAGCTAATCAGAGAATCACTCATGACGGATGGATTTGAAAGCCACTCTTTGATGTGATACGAATTTTCTTTTCGTCCCTATTTTTGAATGGAGTAAACTACTTTGTGGCTTGATTACAAGTATTAAGCACTAAGAAACCCAAGCTTGTTTCTCTCACGCTGATAATGGATTGAAACATGTGTGAAACTCTGTTGTCTTCCTTTTTTTTTGGTGCTGGAGTTGGAATCTTTTCGCTGCTTCTTCTTTGATTCGCCTTTTTGACTCTTCGTTGTATCAAACTTATGGTTCGACTGATGTGTGGTTTTTCCCCTAGTTTTCTTAGAGAAGATGAGACCAGGACCAGCAGGCTATTCAACTTGCTTAGCATGTGCATATGAGAAAATAACTTCCTGTTTTGAATGTCTTAATTACATGGACGAATAATGAAATGAAATGGATCGTGTTTATATAGGTATAAGAGGACTTTCTTTTTTGAAAGATTCAAGTTAAGATGTATCCATAGCAGATGTTCAAGACTTGGCGAAGAATCTGAACATAGAATCATTGCTCTTAGAAGAGCAAAAATATGCTGCTTCATAGCCCAGGTAACTAGATATAATTCAGATAATTTTCTAGATCAGACTGAGTATGAGTAGCAAGTCATCTCTCTCAAAGAGTATACTTGAACCCTTCCAAGCCTTCAATCGGCTTCGCCGCCCGTTTCTCATCAACCTGCTTATTCCTCCTCCAGAAATGAAACTCCATCACACACAGCAACCCCACGCCTACGAACTGCAGGCCCGTGGTCGTCCACAGCCCCGGCACGTACCTCGGCGCATCAGCCTGCCTAAACGCCGTCGATGCCAAGATTCCGCCAATCGCGCCAAACCCAATTTGCAACGCGCTGCCCACCGCGCGCTTCGACTGCGTTCTGATGTTGTTGGATTGGTAGGCGAGGAGCGCGGGGATGTTTCCGTGGCAGCCGGCGCCGTTGAGGAAGATGCCGAGGAAGCGGATGGCGTTGTTGCGATGGTGGGCGGTTAGCATGAGGCCGGTGATGCAGAGGATGGATTGGAGCATGATGATGGGCCCGCGAATGCGCCATTTGTCGCCGAGCCAGGCAAAGAAGAATGCGCTTATGACTGAGAAAACGTAGGGGGGCGCGTTGAGGAGGTTTGCGACGCTGGCGGAGTAGCCCATGCCTTGGATGATGAGGGGGGAGAAGTAGGAAAGGGCATAGCTGCATAGTGTTTTGTCAGTAACGTGCTAGTCTTTTGGAATTGATATACATACGCAGCCATGGATGTAGACATGAACATCAGTGAGCTAGTTTGCCAGTGTTAGCAAATGCCTCGCATTCTGGATTACTGGAAGGACATACAAGGCCCATAGTTTCAAGTCACACAAATGTTTGCCGACTTTCGCTAAAGTAAGCGGATCTGGCATAGCATCCTGCCGGTCTCTATCAATCCTGTGTTGCATCACCTTGGCCTCCTGTTCTGTAAGGAATCCGTTTTTCTGGGCTTTGTGAGGGAAATCGATGATGAGAAACCACGAGAGAATGGCAACAAGTTGCGTGATGAGCCCCTCGATAATCTAAATATCCGTTAGATCCAACTACCAACATAGCGATGGCCTGAGGGCCTTACAAAGATCCATCTCCATCCAAGATAACCTCGAATACCATTCATGTGCATGAGACCAAATGCCAAAATGCTTGAGAAGCCGCCTATAAGCGCAGATGTTAAGAAGAAAGCAGCTAATCTAAAACAATTTATAAGTTTGCATAGTAAATGCAAATTGTCATACCCGGTACCTACCTGGTTTGAACTTCATATCTCACGTACCAACATGAAATGAGATATACGCATCCTGGGAAGAAGCCTAATAAATTTGGCAAAACGCGTCAGAACTGAGAGCACGCAGTCAAGAGAGAGGTGGAGCAGAATTACCAGATTCGAAGAGCCCGAGAAAGAACCGGAAAACAACCAGAGAAGTGTAGTTTGTTATAAAACCCTGACCCAGCATAAACGTTCCCCAGGCAAACGCAATAAATGCGAGCCAGTTGGCACTTCCAACACGTCGCAGGATAATGTTTGAAGGAAGCTAGGTTTGCCCTTAGTATTGACTTCTAGCAGCTATAGAATTATAAGACGTACCTCAAAGATGAAGTATGGAATGAAGAAAACTAGCAGAGCGACGGAATATCGATTGCCAATGTCAAGCTTCAATTCCTTTTCCATGCCTGCAATGCGTGCGTTCGAGATCTATTTTCTGGTGTTAAATAGGATTGTTATACTGAAACACGGCCAATTCCTTTCCAAACATACGTTGACACGATCAATGAGCGCAATGGCATATAAAGCTCCGAGAATAGGGAGTAGCCGCCAATCAACCTTGCGAATCACGGTTTTCTCTCGAAGAGTTATCTGTTCCATATCGGAAGAGTCATGGTCCTCGACGGGAACTTCCTGAAAAGTCTCATCTTTCCTCTTTTCCTGTTCAAAATCAGCTTTTGGTTTCATGTTGAAGAGTAATCCTGTCTCTGATATGCAAATTGAATGCAATATTGAAGAGAGTGCTCTCGTGTCCTTGTTGACAATCAGGACTGGAGATGGTTGATTCGTTTGACAGGTGGTCTGCCAGGAAAAGAAAACAGGGAGCACAAAGAAGTTTCAAAAAGCACATCTATGCTCTATGAAGACACCATGCAAGTTATAAGTTTTCGTTTCTCTTCCAAGTAGGACTCTGGACTTGGGAGCAGCAAGCATCAACAAGCCCTGTCGGCCTTATATCTGCAAACCAATACTTCGTGTTGGGATATCAAAGTCAAAAACTGGGCAAAAATGCACAGTTCTAGTGCGGGCACTGTTTGCAAACATGCAGCATTCCATACAATGGGTGCACAGTGTTTATGTCCCACAGGAAGTGATGTCAAGTTAAAGACACCAGAGCAGCCGCTTTATTGATCAGTGGCTCATTTAGAATACCAATCTGTGCGGATTGCGATGTTCGAGACACATAAGCCTATTTTCTGTGTTCCTTGCCAGCAGCCATTTTTTTCGATGATAAGAGCGAAATGCCATTGTCTTTAACCCAAGCGAATTTCTAGCAGGAATAATGCTTGCTCTGTCCCCTAGAGGTACCAAGTAACGAAGACAGAGCCTTTATATGCACTCAGTCTGCATACTTCGGAATAAACTTCGCTGTACCACATCATTCAAGGTCACAACCTGCGAAATTGGGCATCTTCCCTCGAAACGGAAAAGTAGGACGGTCGCGCTGGTCGAGAATGTTATTGATACTCGCTGCCTTCAATAGTCATCTCAATAAAGATCCAACTGACTTACAGTATGTACGTGGTCACCTCCGACAGATGAGCTCACCATGCAACACGGCAAACAAAGCATCCTCATCAGCCACAAAACCTCTTCACGCTGCCGTAATCTTGTCCAGGTCCTCTTTTGTCGCATATCCACCATCAATAGCAACCTTCAATAACCCAGAAAAATGCATCCTCTCTGCAAGACTCCCCCCAATGTACTCCCTCTCTTCCGGGGAACTAAATCACCACGATCCAGTACTACATGTAACAACGCCCCGCGTGAATCCGGCCTCCTGGGCCCACGCATGCAAGTATCTTCCAGGATCTGGATTCCCACCTCGGTCTTTGCCCACCCTGATGGATAATTCTCTCCATGCACGTATTCCCTTTGATTCAGGATACCACATCCGATGTCCAGGACTGTCATCCCAGTCTGTAGATGCGGGATAATGTAGGTTGCTGAGTTAGCAGTGTGCCAGCTGTGTGTGCGGGGCACCGGGCTGGAATGGTCTGTAGATGTTCCCTTGGTGCTTCAGCCATGGCTTCAAGTCTTCTTGAAGATTCAACTGCTCATTATGTGACGATTTACGCAGACACAGGGATGGGAGCCAGGAATTATATTATTTCGAACCGCTAGTTAATAGTTCGATGCTGATTCTTTGCTGATTCTCCTCAAGACGACTTTCTATAAAAGTAAACCAATGAGCTGGGTATGGAGTTATCGTTACAGATAGAACAAGTTTCCCATTGCGTTATCTTGATTTAGTGAATACACCATATTGTTCTTCTCTGCTATTTCACTTCTCGTCCTGAAACCAAAGACATATGCATCAAGAATAGTAAGGAGATCATCCACTGGCAAAAGGAAGATACAGAAATGCATAGAGTACTGTAATTATCGCTCACTCTATGTTTTGTAATGAATAATGCCCTTTTTGCTTCTTTTTTCTCCTTTCCTTCTAAACAAAAAAGCAGATAACAAAGAAAAACTGTAAAGGCCTCAAAGGCATTTTAAGTGGCTTCCAACCTCCATTTCTGCTCCTGTTGTTGGTTGTAAAACGCGTTGTAAGGCTATCTCACAGTCAGTGACAGGTCAAAGATGGCTTGTCAACTTCATTGCGCGATCTGGCTCTCGGCTAATGTTAAAAAAAAAAGGCATATCAGCCTCGTATGTAATGTCGATGGAAGTATGTCGAATCCCTTATGGCGTTTCTGGTTTCGAAATGAAATACCCATTATGCTGAAAGTTAGAAATCATGGGCAATGCTCCATGGGACGATACTCGCAGATGCACAATGCCCAGTGCCATCAGCGATAAGCAACGTATCACTTTCTTGTCAGGGAAATACCGAGGACTCAACGTTGTATCGAAAATTGTCAATTTAAATGATTTGATGCCACTTTTGAAAGTGACTTCAGTTCATAATGGTTTGAATTTCTCAAACTGATCAAGAATTGAGCAGAGCTCTAAGCCACAGTATGGTTCAATCTCTTGGCCGTCACGGCCAAGGAAGGCCATTGCATTTTCATTGTACGAATTTGTCAGATGAGCGACGTGCTTAAAGTAGGTTATAGATGTATTAAGCCATCTGACCCTGAAGGCAGGGCTGGCTTCCCACTTGTATGAGTCTGCCCATTTGGGCAGATTTGCGCTTGGGTCTCCGAACGTGGTCTCCATACGCGCCTAGGTAGGTGTCAGCAGCCAAAGACTATTTGCTGTCTATAGAACTCTAGGGACACATACATAGCCTTGGAACGCTTTGCTTTGGTTAACAGAGAACAAAAGGATGACATGTCGGCAATTATCGAAAGCGTCGGCCATCTTATGCATATTTTTGATTTGTGTGGACCAAGTACCCTACTCCACGTCAGCAAGATCAAGAAAACATGTAGCTTGGTTGTACCTCATGCTGCGACGCCAACACGTTTTCAGCGGAGTAACTCTTTATCAGGAAAAACCTTGTTTCTGTTGAAGTTCGTTAGCAACTGTGACAAAAAATGTCCAACTCGAAACCAAGGTCTTGAACTATACCTCCGACTTCCAGAATCAAATGCGCATTTTCTGTCATATAATGAGTTGGCTTGTCTAGCGATTGCATACCACCATGTGCAGTTTCTCGCGACACAAATCCCGGGTATCTGGCGCGGCCTCTGCCACGTACTTGTGATGAGCCACGGCCACGGCTGGAAGGGCTCTTTCCGTAACTTCGAGGGGCTAGTACGCCTTCCCAACCCAATGAAATTGTTAGTTGCATGAGCTGGAAATTTTCTATTTGATTCCAGTGCTGCCTGCTTACAATCATCATTTTGAAATTTCAGCTGTGGTTGCTCAAATGAAGTCAGGTGGGAAGGGTTAATTTCTTCTATGGAGTTCTGATCATCTATCATCTGTTAGACTGAAGCAGTAATTTAAAGTTATTTGACAAATTCAGAGACACACCTAAGTCGTTGCCATCTTTTTCCCAGGTTTCTAAACGAGGCTTTTTCGCTGCATCCACATGTGGCGGACGCGTGGAGGAACTTTCGCGCTTCAGATTTCCCTCCCTTGACAGATGCATGGTTGGGTCAGTAGTCGAGTCATGGCCCATATCTCCCAGACTCCCTGCATTAGAGTATGAAGTTGTATTGTCCAACACAGCTCTTTTGGGCGTTTTCAACGACTGAGGCACAGAATCGGATGTCAAGCGATAGGAAGTCCCACGTGCGCTAGTTGCTAAAGTGACTGCCTTACTCGCATGTGGTTTCGAATGTGAAGGCAGCGGTGAATCATGGCGTCTTGTCAATGCCTCACGCTCATATTGCTCCTCCTTCTTCAGCTCGGCCATTTCTTGCTTCAAGGCTGCCAGACGTCTCCGCCGATGTAACGTTTTAATGCGGTATTCTTCATCATAGTAGTTAGTGAACTCGAGCCATTCACGAAGATCTTCCACTTCACTTTGTTCCAAATGCAAGAATTCATGTTCGAACTCCAACGCAGGGGACATTTGAGCTGTTGGTGACAAGGGCTTCATTGCATTCGTATTTCTCTGCTTTGAATAGTTTATCTCTTTGTTTGAGAGGGCATAACCTTTGGGCCCCATTGGTATCCTCTTTGGTGGCTCATAGCGTTGTATCTCTCGATTTTGGGCCGGCTGTTGTGTATTTTTATAACTTGACAGGCTTTGAATGGCAGGAAGAACTGAGACCTCACCGCTTGAAGCATCAGAGTTGTTATGAGAGGCGATCGACATTTTTTCAATGGGAGTGGCAGCACCACTCTTGAATGAATCAAATTCTCTGCTAATAGGATGTTTGTGTGTTTCGCTGAACTCAGGCAAGTTTTTGAGCCCATTGTCTCTTTGAGTCACATTATTGGTGGACTCAATCAGAGGTGCATCGCCACCGTTCTTATTAGTCATCTTTTCAGTTGCAGATAAATTGGCAGCAGCCTTGCCTTCTGCAAGCAGTCCGTCAATTTCCGCCGTAATGGACTTTCCACGAGAGAGAGTTCTGTTCATGCCTGTGACCTTGGTTGCTGAACGGTCTCCTCTACCATCCAAGCGGTCGTTGAGTTGCATACTCAATCCGGGAATCCGAGGCGATGCGCTACCCGAGTTCTCAATTGCATTCTCAGTCATGCTAGAGGACCTATTCAAGACAGACCCTCCTTCTAGTCCCTGATTCTGAGATACCTTCGCAACCCCAGCGGAATGTGGGTGACGCCTCTGGGAAAGCGATGCAAGAACTGCAGCTCGTTTTGACGACAAGATCTGTTGGCTGACAGAACTGTCTGCCATGATTGCTGAGTTTGTTGGTCCAATACTTCTGGTGCCTAATGCTGTTCCACCTAAGAAGCAGAAATACAAATTGCCTTTGAATGTGCTGAGATTTCCCACTGGTTTTTGGTAAACTTGTCGGAAAGCTACTTTAATATCCTATCCAGGGAAGACATACCAGTAAGTTAGAAGCTCAAGCCAGATAAAATAACGGAACCAGCGTATAGAAGGAAGGTCAAGGACGCGACGAAAACCAGCAATTGGGACTTACTGTAGAGTTTAGACAGCTTCCCTTTCCAAATCGTTACTAGAATTGCTTGTCCAAAGACTGTTGTCCAAGCACGATGGCTTCTTGGAGAAGGCTGAAAAGGTGTATGGGCGATTCTGCATACACTCACTCACCTCTACAATAAGTTCTGTATGTAATTGCAATGAATGAACATTGATCCCAAGCTGTAAGGAATGCAACAAGCCGATGTTTATCACTAATTTGAAAGCCACATCGCTACTGCAATCAATGACCAGAAGACACAAAAGTGCAAAAAAGAGATGGATAGCAATGTGTTGAAAGTGAAGTTGAAAATTCAATGTGGTGTTGATACTAGTAGCTATTTTTAAAGTTTGGGTTCCTGTCACCTGAGGTATCCCCTCGCTTGTCAACCAGGTTCTTTTAGCACCTTGGCATCCAATACAAGGGTGTAAGTTTGGGTGGGTTTCTTCAGCCAACCAAATTTCTTAGTGATTCCCATACTAATCTGATTGACTAATAAACAAAGACAAAAACTTCTATGTGATGTGTTGCAAAGTTGTTCTCTAGCAGCTCACAGCTCTCAGCTCTTGCATTTATGCAGTATTTCTCTTATTACTCACTTTATTTATCATTATTTGCAGCTATAAGATAGTTACTGATTGAAAATCAATAAAAAATGAGCAAGAAGAAAAAGATTGATGAAGTTCTAAAAAAATTTTCTAATTAAGAAAATCTAGAATTCAGATCAATGTCATTTCTGTTTTATTCTTCAAAAATCAACATTTCAGCAAATATAAACATGAAAAATTCTCTAGAATTATTCAGTTTTTTTATCTCTGCAGAAATTATTCAGTTTATCAGCAATTCTACAAATCTTTATGCAAAACACTGACAAAATTTGAAGAAATCAGTTTTTCATGAATGAGCATGAAATTTTACAATCTTTGCTGAGATTTTAATCTTTTTTGACATTCTTATATATATGAGAATACATGATTCTAAGCTAGTTGATTTATACTGATGAAATGATTTGACAACAAGTTCACTACATCTGTTTATTCAGTATATGATTCTTACTCATTTCAATCAAATCAAGTGATATCTTCATATTTCAAAACTCAATACAAGATCTAAAAAAAGAGAAGAAATGATGATATAAGCTTGAGTCTCTAGCTTTCAATTTTCAGACTGTGAGTCAGAGATTATATACATTTGAATCTCATATATTCATAGATGAAATCATGATTTGATTTTTTGACAGATCACTTCACATTTATAAAATGTCAAACAAGCCTATCAAACAGAATTATAAGATATTTGTCTTAGCAGAAAGCAGCTATATTTGAGCATTTCAGTGAGCAAGCAAGCAACTTGACATAGTTGAGATATTGTCATACTGACTCAAAGATTCTTAGCATGTGAGCTGCTAGTTAGCAACTAAGTTATGCTTTGTTTATGATGTATTCTAGATTGACTTTCACCTGCATGTATATTATAAAGAATACATTGTTTTACTTTTTGAAAAAAATAAGCAATCAGTTCAATACAACTTGAACTATAAGCTGATACTTTCTTTTTATTATATAATTATTATACAGTTATTTGTTATCTTTTATCTGAAGCTTCAAACTTGCTTGTTCATTTATCATTATATAAATAATTATTTAAAATAATCAAGATAATTGATTGTTAAACTCACTGTTACAGTTCTGATTGCTTTTTTTTATATAACTAGTTTGAAGTTATGTCACTGTTATTTGAAAAAAATATATCAAAAAAAAACAATTTTCTAAAACAACAATTTAATTTAAAAAAAATTTTAATTACATACAAAAATCACAAAAAAAATTTACTGTTTTAAAAAACATTTCTGAATTAAATAATTTAAAATCAGTTAATTCAACATCAGAATTTATTATTACAAGTTTATTTAATTAAAAGCAATTTAATTAATTAATTAATGCTTTAATGCTGACACATCACAACAAAAAAAAAGTTTCTAAAATCTGAGTTATATTATAGCAAAAATCACAAAAAATATTGACAATAAATGTATTTGATAAAAAATTATTTTGATGATAAATTAAATATATATATTATAAAAAAAAATAAAATTCAATATGCAGCAGCAAGATTATGAAATAATATTCAATTAACTTAATTTCTTGAACAAAAATCAGTTGATATGAATAATTATACATAAACTTAATTTAAGTTATTTTTTCTGAATCAGATCAAGATGCTGAAGAATCATAATATACTAGTTAATGAAAAATGATTGAAACTACATCAATGTTTTATGCAATTGATTATTGATTTTGAACATATTTACATTGATAAATGAAATGAGATGAAGTTTTTTATCTCATTACATCAGAAGAATAAATTTTAAAATTAATATTTTTTTTAATAAATTAACTTCAAAACTTCACAGTGTTATCATGTCACATCAACAAATATTTTACAAAATAATCAAAATAACTTCACTAAAAGCTTGCATGAAACAAGTACAGAATAAAATTACTAAAAATTAACAAATTTTTAAACATCAGCAGCAACAAAAGTCAAGATGATGTAATTCTGATAAAAAATAAAAAAAATGATTTGAAAAATCAGAATCAAGCAGCAAAAAAATCACAATTTACATCATGTTATATTGCAGAAAAAAAGCAAAAATATAAAAAAAAGCAAAAAAAGAAAAATCATTGTTTTATTTGTAATGAAATAAATCACATAAATTTAAAATGCTTAAAACAGCAGCAGAAAGAATTTGATTAATTAAAAAAATTAATTCATTATTAAATTCACAAAAATCAGCAGTAAATATGCTGCAAGATAACAAAAAATTAACATAACAAATAAACAAAAAAAAATTTGCTTTGATTGTGTTTATTCAATCTGAAAAGTATTTTGTATTTTCAAATGCATTATTGAATTTTGAAGCTACTTATGAATTCATTTCATATCACAAGCTATTGCAAAGTGACTGAAAATTCACTGGCAGAATCACTGCTGAGTTGCAGAAATCAGCTGAAATGACAAATGAAATAAAAACAACTTGTTATGACAAAATTAATATTTTATTTAAGATTTTTGATTTATTCAAAACAGCTAAGCTATTTAATAAACATTTCTTGATTATTGATTTGTTGCATTACAATATGATATTAAATAATTATTGATTAGCTGAGATTAATTCTCTAGTTGATTGAACTACTGCTTTTTGATGTTATCATGTTGAAAAATCTGCAAAATTGCAGATTGAATTCTCAAAAAAATTCTTTAAAATTATTGAACATAATATAATTTATTTTTAATTGACTGAAACAGTGAATCTGCAGAAAAATTCAACAAAAATGTCAAAATTATTAAATATTTATTCTGATTTTGAACACATGTTTTTTTTAAAAAAAAATCAATATTCTTTCAGATATTTCTGTGAAACATGCTATCAATTTTCAAAAAAATAAGATGCTTTTGTGAAAGCAGTTATATTTTTTTGGACAGTGAAGCTTGATACTTTGTGAAAATATTTAAAAAAATAATCAGCAAAAAAATTGAATACAATCATCAACTAGCTTAGCAGATGCATTAGTTTTTTTCTCAAAAAAAACAGATAAATTGCTACAATTATATGTTGATTATTGAGAATTGAATGCAATTATGATTAAAAATCATTACTTCTTATCTCAAATAAACAAGTTATTAAATTGATTAAATGATGCAAAATACTTTACTAAATTTGATCTACATGATGTGTATCATCAATTTTGAATTAAAAGAAAAAATGAATGAAAAACTGTTTTTCAAATTCAATATAAACATTTTAAATATTTAATATTATCATTTGATTTTTGCAATGTTTCTGCAATCTTTCAGACATATATTAATGATGTTTTTTGAAATATTTTAAATATATTTGTTATTGTTTATCTTAATGATATTTTGATTTATTTTCAGATCAAGAAAAAGCATATTTGTCATATTTAAAAAGTTTTTTTGTGATTATTTTGCTACTACAAGCTTTATGCTAAGTTATTTAAGTGTGAATTTCATAAACTAAAAGTTAAATTCTTGAAATTTATAATTGAAAAAAATAATATTTGTTTAAATGCTAATTGACTGAATATTATTTGTAAGTGACTGAAATTTACATCAATTTATGATATTCAGATTTTTCTGAACTTCATGAGTTTTTTCTGAAGATTTTTATATAACTATACTAAATTGACTGCTTTTCTAATTGATTTTTTATGAAGCAATAATTGATTAAAGCAATTTATGTTGTCACAAAAAATTTATAAAGCTTTTGAGAATTTGAAGCAAGCTTTCAAAAAATCATCACTGCTTATTCATTATAATTTAAATAAAAAAATTTTGATGATTACTGACACATCAGAATACACAATTGCTGCTATACTGCTTTAATTAAATAATAAATCAGAAAAATGAACTGCACATTGACATTTAATTGCTTTTTATTTACAAAAAATAAATAATATTATAAAATGTTATAAAATACATAATCAAGAGCTTTTAATTATTATAAAAATTTTTCATCATTGAAGACATTATTTAAAAAATATTAAGCAGTCATTTTATGTTCAAACTGATCATGTTAATTTGTGTTATTTCTTCATTATAAAATTGTTGAATAACAAACAAATTCATTAAGCTAAAAAACTTGTGACATTTAATTTTACATTAAAATATAAATTAAAAATACTGAATTCTGCTAATGCTTTTTTATAATGATGAAACTACAAATTTTCTGATATGCAAGAGCATAAAATTGAGTTACTTTTTATTTTACAATAAAAATTGAATTTTAATTTAATAAAAAAAGTTGTAAATTTCAACATGATTATTTCAACAAAAGAAAATTGTTCAGAAAATCTTGCTTCAAGATTGCTAGTAATAAAAACAACTAGTGAAAAAAATGCTTATAGTTTACTAAAATTAAGCATGTGTGAACTGCTACAAAAAATTCAGAAAAAAAAATATTTTTTTTTATTAATATTTCTGAAATTTTAAAAACTGCTAACAAAAAAAATAATTTTTTTACAGCAAAAAAATTGAAAAAATTTTTCAAATCAGATTTTATTAATGTGAAATAAACAAATTTATATATTTCAAAATTTCACTTTACAGCAAAAAAATTTACAAATTTATCATAATAATTTGTATACAAATCATAACAAAGTTCAATGAATCTTGAAGCTTATACAACAAAAATATTATTGAAATAAAATGAAAACTGATGTGAAAAAGTATATATTTATTTGTTATGTTTGTAATTGTACACAAATACATCATCACAAGTTTTATGACAAAATGATTATTATTTTTATTGTTATGAAATTATGAAAACACTTAATCATAAATTTTATCATTGATTTATTATCATTGCTGTAAGATGATATCATTTATAATGTTATATTGATGATGATTGATAAGTTTACAAAAATGACTAAATATTTCTCAACAACAGAAAAAATTAAAGTTTTTGAGTTAATAAATATATTTATTAACAAAATTATTAAATATTATGAATTTTCTGAATTTATTAAAATTATTGTTTTTGATAAAAATTCACTGTTTACTAGTTGTTACTGAGCTGATTTTTGTTATCATTTGAATATTATTCATCAGTTGAGCATTGCTTTTCATTCTTAAATAAATGATATAATAAAATGATTGAATCAAATGTTGAAGCAATATTTTTATATTTATAGCTTTTATCAGCAAGACAATTGAGCTAAGCTATTACTGATTGCTGAGTTTGCATATAATAACAGCAAGCATTCAGTTATAAATCAGTTTTTTTATGTTATATGAATATAATTCACAAATTTTTACAAATTTTTTATTCAATTCATTTTTTTAAATTCTAAAATCAAGTCAACAGCTTCAAAAACTTTATGATGTTCAAAAACAAGCAATAAAGTTATTACAACAAATCTTTGAGACACAAATTATATATTATAATAAAAAGCATAAATCAATGCAATTTAATATTGATGATATGATTTTATTATTTAAAAAAAATTTAAAAATCTAAAAATTTTCAGAAAAGCTAGATGATTAATATCTAAAATTTTCTTCAGTGATTGTTAATTGTGATTCACAAGCTTATATATTGTGATTTTTCAAAAATTATAATCAAATTAATTCAACATTTCATGTTTTTTTACTTGAATTTTATCTGCAATGTAGTGATAAACAATTTTCTAAACTGCAGTTAATTATTATTGATGACAAGAAAAAATGAAAAGTTGAGAAAATCTTGAATAAATGAATTTTCTGTAATGAAGTTCAATATTTAGTCAAGTGAAAAAAATATTTTTTATATAAAAATTAATGATTATCATCAGCTAATGTGATAAATGCTATTGAGTTATTACAGAAATTTGAAATCAAACAAAATTTTTGAACAATAATTAAGAAACAGCAAACTAGAAAACAAAAAACTGCTACACAATAATTGAATTTAATTTAAACTGCAACTAAAAATTGATTTTTATTCATAAAAACAAATTAAATTAAACATCAGCCTATTGAAGCTGCATTGTTATAAAATAACAGTTTAAAAACTACAAGATTTTTTCATCATCAAATTCAACATCATTTTTGTCATATAATGCTTTTTTAAACTTTTTTCTGAAATGATCACTCAACAATTCTTTTAGAGCATATATATTATTAGCAAGAGCAATAATAACATTATAATACTTCACTGCAATACTTTGATTGATTGTAGCTTTATTGCTGCTAGTTTTTTTACTAAAAATTAACTTAATATTAATTACACAAAAAAATTTATTTAATTTTAATTTGAATTTCTTGTATATTTTCTCATAAATTTCAGTAATTTTCAGAATTAACAATACAAATTTTTATTCATTTGCAATAAAAACAAAATATATTTTTTTTCATGCTTCTGACAATATTTGTATTTATTATAATTATGCAAATAAATGCATTAAAGTTTTGAATTCTTCTTCAATCATTTGATACATTGAACACACATGAAACATAACACAGTAATTTTTTTGCTGTTATTAAGCAACTCTTCATTAAATACTTCAACAGAAACAGCATTAATTGCTGTAAATTTTGAAATTAACAAAGCAACAAATAAAGCAGTTAGTGACACAAATGAAATATTTTTTTTTAAACATCAGATTGTAAAAAATTATTAACAGTTAAATAAATAAAAAACAGCATACTCATCAGCAATAACAATTTCAGTGATGACAGCAAGAAAATTCAAAGTGTTTTGAATTAATGAAGTATTTTTTTCTAAAACAAAATTTTTTTCAATAATAATATGTTTCTGAATATTATGAAAAACAAAAAACATTTCTGCAATGATTATAAAATTTTTTTGCTCAAAAATAAAATGCATCATTTGCTATATTTAATATTAACTAGAAAAAGAAATATTAATTGAAAATTTTACAAGAATTTTTTTTGAAAGTGAACTTTTTTCAGTCAGCAGAGCAGAACATTTAGCAAATATTTATTTAAAAAAACATATTAAATAATGAAGCAAATTTTCTGTTATATCAACAACAATTAGCAACAAATTTTTTTTAATTTGATAACAATTTATTTGATGATGTAAGCATTTTTACAAGAAAATCAACTTGAAGAAAAAAAATTGAATTATTTGAAAAGCAATTGAAATTTTATATTATTCTATAAACACATATTTATGAACACATTGAAATTTTAAATATTTCATTTTTTAATTAACTTGCTACTATTTTACTGTTTATTGTTTTTTTATGTATATTGTGAAAATTATTCAAATGTTCAAAATTAATATTTCTGAACTTGAGATTGAGCTTCAAATAAAAAAAAATAATTGTCATATCAACTCAAAAAATTTTAGCATGTGAGCTGCTAATTAACAATTAAGTTATGCTTTGCTTATGACATATTTTATATTGATTTTTGTCTGCATGTATATTATAAAGAATACATTGTTTTGTTTTTTGAAAAGAGCAAGTGATCAGTTTAATACAACTTGAACTATAAGCTGATATTTTTTTTATTATATAACTACTATACAACTGCTTGTTATTTTTTATCTGAAGCTTCAAACTTGCTTGTTTGTTCATTGCTATGTGAATAATTGTTTAAAATAATTAAGACAGTTGATTGCTAAACTCACTGTTACAGATATTTTGATATTCAGATCTTATCATAACAAAGTCTTTGATGATGAAGTTGATGAAGCAATTATCTAGTAAGTTGAAAGCTTTTTTTCATATAAAATATTTACTAATTGAATAGATTTTACTAGAGAATTTCTTTCTCATGAGTCTACTTTTTTATTTATTTCTCAAGAAATAACTACATGCTCAATTTATATGAACAACTACTTTATTTTTGTTGCACTATTCAAATTTTTAAGAAATAAAAAATATGAAACTTGCAGAATTATCAGACTGAATAATTTATCTTCATTTTTTTTAAAAATTTGAAAAAATCATACTACTTTAATATTATGAAAAATTTTATATGCTATTTTTAAGAATGATGTTTTGTGTCTTGTTTGACAAAATAATAATACTGTTTTAGCACTGACAATTGTTCATTCTCATGACAATTTTGTTTTTCAAGATTGTAAACATTCAGTCAAAACATTCAGAAATAATATTATTATTTGATAAATATTTAATGACAAATCACAAACAGTTCTTGAAATTTTTATCTTCATTGATGATTATAATTATTATATAAATGATGTTGATCTAGCAAATCAGTATAAAACAGTTTATAAAATTCATAAACAAAATAATTGCAACTAACTTTCTTTGTTATATTGATTTCTAGATGTGTTTGTTGTCAATTTCTATAGAATTTACAGTATTTATCATAAGAAGCAACATACAGTCAAATTGCTTAGTCACTAAAAATATGAAAAAAAGCTTTATACTGAGATTTTCATTCAACATAAAAATAATAATCAATTCAAACAGTCAGCAGCTTCAACATCTGATTTTATTTTAAATCACATCTGAATTGATTTGAAAAAGTATTGTGTTTGTGTAATATGCTCATAAAAAAAAAAAAACTCTTCTGATAAAGCAAAAAAAGTCACTAAATCATGATCAGAATGCTTTGTTTATAATGTATATTTTTGTGCTAAGAATGACTACTGAAAGATTTATCATCAGTTTATATAATAATTACTACATTACAAATTGATACTGATAAATATCATTTTCAATCAATCAACATGTGTTTTAAATTACTTGTTGTATTGGGGAATGCCAAGGTGCTAAAAGAACCTGGTTGACAGGCGAGGGGATAACTAGTTGTTTGCAGCTAAAACAAACATGATTGACACCAGCCACTTCTAACCAGATTAGTAACCATTAACTAACTATAATTAGTTAGTACAAGGCAAGCCACAGTCATGGCTTGAAGCAAACATCGGATGTTTTATGTTTTAGCCTGCAACCAGGAGAAAGGCAACACATCTTGCAGCCACTTTGACACAGTATGACCCGTATTCTGTGCAGGATAGAGCTGGAATCCATCTTATGTGAGTCTGTGTTGTCATCCCTTACATAGATAACTAGTAGTTAACTATGTAGTTACATAGTTACATGAGCTGTGAACATGGTTCATACAAGTGTCACACCAAAGTAAGAGTCGAAAAATAAGAAATAGTCAAGTCAGTGTACCAATGGACCTTTCCAACCCAGAAATCGGTCAATTCGATCCCGAACAGAACCATCTTTAGATACCATCGTCACTGACCTACTTTCGGTCTCAGGTTGTTCTCTGGGTAGAGACTCATCCTCACCAGTCGCTGGCAAAGTTGTGCTTGGAGTTGGCCTCCCAGTCCCCGCGACATTCGGAGGAGCAGTCCTCGGTGGCATGTTATCACGGTACGCTTCCTGTTTACGAACCTCCTTTGTGGGTTGCGGCAGTATGTCGTCTTTCAGGGGCTTATCTTCCATCCGACTCGCGTTTCCTTCGGCACCTGGATTGTGACCCTGATATCCAGCATGTTGGATGGCATTCTCGCCGGGAATCAGTGTTCTCCTGGCTTCAATCAAGGCATGGTGACCCAGCGGGATCTGGCACCCAGGCTTATTAGGCAAGCAGTTGTTCGTCCGGCTCCTCCCACCACTATGAACACTTATACCATAGCTACCGTCGTTTATCAAGTGAATCAAAACTCCTCCAAACATCAACACCGCAAATACCAGGAATCCATAATGTTGCAGCACCATTTTCAGATGCTTCCAGACATTTTCTGAAGCCAAAAATGGGACTGAGCTCCTTATCTTCTGTATACACGACTCAAGATATTTCCGCAAACGTTGGAATTGGACTATAAGCCAACTATCTGACGCGGTTTGATGAGGCAAGATTTTCGGCTCTTTTTCGTCATGAACTGTTCCGTCTTCCTCGCAGTTCCTGTAAACATCGATGCATTCTTCACCCTCCCAGCTAGTCTTCACGTCTAATTTAACAGTTCCAACAGTGAGTAAATTTTGAGCGTTAGCTTTGTCATGCTGATGAGAGATTGGTATCAAGGAAAGCTTTGGAACACACTGGCGTCTCTGCGGTTTATACTCGACTTGCCATTTAACTGCAAACGCCTGTTCGTCCCCTGTCTCCAAAGGTTCATCTTTTACATCCTGCAGATTTTCAAAAATTGTCGCATTGAAATGGAGCTCGATTGTCGCTTCGTACACAACTATTTGGCGCGCCGCGTCATCCAGAAACCTCATTGATAAAAGCCCCCCGACATTTTCAATCTCTGGTTTCACCGGCAAAACTGGGTAACATTCGACGTTTTCGAGATCCAATAACGAACAAGACCCTACGTTCTTTTCCACTAATGCCTCAGCTGAGTTCCATGGCATGCTCAGCTTGGATGAGGGTGTTGGACTTGGAAGAGATATAGGATCTGACAACACAGGGCTTTTTGAGCCTTTCCGGTTGTCTGTATTCTCTAATTGCCACTCATATGGTCCATCAAATTGGTTCTCCCAAGGCGTTTTGCTTTCACTCAGTGCATGTTCAATATGGTCCTCTTCCATAGTGTTGTTGCCGCCCTCGCGTGATCTTCCATGAAGCCACGAAGCCACAAAAGATGACCTCCCTCCACGGTCGCAGAAAACATCCGCCTCTGGATCTACGTCGGTGCTAACCAGCAAGTCTTTGGCTCTGCTTCGTGGATCTATTCCTCCTCCAGGTTGGTCGATGCTAACTTTGCGTTTGCCATGATACACAATTGGATCCCACTTATTTGCCGATGCTGTACTACTCAAGAGTCCCGCTTGACGAGTGGGCGAAATTGGTGCGGGTTGGATTCTATTCACAAATGCCTTTCCTGGTTCCGAACTAGATTTATGCTCTTGGGAAATTGCAGTTGGAGTTTCCATTGCCTTGACCGGGGAAAAGCCTGACTTTTTTGCGAGGGTTGGCAGTTTTGAACCGACATAACGGAAGGTACGAAGATTTTGGGTGCTGTGAAACCCTTGATCATCATTGGGTTTCCTCGAGACCGAGCCCGGAATTTCCGCATTTCTCATAAAGTTGGATGACATATCCACTTGCCTGTGAATCGTGTCAAGATTTTCATTTCGTTTCGGAATTCTGCTCCTTGTGTTCCTCTTCAGAACGCTAAAGTCAGGAGTTCGCGGAGATAGTGACACTGGAAGCGTTCGTCCAGGATCGAAACTGCTCTGGTCATCTGCTGCTCTGATTTGATCCTTGGACATCCAATGAATTATAGTCGTTCCTGATTTTTCTCGCTGGTGAAGAGTATCCATCCATTTTTCCCTGTCGCGCAATCCCATGTTCTTGTTACTGGGATCACCAACGCCAGGAGTATTGCCGATACTTTGTCCAGGAGCATTCTCGTAATTTGACTCTTGTTCAGAATCAGACGGAAGTTCATGAATCTTGTGAACTTTTCCTTCCTCTAGAAGTCTAGTACATCGGCGCAAATCAGCAACCTTTTTTGTCATGTCATAGTCAAGTTTGTGACTTAAGCTGCTATGGCCGCTGCTGGTACTAGGGCTTGGTGGGAAGAGCCTTTCCTTTGTCGGGGAGGGAGACAAAAGCCGCATCCCACTTGTATACAGCTGTTTTGGTGCTCCTTGGTAGCCAGCGCAAACGTTCTGCTGAATGTCCTCGGGTAGTTGCTCAGGCCTCTCCCCACTCTGATAATTTGGGGAAGCCCAGTTCTCAGAGGCGCCGAAGATTTCTCCTTCTTCATCGTCTGCATGATAAATGCAGTGGTTTTTAATACGTGCTTCAATGTCATCGCCTAGGTAGAGAATCGGAAGCGTGGCACTCGGACCCGTCTTTACCTATTGCTGCGAGTCAGATCTTATGGACAAATAGAATACCCAGCAATCCTAGCCACTTGACTGACTTTCACTTTCAACTCCAGCAAAATATTACTATTCACATCTCCATTCCAGGTGCTGCTCAACTTGACAGCCTCAAGTTGAGGCTCGTCTTGATGCTCTGACACCATGGCTTCAGAAGGGTTCCTTCATCAGAGCTCTCCAAAACAACAACAAGAGGAATACCCAAAACAACACGCCTTCAAAGCAGAAATGCAACCTGCCAAAGGTTTGTGATGTAAATTGTTAGAAGATATCTTTTTAGCAATACAAGAATAGTGAGTGCTGAGAGTAGAAAGGCATCTGGCAGAACAGACGAACTTGTGAGTGAAGAAACAAAACACGCCGCCACGCTTGTTGACAAGATTACCTCATTAGGCAAGTGCCACTGATTCTACGCGGACTTGCCGGGTAACAGCGCGCTCAAGTCAGCTGACGCTGCTAAGCAGCACAATGCCATCGTGTTATCTCAGCATCTCCAGTCTCGTCTCGTCTCGTCTCTATCCTACAGTGACTGATCTGCCCCTGATTCAACACTTCAGGGGGAAGTAAACATCCCTTGAAACGTAGCCCTGGACTCCAAACACCCATCTCGTCCTCGAAACAAATAGAAACAACACAAAGCAAAACTTCTTATCTTGCATAATTCTTCCCTAGTTAATAAGTCCATTGCACAAAAAGACACTCCCAAATATCACCCAGCCAAACCGTCTCCCTTCTATTAAACCACCTATCGCCAGACTGCCATAAAGGATGCCAGAAACATAACAACAACCCACTGAAGAGCTTTGTTTGCGCGCTTCTTCCTGACCAAGAAGAAATAGTATACAAAGGAAAGGAAACCAGGAAAATTCTTTTTTTTTTTCCTCTGTCTGCAAGCAGAATGTCAAGTACGCCATGTCCTTAGGTTCCAGGTATCCGCCAGAATGATATGATTCCCAGCCACCCACTCCTGACACCTCCCAATGCAGTCTATCACAGATTGATAAAAACAGTTGACAAATTACAACGCCATAAA
Source organism: Emydomyces testavorans (assembly GCA_029449355.1). NCBI lineage: Eukaryota > Fungi > Ascomycota > Eurotiomycetes > Onygenales > Nannizziopsiaceae > Emydomyces > Emydomyces testavorans. The sequence continues at coordinate 2,407,137 of CP120630.1, read as the reverse complement.
TCCAAAAAGAAACCAAGAAGAAGAGGCCAAAAAAACGCTATTAAGACACAAGCTGTGAATAAGTGAAAAGAAGGAGCATCAAACGTTGTATTTGCTGCCCCCAAATCCATCGCCGTTTGTTGGATGTTCCGGCTGGGAAGGGAGAACAGGGTGGCCTCCCTGCGTAGTCCCATCGAAGTAAGTGGGCGACCCAGCCGGTATGCTCGAATGGTAACTTGGTTGGGTATAGGGATTTGACGGGTGCCCCTGATAAGGGGTGGTAGACGCGGGAGAATACGGATCCAAGGCACGAGCAGCATACCGACTATCCCCGTCATAGAATCCTCGAGTGCCCAAATCTATAGAACTGCGCTGTCGTTTCGGTGCCGGAGCATAGTACGATGCGTAGTCACGATCGGGTTGCGCGTACGCGTTCATCGTTGGGGGATTTTGAACACTCGTCGTTGCTCGCTCAGGATAACCCGAAGTTGGTCTTTCAGGGTAACGGGGTGGAAGCGGCGCTGGATACTCCTCCGGTCGTGGCAATTGCCGTTTCCTACGACGGTCAACACTCTTTCCCACAGAGAAGAATCCAGAGTTGGACTTACAGCAGTGTACGAGGCTCTTTACGGATCCGTAACTTGACCCCTTGATCCGCGAACGATCTCGAAAGAAACGTGGATTCGGTCATACCCGGGAAATTCTTCGGCGGCAAAACTGTTATTTGATCAGCTTTCGTTTTAGCACACGGATTTGTGAGCAGACTCACCTTGAAACGGCTTTGAAAGGATGGACTTGATGTGAACTACTTCTTCCCTTCGCAAATGTTCAGTGTGAGGAATCCCGACAAATTGTTTTAAAGAGTCGTACTTGCGCATTTCGAAAAGGTTAAACTTTAACCTGAATTCTCCCTCAACTCTGACAGAAAGGTCTCCGAACACGAAAAACCCGCCATCTATGTTGACACTGATTAGCTCTTTAATGAAAAGGCGATTCTTAACTTGAAACGAAGTCCCATAACAAACCTGTATTATCGATGTCTTTCAATCGATGTAACGATGATACTAAAGTGCCTGCAAGAGCGGTCGACGCTGACACTGACGCAGGTCGATCGTCGGCCGGGTGGTGCAGCGCACAACACATGAAATAGTAGGGACTTTGTAAGTAGTTGCTTCAGATTTGAATCAGCTTAAACTATCCGAAGCGGTGCTGCGCCAGAGGGGTTTATTACTGCGCTGGATCACTTTCATCTCGAATCCGAAGCTGGATGATAGGAGGAGGATCTACCGGTTTCCGTTCTGCGACATACCGTGAGCCTCACATGCCCGCTAGGTAATAGGCGTCACAAACCTTTCTCTTTTCCTCCAGCAACACGGGCTCGCTCGGGATTCTGACGGACTGTAAGGTCGTAATCAGAACTGCATTCCAAGGACATTGTCAGCAAAGCCTTTGTTCAACCACAGGAAGAAATAGCAGTTGCAAGTAGATATCACGAACCTCTGAAGCCCTGTTTGAGGCGGATGGTGATCTGGATATCCCGGAGCACTCATGAAGTCTACAATGCGGTGCAAAGTCGACAAAAGAACTGGTCGTAAGCGGAAAGCTCTTCCTTGGATATAAGTGCGGCGGGACACCCAAGGAATCAGCTAAGAGAGTCACGCGCAATAAGAATTGTTTCTCAGATTTGGTTTCAGGTCAAATTAAACGCTCCGAGATCAGTTGTGAGTTGACCGGCTCTATTATGAGGTGCACAATGGCTGTAGAATATTGAGCATAAAACCATGGGTGGGGAATCCGTGCGATAAATCTGTGGTTTCGAAAATCAGTCAAAGTCGAAAGACCGGAGGCGACTCAAGAAGCACAGTAGTGTTACTAGTGTTATCAAATAGCAGAGTCTCCTGCGTTTAAAAATACCACTGAACGGCCAGCTAAACTGACAAGCTCAAGCGCGCAGACCACCACAGTGCACAGGAGAGTTCTCTGGGATAGCTCTGCCTTTTGCAAGATGGGGCAAAGTGGAGCAAATTGGGCTTTGCAGCTGCTGGGTTCACAGTGCCTCCTGCCGCCTGATTTCAACCACGGATGCTAGAAACGAGCAGGAAGGATGGAAGATGGCAAATCCTGGACTCAACGTCAACGACAAATGCTTTCTGTGAACCAGCAGGAGGCCCTAGGGTCAGATCTTGCGGAAATTTTCCTCAAAGGATGTGAACGACCCAAGAAATAGGCCCTATTTGAGTTCGACGGTTGACGAGTCTCCAAACTCAATATATGCGATCTGAGTGGTCTAGAAGGTTTAGGGTGCCAGAGAACCTCCGAGGGTGGCAGAGCTGGGCCCTCCGGTAGGGATGGGGGTGGTTTTTTCCTGGTCACTAAGTCAGATCTGCTTGTCCTATAGCACGTCTCTGGTGCCGGGTATGCACGAAATCTCGATGCATAAGCGCGTCCGCGAATGAACAGAAAGGTAAAACAAATGGGTAGAAACCTTGATATGATGTAAACTGCTCTCCCTGTCCAGTTCGTGTTTCACAAGCGCGGGAAAGGTATAGAACGACTGAAGGTAGAGTGCGCGCGTTCTGACGGTGTAGTCGCAGCCTGGTCGCCAATATCGTTCTGCCTAGCATTCCTTGACGGTGAAGAGAAAGTGGTGATCGCAGACTAGCTCAGTCCTACAGATTGCATCAAGAGAACAGAGGGAGAGTCGCCGGAGTAGAATGATACAGTCGAGAGGAGTGAGTGAGAGGACCAAGAGGGGGGGGAGGGAAGTGAGAAAGCTAAGATGGAAGGTTATTTTCCAGGTGACGTCCTTGGAACCAGCGATCTACGACACTCCAGCTGTCAACACTTCGAATACATTTTCATCGAAGTAAGCCTCACTCTTGCACTCTTCTTGTTGGCATGAAATGGAACAGGGTGGATGTCCGAATCAAAAGCAAGATCCCAAAGACTGGCAAAACAAACACAACAGCCCTGAGAAACGGTGCGTTCGTACGGTCCAATGATCCCTAACAAATCGTATTTCAGGCCTTCTGCCCTTCAGTTTCCAAAGAGAATATGGGCTGCGTTCAGCCCAGGGCACGAACAGAAGCAAAGTCTCCCGAAAATCAATGGAATCCGTGTGCTGTGGAAGAAACTCGTCAAGAATAGGGCATCAAAACTGCGCTGCTAGCTATCTCTGTGCGTTTCCAGATACGGCAACTCTCAGAAGTTTGCCAGTTATCATTCGTGCTCAGACATAAAGAAGCAAGGGCCCCTCAATGATGAGTCAATCTCGAGCTGAAGAAAATGTGCAATCAAGGAGCATAAGATGAGGATACGAGCTGAGGGACTATGCAGGTTTCGAGGAATGCTAAGGGCTTTAGAACAACGCAAACGTCCGGGGATGTACGGAGTACTGTACCTACATATTCATTTTACTTGGGCCAATTTGGGTGAAGATACTTCTCCCAGGCCCGATTAGAGGCTGCGATTGAAGGCAACATGGGCACATTTAAGCAGAGATCGGCCGGATGCAGGAAATCACAGCTTATTGGATGAATCACATCACGGATTAACTGAGAATGTGGCAGGGAACCAGTGATATCAAAGGAAGTACGGAGTACTTGCTCTAGTTCTGGAAGGAAGGGAAAAAAAAAATAAAAATAAAATAAAATAAGAAAAGGCATCGCCTAAAGTGGAAGAATATTTGCTGGGCCGAAGCTTTAGGGTATGGGATTTTGGCCAGCCTCCTTGGGATGTTGGCTTGACAGAAAAACAAACGAGCTTCCCATGAGGAGATACATCTCGAAAGAACAAAGCTGGCTTTCCGTCGTCCGAATATAATTTTTCATGGCCATCTTAAGAAGGTGGAGGAAGCGTCCTAGTCTTCTTGCCCTCTCTTTCGCACGAAGGGCATCATCTTGAGCTCTGGTATCAACGAGCGCCGCACAGTCGTTGTCTTGTTGTTGGATCAGGGCGGACCATTCAAAGTCGTCGACTTTTCAGCAACAAAGCCCTTTGCATTATCTTGAGGTTTAGAATATGCTTTGTGCGGCGCGTCCAGATCGTCAACCAACTCTTAAGCGCCCCTTCGACAGGGGTACTTCGTCCAAAAGAGTCTTAGCTAGATCTACGGGCCTCAACTCTTTCTCCACAGTGACATTGATCAAGCACGCATGTATTGATTTCCAACAATACACTAACCTCACTCGCTCAAAAACCTCTTAACTAGTGAACAAGAACCCCTCTTGCCGAGGAATGATAGGAGGAGAGCAACGATGCGACGCGAAGGATACCTGCCCTTTGTTTCTTGTGGCTCTCGTTGGCGCTGGTAGCACCTCGAAACAACCCCCAGAAACTTGAAAGGGGTTTGAAAACGAGACCTAAGGTATTCTGCGTTTGCTTTTGAAAACTCATACGATAACTAAGATACGAACAGAGATAGGGATTCGAGTGGCGATTTGATAATCACATTTTCACTCGATCAATCGGCTTTCCTCCTCATCGCATTCCGTACGTCCGGGATGTGAGAGAGTCAGGAAGACGCCACGAGCCCACTCTATTCAAACCCACCTTTAAACTACATAACTAACTAGTGAGGCAGTTAGGTACTATGTAGTTACTACTTCGGTGTAGGTAGCTGCCTTCTGCCACAGAGCCAAATGCAGTGCAACTTCAAATCCTTTGCCAATATCCCGAGAAAATTGCAGTCAATCCACCCGCCCTTCCGGGCTCATTAGCCACTCCGCTGGCTGGTGGACTTGAAAACCGGGTACCTACAGCACAGCCAAATAGCATATTGCAAACTCTGCTCGCTGCCTCGTTATCTGGAGACTCTCACTCACCACCTAACGTCGAATTCGCCGAAGACTGTACGAAGTGAACAGTAGCAATTCCTAGGCTCCGAAAAGTTGCCATGTTCGTGCAGCAAACACCGAGGATTCCGATGCGATATCATCAACAATACAGTACGACGTACTTGCATACATACATACAAGGGACACTGTGAGTATGCACTGCCTCCTGCATGATCAATGGGATGCAGATCCTGTCAAACAACCTCACGTACATAGTTATATACATATGCTGTCGACTCCAGGAGAAAGATCGACATTACCTCAAATTCAAGTGCAAAATTTATCACGAAATCATGAAAGAAGCTCACCATGCACTTGATAGAAAGCGAGTTTGCATTTTGCGCGGGTGTTACAGGCTTTTCCGTGACCCTCAGAGTCAATGAAACATACCTACAGCCCACACTCCTTTGCTGTCCTTTTGTCTTTAAAAACAAAATTGTCATATGACTATATCATTATTACTGATCCAGACGATGATTGTCAGCTCGGAATAGCCAGTCTAGCGTGATCGTTGGGCCTCTGTCTTGTTTGCATCCAAGACACAGCGCGACATTCCAGCCACAGTCTCTTCTCAACAAGCAAATATGCAAATTATTGCGGAGTACTCCGTTCGAGGTACATCCATGTCTGTGTACGGAGTTTCATTCCCTCGAATATGTCGTAATTGCTACCACCGCTTTCAGCCTCCGCCTTCATCCATGGTTCTCCTTGACACGCTCTCCATAATCCCATGGAACTGCTCTCGGTGACAGGCCGCGAATATCTGCAGAACATTCGAGGAAAGCGTTCAGCAGAACATAAAGTTCAGTCAATTACGAAGGTGCAGAAATTTAGCGCAGATCTGAAGTAACTACCCAGAACCTAGTATCATTGTCCCGTCCTCATCGTTGGAGAGTTCGAAGTTCAAAAGAGCCTTTAGAAGGAGCACGAGCGGCGTAAGTAGTCGTTGGTCGACGACTGGAGAGTTTTGTTGATGTCAGCATCGCAAGTTCAAACGTGCTGTACACTTCTGCTTCTCCAATGAAAGAGAAATCAAGCAGCCAGGCGGCAAATCAGGTCAGGTCTCCAATATCGAAATGCGAGCATATTTCAGCACTTCGCATGGCGCGCTGAGCAGTTAGCTAAGGCCAAACACAAACAGATACCCTGTCAAATCGAATTTGCAGACACAAACAAGTTTGACCGGTCCTATTGGAGCATTGCTGCAGAACATTTCCCAATAGATGGCTTTTAGTGTGCGCTAAGGCCTCCCAACTTCGCCAGTATTCCAACAGGAGAAATGCTATCGGGAAGGCGTATGTGGTTAGTTATATTGAATCGACGACAAAACAATAATAATCCAGCCAGCTACATAGTTAGTTTGCTCGAATGTCCGCATGATCAAACATGCCGCTCTCGCACAAAGAAGAAGAAGCTGATAAACACAATTATCCCATATTCCACATACTTTGATTGGCTTCAACGGCAAAACTGGACTTTTCCTTTTCCTACCCAGTCCCGTTGCTCAAAAAGGTCGACGATGCTGCCTCCTTCGAACCTTTGATGACAGTGGTTTGTTAGTGTTTTTTTTTTATGTATCAGGGTTGCACGAAGAGCATTTTAAAACAACGCTTGAGGTCGGTGAGATTGAGATTTCGCCCCGTCGGCATGGTCCTTGACTCGAAAAGGAATGTGCATTTTGTATTTTATTTTAGAACAAAATAAAAAGAAATGCGGGGAGAATAGTCTGACTTGCCAATAGCAATTTCGCTTTACAGTCGCGAGAATGATGACGATGATGATGATTGCCTCCAAATGGGCATTGTAGTATCGATTAACTATCGATATAATATATTCCACATCATTTTATCGAATCGGTTTTTTATTTTTATTTTTGGCAATTTAAATAGCTCCAAACACACGTCCGCAACGCGTAGCACGCGTAACTAACAGATTCTTCATTCCGCGACGCCTAAAAACTGAAAAGATTCAACGTCTACCAGAGCAATGAACTGGACGAGAAACCATTCCTGCTTTGTAGAAAGCCATAGCAAAATATACCTATGTATACATACTCACTACAAGCCAAACCGGCTTGCATTGTCAGAAAGACAAATTAAGGTACGGGAAGCCCTTTCCATGGGAGCGTATAAGCCAGATAGATTCCGCGCAAGCAAAAAAAAGTTACCAGAGTTGAGTCCCCCCCGTTCAGCCCTGAACTTCTGGATTGTGGAAGTGAACCGTTCGTTTCATGAAACCCTGGGTTTCGCCCGGAGCGGTTGATCTGCGGGATTGGCTTGAAAGTCCCGCGTTCTTTTGATGAAACCAGGGTAATCCATGAAAC